>OZ010599.1:79568663-79768663 GCA_963932145.1 Acanthosepion lycidas | reverse complement strand
CTGATGTTATTATGACTGTGACCGCTAATTATGACCGCCGGTAAATATTCGCCTTTCTACAGATTGAAAAAACGTCTATTGAGAATACTTCCCAGATATTTAAACTTTTGTAATTGTTTCATCTTGTTATCTCCGATTTGTAATTTATATGTTCAGCTGTTCCTTTTACTAACAACCATGTATTCTGTCTTTTTAATGTTTCGTCTTATCTCTTCGCTTTCCTTCTTTGGGAGTTCTTGTTGATTTCAATTCTGTGTCTGCTATCAACACTGTGTAATTTGCATATCTTATATTGCTAAGATTGTGGCCGCCAATAATGAATCCTGGCAGGACTTATAATTCTCCCTGAATCGCCTAGCTATATAGGTTGAATAAGTCCGGTGAGTATAGACTTCCTTGTCTGACACTTCTTTATTGATCCCACTTTCGATGTCGATAACCGTTGCTATAACAACACATCCGGGTTGAATGAATGACTGCATAGCAAGTTAGAATTCTGTCTCTTTGCTTCTTTACATAATTCAACAGTTGATGAAACACTGCGACATTCGAAGATATAACTGTCTAGTTTATTTTAACCTCCTTTTGGATCGATATGAACCAGTATTTTTACTCTATGTAACTTATTACATTCAGTTGCCATTGCTGTGGCTAATTGTGAAAAAATATTCAAATACCGTCCACTATTTACATCTTTAATGCATATCAACTTATATCTGGGGCAACTGTCTGTGTACGTCTGCATGGATTGCCTTAGATGCATAGCGCTCACAATCCATGCAGATGTGAGTTCAATCCGTGTGTCACGTAGTGCGGAAGAAGTCATATAATCTGAATCAGTGAAAGAAACGGGGTGTAACCGAATGCGTAGGTGGGCTTAGAATGGAAAAAAAAACAGGTCAGAAGACTCCGTGGGGGTGGAATTCTGTCAGCGATTGATTGTCTAAGTTTTTTTTACATACATATATATATATATATATATAAAGAAATATATGTGGCCTGACGATTGCATATAACATGAAACAGACTGTCGCCTCTAAGTGTTGACTTCTATGTTCACATACATATATATATATATATATATATATATATATAGAGAGAGAGAGAGAGAGAGGGAGGGAGAGAAACCGGGCTTCATCGTTGGAAATCAAACGTTCGTAACATTCGGCCATGCTTATAGATAGATAGATACGGAGAAGCTGGGATAGATAGATAGATAGATAGATAGAAGACCAAAAAGACATGAGGGCACGAGGAAGGTCCAAGTATTTGAAAAGTGAACACGCCTCCTGCACCTAGTTTCCTCAGGGATGTGGCAGTCCGTGAAGATGAAATCCTATTGAAGGGTCGACATGCGTTCTCCGGGTCATCTCCCTCCCGCTTCCTTATAGAAACGATACTACAACTACTGTCCTTCATATAATAAAGAGAGGCAAGAAAAGGAAATTGTCCGTTGTCAATGCAGCGTTGGGGTTCGAAGAATTGAAATGCAACACAGGGATACGAAGAAATTGGCGAATACTAATTAGCAGGAAATAAGCCCTAAGCGTAAAAAGTGGCATAGGAACAAACTCCCTCTCCTATGGATTGAATAAACAGTTCGGTATAAAAATTTTGAAATGGTTGTTATGTACGACCGACACCTGAAGAAGGTTGGATAACAACGGTTGAAACGTTATGAGTATTACAACCAAGTAAGAGTTTAAAATAAACGATATCTCGTTTATATTTGTGGATATATTTGGGATTTTTGTTCCAGATATCTACTTACGAATGTATTTCCATTGATGGGCGGTGTATGACTTTTTCTCTTTTAGAAATATTTCTAAATGGAGCCAACTGTTTTCCATTTTTTTGTGTCTGGATAGTTAGATCATCTAGTGATCCAAATTTAATTCGCCAAATCTATTATAAAACTAACCAACCATCAATTATTATGGCTCATCCAAAATGGATTCATCTGTGAATTATTTTTTGAAGAGTCTTTTCAGATTCATCAGAAACAAACCTAACAAAAGAAATGAATTCTTCAAAGCTTATATCAATTACTCATTGGTGTTCAACCATCAGTCTTTTACTATTATATTTACGCCTAACATTAAATGTTCCCTTAATTTAAACAATTTTTCTAGGTCCACCAATTTTCATAGCTCCATTTTTTTCTCAATGAAAAACAACCTGTAGACATTTTTTTAAATCATTTCATTCCAAGTCAATGAATAAAATCACCAAGACCCAAGGGGTTACTAAGTGCGAACGTAGGAGAGTGAACAACAAAAGAACAAGAATTAAGAAGACAGACGATAACGATTGACATTGCATTTTCGCAGATTAAAGTTGACTGGAAATGAAAATGCCAGAAGAGACTTTCACAAGCGAGAAGTGCGATAGAAGAAACTGTTAGTGTAGTATTTACGGTTAGATCGATTCCAAATATAAAATGATGAGACCTTGCCGCCAATCTAGTACTGCGCTTAAATTCATAAAGTCTGCGTACCATAGAAGAAAGTTCATCGAGGCAATTGCCACAAAAATATTTATAGAAAATGCACGGGGAAGCCACGTTACCGCGGTGGGGAAGCCACGTTACCGCGGTGGGAATGTCACTGAAGCTGTCAGGTCACGTCCCGGAAAAAGCTGAACTTATCAAATACCGTCTCCTTCGGGTAATTGTAGTCACTTAAAATTAATCATTCATGGGATTTTTTAAAATCAAAGATTGATTAATACATATAATATTTTAATACTTATTTTTCCAAAAAACTTATAAATAAAATACAAACTCATTTTTCGAAGTCATTTTTATAGAAATATAAACTCTTATAGAAGTCATTTTTCGAAGTCATTTTTATAGAAATATAAACTCTTATAGAAGTGTGGCACCCTGCATTTTTAGAAAGACTAAAAAGAGATATTCATAGAAATATGATTTAATTTTTATTCGGTTTATTAACCAGTTGTTAGTTATTTAGAAACGAAGAATAATTGAGTTTTGAGAATAATTCTCTAACTGTATTTAGGCGATCCAAAGAGAAGAAAAAAAAAAAAAATAATAAAAAGAAAGAGAAAGAGGAATAGATAAAACAAAACCCGGTCATAAGTAAAACTAAGACAAGACAGGTGTCAAAATATATCAGGTCAAATTACCTGACCGAAATCCAGGGAAATAGAAATTGTTATATTTGGTTGAAGAAATAGAGTTTGGAGATAATGAAATAAAACAAAAAGAAGAGGAAAGACAGAAACATAATACGAGACCAGGTCGTAAGCGAAAACACACACGTATGACCAGCACCTAACAAGTGTCAAAATTATCAGGTCAAGCACTTGAACTAATTCCGTGTCCGCGTAGGATGGAAGTTTTGTTAAGGTTGGCTGAAACAATAAAGATTTTTTTGAACAATGAAAACGAAATTTTAATCGGAGGAAAGGTGTTTTTTGTGTTGAGGTGGTGACCGGTGGAACTGTATACAGATTCTGACCTGTTAAAAATTGGAACCCCACGATGATGAAGTGGAGACATTTTCAATTCAGATAATTAAGATTTTTGACTATCAGGTCTGACCAAAAACAAAGAAGGAAAGAAAACGATTGTCTCGGCTCACAGATAGCGCCAATATTCTTTCCTGAAGTCACATCTAATTAGCGGCAGGCTGTTTTGACAGAACCCAGGTGAGAAAAAGCCAAGATTATCATTTTTCGTACGTGTGAAAAAGGCCAAATTAGATTTTGTTTTTTTTAGAACAAGAACGATGTAAGCCACGCCCGATTGGAGACGGGAGGCGTCCCACCACAGTCTCATTAGCCGAAAGCGGTCACGTGATATGCGGAAAGAGGAGGGAGAATGCTCGATCAAGAACCATTGGTCGAAAACGGTCACCTGACATACGAGAGACCGGGAGAGATGGGTATGCGTCTTCCCCCCAGAGGCACTGTGAGGAAGTAGGGGTGAAAATAATAGCGATAATGGGAAATCAGAACTAATGCGACTTTTGGGATTATCGAGAGAGCCCTGACGCCGACAGACCCACCCCGGTTTGCTGCGGCGTCAATAAAAGCAGGACCCCAATCGACAAAAAAATGAGTTCAGCCCCGGACGGCAGCGAGAAGAGATCACCTCGGACGACGGAGGGTTGCGGCTGGGTTGCGGCAAGGGGTCCTTCCAGCCCAAGTCGAAAACAAGAAATCCTTCCAGCCCAAGTCGAAAACAAGAAATCCTTCCGGCCCAAGTCAAAGACAAGAGAAGTTCTATCTAAGTCGACGAAGAAGAAGATTACTCGAAAGCCGCGGAGAAGTTGCAGCCAAGTCGAAGACAAGGCGAAAGAGTTACTGGACGGAAGAAGAAGTTAAAATCAAGCCCAGCCGAGAACAGAATTCGACCCAACCAGATCGAAGTGAAGAAATACAACTCAAGTCGAAGAGAAGAATCAACTGCGAATGATTGATAGAAATTAGCCCCAGTGTCGAACTAAACCACACTCCGACATACACAATTCTAGAGAGTAGACAATTCGAAATCGTTAAGTTGTATGATAGAAGCTTGGTGCCATAGTCCACAGAGCGGGTCGGGAATGAGAACAATTTTTCTTTATGTAACGGACATTAGATATAAAAGGTTGTCACCCTTTTTTTTTATCAGTAATTTTTTTGTCTCGTGAGTTTTTTTTTTCTTTTACTTGTGTTTTGCCACCCCCGTCGGACTCAACTTGCATACGGCCCAATCCATGCTGGTCCCGTCTGTCTAAGATCTAAACACAGCGTGGGTAGACAGACCGGAGATCAGTACAGTTGCTTTAGCAACCAGGTATTGGAAGCGGGTTGGGAAAGGCGAGGCTGGTGATCATCTAACCAAGAGGTTGGAGCGGCACGCTTGGAACCAGGAGGAGCGACCAGGAGGAGCGACGTCACAGTTGGCGCCGTAACCAAAGGATTCGACCCTGGGCCAGGTGTGTACCCGTCACAGAAGTCATTTTTCGAAGTCATTTTTATAGAAATATAAACTCTTATAGAAGTTATTTTCTGCAATCTGTGGAGACGCACTTCCATAGACAGCCTTCAGAACATTTCTTTGAAACCAGTTTCTTATTTTGATTTTGGATGTAGTCTGTTGCAATGTTCCCTTTTATTGGATGGTTATCATTCTTGTCAATCGCCGGCGTTCTCTCCTTCTTGCATCACCAGTGGGTAACTTCAGATTTTACGTGTCGCTCATAGATCTCCAGAATTCATAATATTCCCGCTATAACTTTCTACCTAGTTAATCATCCTTGTTGAAACTTAACATAATTTAGCTAAGGCAAAAATTCATAGATTCAGTTGACAGAGAGCTGACCGGGAGGTGTTAGCTCCTGATTGGGTCACCTTGGAGGGGATCTGATGTCTTTAATGATCCGAAACCGCAAATGAAACCAGGAATAAACATCTCTGATCAATCTTCGCATAGCACCGCAAGGGTGTTTGAGATAAACATAATAAGAATCGACAACCGATCGCTGAAATAACTGAGAGTTGTAGGCATGTCTTTGGTGTATCTTATTGGGCTCGTCTATTAGCCCAATCTTACCTTCTTCGAGTAATACCCTATTCCAACTTTCATTTGTAAATCTAGCCCTCTGATTGGTAGAAATGAACCAATCAGGTCGCCCGCACGTGCACTTCGAAGTTTTAGCGAAAAATCGCTCTGGAGCCACCCCACGTGATCATGACCTCTTAAAAGGAACCCAAAAGCACGTGTGAGCACGGAGAGGCAGACGCAGACCTGGGCAGATCAGCAGCAGACCCTTTTCGACGGCTTACTCAAGCTTAAAAATGTGACGACTACAATTCACCGTCTCGCTAATCGAGACGACAAATCCTTCCAGTTCAATATCTTCTACGAACTTCTTCGTCATTCAAGAATCTCAAACTATACATTCTCTTTGATCATTACGATAAGTCAGTCAGTCGAACGAGCAGAGCGATATGCTAATATAATCCACGTCGCTTGCAACTGCAATTTTGCCGCGCAAATTAACACGCATATTAACACGCAAACTAACGCGCAACTAAATCATCACTGACTCACCCGCGAGTTCAAATCGAAGAACACTGAATACACAAAACTTTTATCTGAATTACTTATCAAAAGTGAATTGACATTCACTATTATTCTAAGTAACATCATCGAACGATCTCGACATTTTGCAGTCAAAGGTCGACTACTTCATAATGACTCATTTCTGAAACACATTAACTACATTCCAAATATTCATTACAATTTCCTAAAAGACTGTAAAGTTAATGCACAAGACATAAAAAGGACATACATAAAACTACATATATCACGAGCACACCAACAAATTAACAACCTTTAAAATACCCTATATATATTACCGTATTTGTATATAAATGCTTTTATTGGTGTTGAACTGAATGTATGTTTTGTCTTGGTTAAATTGAAATTGTTTATTTGTTTGTGGATGCAGAAAAGTTCACGCAACCTCCCATAAAATTGCCTTCTGATTCATCTCAATGCAAACCCAAGTTCATTAGTTTACTCTACACATCCCCAACAATCTGTTCATATAAAAAAAATCAGTATTAATAACGTTTCTTAAAAGAAATGTACCTTTCTCAAGCCAACATACATGACAAACATTTTTAGAAATTAAAAGAAAATGGTTAACTCATGACATTTAAAAATTAAAAATAAATTAATAAATAAACGCAATAAAATTACGTTTATTAATCTATTTTTAATTAACCATTCATGGTATTTTTGAATCAAATATTGATTGATTAATATATATATATATATATATTTTATTATGCAAATAGACAAATAGTAATTACATATATATAAAAAATCAATATCAACAACATTATCTCAATTTCGTTTTCATAAGCCAAAAATGACGTCTCTTAGTGTCCTTCATAGATTATCTTTCCTTACACAGTAAGCTTTAAGAATATTCTAGAACGTTCTCTAATTCACAATTTGAAAAGTTTCCAATATTATCTTTTCTCCACATTACTTATATGTATAAATACATAGAAAAATTTAGCAAAATAAAAAATTTAACAAGATAAAATCTCCACAATTATCTTGATCAATCTTCAAGGAACGAAACGTGTTAGTGTAACAAAAAGTTTCACTTTTGTCTTTTGTTTTATTTATATTAACGATTAACTTCACTTGCAATTCTGCTTCTCCGTAAAATGATGAAACAATTTGTATGCCAGTGTACGAAGATTCGGACTCAATATGTTCAGATTGTTTGGAAGCACTTCATGATTTCAAAGATAAGCGTGAAAGTCTTTTAAATGACGCCTGACAGTTACTGTTTCAGAAAATCATGACCTCTTCACCGGCAGTCTTCGAACGTTCCGTCTTTCGTGAATAACATGCTAGCAACATAAGTAGAGATATTGCATTCGTTGTGTTTGTTCAATTCTAGCCTCTGTTAATTATTTTATATGCTGAAGCATAAATATTATCAGTTATAATCCTAGAATCTTAACTTGCAGAAATGTGAGGAATGCATACATCATTAATGCGATTTGTCAGTTTAATATCAGTGGCCATTTTCGAATCAACTACGTAAAGTTGTTTAGATTATCGTGGCTTTCCATTAATGTAAGTACCCAAAAAAACAGAAAAAAAACGATATCTCAGGTTTAAAATGAATTTTAAAAAATGAAAAATCTTTCTTGAAGCTTTTCTTTTGGTTTTAGTTTCAAGCTAATAGATTAAATTTAATATTTCCAAAAAGCAAAATACTTTACTGTATTTCAAAAACTAATCTAAAACTAATCTAAATTGACTGGAAGGAGTTTTTTTTTTTTTTGTTTGTCATTTTTGCTAAAATAGCTGATCATTGCCCTCTTTTTGTCGTCTTTCATCTTACGCTAATTCTCTTTATTGAAATAAAATTTCAAAAAATAAAATATTCTGAAACCTTATTTGAGGAATATTAACTGATTTAAAGTATAATTAATCTGATTTGAAATAAATATTATCTACTTATCGCAGAAATGCAGTTTTTAACCCGAGAGTAGCTGTGTTTTTAACCCGACAGTAGCTTTTTTCACGCGTTGACAGCCTGACGGCAGGTATAATGTTGTTCTACGGAGAAAATGGCGTCAGTCTGGTTTTCTTTTATATAATTTTTAAGTACTCGGTAATCTTAAAACTCAAAGAAAATATTCTCCGTAATATGTTTTATTAAATTTTTAAAGTGTTGATTTTAAATTTACTGTAGTTATCGCTCTTATTTTCGGATAATGCTGTGTATGATCATCCGTACTTACAAAAATCGGCACGTTTATACACATACAAAACAATTTTTTTTTTTAAATATTGGTGTTTGATGATTTGTATTAAGCCTTTCCATTTATTGATTAGTTCATATAGTTTTCACTTAATAATAATCATCTCTTAATACAGAATTTAAAATTAAATTTTTTAACAACGAAAACAGTTCTTGTAAAAATTCATTATTCATCCAAAAACATTTTTTCTTATGACAATAGTGTCCTTAATATATCTTATCTATAAAAGCAATTAAAAACTTTTCTAATTAAATAATGTCATAGTTTTCTTGCATTTTTATATAGTTTTATTTTACGATTCAGAGCAGGTTTTCGGTAAATGATGTTTCTGCTTGACAAAAACAAATTGATGATTTAAATTCTCTTTTAACTAATATAACTATGAAGAAGCTGAAATTTTAATTTCTCGAAATTTCATAAAATTAACTAAGTGGGGGTAACAGATGTAAAAGAAAATTATGAAGATTTTCTTAAAAAATTTCAAAAATAATTTAATTCATTTGTGAATAAGTTCTGAAACTTTCATCAAAATCCAACAATTGTTTGCAAGAATTTCCAAAACAGCGTGTTTCTAACACCAAAAAACGCTAAAAATTCCTATACAGGTTGAGTATCCTTTATCCAGAATTCCCAAATCCGAAAACCTCCATAAACCGAAAGATTTTCAGGTGCTGACATGACTTAATGGAAAATTTCAGAAAAGCCCACCTACGTAGCCTCCGTTGGCGCCAGTATTTTATTAGCGATAGTCACAGTAACACCTTCGTTCATGGGCTACTTACCAGGTGTTTCGTGCTCAGTAAAGATATTATTCAAAATGTCAAAAAGTCCTGCATTTATATATTCTTTTGTAAGTAGTGTTCATGTTTTTTTTTACACAAGTACAGAAAGTACAAGATACGTGAAATCTTAATTTCACCACTTAAAAATCCGTGTGAGCATTACATGACTAGTGTCATTACCTGTATCTGTATGGACACCAAACTTCCAGGGTATATGTTATTTTTATAAAACTACTTTCAGGATATATGTATAAGCTGTGTTATGAAATGTAAAGGGATATCGTGTTTATACTAGGGTTCCATTCCCAAGCTGCGTCATTTTATAGATGCTATATAAAAGGTGTTCCAATAACTTGGACCGATTTTAAATGTGAATTAAATTTAAGCGTCTAATGATTTTTTTTTCTTTTAGATTTAACATTAAGGAAAATTTTTGTACTCCCTTACTCCAACCAAATGGAGAAAAACATAACGCTGGAAAAACTAAATAAAAATTTAATTAAATTTTCATTGTCTGCTCTCTCTCTCTCTCTATATATATATATATATATATATATATATATATATATATATTATACAGCAAAAAACAAAATTACCTTACATGGCTATAGTCTTTTTCAAGCTGACCCGACACTAGCTATCTTCAGCCCTTAAGTGTGTCTGGAATTGGGGTTTTGACTTTATTTTCGATATCAGTCCTTGTGCTGGTGACTGGGGAGGGTGTAAGATATCTCATTACGGTGAAATGGTCTGGAGTTGGAGTTTATTTATGGCTAAAGCCTTTCGTTGTCTGTAACTAAATTTCGGTTCCTACTATGAGGTACTATCCTATTCAAGCAACAAGTGTTTTTTACTGGGATTTACAGTGAATAGTATTTAGACCATAAAGGTTTAGTGTTATTAATAAGTGATGGGGGATTTAAACATAAGACCAATTAAGATTAAGGTAAATTAGTTGAATGATAGATTCATATATTGTGAGTAATACCGATATATATATATATATAGCTCATCATGATCTTAAATAGCTTTGTCAGATCGAGGCATTTATATGGATGTCATGCATGACACCTAACTCATTCAGAAATATGTCATCTATGCAACCGTTTTCTCAGATTAATGGTTAAAATGGCATGTAGGTATTAGTGAGGACCATCCTCCTTTGAACAGAATCTCAAACACTGTATGTGTGTGTGTGTGTGTTGATATAATAGGTAAGAACTGTTAGATTGATGATCCGAAGTTCTTTAGTATTTTTGTTTTTATTTTTAAAAAAACAGTGCTCGATACACAAGTAGAGCCTAGATTATAATTATTTTTTTTTTAATATGATTCCATCAGGACACAGAAATTACTATGTTTCGAAACTGGTCAGCAGTATTTAAGTTTAATTCCAATATTAAACCTTAGCTACTGGGTGGCAGTTTCATCCTCAAGCGTTGTTTTGCAATAACTATGGTACGGAATGTTTTACACATTTATAGTTTTGAAATGGGGGTGTGGACTAGGGTTTGTTTTTTCTTTATCATGGGGTCACTGCTTTAAGGGAAGTAGGGGGTGGATATCTGCCTCTATTTTAGCTGTCTCATTTATATATATATATATATGCATGAGAGAGAAAGAGCTAAAATAGCTTCCAAAATAAATCAGTTGTACAGTATTGGTGAATTTATTGAATGATTCAATAATATACAGAATAAAAAGTGGACATTTTTAAAATATTAAATTAAAGATTCATTTGTGTTTCTGGGATGAAAAGTTCTCGTTATATACATGCAACCTACTTGCTTTATTTTCTTTAAAAGTCATTTTTGATGGATATTCATATTCGAGTAGAAGCTCTGCCTTTTAATTAAACATTATTATTTTATCTAGCTACATCTACCGGCCTGAAAATTTGAGAAATCTTGTCTGAAAAATATGCGCCCCCCCGCAAAGGGGAACCATCATTCAATATGACGTGCCTAACCACACGGACACGTAGGACTTACGGTCAAGCAAAGCCCGAATGGTGCTTTTAAACACACACTCTGCCGATTCTCGAAATATCCATATTTGCTCTGTTTCGTTTCCTAACGTAAACAAAACAATTTTAGGAAATGGATTAAATACGACAAAGGAGGACCTAACCCAGGGTTGAAGATCCATGATTCACCGATTGTCCTTTTTAACCTCACATCGGTATCCAGTGTTACAAGCGAGAGAACAAAAATGTTTAACAGATGAATATATAAACAAGCGCTCCAAACATGATTAGGCAGTCTGTCCCACATTACAGAGGAGAATGTAAGGTCCACATATCGGATGAGAGGTGTCCGAGATGCCTGCACATAGCGGACAGGCTGAGAATAACTGACGAAATACTGGAATGAATTTAAATGTTTTATAATGTAGATTGAAAGTTCCTGCTCTTATTTACTCGGCGCATCCGGTTCATTACAGACAGAAACATGCGTTAATTACCATCTCTTAAATGCTCTTTGAAAAACGAGCAATTTCTCCGCGACTGGCAGCTTCTTCTGTTTTATTTTCACTTCCCTCTTGACATTTTTGGCCTCTTTGCATGAAATTACTTTCCCTTGGTAATCGTTGTTTTCTTTCATTTCAATTTTCCGTCATCAAAAATAAATAAACGGCCCAAATTTAGCACTGACAGATATTGTATGATAAACACAAAGATACGCTTTTTTTCCTGTTACAACGTAAAAACCAGAAATCTAAAAATAGCAGTGCTTCAAAATGAATACATAACTATTAGGTTGGTGCAAAAAATAATGTCGTTTTCTCACATAGTAACATATGTGAGAAACGACATTATTTTTGCAACAACCTAACACACTAGATATTTTATCTTAGGAAAGACTGGATGACAAATGCAGCGAATCAGTTATCCTTTTAGATAAGATATTAATTAATACATAAGCTAAAATATAAATCAAGTGATAATCGATAATAATTAATAATAATAATAATTGATAAGCTTTCTAGCGTTTCGATAGCAAGTTATCAGTATTGACAAGAAGTGCTCGGCTTTTATACGTCCGAGTTATCGAGAGTTCTGGAACCACCGAAATTATACGCACGATGTAGCTTTTGCTCTCTTTGAGGTTTGTTTTGTTTTTTGTCAATCTTCACACTCAATTCCTGAAAAAAATTGTCTGCATTGCTTAAAAAGTATGCATGCAAAAATTCAAAGAGCCAACCAAATGTACTATTATTCTTACAATCCAAAATGTTTCCATAAATTCCAGCAGCAAGCTTTCCAGTCAACTTTAATCTTCAGAAATGTAAATGCAATGTCAATCGCTATCTACTGCCTTTCTGATTACTCTTTTCTTCTCGCGCCTTAGCAACGTTTCTGTTTTCTAACTTTCACACTCATAACACTTTGTACCTTAGTGGCTTTATTGCCTTAAGGTGAACTCGATTAAATGCCAATCGCTATCTACTGCCGTGTTGATTAATCTTTTGTTCTTGTTCCTTAGCAACGTTTCTGTTTTCTAACTCTTTCACACTCATAACACTTTGTACCTTAGTGGCTTTACTGCCTTTATTGGGGTAAACTCGACTTGATCTAAGGAAATTCTTATAATTTCTCCAAGTTGTAGAAAATGAAAAACGCAAGGTGTTTCACAAGACCATAGATAAGTATCTGAAAAACAAAGTGTTATTCTGTTCCTTCTTCGGCTCAGATATTCAGCTCGTAAAATGTATTCTTTTGTTATCAAATGTCTCAGGCTCATAAATCTTCACTTACCCGTAGCAGAATATCTTACCCATAGCATTAATGATTTGTTGGGGGGGTGCATCTTGGCGAAGTTCATTCTTCTTGAAACATTGTGGATTGGCGCTACAGAATCACAAACAAAGAACTGTACCAGATAATAAAAACCATATCAGTTGAAGACTACCAACAGTAGCAACAACTAAAACGGATAGCACATGGAACTCGAAGAGAAAATAAGGACATAATCAAAATATTGACTTTCCAGACTACTTCGAACAAAAGGTTAGGAAGGAAACCCCTACCAATATAGGAAAGAGCGATAACAGTTACTGGAGTTGAGAAATATATTTTCTTTAAAAATTGTTTTAATAGAACGTTCTTATAGAACTGGCTGCTCGGTTTAATGAATGCCGAATGTTTCCTTTTAAGGAAATGGCTAATATTACTATTACTCAAAATATCTAATGATTGCATTGCATCAACAAAAAAATTTTATTTATTTATTTTGCTTTCTTATTCATGACGAAATCTGAAACGGATCGTGTGTCAACGTATTTTAACTTGAGAGGGTCTATGAAAATTTTACTGTCCTTAAAAATGTCAGTGAAATAAATTTGGTCACACTGAATAAACACGACAGAGTGATTTCCAGTTGGAATGAGATTCCACGGCCTTCTTTGAATTTCCTTTCTTATTTCGGTAGGAACTGATTCCATTTGCAAAAAAAAAAAAAAAAAATAATTGGTTCTATTTTTTGGTCCGTGTGTCTATGTTTTTTCCTGTTATTTTCTTTCAAAAAAAAAAAATACGACAACTAAAAAGAAACTGATGAAATATTCAACAAAATTAAAAACAAGAAAGGATAAAACAATTATTTAGCGTAACAGGCAAAACATAAAAGTTCTGTGTGGTTAACAAAAATGTTCAAGCAAAAAAAAAAAAAAAAAAAAAAACGAGATCAAAACAACATTTCAAGGCAGAAGGCAAAACAAACACGTTAAAAAGTGATTCAAAATCTCCAACGTCTGAAAAGGAAATACAAATTCAAAATAGCAAACTCCGATTCACAAAATATCGTGCAACAGTCAAACCAATGACCAAAATAACTGAGGGCCAAGTTTAGTCTAATCTTCATGGCTATACAGACTCACATGCACACACACACACACACACATATATATATATATATATATATATATATATATATATATGTATATTCTATACTAAAAATGTTAAAATGTGTGGATATATAAACACACCCGCATATATAGTTACTTTCCAAGCATAGCTTAGATGTGGAACAAAGCCGAATATATGGGGCGCCCAGTAAGGATCGAACTTACTACTCAGTCGTAATTGTTCTAGAGAGACAAGCTTGCTAACCTTTACACCACCTCTATACATATTCTTAATGGCTATACTGACTCTATATATATATATATATATATATATATATATATATATATATATATATATATATATATATATATATATATATATAAACAAAAATCTTAATATGCAATTATGCTGTATTAATGTTAATATAATGTCAACGTCGGACGTTTCGGTCTATTTTAGACCATCATCAGGACATATTCATAAAACATAATTAACATTAGACTATATTCAATTCAACATGAAAAAGACGATGGACTTAAAAGCAAGACTAATCCAAACAGATAACTGAAATTTTTATATAAGATCAGCGTTCCGTTTTCACATTTTCGGGAAGGGTCCTACTACTAATATTGTTTTGTTTAGTTTCTTTTACAAACATTTTTCATTGTATATAATCATTGGGTTTAGGATTTTTTTCCCCCCCATCCCTCGATAATTGTATAAATGAAAATTTCATGTTAGGGCTTTTTCATAGAGAAAATGTGGTATTTTGGTGATTGTGGCGTGACAGCAAGGAGTAAAAGCGTTGTTAGGGTGAAAGGGATATTGTAAGTACGAATGGGTCAAAGATTGAGACTAGTTAGATTTGAGATAGGACTAGAGAAGACCCTTCTTTTTCCCCACCCCCATTTTTAGCCCTCGTGACACATTTGTACCTTTTCAGTAAATAAATAATAAGATCAGCGTTCCGTTTAAATATGATCACGTCGTCGTCACGTGGTCGATGTTGTGAAAACGGATTCGAAGATGATTTCAAAATATTAAATAAGCTCGATTGAACTATTTTCTCATATAAATAGTTCGTTAAGAAATCCTTTCCGTTCTTATAGGAATACGCAGAGATCAATAGATTCTTATATTTTCGTACAAGCTTGAAGTTTTCCATGTTATAAAGTAAATATAGTATGTTATAAAGTAATATATATATATATATATATATATATATATATATATATATGAGAGAGAGTTGTAGAGTGGATAAAGGAAACGGCTAAATATAAGCAAGCGTGTACATGTGTGCTGGTGTGCATACGTAAGCAAACAAATAAATAATCGTTAAATTTATGCATGTGGTGTAAACGTAATAGTCCTCACTGCGCTTATACAGGGCAAAGATATGTATTAATTAGTACATATACGCGTACCTACGTTTTTGGGGTGCGACTATAGTTTCGCAGAGTGGTGTTCCCAGTTCGTCAGGAACAGGGTCTATGATGCCGGAAACAGACCCCGTGTCTGACGCACTGGGAACACCAACCAGCGGATTTATAGTCGCACCTCAAAAACTTAAGTACGCGTATATGTACTAATATATATATATATATATATATATATATATATATATCTGTTGATTAATTATTGCACTGACAATTGTTTTAGGCGTGTGTTTATAATAAATATAACTAATATAATTAGTTTATAATAATGTTATTAAGTTTTCAATGTATTTTCTCCTTAAAGAATTATGTTTTGTTTTTTAATTGGGGTGGCATTAGTGAAATCAAAGTTATTTTGATGCAAAACGAGAAAGATTGAGTATTCAAACAAGTCTCTTGTGTTTGTAGATGCAGGCTTTTTAGATCACGTGATGTCTCCCCCGCATAAATATTTTTGCATTTTAAACAATTTATTTGGTAAATCCCGGCATTTGAATCGGTGTTTGGGATTGTTTTTCTTTCTAATTATATCTCCGATTGTCTTGGAGAAGGTGATAACGATCCTAGTATTAGAGATGACTAATTTGTTTGCTAGTTTGTTAGAAAGAGTCCTGGAGAGTCGGATTATGAATTTTGTGTAATTTCTGTTAGAAGTGTTATTGGTGGTGTCCGCTTTTTGGCTTTGTGGATTTTGTAGGCTCTTTTTTTTTCGTCGAGGATAAAATGATGTGGCTAGTGGAGAAGTTTGAAACTTTTCTCAATATATATTTCTTCATTTAGGTATTCCGGGCTACATATCCTTAGGTCTCTGAAGTAGAATCCTATGACTACTCCAGATTTTATTTTTTTGTTTGTGGTGGGAATAGAAGTTGATTAGATTGTTTTTGTTTGTGGGCTTAGGATATACTTGAAAATCTAATTTCCCGTTGTTGTGTATGTCGAGGAAAGGTATAGAATTGTTTATTTTAAATTCATGTGTGAATTCAGTGGTAGGTTCAACGTTATTGAGTTTCATTATTATGCCTAATGGGTTTTTTATCTTGTCGATATAATAAGAGGACGTCATATATATATATATATATATATATATATATATATATATAAGTAGAGCTATTTGTTATTATATGTCTAAATGGACCGGATACTAGGAATTCTAAAAAAGGTAAGCGAGAATACCACTGAGAGGTGACCCCATAGGTAGGCAGAATATTTGCTTGTAGAGAATATTGTTGAAAGCGAAAAAGCAATTAATTAGTGATTAATTTGCATATTTTTATAATTTTGTGGACGAGTAGGGAAAGCTTTTCTTTGGACATTTTGAGGTGGATTATCACTATGTTGAGACATTTCGGGATGGCTATGTTGGTGTATAATGATTTGATGCCTAGGCTCGCCATGACCATATTTTCGATATTTATATTTCGTATTCTCTGGATTAAATCACAAGTGTTTTTCATGTGTGTTTGACATGTGTTGTGTGTTGCACATTACTATCCGATGCCCACTTAAACGTACAAGAATCTTCACAAACCTACATGCACATAGAATTATCCACGGTTCTAATACACGTGACACGTGTCTGACCAATGAGAACCGACCCAAACATAATTAAATATATCAGTGTTTTCTGGCTTTTTATCTGTTTTCTCTCAATCTCTGACGAAGTTCTAATAAAAATGGTAGATTGATATACGTTTCCTACTTGTTCTTTTATTTTATCGTATAATCATATAGTGATTAGTAGGTTAATGCATCTTTAAAATTTTGTCAGCGAAGGGATTTCGCAATTTTATGTCATTAACTTTACTAATTTACTTTTTGTATGAATGATTCATTGTAATACAAAATGAACTGCACTGAACATATTTGAAAGAACTGATCCGACGTGCAACTTTTCGGGATAACAGCTGAGACATTACTCTATTGAACTATTTAAGTTCATGTCACATTGACTGATAAACTCCTACAACAAAAAATTCTCAAATTGCCATATTAGTAAAAAACGCACTCTCTTAAATTTTCAAAAAAATTCAACCTCAGCGATGCGACTGCAAGCTCCAAAAGTTTGTATCCGTTATCAGTAACACATTTAAAAAAACATATGTCGGTTTGTATAATATTTTTTCGTCTCGGATGCTACCTGAATTTTACCAAAAAATAATTTCCATGCCTGAAGATGACTGAATATACTGTCGAAAGTAATTGCGTAGTTAAGAAAAACCTTATACAACTTATAATTTTAAAAACAAGGATCATAACATTCATAGAGTGATTAGTAGGTTAATACATCTTTAAAGTTTTGTTAGCAAAGGGATTTCGCCATTTTATCATTTATATCATTTATCTTTACTAATTTGCTTTTTGTATGAATGATTCATTGTAATATATATATATATATATATATATATATATATATTGGGTTTCTGTCACTTGAATTTTTTTTTTTTTGTTTTGTTTATCAGTTCACCCCAAGTATGGTGATAATGCCACTAAGATGTACAGATGTACTGGGAATGAAAGAGAATTAAAAAAATTTTTAGGTGTGCGACCACTCACATCATAGCAGCAGAAATTAACCTCATGTTCACGGAGATAAAAGCATACTTGACAGGCAATAAAACGTACGGAAATAACAGGAAAACATGGTAAATTATATGTTAATTTAATACAATTTATATATATATATTTATGTGTATTGGTGTGTGCGTTTTTTTTAGGTTAAAATTGTTTTATTTTATATGATAAAAGGGAGAAGTCACTCCATATTATTACACGACATTTCACAGAGAGAAGTTGGAAACGTGTTGCCCGTATCAAGGTTCGTGGTGAAGAGATTGAATTTAACGCCTTTTGGTGGGATGTCCATAATATCTGACAGGAACAGTTTTTATTGCATGCTGGGAGTATATTTATTGTTTTTAATTAATTTATTTTATACAACGCTTTTATGTTATTTTATTTTATTTTTTTATAATTTTCATTATTATTTTATATTTTATTTTTATTTATAATAATAAAGTCCCTAAAAAGGAATCGGAAACCCAGTCCTAAATAGGAAACAAGGAATAAACCTGTACTCCTGCTCAAAAGACTAGGGAGGAGTGTGAACCAGACGATGGGCGAACCTATCCCCCTCCCCCCCTCTCTAGCTTTAGGTCAATCTCTGTTTCTGGCGCTATATCTCTGTATGTTTCTTACACTGTCTCACTCTCTCTCTCTCTCTCTATGTATATATATAGATATATCTTTGTATCTTCGTCTATCTTTATCTCTCTAACTCACTCTCCGTCTTTCTCAAATGTGAAACATCTTTCAAACAATTAGACATCCTATCTCAGTATATGTGTATTGCCTTCGCACTTTAACAGTCGACCACTATTCATAAGGCTCTATTAAAATTTTGAAATAGAATTGTTCATTCAACTGTACACCAGAGGCGTGAGCAACGTGGTTTGAGTGGAGGGGGTGCACCCGTTCTAAAAACCAAAGCTTCAATTCAAAAGACCCAACCCATTTCAAAACTCATGGAATATTTCAAGATCCTTCAATGGAGAACTTGACCAAGTAGTTTGTACAAAAGACAAGCAATCGAAAGTTCCATTCTGTGTTCTCGGTCAGTGATGCCCATTGTCACATATTCAAATTTGTTTAGAACGGAACGTGCAGTTTCAGCGCTACAACAATATTAACCATTATCACCATTTATAGATAATCTAAAAGATTTCCACTTACAGAGAAGTGCATATTTTAATTGTGAGTAAATTTCGATCTTTCAAGATGAAAAGGGTTGACTATGATTCGGCTGTGATTTACTTTAGGAGATCACTCTTGACTGAAAACTCCTCTAACGATAAAATTCGATACACTGGACCACAGCCCCATAAAAATATGCATCACGTTAGAGTATTCAAGACGAATAAAAACAGTGAAAAGAAAAAGAATGATCTAAAATCTTTGTAAAATTTCAATAGTAATAATATTGAGAATATTTTATAAATAGCTTTGTGCGTATTAAACCTAAAATTAAACATGCGATAAAAAACCTGTTTGTAATTTAGAAAGTAGCGATATATTTTAAATACGAGTCAGAATAGAGCAGTAATAGTTCTAATTTATTCGATGAGACATTGTTGTTAATTTTTTACTTACTATTTTTCCATCTATTTTCTCTTATTTTTACACCTAGGAGTAATAGTCTTAAGTTGTCCGAATTTCTTCGATTAAGCCTTCAATATATTAGTTTTTTTTACTAATTTTTCTTCTAACTTCTTTTTATAATTAGGGATGATAGATTTATTTTGTCCGAATTTCTTCATTGAAATGTATTAAAATTATTAGTTTTTAAATATTTTTTCTTCCATCTTGAATCCCTTGTTTTTAAAAATAGGAGTAATAGTCTTAAGTTGTCCAAATTTCTTCAATGAAACGTTCTATTTATTATTAGATTTTTACTAATTTTTCTTCAATTTACTTTCTCTTGTTTTTCTTCTAGGATTAATTCTCTTAAGTACTCCGGAATTTCGATAAAACATTCTTGCTCTGATAATGTTTTTACTAATTTTCTCTTCCGTTTATTTTCTCTTTTTACACCTAGGTGTAATTGTCTTAAGTTATCCGAATTTCTACTAAGAAATATTGTTTTTATTATTATCTCATCATGTCTAGTTTTTATTTCCTCTTATTTTTTATGACTTATCCTAACGCTTACACCGATTTTAATCGGTACTGTCTTTAAGAATTATTTATCGTATATTAAGTACGAAGATTTCATTCAGATTTGCACTTGCATCTCTTATCTTTGAAATCTGTGAGATAATCTTGTTAGCAGACGTCATTTATATTTATTCACAAGGCTCTATTCCCCATTATTCGATTTACGTACATACTATTTTACCAATACATGAGTATCCGTCCGAAAGTTGTCTTCTATTTTATCTCGTTGGGCTATGATGTCAGGGGTAGATGTCGGCATTATGACAGTAGATGTTGAACCTTCCTGCTAATAACCCGTATTTTTTCTTATTTTACCTTCTTGCAGAAAGCAGCCGGTAAAATAGCGTCTTGTATTAAAGTGCGTGCGAAGTAGATGTACTTCATTGAATACTTCCATACGGACGAGTTTCTGCCATTTACATTCATCGATACTCCGTGAACATTGACAGCAATCAAATAATGGATGTGAGCACATGTGCAGTGACAACAGCAATGCATGATACAAGCTACATTCAGATCTACGAACGATTAACTACACAGTCCATATTTCCTGACAACTTTCCTTTACAAATCAAAAAATACTTCACTGTGAAGTGGATTATTCATAATTATTCATCATGATGGATAAAAGCAGACATATTTAGGAGGATATTCAATTGCAGTAGACCCAGATGTAGATTAGTAATGGCAGATGCGGATATGGTGTATTAGCAATGGGTCCGTGTGTGCACTAATAACCATTTCGTTTGAGGAAAAGTAAAAAGAAACCACAATGGAGAAATGATAGAATCAAGTGACGTAACATTCGTTTTTAGTATTCCTGTTATTGTTGCTGATGATTTTTTGTGGGGTGGGGGTGTTTGTTTTACAACTGTTTGACGTTTAAGTGGAAATAACGTGCTACAAAAGAAATACATATTTTTATCGCAACATCCGTACCGTGTGCAGCGGGGCTACGAAATAAGCAATAATCGAGGCTCAAAATATATATCCCTTTATTTTGTGAAGTGTGTCTTCCCGGGGCAGCTACCTTACAAACTAAGCCAGAAAGATTTTCTGTAAACTCCAGATATACTGCCATAGTTTCCACCGCATCATACTTATTATAAAACCCAGGTTGTGTGTGTGTGTCTGTACGTTTATATATTTTTCAACCGATTTCAACAAAACTTCACAGGACTACGTAAAATTACCTTGCGGTGGTTCTGACAGCGCCAAAAATTGGAAAAACAATTGTTTTGCACGAAATCAATTTGAAAACACGATTAAGAGGCATCGCGAGAATGAAAGGGAGACAATTCATATCGAGTTATACTTAAAAACCCAGGTTGTTTGTGTGTGTGTTCGTTTATATATGGGATCGGACTTCCTACATTTTTCAACTGATTTAAACAAAACTATTTTTTATTTTTTTTTTTTTTGGCAAGTAGTGTTTCTTATCGTCTTGCACAATTTTTTCATTATTTTTACATTCAGAATGCTTTAAAAATTCCATTTACAAGACAATTGTTTATAATAAAATTCTATTCAATCGGTAGACTCATAACGATTGAAAACAATGTTTTTGTTTGAGTTTGGGTTTGACTAATTCGTAAAAAAAAAAAAAAAAAAAAAAAAAAAAAAAAACTAATTAAGACATGCGTGTCCGTCAACCTTAAACAATAATCTTTGTCAATTTTATTTTTCAGTCTTCATCATGGTCGATACTTGATCTATCTCTTACTGTTACATCCCCGGGCAACGCCGGGATCTACTGCTAGTTATTAATAAGCCGGAAGCGAAATTCTCTTTGCTTACTGCCGATACCAGAAAGACGATCTGAGAATTGAAATTAAAAGCAGCAAAAGCCAGATATGATATTAAGTTAATCATCAGGAATTTCTGGTTTGAGTGACCAGTTGTAATGAATACGCCATCCTAACTAGTAATCATACGTGACAGTTAAGAATTAGATACCTTAGTTTTTTGGCACGTCAGTGGCAACGTACGCGGTGGATTAAAGAATACATTTCTGAACCCCACTAACAGGAAAATGAATAGTGCATTTATGTCAGTGTTACGAGAGTTAAAACAAGGAAATAGCGCTATGGCGATATCGAGAAAGATATGTAATGGTTATGGTCAAAGAGTCATAACAGGCTGGGAAGTAGGAAATTGCTTTGCAGTGTTTCGTTCTGGAGACACGTCTTTGGAAGATGAATCCAGAAAGTGTTTATCTTCCAAAGACGTTTCATCATCAAAGTTCAACGTCGATCTTTGATGATGATGTAGTAAAGACATTAGTGAAAGGCAATGTTAAACATATCACAGTCTACCATCTTCTGGCACTTATACAAAAGCGTACGGAAGTCATCAAATTGGATATTAAGGTTGCCTAAGAGAAAGATTTGTTTTGAGTTTAGTGTTTATTTGTTCGTTGCTCACAGAGACCATCTAAATTGGTGAGGAACTGAAGAAACCGGAATAATAAAAACTAGTATTAGCAGACATTTTCTGTTGATGAAGAATCACTACCTTTTGTCGCAGACAAGATCTTTGAATCATTTTCTTCATCATTCATGATCCAGGTGTTGTAGTTACTACAAAACCCCCAACGTTCAGTGTATATCACTGCACCCCCCCCCCCGAGGCTTACTTTTCCTACTAACTTTATAGTAAGTGGAAGAGTCCACAATAGCCTCATTAGAGGGAGCACACGACAACACCTTATTTAATACCTATCTCTCTCGCTATATATATATATATATATATATATATATATATATATGGTTAGTAGGTGCTGAAGATAATATCAATCAGCTAAATAACTAATTTTATTTTTATATTAATCTTATTAATTTATTAATGCCCTAGCTTTAATATCGGGTACTTTATTGCAAAGACTGATTGCCTTAAATGTCTTTTCTTTCAGATTTTCACTTACTGACAGCATTTCTGGGTTCACATCTTTGTTATTGCTATTATCTATCTCTCTCTCTCCCTCTCAGGTAGCACAATTCTGAATTTCATGGACATCAATCATTTGCGTTTAAGCATGAAACAGATTATCGCTTTCGGGTGGTGACTTCAATCTCCACTTTTATATTTACATTCTATCCCTGAGAACTTTAACTCATACATATAGCATACATTAAAACTATATTTTATCATTATATATATATATATATATATATATATATATATATATGCTCGACAAAATCCACTTCGTCAGCCACCAATATTAGCATGCAATAAATGCCATTGACTCTTCCAGGTAAGAATTGGTCTACTTAGTCATTAAGGCAACCATCATAAAGGAAGTGATCAGCAGGAAAGGGATTAAAGCTGACAACTCCGATCTGTATAATACTAAATCTCTAATCTTTTATCTAGATTAAGTCAACGACGAAATTATTCATACACCCACCAATTTTGAATATTTTTGTCCATTTCTCAGAATCTAATGCCCATATGATGCCAGGTTTTTTACATGGTAATAAGCACAATAAGAATATAAAACTCGATTTTCAAAATAAAAAACTATAAATAGAAACAGAAAACGAATTTTCGTCGCATTTGATACTTACACACGCGAAAGATACGCACGAGAATTATGTGTCAAATTGCCGCCAAAGAAACAAACTTTCTTTATGAGAGATTAGAAAAATTTACAAACTTTTTCACTTAATATGTTTCATAGAAAATTTTTTTGTCTAAGTTAAATTCAACCTTTTCAATCGAAGGCAGACAACTTTTTAGACATTGAACATTTCCGTCACAGTAAATAACTTTTTCTCTAAAATATACGTTTGCACACATCACAACAAATATGACAGGAGAGTTATGCAAAATAGGAAAAAACAAGAATTATTTGTACAGTAGAAAATATCGTGTTAAATTGATCCGTGTAAATATAATTTACATAATTATTGCAAATAGAAATTAAAATACGTGTAATTGATAATAAAATTGACAAAAGTGTTACTTCATTATTTTGTATCATGAACTGCTTTTAAAAGAAACCCAATATTTACGAGTGGTTTAAAAAAAAATTTAATTTTGACTTCTGTCCATTTTAAATAATTCCATTGGGAACGTATATAGTGCTCTCAACGACTCTTACATGCCTGAAAAGTACATCTAAATTTCTATTATTAAAAGTCACCCAATACTGCCTGCGTTGAAATTTCATCTACGGTCTCGAACCAATGTCTATTTAGCTTTAGTTTCCATAACAAAACAGTCAAAATTTGTGCAAAAGTAGGCTCGACCGACATAAATATTTCTCAAATTCATCCCTAATTTAAATCTTTCAAGAAATCCTACTAGCTAAAAAAAAAAAAAAAAATAAAAATACAACATTCTCCCACGCATTTCTCATAAAAATTCGCAACAAGCTACCAAGCCCCGGTGAGTCGATTTCGTTGTTTAAAAAAACTATAAATAGAAACAGCAAACGAATTTTCGTTGCATTTGAGACATACACACGCGACAGATACGCACAGAAATTATGTGTTAAATTGCCGCCAAAGAAACAAACTTTCTTCATGAGTGATTAGAAAAATTTACAAACTTTTTCACTTAATATGTTTCATAGAAAACATTTGTCTAAGTTAAATTCAACCTTCAATCAAAGGCAGACCACTTTTTATACATTGAAAATTTCCGAAACAGCAAAGAACTTTTTTCTCTAAAATATACCTTTGCACACATCATTACAAACAAATAAATTGTAAATTGTGTATATAAAATTTAATCTGTTGTTTCAAACATGTATATTTTTGTCGTGATTGAATATCGTTACCATTTGGCCATTTCTTATAACTTATGTTTGTGGATATTGCATATTTTATTTGCAGCACAATCTTAAATATTCACGCATCCTTCTTAGATCCACTACACGACGAAACCACAGAGAGACAGCTTTTTTTTTTTTCTATATTTTCTGAGGATTTGCTAATAGCAGTTGTATCAATTTTTCAATCAACATGTTTGACGGTCTTTTTTTATTATTAATACAATAAACAGTGCAATAACTTCTTTCGCGCAGGCCTTGGTAATTATAATTGTTGCGTCGAATGTTGGGAATATTGATCGTTATGTGGTTATCAAGTGATAGTGACAAAGATAATCGCATTTATTATTATATAGCCATCGCCATCAGCCACAATCGTTCCTCCATATTCCAACAGTCTTTTTTCCAAAAGTAACTTAATGTTAATAAAAAGAAAGAATCATCAACTGTCAATAACGTCAGTATCTGTCCATAACCATTGTGCCATGTGGTTGGTTAGATTCAGTGACAGGACCCAAAGAGTGTGAGTTCAATACCCGGCTAAGGTAGTGGAGAACTTTCAGAGGGAAACTAACAGGAGATAACTGATAACTGACATCCATTAAATATGGCACGTGGAACTAGAACAGTCTATCCCAGCGAGCGAAATAAAGGGTTCAGTTCGACATTCCAACCACCTGAAGAAAGCCGGAGCGTACAACAGACGAAACGTTGTAATAAATATGGCGACAAAGATGAGGACAATAGTCCGAATAATGTAAATAATGAATATAAATGATATATGTCCCTGGTTTTGTTTTCGTCATTGTATGACGTTACATAAATTATTCTGTGGGACATCTAATATATTGATGGATTACCCCACTCGTCTGAGAGGAGAATTAACAGGAGATAACTGACATCCATTAGACATGGCACGTAGAACTAGAACAGTTTACCCCAGCGAGCGAAATAAAGGGTTCAGTTCGACATTTGAAGGTCGGAGCGTACAACGGCTAAAACGTTGTGATAATCATGGCGACAAAGATGAGGACAATAGTCCGAATAATGTAAATAGTGTCAATAACCTTTTATCAAAACAGACGATTGATGATCCTGAGAAGGGGAAGTCTTTTTTTTTTTTATTTTTCAGATTTCTTAACATGGTTCCCCCAGTGTGATAGTTGAAAGTGTCAGCCGCAGATTGATTCATCTCTTGTCCCTTTTGAAATCACAGGAAATTTGCTAAGAAACGACTGCTCTCCCAAAAGGAATAATCGTTCCTTTGCGATCAATCCAGTTCCTCGAACACATCTTTGTCAAACAACGTGGATTCACACGAGATTATCATCCAGTATGGTTTTTACACTTCTCTTGCGCAATTTCAAATAAAACAGTGTTCTAATATCCATTTGAATCGTTTTTTAAAAATTATTCAAGAATATTTCATTAAAAATTGTACATTTTAATAATGAAAGAAAATAGTGAAATTTCATATTTATGATTATTCTATGTAAAATTTGACCGAATTATTTTTCATTTGTTAAACATGGGAAATGTGATCTTATGTTATGACTTTTCCGAACACTATATAAAAAATAAAACATTTCAGAACAGAAATCTCAGATTTGTTAGATGTTTTAAAAATATACTAATTAGAAAGAAAATCTCAGTATTGCTCCTACTTCTTCCTCTTCTTCGACTTTGTGTCACGGGCGATCATAGCTTTCCACATCTTCCTGTTCTTTGTAGCTCTTTGTAAATTTTTCATTTTTACTATCTCTCCTAATCCCTGCATAACCATTTACTTTAAGATCGTTAAGGCGGCATAGAGCTACATCATGTTGAAACATTGCTTAACTTCGGTGATCGTATGGTAACCAATGTCGAGCCTGGTCAGTACCTAGATGGGTAACCGCTTGAGAATACCAGGTGCTGTAAGCTTGGGTGGTGTAATGGATAATGACTCGGAATGAGGAATCGAAGTTAAGCAACGTCGAGCCTGGTCAGTACATAGATGGGTAATCGCTTGGGAATATCAGCTGCTGTAAGCTTGGATGTGGGGTTGGTGTAATAGATAATGGATAGAAATTGCTAATCGGAGAGCCGAGTTCCATTTTGGTTCATTATATTCCCTTACGCACAAATACTCTTGTGAAAGGTATGAATAGACCTCTTCCCCCAGATGTGGGTTAATTAGTAATACTTGTATCACGGAATTATTATTATTATGTAAAAAAGAAATCCCAGTCTTGTATATTAACAAAAGGCAGATGTTTTGTTCTTTGTCTAGAATAATTTGGATCATTATTTTCTGACTACACACGTTTTGAGTAGACAGCAAATAGTGTAAACAAAATTCTGAATTTAATTTCTCAAGACCGAAGAAATTCCCGCAACACATTAATCATTTCTTCTTACCGGTAAGTAGCAGATAGGGTTGGGTACCTTGGTTTTACTCAATTTTAATTCATCTTGATTAGTTAATTCTGTGTTTGATTCATATTAGAACTGTCAAAAAATTAAATTTCATTAGTGTAAAACTATTTTTACTGTTTTGTTTTTCGTTTCAACCATTCAAAATTACTTATCCAATTAGTATTCCCTCCAAATCACCATCCTGTAATTACATGTAATTAAACGTTTAAACGGGGTTCAGTGCCCTGTTACATAATAATCAATATTTAAATTTAGGAATATTCCTTTGCTCCACATCCGATAATCTATATTTTCAATTTGGGAATACCATTTCACTCCGCATCTGTTTAGCTATTCGGCCTTCTTCCTTGATAAAAAAAATGGTTGCTGAGACATTAAGTTTATAATACCCATAAATTTATACACAGATGTCCTCAAGAACACATGGCACAGTGGATAAAGGCGTTGGTTAGATCCCGTGACAGGACCCAAAGAGTGTGGGTTAAGGTAATGGTGAACATGGAGAGGCGAATTAACAGGAGGTAACTGATAACTGGCATCCATTAAACAGGTCACGTGGAACTAGAACAGTCTACTCCAGTGAGCGAAATAAAGGGTTCAGTTCGACGGAAGGCCGGAGCGTACAACGGCCGAAACGTTGTAATAAATATGGCGACAAAGATGACGACAATAGTCCGAATAATGTAAATAGTGTACATAATACGGATCGATTTTCATATGCAGCCGAATATGTACGAAGTCAACTTGTCTCTAAATGATGTTATCTGAATCTGAAATGTCAGTTGTTTTTATGTCCGGCAGTAATGTCTGAGTGTGTAATCTTCTATTTACCGAAAGGAAATAAAGTAATAAATGAATTAAACTCGTGGTGTTAAGTGATACTTAGAAGTTAGATGTTTCCCTTAGTAGCCTTATATAAGTAAAATCCCGTTGAGAGTTATGAAAAATGAGACTTCCATCTATCCGATCACTGGGTGGGGGAGTAGGAATAAGAGTCTAAAGGACTTATGTGCCACCTACATATCTCCACAAAGAATACTAAGTCTTTCACGAAACTCGGCCATTAAGCCAATAACCAAATTATTGAAAACGGGATCCTCGTTTTCATTTCTTACCATGGCATCGATTTCACCTTCCATTTCCTTGTAAATGTGGAGTGAGCCCTTTTTGTGAACAGACAGGAAGCGAAACACAAGGTGGGGTGGTCTGTTCCATCGGTAAAAAACAGAGTAGGAACCTTTTTGTATCGTCCCACATTCACATATTCAATTTTCTGCTAAATTTCACTTAATAATACTCATATGACTTCTCTATTTTCTTCCTTATCTGGTAAGTCATTAAGAAAAGCTGAACTTCCGACATCATATCCAAAAATAAGCCCCCATATTCACTTTTTGAGTACAATTTCTTTTTATTTTGTATATAAGTATAACATGCCCAACTAAAAGAATGCGTTTTACTTATATTAAGATTTTTGGCTAAAACATTTCAAAAGGATTTTTGTGTCCTCGGATTAAAATATAGATTTATGTATTCAGAAGTTCTAACTGCATAGTTCCATAACTTCTTAGCTGATCTAATATACATAGATTATTATATATCAAGAACAAATTTAGGAAAATCTGTGACAAAGTGATAAAAGATTCCATGTTTAAACTACTTGTAAAACAAAAGACTTAACTAATAAAAACAATCTAAATGTTGAACTGGATGGTTATCCTATTACCTGTAATAGTTGTTGCAAGGAATACATCGGAGAAACCTTGAGGAATTTAAACAAAATATTATATGAACACAAAAGAGATCACTTACATTATTTACATTATTCAGACTTATCCTCATCGCCATATTCACAACGTTTCGGTCGTTGTACGCTCGGGCCTTCTTCAGGTGATTGAAATTTCCAACCCAACCCTTTATTTCGTCCACCGGGGTAGTTTGTTCTAGTTCCACGCTCCATGCCTCTTCCGGATGTTTCGGTTCGGTTCGAAATTCCAATCACCTGAAGAAGGCCGGAGCGTACAACGGCCGAAACGTTGTAAATATAGAAATGAATATGAGGATAACAGCCGAAACATCGTGAATATGACTACTAAGACGAGGACAACAGTCTGAACAATGTAAATAGTGTATATAAAGTTGGTTTCGTTTTCTATTATATCTTTAACGATGAGTTCTAATTTTAAAATATCTTATTTTACAATCCTCCAAAGTCTTCCCTTTAGAGAAAGTATTTTTCGGTTTTAATAACATTAAGAAAATATTCTTCCATTTTTCTTAATGACAAGCAATATTTCCATTAAAAGCTTTCAATTTATCATAATTTGGTGAAAAATTAATTGAAGCGCCATTTTCTAAAGCAGCTTGAACTGAGAATATACTTTTGTTTACAAGAAGAAATATATAGGGCGTTTATGAAATTACTATTTCTTACCTTTATAATTTTTAAATGACAGTAACACCTCTGTCAGGAACTGTCATTTGAATGGTTTCCATTAGGTAATTCGATAAAACGTTTTGACTAATCAAATTTTTATCTAGTCGGATAAATTTGGATTTATCCATAATTATGCGAACTGTAACTTTACAATTAGCTAACACATTACAGGAATTGATTGTAACTATCAGCATTTCAAAAAGTACTCACTGTGAAGAAGTATACATTCTTTTCTCTCGTGTCAGTCAATATCTTCGCTTAATTTTTCTTCCTTCAAAATATTTCGAGGCGTAAGTTCCATTTTAACAGATATCTCGCCATCTCCTTTCTGCTTTTAATTTTTTTTTTATTTTTGTTTAATAGTTTTTGCATTTTACAGCTGTTCTATCTGCAGGTTTTAATTTTATTTTCATAAAGCTGAAGTCACGAGTGGCGTTTTGTTTTCGGCATCTTTCCGCTTTTTCATATCTTTGCAGAGAGAGATGATTCAAATCCATTTACTTTTCACTAAGGAAGATCATACCATGAAAAAAAAAAAAAAAAAAAAAAAAAAAAACTTTAAAATCTTCTCTTAGTCCATTTTTAGAAGAATTTATACTTTCTCCTGCCATTTAAAGAGGTCTGTGCTTTCTTAGTACTGAAAATATAGCCAATATGAATTGAATCCTATATATTTTTTCAACCAATAAAATCCTATCAGAAAGTTTCTTGGATCTACAATAATTACAAGGGCAAATACTGACAAAATACTTGTGGACGTAATTGTAGAGCTACCAGGTGTTATTTTTGGACTATATAGAAAATAATATAACTCCCTTCACCAATTCAGTAAATTCGAGAAAGATTTTAACGAGCCAGTGTGAAATTATTTTCTAACTAATGAACACCTTGTATTCAAAAAGTTCGCACCTCTGTGAAATTAGATTTTAAATCCTCTTACGGATATAAAAATAGAAACGTAATGCTTCTCGGGATTCAAACAAATTTGGGAGGCCAATTTGATCTACATGTGCGTACACACACACGTACACAATGTAAGAGAGACAGCCAGCCACCTCCTTGTCCACACACACAATAGACGGTATTAACCAGCTGCCTACCAAGTTTTGCGAACTCACAAAGACATTAGGCTGACCCTCATAATTTAAGTTTTTTCACATTTCATACCGTACTAAGAACATTTAATTAATTTATTCAACAAACTTCACTGCAAGGAAAATTAAACATTTTATTGTTACTGTATATTTCTGAAAAGAATATACAAATGTTTGTTCTGCTACTGTTCCTTCTGAAAATAACCTTTTATATGTTTCATTTAAAAGATGTGTTGTTGCTTCTATTGTTAAATGTTTGGAATCCCGATACTCCGGTAGCAACAAATACCTGGTTAAACGCATCCCAACAATGGTGATTTAAGATGTTTAAAGAACATTTCTCCAACAAGACCAGGCAGGGGCAACATTTTTCGAGCCCTGAGCCACAATAGATATAGTTCATTATAAAGCGGGCCGAACTAATAAAAAAAAAAAAAGAAAAAATCCAAAGCTATTTTTTGCGGGAAGCGTTTCATCCACGTTCACTCCAAATGTGTCTGCCTTAGGAAAAAAAAAAAAAAAATGTATTACCACTGATAACAGTTCGATTAATACACGCTACACGCGTGTGATTGGTTTCAAATTTATTCATTTGACTCGAATATATTATGAAATGGACCAAGTCCAATAATCTTACTTATTATAAAACGCAGATTGTGTGTGTGTGTGTCTGTACGTTTATATATTGGATCGGATTTCCTACATTTTTCAACAAAACTTCACAGGACTACGTAAAATTACCTTGCGGTGGTTCTGACAGCGCCAAAAAATCGGAAAAAATTGTTTTTACACGAAATCAATTTGAAAACACGATTAAGAGGCATTAATGAAAGGGGGGACAACTCATATTGAGTTATACTCATTAATATCGAGTTATACTTATAAAAGCAAGGTTGGTTTTGCGTGTGTGTGTCTTCGTTTATATATGGGATCGGATTTCCTACATTTTTCAACCGATTTCAAAACTTCACTTTTTTTTGGCAGGTAGTGTTTCTTATTGTCTTGCACACTTTCTTTATTTTTACATTCGGAATGCTTTAAAAATTCCATTTACAAGACAATTGTTTATAATAAAATTCTATTCAATCGGTAGACTCAACGTTGGAAACAATGTTTTTGTTAGAGTTTGACCAATTCGTTAAAAAAAAAAAAAAAAAAATACAAAACAAAAAATAAAACTAATTAAGACATGCGTGTCCGTCAAACTTAAACAATAATCTTTGTCAATTTTATTTTTCAGTCTTTATGATGGTCGATACTTGATCTATCACTTACTGTTACATCCCCGGGCAACGCCGGGCTCTACTGCTAGTTATTTTAATATAATTTTTGTTTATACGTTATTTTTATAGATACAAATATTTAAGTAAATGCTCTGTTTATAATAAAAAAAAAAAGAGTATTAACATTTGCTGCCCTGGTTGTCCGAGAAATCTCAAAGAAAACTGGTTAGACTCCTGTCGAAGGACTCATTTTCTTTGAGATTTTTCGAATAGTAAAAAATATATTTCTTTCTCAAGAGAGAAAAAAAACTTATGAACGATTCCAGTTTCTAAACAAATGGTATTTACAAGTATAATTTTCCTTACTGAAAAATCAATGTTTTAAAATGTTGAAAGTGATACCTTCACTGTGCCCCTGAACTGGCTCCTGTTCTCTCTAAACTCTACCAGAAATGCTTTTCTGCTTCTTGCTTTACTGCTTGTTGGAAATCTGTCGTTTAAGAACTCCGGCGCACCGTCTGATACTTTTAACTACCGGCTTATTTCAAAGGTACAAAAAAAAAATCAAGAAACATTGTATTTAATCATTGTTTATGCACGTGGTTATGTGTAAGAATGTATTCTCCGCCCCCCCCCCTTTTTTTTTGACTACCGGTTTTTCTAGACAGACTGTCGTTATTAATTTTTGAGCGTTCTTGTCTTTTGAGTTAGGAAAATTGAATTTCATAATTTTGTATTTGAGCAGCAATCCCTCTTTTATACAATTTTCGTTAAAAATGACTGACAAGGTATTCACTGACCACAGCTCAATTAGGTCTCATTTAAACACACACGGAGACCCAAACTCCATCCGGGACATACTCGTAGACAATACAAATATAATAGCTTCATCCACATGTAAAGAAAAGCAATAAATAATTGAAGTATTATTAATAAAAAAAAAGAACAAGCGATGAACTAGGAACACGGCCACAATGTGCTGACCGTGTTTGGAAAATAAAAACATTCCTATAACTAGATACATGCATAAAAAATTCATAGATTCAGTTAAAAGTAAAAATAAAATCATCCTTAATAATGGCTAAAAGAATAGCTGAAAGCATACGGACATACAGGATATTCGGACAATTTCTGCATATTTTATGTGCAGAAATATATAACACAAGAAAAATTAAATAAAGATCTAACCGTAGTACCTTGTCATTTTTAACGAAACTATATATTATATATATATATATATATACACACACACAGGATGGTCCAAAAGTACATTTTGAGATTACATATACATACAATTATATTTACTAATACAGTTATTACATTGACATTTTTCTTGTGAACAAAAATACAAAAGCCTTTAAATTTTATCAATGCACATGCTCAAACTGTTTTCCATCACAATTTACACAGCTTTGAAGTCTACCTCTAACGCTTCGACAAATTTTTTTGCACAAGTCTTTTTGGGTATTAATTTCTTGAAATGCATCTCTTATGTAATTTTTCAAATCACCGACACTTCCTGGTTTTCGACTAAACTTTGTCCTTGAGTACTCCCCAAAAGAAGAAATCCATTGGGGTCAAGTCTGGTGAACGTGCCGGCCAATCAATTGGACCTCTTCGACCAATCCATTTCTCAGGAAATGTTTCAGCAAGATACACAGTTGTAATAATATAACCGAGACATCAACCTATTCCAATTACAATCCACCTACTTTTGGACCACTATATATGTGTCTCCATTCGAGATTTTTTCATTATGCTTTTAAATGCAAAACGTTAAAAATAATGAAAAAATTACGGTAACGGATAACAACGCACAACTTTATATAAATATTTATATTAATGAACAACATAATTTTGTATTACTTGCACCCCTGAAGATGATCTAAGAAAAAAATCGAAAGTACTTGGGAAATGAAAATAAAAGAAATTTAAACAGCTATAGCACATTTCTCTCATCCTTTAACATCAATACATGGAAGGTTATTCGTGAGTATGAACGGATTTTGTTAAAAAATTATTCAGAGATATATATATAAGACATTTTTATGTTTATACATTTTTATAGATACAAATATTTAAGTAAATGCTCCGTTTATAATAAACAACATTTACCGGCCTGAATGTCAGAGTAATTTTGATAGAAAATATTCCTCCTCCGATAGGAATCGAACCTGTATCCTATACGGAACCGTCGTATAACCTGACGTGCCTTTAACCTATTTGGCCACAGAGGAGAGTTCGGTTAGCAAGGTCGATTTTACTGTCTAAGCTACAATCTTCCATGATTCTCACGTACATTCATGTCTGCTCATGGCGTATCCAAATGTAAACAAATGACGTCACACATTATGAAATGGACAAAGTCCGACAATTATTTTAAGACATAATGATAAAAATATAGTTTTAAGGCATGCTATATTTACGAGTTAAAGTGCTTGATATCAGGGATAAGATGCATGTAAATATAAAAGTGGACAGTGAGGTGAATATCGAACGGCGACAGTGTTTCATGCTTAAACGTAATCGTCAGGCGAGAAAATACAAGTATAGTAGCCTCATCCACATGTAAAATGACGAAAAATAATGGAAACGCTAACGATGAAAAAGAAAAAGTCAACACTCAACAACATCAACTATGAACACGGCCACAACGTGCTGTGTTTGAAAAGTAAAAACATATTTCTATCACTCAAGAAACATATAAAACTCTAGATATTCAGTTAAAAATTAAAAAATAAAAACACCCTTGACAATGGCTAATAAAAAAAACCGCAAGCGCTCAGATATATAGAATGTTCGGATAATTTTGACACTTTATATCCAGAAAAGAAAGCACTTATGCGAACACAAGGAGCACGTATGTATGCGTGTTTGTCTTCATCGTGCTTTTGGTGTTTAGAACTTTATGAATGTAAACCGTTTTTGGATCATACTGATAATGTTTGCAAGCTGTTTATAGTATATGTAAAACCGCGTACAGTTTTACGCAAATTGCTGCTATTAATTATTGAATGTACTTAATGCGCCAGTTCGTAATAGGTCTGAGAGTTGTGCAGTTTTTATGCTTTTTACCTTACCATACAAGTAATCAGGTTTGTAATCTCCAATATTTATTTCATTGTAATGGAGTCTATTACTGTTTTGTTTCGCTTCTTTTTTATGTTTTTTTTTTTTTTTTGAGAAGGTTGGTCGTAAATTTTATAAATTTGATGTAATCAAGAATAGTTTGAAATTGTCACAGATTTTATTTAATATAATTTAAAATTTTAGTTTTATCAACAAGTCTAATTAATTATCAAATGTAATGCTTTTAGACCCCCTAGCTGAAAGTTAAATAACAGAGTAGATTGGATTTTCTAGTCTAAAGAGGTAAACAATTTAAAAGAAGGAAAACTTCAAACCGCAGAGGAGGAAGACATTGTCCTTTACAAGAATGCATAGAAATTCATAGAGAATAAAGAAAGGGAATCTGTGGAGAGCCATAAGCCATCGCTCATATCCTGAACGGATATGGTATTTAAAAAAAAAAAAAAAAAAAAAAAAAAAAGTGTTTATTAGAAAGGAGTACTTTTATAGATTTTTAAATTTTTCACTTATAAGATTTTACCCTCAACAACAAAACGGATCTCAAAAAATACAAGAACAAAACGGATTTCAAAGAATACAAGAATTACTAGCAGAGAAACTGAAAAAGTACACTTAACTTCCGTGACAAACTAAAAGCAGGAGTCAACAAAAGAAAAGGAAAATACGACCCCAAAAAGCACAACCGTTTCATTAATATTTTTCTTTTTTGTTTTCTTTTGTTTCCTTTTATTTGGTTGTTTTCCATATATGTTTTTTTTATGAAAAAAAAACAAAACACTTTAAACTATTAGACGTTCGCTAAATTAAATAAGGAAAACAAATTTTGCACAGCACTGTATATGTACCGTAATGTCTTTTGCGATTCCTTATCCAGCTTGTTGTAATAATTACACAAGAAGAGCATGTATTTTTATTAAACTACTGCGAGTGATATATGCACGGCATCAGCATCTTATCCATATTCATGAAGAACAACGTTAACGAAAGACTCTCAGTGGAATTGTAATTTTTCTGTATCGGTTGATCTGTCAGGAAGATTTTTCTCACTGGATTGAAATCTGAAGACGCTATTTGATTTACAAAGTTGGAATCATATATCAAGAACAATTGCAGATCAATGCTGGACAAAGTCCTTTCTCAATTCCTTCTAGAACCTCCGTGACTGTACTGTTATCTGCCGTGATTTACCAGTAAAAGTCACATATCTGTATCTTGTCCGTTTTTTTTTCTAATTTCATTTGCTCTCAAGTAGGCACCAGTCAACCAATCTTTTGCTTCATCTACTAACCTTTCTTTTTGCTATATATATTTCCTACTTCCATTTTAAATGTCAATAAAACGGATATATTAATTTCAAACAAAAACAATTAAAAATTACATAAAAGTTATTATGGTATAGAGATAAATCAAAAAGAAAAAAAGAAAAATGTTTAACCGGTTTTAATTCCTTCCTACAGTTTTATGTGCACAGCGAAATCAAAGAAAAAGATAAAGAGAATATTATATACAATAAATATATAATCACCAAAGGCTGATAATATTCAGGCCTAAAAACCACTTAAGCTTACAGAGAAAGGGCTTGAAGGACTTAATATATATATATTTTCTAAGATTTTTGTGAAGATTAAAATATACTTTCCTTAGTACTGAAGATGAAGACATGCATTGGATATAGGTCAGGGGACACTGATGGTTATTTATTCGATGTGCATATTTTTCTATCCTCGATAGAGCTCTGGGAACAGGTTAAGCTTCCTATTATGGGGTCCACCCCTTTTTCATATAAGTGGACTCTACCAAGTACCTGGACTGCTGCCGTTAAATAACCAGAGTTACAGTCAGTGAGGAGCAGTCGGTGGTCGGCTAGTGACGAGGTAACCTCTTGAAGTCAGTTACAAGCACAGACTAAGGAAGTCCTACTTCGAGACTGTATATATCTATCTGTATTTGCTACTAACCACGTTCCTGGACTTACTAACAGTATTATTCTTTGTATGATTGTGTAAATACATTTTATTTCTTATATTTATGTATTGCGTTTGTCATTCCTTGGAGACCGAATTCATCTCGGAATCCACAACACTTCCTTTTGTTTCTCAGAACACCGCTTTTTGTTATTCTTTCCTGTTTATTATTATTATAGTTATTTGATCTGACATCGTCTCCGACCCTTAGATATTTCAGCTGGTTGATGATCATCTCAGCTCCTACCCGTAGCTTAGAGACGATACTTCCTACAGCACATGAGCTGTTACAAGCAGTGCTGCAACCTGCGTGACTGCCAATGATTCCGGCTATTCCCAATGCGTCCTGTGTAGCAGAAAGATTACCGTTAATCGCACCAACCACAAAAGGGACAACTTAAGCTTCTGCTGTTTGGTATATTTCTCTTATTTCTGCTGCTGAGTCTTGGTATCGCTGTATTATTACCTGCTTCGCCTTTACGATGTTTTGATCCCAAAGTACCGCAACGTCTATGAGAATCCACTCATGACGGCTCCTTGGGCATAAATGTGATATCAGGGTGATTTCTCTCCCAGCGCTTGTTATTTAAGAAATGTTGTATCCCACATGAGTTTCACTTGCTAATCGTCGGCTATTGGTGGTAGTGAATGCTTGCATCACGTTTCTGTACAGTCGAGGCCATACTCTCTAGATATTTTCCAATGTATTCTAAGGGCTATTTTGTCATGTGTGGTCTGTACACTTTTTCGTCAGCTGAGTGTAACCACTGAAAATTTGTTGCATACTTTCACTAGCTTTTCTACAAAACGGTAAATCTGCTGTTCTATCAATAGCGTACACGATAGAATTGGTTCTTAAAGTATCTCTTGTAGATCTCATATGTGTGTGTGTGCGCGCGCGCTTCTTTCATTTTTTTCTTCATATTCAATTTGAGTTGATTTCTTTGAGCAGGTATCTATATCACTTATCCTTCCACGGAAAGTGCTGGAAATAAAGAAGGAATCCATTCCTGATAAAAGAAAATTTAAAAAATAACTAATTGGTAACAGACTTCTCACTCTTGACAGTTGTTACTTCAGGCTTTCAAAGCGGGTTGACTCAGGTGTGTGCTGAGAATGCAGTGGGGGGGGGGGGTGACAAGAGAAACGAAGTAGTAACTTTTCGCCCTTAGAGACTTGCAGCTGAAGCAACCGATTATTTATCAGCCGACTGTGTGTGTGTGTGTGTGTGTGTGTGTGTGTGTGTGTGTGTATATATATACAAATTCAGATATAAATAATATGTCTTTAAAAAGACAATATGAATAAAGACAAAAGGAAAACTTTTCTTTATCGGCGCGATTCGTCAGCTGGTGGACTTTATCAAAGTAAATGTAAAGATTTTTTGAAACATGTACTTATAAACAGAAATAAAAAATAAAAAATACATTATTTACATTGTTCGGTCTGTTGTCCTCATCTTTATTTTCATATTGACAAAGTTTCGGCCGTTGTACGCTCCCTCTTATAAATATCCATTTTCGATATATATTCAATAAAAAAATTATGCTCTACTGCCGATTATTCTGATAAAGTCTGCGGGAATTACTAATAAAATTTCAGTCACTCGTGAACATGCACGAACATTTAAAGTATTTTTCAATACTATATTTTAGTTAAATTCAGGGAAAATATTAACAACTACAACAGAACGTCTTCATTCGTGTCCTTTGCAGCATAGATAAATGTCACACCTGGTTGAGGTACATAATGTTTCAGAATTCAAGGATAGACTTAGATTGTCAATCTTCACCCTGAAACAGAACGAAGGCAATATGGCACTCACTAGTAAATTTGTCGGAGTTAGCTCCGACTTAATTCCCTAATTGTTCACTAGGGGTTGCCCTCCCTACAATATAAATACTGGGCGACTTCTCGCCTCGTTCTTTTTCATTTCAGAGAACACCTCTACAATGTAAGCTCTCGCAAAAGAGCGTTTCCCATTTGTGGGAGACGCCATGAACATTATACACACATACACGTACGTACGAACATTCCCGAAAGAAAAAGCAAATGTTCATCCACACGCAAATGTTAAAGTCTATGTTCATTGTAAAATTGTGTTGTTTAATTCATATATTTGTTGAGATTATATATATATATACGTCTTGTTTGTTTTCTTCACATCTTCGGTTGGACACAATTTGAGTCTGCCATTTTCTTGTAGGTGGACCTTCTAGCAGGAAATAAACACCTGTTTCTAATTCAACAACACTCAAAACCACACGGTCCTCTACAAATTAAATTCAAATAAATTTAAATATAAATTGAGTAGATTTTTAAACGGATCAATTATAAATTAAATTTAAAAAATGAAAAAAAAAAAAAAAAAAAAAAAAACAATTACAGTTAAATTTAAATATCAAATTAAGTAAAACCTTTTAAAAAAGGTTTTATAAAACGATTAACATCAATTTCGATTTTCATCAGAATTGGAATAAATACAGTTTGTTTAAACTTTAAGTAAAATAAGGAGTAATCTAAATTACTTAGCAAGAGTTACGGGCACTTAGACGATAGTAGATATATTTCAAACCTACATTTATACAGAGGGCCGTCTATTCGATATATTGCACGGCTAGGGTTTCCGAGTACTGTTTAAGGTCTAACTTTATACGAATAAAATCTGTCTTTTTTTTCAGGGTATGTTTGGAAAGGTAAACAAATTAAGTAGATACTGTACTATGCTATACTTAGAAAAGCTAGGGGGATGTACGGTTTTAAACAAAGCAAAATAATCGCGGATTAGGTCAATCCGTATCCGTCAAAAGCGTAAAATCGATGAATGGTCTATTTCTATCGGGTACTTTAGGAATCTAGGGTCTACTGTTCGCAGTAGAAATTCATAGTAAACCGATTTCCTGGGAAGTAACTGACCTCTAAAGTCGGCGTCTAATACTACTGCGGTTACGTATTCGAGATATTTCATAGTTAGGCGTTCCTAATATCCCATAACACCCGACTTTATATGAAGATATCCTCAAGAAGAGTGTTTGCGCCAAAGATGTACGAAAATAACGTAGATTGTATGCGATCATTACCGCCACGTACTAAAAAAAAAAAAAAAAAAAAAAAAAAAACGTATTTTAAATCATTTAAATGCCTTTGAACTTAAAGTTCTATTTGAAAAAATAATGGCTTAATGCTAATCCAATTTTTTAATCGTTATCACCCCAAGCAAGGCAATAAAGCCACTAAGGCAAAAGGGGTTATAGGGTGTTAAAGAATTAAGAACAGAAATATTAATAATGAGCGGAAAGAAAAAAAGAGTAATCAGGAGCACAGTAAATAGCGATTGAAATTGCATTTGAATTTTTGAAGATTAGGGTTGGCTGAAAATCATAGAGCCTGGGGGGGGGAGATCGGCATATGAGAAAAGAAACTGTTAGCATGGAACTTACAGCTACATCTAGCCAACTCTACTATAAATTGATGAGATCTCCACACCAGTCTAGTACTGCGCTTAAATTTGAAAAAAAAAAATGTCTATGTACCATAGCGAAGATCTCATCCGAACAATTACCATGAAAGTATTTATAGAAAAGACAGAGGCAACTTTACGGCGGTCAGAAAATGAAGCCGACCTGCCAGGTCAGGACCAATAATATTGCTGATTCTTTGGATTTTATCAAGGAGTTCAATGTAAATAGCAGGGGCACCAGATCATATGTGGCAGCAATATTCTAAGCATGAATGAAGGTAAGACATAGATATGCAAGAGATTATGAAGAGAAAGATTGTCTCACACGACAGTGAACCGACTTAACAGCTGACCCTAAAAGTGGATTCAATATAATCTTTCCACTTCATGTCAGCCGAGTATGTTAGCCTGAGAAAGGGGTAATGAAACCTTTCCTGGAGGTGAGCATCAGCCATGCTGATGGAAGGCAGAGAAGGGTCTCTCATATGATTAAAAGTAAAATTAATTCATGTATATAAATTTTTAGGCAGTTTTAAATCATTGTTACGTTTTTGCCATTCAGCGAACCACTATTGTATACGAAAGATGTAAACAACAAATTTAAAATTCTTTTAAATACAATATTTGTCTTATTAGTTTTGAAGTCTATTAGTAAATTTAAGACGTAATTCACTGGATTTTCTAAAAGTAATGCTTAACTTTTACTCGAAACAGAATAAAAATAACGTTTTCTTTACTTACGGTAGCCTTTGAGGTCAAAGAAAAAATTAGAAACACTAATTTTAATCCCTGTTCAAAAAAGCATGGAATAAAGTAAAAAAACTGAAGAAATACGGAAGAGCAGTACTTCAATAATCAAGAATTTTTTTATTCATGCTTAAGTATGCATTATCTTTAACCAACAGTTTAAGAATACATATTTTTTATTCTACAGGATGTGCCTAAACTCTGGACAAATAGGAAATCTCATTAACTATATATATATTTTTTTTTTTACCCCCACAGATTAAACATGGTTTTATCAAAAGAAGAAAGAACTGACTTCTTTTTCTGGTGTCTGCTAAAGGCGAAGCTGTACTGAATGAAAATCACAGATGCAATAAACTTGATTGAACGCATAAAGAATGAATGTGCTAAAAATGGCGTCAATGTGGAATTATTGCATCAAGTTCACGTGAATCTTGCAAAACGAATCAACCTTTGCATCAGAAATGATGGAAATCATAAGGAAGATGTTATTTGTTAATATTTCAATTCAATAAAATGTTGAAAATTTCATTTCTTGAAAATATGCATTTTTGCCTACGAGTCAAGACTTTTTTGTATTTGCTTCCATTAAACTTTTTATAATGAATAAATTTGAAGGTATTAAAGTTCGACCAAAAGAAAAGCGTAATGCAGAGTGCGATGGATAAATTGTCTAAATTACGCAAAAATGAAAATAATACCGACATCTCATTTTAACAGATATACTTACCAAAATTATACAAAAATATCCTGAAATACTAAACACTAAAGTTATTCATTAAAATCGACACTGGCTTCGACCACGGCCTCCAGAAGACATCAGAATCTCCTGCAACTCTTATAGGCGCTCACCTTGTTTAAGTTGTTTGGTGAATGCTGCCATAATCCTTGCCTTCCGTTTATGTTTAGTGTTACAAGGAGTTTTGTTGGTCTCTCGCTAAACTGCTCCCCACACATAATAATCAAGGGGGTTATAGTCTGGGGAAATGTAAGGGGTGATGTGGTCACAAGAATTATCTGACAGCTATGACTCGATTCTCTTGCTTGTGTGGCATGGTGCAGAGTCCTGTTGTCCGACATAGGGTCTTCTAGCAGCCACTCTCATTGACCCAGGACAACTACCTCCTCAAGGCACTTGATGTAAGCCGTATTGATTTTGAGACCCCGTGGTAAGATGAATGGAGACAACGTCTTCATCACTAGTGATCGCTCCAAACACTTTCCGAATCCTCTTCACTGTCCTCAGATTGACACCCAAACGATCTGAAATATTTGTATTGGAGCTTCCGGTGGGAATGCCAAGCAGTAAAGCATGCCGTTTCCAAATTTCTGGCGGAATGAATTGCGTCATGTTGCTCTTTTTCTCACAGATGGTGCCCAACTGACCATACTATACTGTGCAGTCGACAAAACCAAACACAAACAACGCGAAATTAAAATATAAAATGGCGACAATTTACCCATCACACCACAACAATAATATATATGACCAAGCCGGATGTGAAGGAAAAATATCGGAAGAGTGTGAAAAGCAGATATGAGGAACAAAATGGAAAAATGGAAACTAGTGGGACACTTTAAGGGAAGCTTTATTAACAGTGGCAGAGGATTGTAGGCAAAGAAAAAAAAAATGAATGGATGACAGACGAAATTCTCGACATGGTGAAAACGAGACAAAAACTATGTCAAGACACGGAATAGAATATAGGACACTACAGAGAAATGAACGAATGCAGGCGGGCTAAAGAGGAATGACTCGGTTATAGATGTGCAGAAATAGACAGAATGAATATCACAAATAAAGCAGACGTGTATAAAAAAAAAAAAATAAACGAACTAACAGGACAAAAGACATGCTCATCAATGGATGTACAAAGTCCAAGGACGGAATGATCATATTAGAGAAAGAAAAGATATTTCAGAGCTGGGACAAATATATCGGAGAACTCTTTCAAGATGAAAGAAAACTGGAAATACACAGAAGTATCGATGAACCGGAAATATTAAAATCTAAAGTGGAAGCAGCATTGGCCAAATTGAACAGAAACAAAACGGCACGGCCGGACAGAATTATACTAGAGATGCTGGAGGCCTTAGACGATTTTGGCAAAGACAAGATCACGGAGATAATTAAATTGAATCCACAACAGAGGTGATATACCAGAAGAACTAAGATCTATTTTCATAGCACTCTCTAAGAAGCCAAGTGCAAAAGAAGGCAAATTCCATCAGGCAATCAGCTTAATGAGCCACATAATGAAACTGATCATCCGAATTCTGATGAATCAAACGTTAAATCGGACAAGAACAGTGCAGGGTCGTTAAAAACGCTGGAAAAAGGAACGAGATATTTATACTCAGAATGTTATCAGAGAGAGCAATACAAATGAAGAAGGACGTGTATCTATTCTGTAGATTACGCAAAGGTGCTCAGTTAAGTACGCCACAAAAAACTGTTGGAACTGCTCAGCAACTATGATATATTTGGGAAAGATATTACAATAATCAAGAACCTACACTAGCAGCAAACCTGCATTCGGATAAAAATGAGTTCAGCAGATGTATAAAGATATTAGGTTGGTGCAAAAATAATGTCGTTTTCTCACATAGTAACATGTGAGAAAACGACATTATTTTTGCACCAACCTAATATCAAGGGTTGCTAAACAGGGATGTGTCTTCTCACCGGACCTATCCAACCTATACAGTGAGGTAATTCTGAGATAACTGGAAGTCCGACCAGAATTCATTATTGGTGGCTACAATCTTAACAGCATACATCAGGACGGCTGATGCCCGACTCCAGGAGAGCGCCTCTCTTCACCTACTTGGTCTCATCGTGACCACTGACCTGAAGTGGAACAGCTACCTTGAATCTATAGCTTCATCTACCACACGGAAAGTTGGTTCTATGTGTCGCGCCAGAAGGTTCTTCTTGCCGGAGTCCATCCTTCAAATCTACAAGTCAACCATTCGTCCTTGCATGTAATACTGCTGCCATATATGGTTTGGTGATCTCGCTGTAGATCTCCTACACAAAATCCAGAGACGAATATGCAACGTAGTTGGTCCTGATCTGGCATCCCATCTGCAGTCGCTATCTCACAGACGTGCTGTTGCTTCTGTCTTTTCTACAAGTACTTTCATGGCAACTGCTCCGACGACTTACTTTCACTGGTTCCCAAACTACATGGATTTAAGAGTGCTACTAGGTTGGCATCTCGGTCCCACACTTACACCGTCGAAACGACTAAATGTATCCATCTCTTCTACTCCAACAGCTTATCTTGCACCTCCCGTCAGTGGAACTCCCCTCCTATCACTTGCTTCCCTGAGGGCTATAATCTTCAAATATTCAAATGTAATGTCAATCGACATCATCTGATGCCTTGACCTTGATCGCTCTCCTCTTTACCCCAAACGTTCCTCTTTACTCTTACTCTCTGTAACCCCTTGCATGATAGTGGCACTCTTGCTTTGCTTGGGTCGAATTGCTTAAAAAAAAAAATAAAAGATATGTAGATTATGTAGATGACACAACGTTGATGGCAGACACAAAAAAGCCACAAAAACACCTAAAGAAGATAGAAGGAAAGCGAGAAGAAAGGATTAAACATGTTCGCAAAATGATGAAACCAAAGTGCGAATTGCAAATCGGAAGTAACAAAATCAAACAAATGCGGAAATTTAAATATCTGGAAAGTGTTTTAACAGAAGATGGAAAGAGTGACAATACAATCCGAAGGCATATTGGGATAGCCAAAGTAGTATTCCAAAAGCTAAGAAGATTACTAAAACATAGAAAAATCTTCACTAGAAACAATGAAAAGAGTATGAAACTGCCGTGTGAGATCTGTCCCCTTGTATGGCAGTGAGTGCTGAACGATCCCCTCACAGATGAAGAAGAGACTTGAAGCAGCAGAAATCTGGTTCTACAGAAGAATGCTCAGGATTCCATGGACCAAACATAAGCAACGACGAAGTTTGAGAAAATTGAAAAAAAAAAAAAAAAAAAAAAAAAAAACTAATGCTTAACATCAGGAAGAGACAGTTGAGGTTTCTGGTCCATATAATGAGGACGGAGGTCTTGGAAAATTTGATACTCACAGGACATACATAGGGCAAGACGGATAGAGGAAAACAACGCATAACTTAATGAGCTCGAGTAAAAGGATGGCGGAACAAGGTTAGAAGAAATAAGTTTATTAAGAGCTACAAGGGACAGGAAGTTGTGGAGTGCCATAATCACCTATGCCCTGAGGGAACACGACACAAAGATATTTATGGATTAAAATGCTCAATATTGGCGATAGAGTGCATGGAAATATAGAAGTAAATATCGAGATCAACACCCAGCGGCAACAGACTGTCACCACTTGAAGTTGACCTCATTGAACACTTTTACACACACAATTATTTTTTTAAAAATACGATTCCTTCACTACATAAGAGTTCTCATGTTTCAAAAACGAGAGCCGAAACCCTCAATATAATTATTAAAATTAAATTGAATTAAAGTAACAAGCCCCGTTTCATCCTCAAGAGAAAATTTAGGAATAACCAATCTTGAAATTTACGCATCGTTATAAGCATGTTCATTCGTTACTATGGAAACGGCTGGGGCGACCATTTTTTATAAGGGGCCTAAGAGTTAATTTCTATCCACATATCAGTCACCTTCAGGAAGAGGTCAAGCTGAGGTAGGGTAGGGTGTCTATTTCAAAGCGAATGATGGCATTCACGTACACGCATCGTCTGGTCAGTCATAGAGAAAGATAGATTTTTGGCACCATGGTATGTTGTTAAGTGTCTGGATAATTTTGTTTTATTTTATTTTATTTTGTTTATTTATTTATTTTCAACGGGCTGTTTCATATATAAACGCGTCGCACTGAACTACAAGTTGTTTTTTGACGACTTCATAAAAAAAATATATATTAGGTGGAGGCAGCACAAAAGGTCCTTGAATAATATTAGTAGAAATCAGAAATTGTAGTTCAGTGCGACCTCTTCCTGAAGGTGACCGATATGTGGATAAAAATTAACTCTTAGGCCCCTTATCAAAAATGGTCACCCCAGCCGTTTCCATAGTAACGAATGAACATGTTTATAACGATGCGTAAATTTCAAGATTGGTTATTCCTAAATTTTCGCTTGAGGATGAAACAGGGCTTGTTACTTTAATTCAATTTAAAGTTAATAATTATATTGAGGGTTTCGGCTCTCGTTTTTGAAACATGAGAACTCTTATGTAGTGAAGGAATCATTTTTTTTTTTTTTTTTTTTAAATAATTATAATTTGAGCTCCTACTTCTGTATGGAGCACTTTTTTTAAAAAAAATAAAAAATACTAAATTACTCAGGATTATTTACCTAACGTGTTCTTTCCTATTTTTCTCTCTCTATAGATATATATATATACTAGCAGCATGGCCCGTCGTTGCCCGTGCTTGATTCAAAAATCGTATCGCTTGACTTAAAATATTTTTGCCCTTCCTTGCCTTTAAAGGAGTGTCCTTTGCCGTGCTGATGTTGCTACGTGCCTACTTCTTGACTATCTCACACTGAGAATTTTTTCTAAGCTATATACTAAACATTAAATCTGTTACAAAAAAAAAGAACTAAACAAAATGAACACAAAACGATCAGCTTTAAAAAAGGACTTGTAACTGGAAAAACGGAATGAAAAAAGAATATTAAATACTTTTTCACACCCAACCCAGTTCTGCGGGATCAGAATCAACGTTGAGTTTAAGCAAGCGAATGAGCCAATTGGAGTAAAGTGCTATACAGATTTAAATTTTTCCCAATTGTGACGAATGCATCTATCGAATATTTTTGCATGCTAGTTAACATTCATGTCAGTCAGCTGTTGGCTCTCACGCTGGCCAATAGAATCTTCCTGCCTATTCGTGGCAGCCAGCTATAGGCTCTCACTCTGGCCAGTACAAAATGGCCGCAAACTACATGAAAACTGCCGTAGAAGCATGAAAAAAATTGATTATTTCCACTATCGATGGGATTTGGGAAATGCAAAGTCGGTCTTGGCCTTCCCGCTAACTTGGAGCATGTGCATGTAAATTTTGGTGCAAATCCGTCGAAAATTGCGGCCGTGCATTCGTCACACACACACACACACACACACACTTTTATAGAGATCTCCTTTTGTGGGTAATGGTGCTCAATCAAAAACTGCATTTTTTCATCACTGAGGTAACTCCATGACAGAAATTTGCGTAACCAAAACATATGAGGTGACTGTGATTGCTAAGCCAGACGACATGAATCTTATTAAATAAAGTCTTGTATCATGAGCAAAAAAGCAGATCAGAAAATTTCATTTCCTGAAGAAGGGAATACATGAAAATCTGTTAATTACCAATTCCACATAATTTGAATTAATATTTGGATTTCTTATTAGATGAACTATTCTCAAACATTTTTTGACTAGCATTTCTATCATATTAGTTTCCTTTGCTTTTTATTACGTTAGTAGTATTAGTTGTAATATTATCTTAATTTTTATTATTAGATAAAGCATTGTCAGCCATTATTCATTTTGGTCTAGGATTTCTTTCATCTTAATTTCACTTGCTTTTTATTACATTAGTAGTATTAGTTGTAATATTATCTTGAATTTTATTATTATTATTAGATGAAGCATTGTCAGGCATTATTCATTTTTGACTAGGATTTCTTTCATCTTAATTTCACTTGCTTTTTATTACATTAGTAGTAATATTATCTTGAATTTTGTTATGACTATCAGGGTTTCCATGAAAGGTCCTGTCGTTTCTAAGTCAGTTTTTCTTTGCATAATTTCAGAATTTTTCCCCATTTGGCCTTGCTTAGCCTTCATCTAGGTGGGTACTCATCTGTTCTTCAGGATGATCGAGAAATGATTGCTACTGCGTGAATCGTCTTACACACTCCAGGTAAAGTATAGGCAAATTTCTGGGTCAGTTGATGACTGGCTTCCATTGTGTGAGTGTTTTTTTTTCAACAAGTAGGCATACTTCATTATCTGAAATCAATTTTTCTGTCATCTTTCCTTTCTTTGCTCGTCTCATTGAATCCCCAGATGGTATTGCGGCTATTAAAATCACTTAGGAGAATGAAGGATTTTGGTAATTTCTCTGTCAAATCTTTAAACAGCTTGTCTTCGTCTATATGGCCATGCGGTGGAACATACACACAGCATATGCTGACTGTTCTGTACGAAGTAGCTCTCACTGACCTGTAATTCTGTTTTTAGGTCAGTTTTGCTCTGGGTAAATCATGCTAATGTAATAAAAAAAACAAGTGAAATTACAATGAAAGAAATACTAATAAAAATACCACCTATACAAAACTCAAAAACTCCATCTAAACCAAAGCCCATTGAACAAACATTGCAGTGATCAATCTGTCCACTAAATCTGAAAAATAAATATTTACGGCAAGTCCCCAAAAGAACATGATCAAAAACTCCTGACCCCCACAAAAGATAAATTCGAGATCCTAGGGATATTGGAGGATGTCAAATGACTGGAAAAAATAACACTAAAAAGGTATAAAACTCAAATAAAAATGCTAACATGAGATATAGATTAATCTAATGGAACCGTTTTGTACTGAAGGACAATAACAACGAATTACCCATGCTAATAAAAACATTGGATCTTGCTGTTATTTGTCTCCAAGAAATAAAAAAATAAAAAAAAAAAAAACTCTGCTCAAATTAACCAGACATTAATCCATGGAATCTTCATATACCAAATAAACCAAATCATAGAAATGAATTATAGGATATATATATATTTCTCAGAGGCAAGAAAAATAATGGATTCATTCATGAAAGGCCAAGCTTATGTTAATGTAGTTCAGAAGGTGAACCCCATTAGCAGCAATAACAAAACACACAAATACAGACCACTCATTGAGGATTTGGTGCAACTAGGACCAAATGATTGGCCAAAGTTCTAAGAACTCCTAAAAGGAACATGCATGGCTGAAAATAGTCATAGAGATATGAAACAGGTCGTAAGAGCTCAAATACCACCTACAAAATACTTAAAATCTCTCTCTAAAGCAAACACGATTAGACAAATCTCACCAATCCTTCTCTAAAATCTCAAAATAGGTATATCTGGAAGGTTTCCCGAAAATATGACCAATCAACAAAAAATCACCTCTGACCTACACAAAAAATAAATTTGAGGTCCTAGAGAGAATGGATGATATGCCACTAAAATTGCAACAAAAATCAAAACATTAAAAAGTATAAAACTCAAATAAAAATGCAAACATCAAATATAGAGTAATCCAGTGAAACAGTTGTAGACGAATTGCCAATTACAAAGAATTAACCATGCTAATAAAAAACATCGGATCTTGCTGTTATTTGTCTCCAAAAACATTTATAAAAACGCTTGGATCGAATTAATGTCATTAATCCGATCCAAGCTGGACTATGGAAGCTTCATATACTTATCAGCAAGGAAATCATATTTCAAAATACTTAACCGAAACTTTCATGAAGGTTTAAGATTGGCGCATTTACAACATTTCCTGTAGAAAGTTTCTACAGACGCAAACGAACCTCACCGAAACTTATGGGACAAGCCTTCAATATTATATATGACTAAAAATAAGCTTTTCTAATCCTGCACACAATATCATATTCGATCCAAAATACAGTAACCTCTTATAATAAAAAGAGAAAACCACAAAAACCTTTGGACTCCAGATGGAAGCCATCATTGTAGATGCAGAAATATTTCTATCTAGAATCCATAATAGAATTATACCAAATATACCACCTTGGGCCATAAGAATATCTGAAATGAATCAAAACTCTACAAACGTCATGAAACAACAACACAGCCACTTATATTTCCAGAGATATTAGAAAATAAAAAAAAAAAAAAAAAAAAAAAAAAAAAAAAAAACAATTTTTCCAGACACTCATACATCTTCTGTTCTAGGACTGCTGTGTCCCGAACAATTTCGTACCAGACAATTGCGTACCTTTGATAAGTTTTTATAATTTAAAAGGTAATAATTGCCATAAATTTTTGGAAAAAAAAAAAAAAAAAAAAAAAAAAAACACAGGTAATAATCAAATTTTTAAAATGGAATAAAACAAAATTAAAATTAAGTTTATTTTTGTTTAAAATGCAAAAACAGATTAACATAGTTGCAAGATCGCTCTAAACATCGCCACTATGTTTTTGTTTCATCGGCGTTTTTCTTATGATAGAAGTAGCTGTAATTTTTCTCATCCACAAATATTTTTCCCCCCAGTGCTTGATTTATTTGGAACCCATAGCTATGAGTTCCAAATAAAAATATAATCTATAAAAGTCAGAATCTATGCTATGTTTGTGGTACGCACTACTGGAGTGAACCGAAATTGCTAATTTTCTCTTGCTTTAGAAAATAAATTCTTATTTATGGTAACTACCTTTCTTGTTTACAGTAATTAAAAGGTAATGGTGTGCAAATTTCTATATTAAACAACTCAAAAAAAAAAAAAAAAAAAAAAAAAATGGTAACTTCAAAAAATTAAAAGTTACACAATTATCCAGGACACAAATGTCCAGGGACAATTGTCTGGTACACAATTGTCCGGGGCGCAAGTGTCGAATACGCAATTGTCCGTCTATCTTCACAGATAGATCAAAATACAAAAATGAAACAGGTTGTGTCGCAGTGTAGAACAAGAAAATAAAAAGAAACCTCTTCAATTTTCAATGAAGAGATTTGTGCAATAGATGTAGCACTCGACTTCATCTCTAGAAACAAAAATAAAAAATATGTAATATTCTGACTCCATATCAATTACAACGGCAATAAAATTTATAAAAAAAACATGAAAACCCACTGCTAGTAAAATTACTATACAAAACAGATTCATTATCCAAAAATAAAGAAATAGTGCTATACTGGATAGCTATATAAGAATTAGAGAAAATGAGCAAGCAGATTAAGTAGTGAAGTCTACTCGAAATGAAACATTTGATAATTTCAAGATCCCTTATATGAACCTAAAATATAAAATAAACAATTGCATCCAACAGAAATGTCAGAAGCGATTGACCAAGAAAACAAATAATCAACTTCTCACAATCAAATCAATCCTAGGTGAATGAAATGTCAAAAAAAAAAAAAAAAAAAAAAAAAAAAAAGATGAAGTAACGATAGCTCGACTATACATAATCCATACATACCTGACCCATTAATACTTGCTGAAGAATGAAGATCAACCAACATGTACAACATGTCAAGCTGCACTTACAAGACATTTTAACAATGTAATCTCTTAGCATGTCTGACAAAGGAAACCAATACGAGAAAACTATTTGAAAATACCGAAACTGTCAACATAACGCCCTACTTTAAATAGGTTTATACCAAAGCATATAACACCTACAATAAATCATCTACAAACATCTCTCTCTATATATAATATAGTTTTAGATATGCTACATTTATGGGTTAAAATGGTCATTAGCAGGGATAGAGCGTATGTATGTATAAAAGTGGACATTGAAGTCAACACCCAGCAGCGACAACCTGATTCATGCTTGAACGCAATCGTCAGGTCATATAAGTTGGGATTTTGCTCGACTATATATATATATATATATATATATATATATATATAGGACAGTGAAGTATAAACGGACAAGAATAAACAAAAATAAGTAAAAGAAATTAAACCAAACTAATAATTAAGAATATTAATTAAGTAAATAATAAACAAATTAACAAACCACGAACGCGCGCATAAACAAACCCAACAATAAAATAATCAATAATAACTAAAAATGTTAACAAACACTATAAATTGACAAAAAACAACACCCGGATTAGTAATTAATTCCACTCAATCGCTCCTAGAATAGTTCGAAACATAACCGTTACCGCCCACTAAAATAACCCAATATATATATATATGTATATATATATAAGAGTGATCTCTAGAATAAATATAAACGGAATAAAATAATAAAGAATGACTGACGTGAAAGGTGACACCAAAGAAAATACAAAGGAATACTTATGTAATGATGCTCGGCATAGGCCTAAGATCCAATGCAAACTAAAAATTCGTTATAGCATAGAAAGAGTAGAACAATGTATTCCAAATCTCCTCAACTGTTACCGTTGCCAGAAATCTGGTCGCCATAAGGATAAATGCAATAAACGACGTGTGTGTGTGTGTGAAAAGTGGAGAGAAATAACCTACCTTTTATGTATTTCGATTCTGCAGCACGATATGTAGTTGTCAACTTTCTTCCACTAGAGCAGCACGGCAATCAGTAGTCGCTACTCGCCAGCACCTGATTAGCCAAAGTGTCCATCTTTTATAACCAACCAGGAGTGAACAACCACTCCACTGGACAAATGAGTCCGTCCAAAAAATACGCTTTTCCTAAATGTACACATACATAAATTTCACTAAATAAAACATTACAATAAATATTATAATTCACAACAACTACCCACTCCACAGATGTATGCCAAAATTGGCCCGCCCAAAAGTAATCCCATTCAGACACAGGGCTTTTTACTATGTCATTTTGGTTGGACGGGCCCTACTAACATCAGTTATGTTTAGTTTACTTTGTGTTGATTTTTAGTTTCATTATTGGGTTCATCTTCCTCCCTTCTCATTTTTCATGATTAGATTTTTATATATTATTTATTATCATTAAAATTTTTATGGCAGGGGGTCGTTTTGTAGGCCCCCCCTTGAGAGAATGCGGTATTGTGGTGACGGGCGAGTTTTTCTGGTGAATGTGGAAATTGTAATGAGTGAATGGGTCGTGAATCAGAATAGCTAGGTATAGGATAGTTAGTGCCGACCAGCCTCAACCCCTCCTCATTTCAGGCCTTTTTGATACAATAAATATATTTTTACTATGTTATTTATTTTGATGTTAAAAAGAGTGACCCACGAAATCATTTTCCCGCTCTTTTAAATCTGAAAGCGCATTTTCCACTTGCACTTTGAAGTTTCGCTTTTCTTTTGGATGAAGATTGGCATTCTGCTTTTTAATCCGAGGTCTTTCATTATTCCATATTTTCGAGGTTGTGTCATATGTTCTCTCCAAGTTGGAAAAAACGACCGAGACCATGTCTCTCTTATATAAGTTTTTAGTCGTAGCAGATGACCAAGTATATTTCTTTTATTACTGAAGCCTGATTGAAATTCTTTTATTAACTCACTGGATTCTAACTTATTTTAATAGTTTCACCCCAAGCAAGCCCACGAAGATGCCAGGGAAAGTTTTGCAGTTTGGAGGCTGGGTTATGTGAAAACCTTTCTCTCAGGGCGTTTTTCTATACATTTTTTTTGGGGTGGGGATTGGTTTATTTTAATTGGAATGTTTTAGTCGGGTGTTATTATCTCTCTGTATCTTTTTTGATAATATTCCATACGATTTTGGTTTTCGTATTTATTTTAAGTGTATAATTATTCCATGAGGTTCATAATTTTTCTTTTGTAAGATTCAATTATAATTTCCTGTTGTCAGAACAGCGTTCTCTAATGACATTTTTGCAATTTTTTCGAACCAAAGTTTGCTGAAATTGATTGAGGTGGACGATTTTGGTATATTTTTCTCAGCTAGGGATATAAGTATTTTTGTAAAATAGGCAAAGTGGTCTTCATTGTTATTATTTAATTCTGTAATTGCTTTGTCTTGAGATTGTCTTTTGAATCATTCCTATTGTGGATCTAGGAAGGCTGCGTGAATATTTAAAGTTGTACTGCAAATGAAACATGCAATATCCACAAACATAAATTATAAAAAAAAGGGTCAAATGATAACGATATTCAATCACGACAAAAGGGACAAGTTTGGAACAACAGATTAATTTTTATATACACAATTTTACAATTTTTCGTTTTATAATGATGTTTGCGAGAGTATATTTAAGAGAAAAAGTTCTTTACTGCTTCAGAAATGTTCAATGCCAAAAGTAAGTAAAAGTTTTCTGCCTTTTACTATAAAGTTTAAATTCAAATTGGACAAAAAAATTTCTAAGAAAGATATTGAATGGAAAAAGTTCTTCGTGGAAATTTTCCTAATCTTTCATAAAGGAAATTTGTTCCAAAATGCAGAATAAAAATTAAATTTTCTTTTTGGTGCCTCTCTGAGTTGTATCTCCTTTGCGTGCGTAAATACAGGCAAGGTTAGCTTGAGTGAAGACTCAGTCTTGTTGTCACTTGTTCCTTCTATATTGTTTTATATTGAACACACATGGGACAGAGAGAGTTGCGCGCCAAAATGTAGCTCCAATGAAGAGAACTGGAATTATCGAAAAAATTTTTTTTGATAAGAGAGATTGCAGTGGCAAGAGTTTCACACGTAAGATTCTAAAAATGTTTTGAAGTGATTGAGCATATCGTAAAGATCCAAATTTGACAGAGGAAAATGTGTTCCTGTAATCGGCGTGATAGGCTGTTCAAGTGTTGATGAAGTAAGCCAATAAATTTAGAACTTCGTGTTATCAATTTAGATGTCTGGGTTACCAATAAATTTATGTTGAACGGCAAAAAGGATAACCAATAAATTTAGACGTCGGGGTTACCAATATCCCCAGTTAGTATCTTGCAGTTTTCATCCTGCATGTTATTTGGTTAAGTTTGGAGCTTGAATTTTCCCAATATGATAGGAAAATTGTCGCTTCCACAGGTGCTATTGTGCACTGTCCACTTGTAGTCGGTGACTGTGGTAGGCCACATAGAACTAAAGTTATGACTGAGTATATACCAGTTATTGGATGAAAGTATTTTTGAGTTTTATCATTGGTCAAATAAGTTGTTTGTCCTATCAGGGATTCTATAATTTTACCTTTATTGTTAGTTACCCTACTTCTCCATATATTTTTGTCCATTAAAATCACCCCGTAATAAAAATGATTTTGGAAGATGTTGATTTACATCGTCAAGTTCTGCTTGATTTATTTTCTCATTTGGTGATATGTATATGAAACATATACTTAATGTTTTGTTTCGGGTTGCTGATACAGTAATTACCTCTATTTAAAAGAATCTGGCTTTATGCTATCTTATTATTTACTGTTATGGTCTTGCCACCTGAAGTTTGATTAATATAAGAATAATTATAGGTATAATGTTTGCTATTTATATTTTTGAATTAATGAATGACTCTTGCAAGCAGATAATTGTTGGTGAAAGATCCACGGTAAGTAGAAGTTAATTAATCTTCACAAATCGGATTGTTTTTTGATGGATTTTTATTTGGGAATTTTAATCGTTTGAAAATTTTGATTTTTGACGTCCATTGTTTTAGTTCTTCGAAACTGGATCAGACTTAATTTTTATTTTTGCTTTTGGTCGATTTTATGTTCGTTCTTTTTCTTTAGATTGATCACGCTTACCAGGAAGTTTCTTTCTTGTATTTTCTTTGTTTACTTGGATTCGAGAAAACATTATTTTCTTGAAACTGACTACGAACTGTTTCTGATTTTGTATTGTGTGCTGTTTTTTTTTTTTTTTGTTATTTTGTTTTTTTTTTCCTCATTGTTTTGGTTTGGATGATTTGATTTGCGGTTTTTCTTGGTTTTTTTCTCTCTTGGTTCTGAATTTGACTTCATTATTTTAGGTCTTAACTTTTTCAGTTTTGACTTTATTTTATTTGAGCCCCCCACCCCAGTTATAGAAATTTTTACAATTTGTATTTTTTTTTTTTTTGCATATTTTTTAAAGAGGATGTCTTTGTAGCTTCCACCATTTTTCGTGCTTCCAGAAAAAGGATGTTTCTTGTATATTTTGCACTTAAGATTTCTTTATTTTCCATTTTCAAAGGTCTTTGCAAGTGCCGAGTGGTCTTCACTACAATTTGCACATTTGTATGAATTTTGGCATTCATCTGTGGAGATTTATTGTACATAAAAATACAATTGTGACACGTGGCCTAAAAAGGGAAGGGGGTTGAGGCTGGTTGTCACTAACTATCTTATACCTAACTAATCCGATTCATGACCCATTCACTCATTACAATTTCCACATTCACCATAAAAACTCCTCCATGCACCACAATACCGCATCCTTTCAAGGGGGCCATACAAAAACGCGTCCCATGCCATAAAAATTTAATGATAATAAATTTTTATATATAAAAGTCTAATAATGAAAAATGAGAGTGGAGGGAGATGAACCCCAGAAAACAAACTAAACATAAACACAAAGTAACCTAAGCATAACTGATGCTAGTAGGGCCCGTCCAACTCTCAAAACAGAGAGGCCGCTGTATTCTGCCCATTGGGCAAAATCAAGAAGCTCTCTCGCTAAGGGAGTGAGAAAAGGATAAAAAAAATATACGGATATGGGAAAATAAAAAGCTGACCCAGTCGAGATAAAAAGGGGCCAAAACAAACTGGGGAGGTTGGGAATCCGGATCATAACCAAAGATGCAGCCGGGGACAAGGCGGGAACAGGCCAGGAACAACACTTACTCACATTAACTAGGTACACAAGGCTTGTCTAACCTAACCAAGGGGAGGGATCCACAGGAAACTACCCCAATGTGACGTAGGTTGACATAAAGGAGAAAATCAAAGCTAGCCCCGTTCAAATAAACCAAGCTCGCCTCAGTCACCACATTTCGCTGAAGACTGTCGAATGCAAGCGTTTTCTATCAGTTCTAATCATCATCTTGAGCTGATGCTCAAAGAATCGGATTAGATCCTGATGAGAAAGACGGTTGCCTCGAGAGACTTCCTCCTGACGCGTCGTTCAAATCACCATTCGGGCCGTGGCCAGCAGCGTCAGAAACACCATTCGTTTCACCCCAGAATACGGGGGCGACGCATTGTCACACGCGTATGCCTGATCAATGAGCACGAGCTTTTCTGGGGCGAGACGAGCCGTCAACTCGCCGACATGAAAGACCTCGGATTAAAAAGCAGAATGCCAATCTTCATCCAAAATTTCTAAGAAAAGCGAAACTTCAATGTGCAAGTGGAACCTGCGCTTTCAAATTTAAAAGAGCGGGAAAATGATGTAACGGAAGGAAGTATTTTGTGGGTCATTCTTTTTAAGATCAAAAGTAAAAAGCCTTGTGTCTGTAGGGGATTACTTTTTTAAGTAGACGATTTTCTGGTATGTTATAGATGGAAGCACATGCATGATATAGATGGAAATACACGCATACTATATAACACAAATTCCAATTAAACCTGAATAGAAATGTTGTAACGGTGTCGATGAATAGGGGTTGTTAATATAGTATTTGTAGTAGTAGTTGATAGAGGAATCCTTTTTACTTTTTTATACTGAAAACGAAATCAATAAAAAAAACGTACAACAATAATATAAACAATATTACACGAGATACATGTTGACATTAATAACAAGAATTCGCATTTTTCTTTTTCGTGTTATGAATTACAGATATCGGTATGTTGTGTGTTAAAATGTTACCAATGTTACTACCTCTTTTGTTACTTTAAAATTTTGGGTTTACTTGTTTTTTCTTGTTCCGAGTAATTTCGTTGTTAAGGACATCGTTTGAGTTCGTCAACTTTCGGTTTTCACAGAGGGATGAGGATACTTATGTATTGGGCCTTTTTACAACTGCTACTGCCACTTGTTACTCTAGTCTACTCTACTGACCTCACTGTCCTGACTGCACTGATTTTTGAATGATGAAATATCTTTCTCATCTTTCATCACTGGTGGCAAGGTTGTTTTTAAAATGATGAAATTTTTTATCTTTATTTCAAGGATGATGAAATATTCTTCATTTCTATCATCACTGATGACAAGGTTATTTTTAGAATAATGAAATATACTTATTTTTTATCATCACTGATGACCAGGTTATTTTTAGAATGATGAAATATCATTATTTTCTATTGTTAAGGGGTCCACCCCTTTTTCATACAAGTCGGCTCGCCCAGTGTGTACTTGTACTGCTGCCGGTGAATGCCCGTGAGAGGGACAATGATACAGTGAGAGTGTGGGGTAACCGCGTTGAAGGAGTCACAGTTGCGAGCACGTAGACTCAGAAAGAAGTTATACTTCGATACTGAATTTCCCAGACCGTATATATATTATTATTGCTACTAACCGCATTTCTGGATCTAACAACCGTATTACCAATTGTATTATTACGTCAATACATTTATTTGCTATATTTCATTCCTGCGTTTGTCATTCATTTTGAGACCGGATTTCATCCCGGAATCCACAACATCTATCATCACTGATGACAAGGTTATTTTTAGAATAATGAAATATTCTTCATTTCTATCATCACTGATGACCAGGTTATTTTTAGAATGATGGAATATCATTCTTTTCTATCATCACTGATGGCTAGGTTATTTTTAGAATGATGAAATATTCTTCAATTTCTATTATCACTGATGATCAGGTTAATTTTAGAATGATGAAATATCCTTCTTTTCTATCATCACTGATGCCCAGGTTATTTTTAGAATGATGGAATATCATTCTTTTCTATCATCACTGATGACAATGTTATTTTTAGAATGATGAAATATCCTTCTTTTCTATCATCACTGATGACAAAGTTACTTTTAGAATAATGAAATATACTTATTTTTTATCATCACTGATGACCAGATTATTTTTAGAATGATGGAATATCATTCTTTTCTATCATCAATGATGACCAGGTTATTTTTAGAATGATGGAATATCATTCTTTTCTATCATCTACTAATGGCTTGGCTATTTTTAGAATGATGAAATATTCTTCATTTCTATCATCTACTAATGGCTAGGTTATTTTTAGAATGATGAAATATTCTTCATTTCTATCATCACTGATGACCAGGTTATTTTTAGAATGATGAAATATCATTCTTTTCTATCATCTACTAATGGCTAGGTTATTTTTAGAATGATGAAATATTCTTCATTTCTATCATCACTGATGACCAGGTTATTTTTAGAATGATGAAATATCATTCTTTTCTATCATCTACTAATGGCTAGGTTATTTTTAGAATGATGAAATATTCTTCATTTCTATCATCACTGATGACCAGGTTATTTTTAGAATGATGAAATATCATTCTTTTCTATCATCTACTAATGGCTAGGTTATTTTTAGAATGATGAAATATTCTTCATTTCTATCATCACTGATGACCAGGTTATTTTTAGAATGATGAAATATCATTCTTTTCTATCATCTACTAATGGCTAGGTTATTTTTAGAATGATGAAATATTCTTCATTTCTATCATCACTGATGACCAGGTTATTTTTAGAATGATGAAATATCATTCTTTTCTATCATCTACTAATGGCTAGGTTATTTTTAGAATGATGAAATATTCTTCATTTCTATCATCACTGATGACCAGGTTATTTTTAGAATGATGAAATATCATTCTTTTCTATCATCTACTAATGGCTAGGTTATTTTTAGAATGATGAAATATTCTTCATTTCTATCATCACTGATGATCAGGTTATTTTTAGAATGATGAAATATCATCATTATTCTGGATCATAACAAAATCAAACGAACTGAAGAGAACAGATTCATAAACTCCGAACTAAAAACAAAATGCGTGTATTTTGTAACCTCGACAAAATACATAATGTCCCCTCACCCAATGACATAGCTAGAGTGTGTACCGCCCGGAGTAGCTTTTAAGTTTGCCGCCATTCCCTGCCCCTCACAAAAATACATATTGCACAGTGACTCATTCTGAAAATTAAAAAACTAGCTTGTGTACCATTATATTATTACTTTCTCATACTCATATATAGTATGCTTTAAATACACACCAAATATATTTCAACTTTACCAGTGACAGTTAAAAAGCAAAAATGAGATATCAGGGAAAAAAGGTATAAAAAATTAGGATCATCTTTATTTCTGAAGTGTGTTATGGTCCAAGGAAGAACAACACGAACACAAGAGTAGAAATAACGAAGGTATATTACACGAAATAATAATACAAGATGTGGAAGGTGTTAGTATGACTGTCAGTCTGGTTTGGAGTGAACTACTATCGGCTCGACTCGATTCGACCCTCTCTCTTGAGAGGCGTTGTATACATAGTGTTAGGAAGAGTTCATTCTGTAGTTATAGGTAAGGACCCATGACCAAGTGAAAATTACAACTTTACGCAAAGTAATTTTTCTTACTTCTTTGTGGCAAATTCTTCAATGACATCGTCAAAAACTATTTCATCTGTCAATTGTTGCTCTGTAAACTAGATAAGCCATTATATATGCCATAGTTTAAATTACTCAAAATCGAAAAGATCCTTCAGCTGTGAGTACTGTTCTGACATTACAACTACTTTTATTTCAATACAGCCTATACTATACTTATAGCCTACAGCATACACGAAAGTGCCTCCCCCATAAAAGTACCGCCCGGGTGGACCGTTCCACTCTAGCTACGCCACTGATTACCCACAAAGCTAAGGTTAGGTAATAACGAAATACATAAATAATCGACCCATATAAATATTTAGGCATAATATTTGATAAAAAGTTGTCATTCATCCCACACATCAAGTATTTAAGAAAATGCAACAAAACAATCCAGCTATTCAGAGTAATAGTACAGACGAATTGGGGAGAACTGGAAGCATTTAGTATACCTCCGGTCGAAAGTCTTTAGGCTGAAGCAAACGAAACGCCATTATCATTAAGAAAGCAAAAACTAGCCTTGCAATAGACACACCAAACTACTTTCATGCCAATCAAACCCAAACCCCGAATATCCTCTTTAATAGAAAAAAAAATCTATTAAACCATTTGTTCTACGCATGGAGGAGTTTATTACTGGATTCTAATTGGACACACAATGCAGACACAAAACCATCCTTTCAAAAACACCAACCTGGCTCCTAACACAACTAAAAGTCATATTAAGACTTACTAAGCTCCACGAATTAAATACCAATTCATTATCTTATCAAAAAAAGGTAAAAGTTATTAAAAATACATACCCTAGCCCCTCGTATATATATATATATATATATATATATATATATATATATATATATATATATATATATATTATATACTGATGATTCTAAAATTGAAGTAAAGACGAGATATACAGTTATTGTAGTGTAATGTAGTGTTACCTACTCACGAGAAGTAGTATGCTCTCAACTGCCTCATGGGTAATAGTCGTAGCTATTTATAGTGTTTGTGACTTCATATGTAAATGAATCACCTCATCTCCCTGTACCAAAGTAATTTTATCCCCTTATTTTCCCTGGTACTTCTGGGTGATTTTTTTTTTTCATCACTGTCTTCCTCCTTTTCCGTAACAGATTGTCACTGTCTTCCTCCTTTTCCGTAACAGATTGTCACTGTCTTCCTCCTTTTCCATAACAGATTGTCACTGTCTTCCTCCTTTTCCGTAACAGATTGTCACTGTCTTCCTCCTTTTCCATAACAGATTGTCACTGTCTTCCTCCTTTTCCGTAACAGATTGTCACTGTCTTCCTCCTTTGCCATAACAGATTGTCACTGTCTTCCTCCTTTTCCGTAACAGATTGTCACTGTCTTCCTCCTTTACCATAACATATTGTCACTGTCTTCCTCCTTTTCCGTAACAGATTGTCACTGTCTTCCTCCTTTTCGTGATCTTTTTCTTTTTTCATATCAGTGATCCTCAAACGTTTTTTCATCTTCAGAGTCTAACTTACTCTCGATTTCACTGTCATGTTCCATTTAAATTTCACATGACACTTTCGCCTTCATTATTTTCAGGCTATCCTGTTACTGCGCCAATATCCCATTCCCATTGCTTTCTGTTATCATAATGTTCTGTCCAGTTTTGAATTATAAACCTTGCCTCTTGTAGATTAGATTCATTATTCTTTTTATACCACAATTTTTGTTGGTGATATAAGACATGGTCAATGGAGCTTTAATTTGTCTACCCAGGAGGGAGAACGGACTTTTCGATCTTCCAGAATTCAGTATTGTCCTATAGCTTAGCAAGAATCTAGAAAGAAATGTTTCCACTTTTTTTCCGTTGTAGACATATCTTTAAACCGTTTTTTTTTTTTTTATATAGTTTGCACCATCTTCTCTGCTAATCTGTCTGGTTGCCGATGGCACAGGGGTGGGGTTATGTGGTTTGCATCCAATTTTATTCGAAAATTTGAATAGTTCCTCGTCACAGAATTGAGCGTTTTCGGAATTCCATTTCTTGAAAATATGATCCTTAACACTTGGTTCACGGTCGAACTTCTTTTGTTGGAGACTTCTGTTACTTCTGGCCAACCTGTATATGAATCTACCAGTATTAATAATAATCCCACTCCATTAACATAGACATGATCCATGTGTACTCATGTGATCCATGTTGGGACACTTTAGGTCATGTATGTGTTTTTGTCTGTCCGAATTTTCTTCTTTCAATGTACGTTTAACACCTTTATACGTATTCATCTACATCTGTAGAATAGCCTGGCTACCATGTGTAACGATATGATTTCTCACACATCTTTAGAAGGTTTATTTTAAGTCCACTTAGTTACCTGAGTTTCGTAGGAATTTTGTCTCCAGTCTATCTTTGAGTAAACTTAAGTGTCAGTGTCTTAGGGCGATTTATGTCTACAGCTGCCTTTGAATTGGGAAACATAAAAATTTTATCAGTGATTTTAGATAGTCATAAAAGTAGTGTTTTGAAAATTTGACCCTCCATGTAGCTTTGAGGTGGTCTTAACACTTCCGGATGTGGGGTCCCCAGGATTATCCATATAAGCAGAAAGAGGCAGGAAGTCGAGAGAAAGTGGGTCCAGCCGTGAGAGAATGTATGTAGGTGACCAGAGGAGTTAGAACTGCCCAGTGGCCAGTGAAAGAAGGACCGGTAGTGAGAAATCAGGAGTCGCCGAGTCCAGAGACCAGTGAATTTAGGGAGATAGTAGTTCAATCGAAGGGAAAGATAGCCGGCTAAGTGAGAAATCGTACTGTTGTGAACTCCCGACCAGTGTCTTTAAAAACATTTGTCGTCACTAGTACTATTTGTTGAAAGAGATCACGAACATGGAGACGAACCTGTGCATAAAGCGAGTTGGGTGTATATGCAAATTCACTCAACGTTGGATGTCATCACAGGTGCAGTAAACGACGGACGATCGGAGAACGTCGTCACAAAACTTGTCACAATTACGCCACGAATGGCGTCACACATGACTCTAGACTTAATCTCCCTAACGTTGACGTTATTCTGCAATGAACATCGTCATGTATGCGTTTTATAATTTTGCTCCTTTGCGTTGCTGGCGCAACCACTCTGTCTCCATTAAAAATTACACCTTTTTCTTCGGTTAACTTGTGTTTAACCTCTTTAAAACGCCTTTCTGCCCGTGAGTAATTATTCTACGGTATTTTTGTCCTGAACACTATACTGTTCAATATGGGATCTCGCTTCGTATCCTCAACTAATTTGTCTATCGACAAAATATCAGTTTCGGCCCAGTGTAAGAAAGTATCTTCGAATTTTTCCTCCTCTTTCTCGCTTTCAGAGATAATAAACCTCAATCTTGACAAAGCGTCTGCATGCGGAATTGTATTGCCTTTCACGTATTCTAGAAGACGTTACCTTAGAAAGTTCCTTCCTAAGATTAAATAAAGGTCTGTGGTCGGACCTTAATAGGAATTTCTTTCCAATCAGAAACTAACGAGCTCTATTTGTCGTCCATATTATGACCAACACTTTTTTCTCAATATTTGAGTAGTTCAATTCGGCTTTTGGCAATTTTCTCAAAAGATACATAACAGGATGACCACCCTGAGCTAATATTCCCAAAATTGAGTGTTCACTTGCGTCAGTTGTTACAACTATTTTCTTTCTAAGGTAGAATATTTTCACTACTGGTTTCTTTGCCAGAACAGCTTTTAAATTTTCAAATTCTACTTGTTCTTTTGTCCAAATAAATTCTACATTTTTTTCCCTTAAAGCTGCAATAGGTTATCATTTCGAAGTATCGCTCTACATATCTTCTGTAGAAATTTACAAGTCCTAAGAAAGATTCCAATTTCTTTTTTGGCAAGTGGAATATACCATAGGTATTTTTCGCTACATTTTAATTGTAAAATAAGTAATATTTTTTCAAAAATTTAATTAATCTTTAATTTTACCAATTTTCTTTCAAAATAATATCGAAGAGAAATATTTGTTTTTTAAGAGATTTTTATAAAGTGTTTGAAATTTTGTCATCATTTTCCAATTATTATGTATTATGTCTGAAGAGGTTTAGAATATTTTAGGACATTGATAGTTGAAAGAAAGCAAAGTCAAAGCAATCAAGACGCAGCATCAATTCAATAAGTCTTTATCAATTCTTTCTATCGAGTTTTCTTTTTATTTTATAGCAGAACTCTCATTTGTATAATACATTTTCTTAAAATATTTTTTAAAAAAACCTGGTTTGGTGCAGTTAAATATTTTCTCACATACAATAGTTAAATAAATACAGAATAAATGCAAAATAGTTTTCTTTAAAAAAAAAGAGAATAAATGAAATATTATTTCATTTTATGATTACTTTCTATTTTTATATTCCTATTAGTATAAAAATATTCTACTAAGTTTCATAAAGAAATAATTTTATTTATAGAATAAAAAATATATGCTTGCCATATTGCTTATAGAAAATTAAATATGATTACTTTTTAAAATAAACGAAAACGGTTACTGCATTTTGGCATTTTTGATCTTTCGTATTTAATTAACTTTGTGGCAGTTTTTTAAGAGGTTGTTGTGGGAGGTAACTGCCATTGATCTGTGAACTTTTTGGCACGTGGAATAAACATTACCGTGTTCAAAGGTATTTTTCGCTACATTTTAATCGTAAAGCAAGTAATATTTTTCCAGATTTATGTTGATTAATCTTTAATTTTACCAATTTTCTTTCAAAACAATATCTGAGACAAATATTTGATTTTTAAGAGATTTTTAAAATGCCTAAAATTTTGTCATCATTTTCCAATTAAAATAGCGGATAGATGATAAACTGAACTTAAGAACGTTTTTAAAATGTCTTAAGGCCTTCAATATCTGTCTATATTTCTGAAGATATGGTATTGTAATTATTTACACTATTTACATTGTTCGGAGTGTTGTCCTCATATTTTGTTATAGCATACCTACAGACGATAATGGTTATGTCCCTATTCACATAAATACAGTAGTAAATACTGTATGTTGGTCTGCATTTTGGAGATTCGTTTGCATTTCTAGTCTATTTTCGCGTCCAGATTTTGGTATTGATTGACGTGCATTAGACCACACGAGGACTGTTTTTGGAACTTACCTTTTGTTAAGTTTATTTCTGTTTCTTTTTTTTTTTTATTACATTCTATCTTTTTCAGTTTTCTTACTCTCTTTTTAGCGGTGGACTGATTTTATTTTTGTATTCAGTTCTTTTGTTTCGTCAGACTTGTTTTTTTTATTTTGTTTGTTTTTCTCTCTGCCTGTTTATATTCTGTTTGCATTTTGTTTCCGTTTGTCCTTTTTTTTTTTTTGCTCCCTTCTTTGAATATTGTGGCCTGTTTAAAAAAAAAAAAAAAAGAATTTTATTTTGGCTGTTTAAAAAGAACATTTCACACGATGGCCAACCAGAGTCGGACTGTCAAAAACTTATTTGGAACTGACACTAAGGCAGATCCACCAGACAAACCTAATGAGGCTGTTCCCCCGCCCCAACCAAAAAGGGACAAAAAAGGTAGGCCCTATAAAGGAAAATCCAGTATAACCACCCCTGTTATAAGACCAATGAAAAGCACAATGACAAAGAATCAAGCACTAACATGGAGACCGAAGTGAGCGGTGTAGCGGCTGGTGAATCACCCTCTGTCTGGAGTTCCCCCCACCCCGAAATGCATGATCAATGTGGCGGAGTTCATTGAGAGAGCCAAAACGTACACTCATCTGGTTACTGATGGCGAGCTTTTGGTAGACCTCGATGCACAAGAACGCATTGCGAAAAGAACAGTGTCAGTCTTCGTGCTCGACAAGCTAACGCGAAAGATTTGTCGATGCACGAAAGGCACAGTGTTGAATGCACTGAATTCCTTGGGGGTTAAACCTCAACAGATCATTAAAGGACTAGGTTTCTTCATGTGGGACATATTGTTGCCCACGCCAGAGGACTGTGTGGATGCAACGTCTCGTGATTTGATCACGAAAGACTATATCATTCGCACAGAATACCAAGGACGGCGTCGGACCAAGGTAACAATATATGAGATTCCTGATTATATTCTTGGAAAGCATTTAGGGGCATATCTCATGTAGTATGGCCAGATTTGTGAATGTCACTCCAGAATATGAGACAGGTGAGTGGGTGTTCGAGATAATGATAGATCGAGAAGCCTTCACCTCCATTCCCAACAGCTTGGAGATAGGCGGGAAACACTACCCTGTCATTGTGACGGGTAGGAAACCAGCTTGTTGAAAGTGTGGTGAGATTGGTCATCTCGCCCCTTCCTGCCCAGAGAAGAAGGCGTCTGGAGTCCCGCCTGAGTCCGATCCCCCTCGAACTGATACTTCTTGTTCCGTGGCGCCTGTAGTTGGCCTATCTGCGACTGGCACCGGTGATGAAAAATCCCCGGTTGGTTCTCTTCCAGAGGCCACATTCGCTGCCAAAAAGAAGGCGGAAGATAAGCAGGAATGGCAAGTCGTGAGGAGAGTAAGAGAGAAGCCCCAAACTGCGGGATCTCAGTCCCTGGAAGCCCCCAAGAGCAAGGATGCTAACAGTCCCATTCACAAGAGTGATACTCCCGCTAGTTATGCCCAAAAGCTGCCCGAGCAGTCAAAGAAATTTGACCCAGGCTATGAGAAGTCCTTGAAAATTAGGGTATTAAACAAGAAGCTCAGACAGAAAAAACACTCTGGATCAGTGGGGGTACCGCGTCCGTCGGCCTCTGTGCCATCTTCCCCGCAAAAAATATTAGCTCCACCACCAATGACTAGGTCATTGTCCTTTACGCCCTCAAAAATGACCATCCTGAAAAAGGCGTCTTCATCCTCTGGGAAAGTTGATAAGACCAGTGGGGGTACCTCGCTCCTCAGCCTCTGCCCCAAATTTCCCATCATGCAAATCTCCGAATGTGACTAGGTCCCAGACCCCAACCCCGATGAATCTATCCCCCTCTAAAAAAGCGCCCACTCCTTCTGCATCACAATCTTCCACTCCTGCCCAAAATCCAGCACTATCTCCTGCACCAAACTCCCAAAAGAGGTAGCGAAGCCCTTCGTTGGAAACTAAGGAGAAACGGCGAAGGGCTAAATTGCCCTACAACCTTGGAAAACACCGCGTAACACCAAGCCAAGTTGAGCGCGCCAAAAACTATGGCAATTGAATACACGCGCTCATAACGTTACTGGCAATGCAGAAACTAGGAGACAAGGACATCGAGGACCTCCGAAACTTTCCGGGGGCTCACCGGGTCCTCACCGTCATTAGAACTGGTTCCGGTTCCCGGCATACATGGGAAATGGTGGAGGAAGCCATCAATGGAATCGAATTTTCACCACCAGTTGCAGTCTGGGAGTCCGAAGAGGCTTAAAAAGCTACGTCAATTCTGTTCAGGGAGGGTCCCACTTTTTGTTCACCCCTCCCTCTATAGAGCACTTAAATTAACATTTTCGTCTGAAACGGCTGAGTGCGAGGGTCCGATAACAGAGGAGGGAATCTGGGATATCGGGGGTCTCGCGATTGAGGGTCATATGAATAAGGAAATGGGCCATAGATCGATGGGCGAGGCAGTCGGTATCCTCACTCCGACAATGTTTAGGGCAGGTGGCCAACTCTATTCGATCTAACAGTGTCTCTCTTTTTAGCCAGTTTGAATATCCAGGGGCTGAGCTCGGAGTCTCGAAGGTCGAGACTCGATCGCAACCTTCAGCGTCTTGGTGTAGGTATATGTGCTTTACAAGAGACTCGTTTCCATTCTGGGAACCATGATGATATACTGACGAAGAGGTTTGACCTCTTTTCAGCGTGTTATGATGGCCGCTCTAGGGGGTTTCTTGGCTGGTTAATCGTTCCTTGAATGCTGTATGTACGCTTGTCTTCGCGGATCTGGAGGGCAGGCTTTGTGTTGTGGACGTTACCATAAAAAATCAGGCATTTCGTCTCATTGGGGTTTATGCGCCCAATGATCACAGGGAGCCGCCCGCCTTTTTTCGGCGGATCGATCCGTTTCTGACGACTTCTCGTCGGGTAATTTTAGCGGGTGACTGGAATGCCGTCCTCGATCCCGATATAGATCACACGGGCACTAGATCGGGTACTAACAACCCGGATGTAAAGGCATTTCGGGACTTTATCGATAGGTTAGATCTTGTCGATAAGTTCGGGAATGAATTTCCCCGGGAAATAGTTTGGACTTGGACTAATATGGGAAGCTCAACTTCGGTGTTGCGTACAAGCTACATCGACCGAATCTTAGTTAGGCGTGTCGATGTAGGGCTCTTAGGCTGTCCAAGTCATCATACTATAGTTTATTCGAACCATAGGCTTGTCCGGGTTTGTTTAAACTTAGATAAGCCTAGAATGAGAACGGCTGGTTATTGGAAATTCAACATATCCTTGTTCGGTCTCTTGTATCGTTCCCCCGGTGCGATGGTGGACGTGAATGGAGTGTGGTCGAAACCTTTCACTTTGTCCAGATCCATTCGTTAAGGTTATCCGCTTTCACGATGCTGTACATTCTTGCGTTAGAGCCCTTCTTGCGCAAGTTAAAGGCGAATCCGGTCCTACAAGGAATTACTCTCCCTGGTGCGAACACATCGGCCAGGTATTCCGCCTATGCCGATGACGTCAGCGCTTTTGTGAAAAGCAATGCCGAGATTGATGAAATTGGCAAGGAAATCAGCAGGTATGAAGTGACAGGAGCCCAAATCAACCGCGACAAGTCTGTCGGCTTGCGGTTGGGTGCCTAGAAGGGTGTTTCTCTTCCTGGAGCCTTCACTTGGACGGACGGGCCTCTCAAGATACTCGGCGTCTGGTTTGGCCCTGACCTCCAGTTGGAGAAGAACTGGTTGAAGGTCCGAGAAAAGGCCGAGGCTGCAGCTAGTCTGTCGGCTCGGAGGAGGCTTTCCTTAAGTGGGGGCAGAAGTTTATGCCTCGCACATCTACTCCAACCTTCTTTACCGGTTCTCGGTACTTCCCCTGCCGTCCGCCGAACTAATTTTATTAGTGCGAGTCCTGTTTAACTTCTTGTGGGGTGGCAGGTCTCCTGCGGTGCGTCGGCCGGTCTGTTGCCTACACACATCTGAGGACGGTCTAGGGATACCCGACGTTGAGATTCGTCAAAAAACGTTGGATCGAATGTGTCAGCAAGATGAGGGTGACGAATTCTTCTGGAAGGAAGACGCTAAGAAAGCATTTCCGTCTTTGAGAAGTGTGCATGAAGGGGCGGAGGAGGCCCGCCGTACTCCTCGGGCCGAGTGCTCCTTCTATCGCGAGTGTCGACGCGCTCTGGAAGACTTCACTTCTCCTAAGGCATTATATCGGGTGTTAGTGCGGGAGGGTGGGGCGCTCGAGATACTTAGAGTATACTTAGGGATGATCTCGGTTTGACGAAGGAGGACTTTAGCTCTCTGTGGCCTAGGGCGTCTAGGTGGCGGTGTCTCAATCACTCACATGACTCACCTGGCTGGTGTTGCGGAAGGCCCTCTGTGCAGCGGGCTTGGCAGTTACGCCAAACTGCGTGCGTTTCGGTGGGGCGGTTGAGTCCTTGGGGCACACCTTCGACTGTAGCGTCGTACGACCGTTGTGAAAACGGATTGAAGGCTACATGGTCCGCGTCCTAGGCGGAAAATCCTTCGTCTTTGAAGCCAGGTCCGTATGTAGCAATGTTGTGCTGCAGTTGAATAGGAATGAATACTGTGTTCTTGTGTTTACTCGGCATTATGCGAGTCGTCATTTGGACAACGCGACAGAAGGAATTTGATCGAGGCGAGAAGTTTTCCTCTTCTCAACTGGTTTTGTTTTTTAAGCACCAGCTTAAAATCAAGATTAGAGCGGAAAGGGGGCGGCTCTCTTCATCAAAATTTGGCGAAAGGTGGTTGAATGCTTCGCGTTTGGTTCGCTTGAGAGGGGCTAATTTAGAGTAGCATCTGGAGGTGACATAGGCTTAAGGACATTGGGCGCCTGACATAAAACATTTGTCATTTAGGGATAAATTAGAGTAAGTCGTTTTGTTTTTTGTTCAAAGTTGCTTGATTTAACTTAGCCAGGGTATGAATGGTCATTGGCCTTTTTATTTTTGTCCCCCAGTTTTTGGTTCTTTTACCCCTTCCCTCCCCATTTAGATGGACAGAGCTTGCAGTTCTCTGGTTAAACTGTGGGATGCCTAATTACAATATCTGCGTTGTTCGGACTGTTGTCCTCATCTTTATTATCACATTCACGACGTTTCGGCCGTTGTACGCTCCGGCGTTCTTCAGGTGATATTTGTTTGAATTTCGAACCGAACCCAGAATAGTCAATCTGTATGTTGGCGTTTCTGAAGATTGATTCGATGATGTTTGTGGAAAAACTTTGTGACCGCCAATAATAAATCTCGTTAGGACTTCTATGTTCCAAAATTGAATATTTTAACAGTATGACAATCATCGGAATACTACAGACACAATGTAGCTGTGCATTCTTTGCACCAAGCTGACACCATTTTTCGACTTCTTTTCTCTTCGAAAAATCTGCATACAGATTTCACCCTGTCTTTGGTTTGTCCTTCCAGTTTTATTTGCAGACAAATACTCCAGAAAATGAAGAAATCCTCGTAAATTTACCTTGTAAATCCTAGCGTTGCAGTTCGACATTTAGACTTGAATCATGAATAAATGATGACCATATTGTTGGAACCATTTTTAATCATTAATTGATATCCGCTGATCTCCAATGAAACGTCAGTTAATGATGGCCGTCGTGTAAGGGTTAAAATATGTCTTACACACTTTCTATATGCTGTTTTATCGTTGGAATCCTTTTGTCCAGTATTTTCTTACTCGAATGCAAATATAATGACATAGATATTTTTATTTTTCAATAGCTAGAAAAATTAACGTAGAAATAAAGATAATTTAGATTATGCAAGTGTTATTAACTATGACTGACAAGCTACTACCATTAAGCTTTTCATTTAAAATTTCTTATGTTTGTGTAAGTGTTTTTCTGGACATAAAGTGTGTAAAAACTGTCAAAATGTTCTACATATCCTAGCTCATTATATATATATATATATATATATATATATATATATATATATATATATATATATATATATATATGTATGTATGTATGTATGTATGTATGTATAATTTGTGTATTTAGGAAGCAATCCTTAAAAATGAAAACATTATATAAATACATACGTACAACAATCTATTTCTTGTTAACAATTAATATACTTAAATCTTGAAAATGGCTAAATGTATAGCCGAAAGCGGTTGGATAAAAAGAACAATTGAACACTTTTTATATAATTTATCATCCGAAAAGAAAAAAATTATATCACATGATAAATTCTATAAAAAAACTAAATCAAAAGCATCTTGTCAGTCGTATTCAATGAAATGTGCATATATATATATATATATATATATATATATATATAAGTGAACATTAAAGTCAACACTTAGAGGCGACAAGCTGTTTCATACTAGACGCAATCGTCAGGCCACGAGTGTTATGACAATTGTGGCCTGACGATTACGTCTAGCATGAAACAGCCTGTCGCCTCTAAGTGTTGACTTCAATGTTCACTTTTATATTTACACACGCTCTATATCCGATATTGAGCACTTTATCCCATAAATATAGCACACCTTAAGACTATATTTCTTCATATATATATATATATATATATATATATATATATATATATATATATATATATATATATATACTCGACTCTCCTGTCGAATTCGACGTATGAGGGTCAAGCAGATCAGTTCCTAGGAAACTGACAGCCCGACACCAGTACATGATTTGATTATAGTGGTGAAGGTTTTGTGTAGAACCATCCACACTTTTTGAAGGGCCGAATACAGAGACTTGGTGTACTACGTGCCACAGGGTCCCTTTAGGGAGGCACGGTGGAGTAATAGATAGAGACTTGGATTAAAGAATCGGAGAGCCGAGTTCGAATTCCAGTCGAATCCATTACTTTCACTTACGTGCTAATACCCTTGGGAAAGGTGTGAATCCTCTTCTTCTCCTTCCAGCTATGGGGAAATAGCAGGACAGACTGAGTTCTAGCCTTGGATCGCAACTGGTTTAGGAGAAGGAAAACTCTGAAAAAAAAAAAAAAATAAATAAAAATAAATATATATATATATATATATATATATATATATATATATATATATATATATATATATATATACTTTCCAGCTAGTTTTTTTTTTTTATTATCTGTACCTAATTCCCGATTCTAAAAATCCAGAAATCAGACTATTTTTTACTAAGGTTCAAGAGACACTTATTGTAAATGATGATTGGAAGATGTGTGCCATAGGAAAGTAAAACGGAGGTAGAATGAAATGAAGATTATTAGGATAAGGTGGATCGATAGCAATTGACACTTGATTTGAAGAGGTTAAGTTTGTAATGTTCAGAGAAGCACTCATGCGAGAGTTTGTTTAGCGTTTCTCGAGGGAAGAGACTGTGTGGAACTTCCTCCTTACAAGTGGAATACAGCGTCAATGTGAATGATCCTACCGTTTACGTTGCATGATATGCCCTAGTGATAAAGGGCTGAATTGATGGAACTAATGAATGGCGTTCATTTGAACATTTGCCATGGAAATGGCGATAGAACAACGATAGGCTTGTGACTTTGTGTCTGTTGGGAAATGGGCTGTTGAGTAGGAAATTCTCTAAAAGGCCGTGTAAACGGATTTTTTTTTTTTTTAACTCAGTCAAGACTGGAAAATGAGAATTTAGCAGCTCCAGCTCAGGTATTTTTAGTCTAATCTAACTCTGTAAATATAAAGAAGTCAGATAATTCCTGGATCTGTGGAATGAGACGGCCATACACTATACCAGTGTTACTTAACTGTTTTTGAGTGATGGACCCCCTTTAAGAATCCGATGAAAGCTATGGACCCCCCTTCTACAGAAATATTCACATAAACACAACTTTGCATCTAATATGTATCATGTACGGTATTTATCGAGATTTGTCTCATACATATGACATACACAAAGTATTAAGAAACGTTAAAGTAAACATTCTAAAAAACCCTCAGTTTTATGCAGAAGATTATGGATACGTCTATGCATGAAATGCAATCCTCTTGTGCATATTAAAGCAGAATTACTACTACAACTACTACTACTACATCTACTCTCTCGTTATCTACTTTATTTCAATGAAAAGGTTTTGTTGTCTGCCTCGAATAAGAATATGAAATTGTGGAGTGGCCTTTGAAAAGGTGAAACGCAATATCATCTTTGACATCCAACCTATTTCGAATTTTCGTTTTCATAGAATCAAGTACTGAAAACCCTGATTCCCAAAGCTATGTGGTGGCAAAGGAAATCAGAGCACTCATAGCTCGCTTTACTAGAATTCTCCAAGACTCTTCAAGTTGAATTCATTTCGTAACATTTCTTTTGTGCTGAGATCATTGCGGTCATCTTTGGAAAGGTCTTCATTGCTAATACAGTCTGTGACGACTCGGAAAAGATTACGTATCCATGTTTCAACTTTAAGGTCACCCGAGCCAAAGTAACCTTTGGAAGAGTTCTGTAGAGTATCCAAATGTCTGCAAAATTCTACATGCAGAGAAGCTTACAGGGCATTATTGCTTTCACTTCCATTCTGCTGAGACAGTTCTTCTAACATCGGAATGTTTGATTAGTTGTCTGTCTTCAACTTCCTCGTCGACAGCGTTAGCTTGGCCAGAAAAGTTTTCATTCTTTTATAATGGTGAATTTCATGGCCTTGAATCGAAAGATTTACATAATTCATTTGACCAAAGATATCTGCCAAGTAGGTCAGGCCAATAATGAATTCCTCACTGTCAAATTAATCTGAAAGAGGCTTTTCTTTTTCCCTAAAAAAGTGAAACTTCTGCTCGCAGTTCAACCAGTCACCCTAAGATTTGTCCCCAGGAAAGCCAGCGAACCTCTGTGGTAAACCTCATATTCTGCTCCCATTTCTTGATAAAATCTCTTAAAATGCGTTGGTTCAAAGCCTTTGTTCTGATAAAAAAAAATGACAATATTCACGCTAGTAGACAAAATTTCCTTCTGAACTGCTGGTAGCGTCTTCGATGCCAATGAATACTGATGAAGGAAACAATGAGTAACGATGACCTGAAGAACTTCTTTCGTCGCCAAAGCAGCAAAATCAGATGTGTTGCCAAGCATCGCAAATGCTCCGTCTGTTCACAGACTACCAAGTTTTTTCTTCCAATCGAAATCGTGATTGGCAAAGAATTTATCCACAATTTTTAAAATTTTGATAGCCTTTGTAAATCCAGCTGCATACTGAATGGAAATGGTGTAATTGCCAATTCTTCGATTCCTTGATTCAGATTCTTAGATGACATGTCAACAATACTGGCGTGAATAACATCATTTGACAAAGGCGCTGCTTCCATTTTTTTCCTCTGATCTAATCCACAAACCAACTCGACCGTTTCCAGGGTACATGGTTTTACCAAGATCTCTCCAATCGTGCACAGCTTCTTTTGCTTGGCAATGCGATAAGCAACCTTGTAGTAAGGCTCGGGGTAAGGCTCTTGAGTTGGGGCAAATCCAAATTTTGGTAAAGTTCCAGCTTTCTCAAATCGAGCCTTCTTCTCACGAAATATATCTAAAGCATTCGCAAGATAAACAGACATAAAGTGCCCTGTCGCTCTGCTGACCTCATACTTGCATTGGAAGAGTCTTGTTAGACATAAGACACAGTGGCTTTTGTGTCATATCGCGTTCAACGATGAAAGTAAAACCAAAGGATGCGTAAGCTTCGTTGTACTTTCTTTTCTTTGACATTTCCAGATTTAACGAACCCTTTATAGACATATAGACAGACAAGTAGATATCCACACTCTAATTGGTTCTTCACAGCACTTGCACGTGCATTTCACCATACTGCATCCTCATGCACAGTACACGCACATCACTTTTCAGCCAGCCACACTTGAAAGAAATTGTGGTCAGTTAATCCTCACCAGTATATGAGAAGATAATCAATCCGTTATAAACAGTGGAAAATGAGAAATATCACCTGCTCTTATGGATTGGCAAAAGATGGCGGTTGTGCAGGGAATGATGACACACGTTTAAATAGTTAACATGGACCCAACAGCAAATCAAATGACCGCCTAGCGGTCATCACTGTAAGTAGTGGCTGGGGGCATTTTATTTTATTTCTTTCAATGGGAAAACTGTTGATTGGGGAAATGGCTGTATAACGAATATAAATATTAATTTTTATCTCTACCTCACGGACCTCCTGAATGTTAAGAAGCCCTGCCCTATACTGTGATCTTATGTAGAAAGGTTTAACAGTTGTGCCTTCAAATATGTAGAATCATAGTACCGATATTTGTATGGTTTGGTTAGGTTTGGTTTATTTTGTTTCACGGCATATCAACCTCAATGGGTTATTTAATGCTGACAAAAATTTTTATTGCTGGTAATATTTTGTTTTGTCAAAAATCTGTTTCTGGTAATATATTTCCATCAAAATTGTATTGCTGGTAATAATTTTTTCAAAAAAAGTATTGCTGGTAATAGTTAACTATTTATCCATAGCTGGGACCCTAACAGGTGCTACCACCCCGGGTCAGGGTGGACCTGGGAACACCAGCAATTAAGAGGTGGTTCCACGCTCCTCAAAACCTCCTGATCAGAGGCCTTGCTGCTGGACATAGTTTAACGTCTTACCCAGGACGCGGATGTACTTTAACGTCTTACCCAGGACGGGATATTTGTATGGCCCACAACGAGAACGCTTTGTTGCAATGGTTAACGGGCTAGTCACGCAAAGAATTAACTATTATGCAATGAACTTAAGCCTCACAGAGTGTCCCAAAATAACGGATTTGTACTAGATTCAGCCTAATAAATACGTTTTGTTCTTTTTTGTTATTAATCTTTTCACTCGAAGCAAAGCAACAAAGCCACTAACACGCAGAGGGTTACTGAGGGTGAAAGAATATAAGAAAAGGAAAAAGATTATTATGGTGTGAGAAGCAATAAAATAAGAGAAATTAAGAATACAAACGATAACGATTAGCGTTACATTTAAATTTTTGAAGACCGGAAAGCAAGAAACCGTAAAACAAGCGAGAAGTGCGAGAAAATAAATAAAAACAAGCATAGAACTTACGGTTAAAATGATGAGACCTAGCTGACAATCTAGTACTGCGCTTAAATTCATAAAGTCTAGATACTAAAGAGGAAAGTTTATCAGAACAATTACCATGAAAATTTTATAGAAAAGGCACAGTGAAGCTATAATACACCGATAGGAAAGTGACTGAAGCTGAAATGCCAGGTTAGGGCCAATGACATTACAGATTCTTGTTTGGATTTTGTCAAGGATCTCTAAATATATAGCAGGACACCAGACCATATTTGACAGCGATATTCTAAGCACGGACGAGTGAGAGACTTGTAAATATGTAAGATAGATTCGGACGAGACACTGGGAACCAACTTTCTTAGTAGCAGACCTAGCAATGGATTCGATATAATCTTTCCACTTCATGTAAGCAGAAAACCTTAGCCCAAGAAGGATCAACGCGTCACTCTCCTGGAGGTTAGCATTAGCTATGCTGATGAAAGGCTGAAAGGGCTCTCCGAGACGATTAATAGAAAGTAGTTTCGTTTTGGGGGCGTTAAAATTAACAAGCCATTCCTTGTCCTAGTTAACAATAGAAAGTGGGTCATTTTTTTTTTTTTTTTTTTTAGATCACCTGTCAATTTCGACCTTGTCGAGCCGATCAGAGTTGCTATTAAGACATAAGTAAATATTTGTGTCATCAGCATAGATACCGAACACGATTCCGAGAAAGGCGTTTTTTGTTTTTTTTTAAATAATTATTTCTTGCGTTATTTACATTATTCAGACTGTTATCTTAAACTTCATTACCATATTCACAACGTTTCGGTCGTTTTACGCGCCGGCCTTCTTCAGATGATTGGAATTTCGATTCGAACCCTTTATTTCGTCCACCGGGATAGATTGCTCTAGTTCTGCGTGCCATGCCTCTTCCGGATGTCTTAGCTATTTCTCTTTAACTCAATTCTTCAAGTTTTTGGTTCACCAATTCTGTGGCCTGGTATTGAATTCACAACTCATCTCGGAGATATAGACAGATAGAGTTTATTGAGTCGCTAGACTAGTTCCTCATAAGCTGTAAAAGTTGTTGTTTTTTTTTTTTTTCTTAACTATTCCCTTAAATTCGTTTAACAGTTTTAAACAGGAAAATTCACTAACTTGTGTCATCGATAGATAACTTTTGTCTGTGTCAGACATCCTGGGTATGACCATAAACTACATCTGGCATCAAGGTCCTTGTTCGGAAAACTGAAGATTTTGCTGATCGTAGAACCACCTTTTAATTGCTATTGTTCCCAGGTCCACCCTGACCCGAGATGGTAGCACTGTTGGATATGAGTTTGAGGAAAGAACTGTTGGACTTACTTTCGCTACATCAGTGTATGGGCGGAAATCGGAACTGGTGATAGCATAAACAGGAAATGCATCCGGTAGCGCCCAGGTGTCCTGAGCGGAAGGAAATGCGTGCTCTGCGTGGGCGCATGCAGGAAGAGGCGTGGCCACAAGAAGTTGCTTAGACAACATACCGGAAGAAGGCGTAGCCACGTGAAGTTGCGTAGGTGTCCAAATGTTATTTAACCAGTTCGATTCTTGATCTGTACAGAGAGGCTGGTTAGAGGTTTACCGAAAATTTGCCTCCGTCAATATTTGTGTGCGCAATCATAACCTCCGTGATTTTCCCTCTACGCATTCGCCGCAACTCGAACAATAAAGAAATATATACATTTTTATATATAAGTATTTACCGCCCTATTTGAGCCCAGCAGCAATATACTACAGCACCTGTTAGGGTCCAAGCTATGGAAAAATAGTGAACCCCTAAACTGGGTCAAAAAAGTAAAAGCATAGATTTGTTTGAAAATAACAAAAGAATAAATTACCAGCAACAGATTCTTTGTAAAAAAAAAAGAAAAAAATACTCAAGCAAGAAAATTAAATTTCGGCATTAATTAACCCATAAACTGGTGTTGCATCGACTGTCTTCAGGCCAGTACCCCAGCTTCGCACCATCTCGATTTATCACTGACCATTAAAAGCCATCTTTTCACCAAGTGAAACGTTTTCTTGTAATAATAAATGGAACAACGCAATAGAGGCTGTATCGGTCAATTTCATTGTTTCCAGTGGGGAAAAGTTTCCAACTAATTGTCAGTGACGGAGAGGGTACAGTGAGTGAGAGAACTTCCCCACTCCCATTTGCTCGCTACCAAGCTACTCCACACCCGCAATTAGTGAAGCTTTAACTTTATGGCCCCTAAGGGACGCCTAATCCCAGAAACAACTATTTTTAGTGAATTTTTCAACAAAATCGATGTTTTGTTTTGTTTTTTATTATTATTAAAATAAGGCCATTTAATGATAGAATTATAAACCAATGAGTTTGAAGTAGTTAATGTTGGCCTTAGAATATGTTCTAATAGCCATTTCATATGACTTCAAAATTCCACTGTAATTGGTCACCCCCACCAGCTGTATGGACTAATTCCAGATGGGTCTCTGAAGCAACCTTTTTTAATGAATGAATTTTTCAACAAAATAGATGATTTTTTAAAACTTCAGAGCTCCAAAAAGTATTGATCCGCCACTGCCCACAATGTTACATATGCTCTTATATATTAATATGAATTTACGATTACGTGTGAGCATCAATGTTCTTTTTTTTTTAATTTCTGAAAAGAATCGAATAGTATAAAACACCTGGGATAAATTTAGTTTATAAATCGAATTAAAATATTCTTAAAATATAGTTTTGCCGAAAGAATTCCACCAGAGATGACTCTATGATACTTACAGAAAATATAATATTTTTGAAACTCTTATCAAAACGAATAATATTTGTAATCTTATCTTAAACCGGAAACTATATTATAAAACCAGGTTTTTTGATTTCCATTAAATCTTATCGACTATTGATCGCTTTCGGATATTCAATAACTGCAAAATCATTGAAATACTTCAATGGGAAATCATCATCAATATTATTTCTGCAAAAATAACAACGATAACGATGACAATGATATTTAGTTGACATTGTGAGTCAAATTTATATATGCTTTCTGTAGAATTATTCGATATAGTCACAAAGGTTTCTCAAAAACATTCAACTTGACTTATTAAAAAAAAAAAAAGCAGTTCAGCAAAAAAGACACCGAGATTCGAATTTTAAATATTTCAAATGGGCCAATTAAAAAAAAAAAACAAAAAAAACTATTTTGCATCAAGAAAAAGTCCCGAATTAATTTCAAAAGGTTAGTCTCTAAAAACACTTGAATGAACTGAAAGAGGTGAGTTAAATAATAAATAGTTGTTTACACAGCAACAAATGTTACTCTGCATGTTGATCTTATAAGAACAGTCAGAACCTCTATCATAAATGACAAGGTAAAGTCATAAATGCAATCATATCTAGTGAATTAAATTTATTTTAATTTCTTGCTAAGACAATTTCTTTTTCAAAATACAACTTTTCACATATTGAATAGGTTTAAAGACACTTTTATACAAACCTACCAAGTCTTTTTAGGGACAATTTTTTATACAAACCTTTTTTATAAAAAAAAATTTTATACAAATCTTTTTAATATACAAACCTTTTTCATACAAATCTACCAATTTTTGTGAACATTTTTATATAAAGCTTTTTATAAAAATCTTTTTTTTACACACCTACCAAGCCTTTTTCTGGACATTTTTTATACAAACCTTTTTATATAAACCTACCAAGTCTTTTTATGGACATTTATTATACAAACCTTTTTTTATAAAAACCTATTTATTATACAAACCTACCAATCTTTTTATGGGCATTTTTTATACAAACCATTTTATAAAAACCTTTTCATAATAACCTATTTATACAAACCTTTTTATTATACAAACCTTTTTATAATAACCTTTTATACAAACCATTTTATAATAACCTTTTCATACAAACCTTTTTATAATAACCTTTTATACAAACCTTTTCATATAAACCTCTTTATACAAACCTACTTTTTATGGACGATTTTACTTTTAATCATAATGATTAAATTCTTCTTCCATACAATATTTGACGTCTGTATTGAGTTTTTTTTACTGAAGGTACACTCAACACAAGGTTCAAGAGCTACTCAAGGTAGAGGGTTACTGAATGAAATTTTTGTATAGACATAAGAGAAGCAAGTATGTTCATCTTATGGGGATATGTAGGATAAATAACGCTGACTCTAGATTGAAGGGGTTAGAGTGTACTAAGTGTAAAGAAGCTCATGGGAGTCTGTTCTACAAAATAGTGGCTCTCAGGAAAGAAACTGTTTGAATGGAACTTCCTCCTTACCAATGGAATACAAAAGAAATGTGGATAATTCGTTCCCGTGTACGTTCCCGTGTACGTTCCCGTGTATGTGGCATGCCGGGTCTTCGCTCTGAAGGTCTTCTAACAGGGTCGGTATTGTGTATGTCGTTGTAAGTCACCCAGTTATTACATGTATCTGTAATTAATAAAGGTTTCCTTTTCTCATTTTTTATACTAAAAATGAAATGAATAAAACGTACAACAATAACAAACAACAATGAGACCTTGAGTCACGTGTTGAAATTAATGACAAGAATGGGTATTTTTCTTTTCGTGATGTCAGTTACAATATTGGTATTGTGTGTGTTAAAAATGTTCTGTGTTATTGCCTCTTTTGTTTCTTTAAAATTTGGTATTTACTTGTTTTTGCTAGTTCCCAGAATTCCGTTGTTATGGGTAATGTTTGAAACCGTGAACTGTGGATTTTTAACGGAGCGAAGAAGATAAGTCCGTGTTGTTCTTTTTACTACCGCGACTTGACTCTACTCTACTGGCCTCTCCTGACTTTGCTTGTAGTGGAAGGAGCGTTTTTATAATGATGACGTTTCAGATTTTAGAATGATGAAATATCATCATCATCTATCATCACTGGTGACCAGATTGTTTTAGAATGATGAAATTTTATTTTTATTTTATTTCCAGGATGATGAAATATCCTTATCATCATTCATTACTGGTGGAAAGGTTGTTTTTAGAATAAAATACCATCATTCTGGATCATAGCGGTCTGAACTGGTAGAACTAAGGAATGTAACTCGTCAATACGTTTGCCATAGAAATAGCGATAGGCGAGAAACGCTTCGTCTTTTTGACGTGTTTATGTTCATTCAATATTTTCAATTCAATTGATATTTTCAAGTTGGAAGTGTGAAACAAAAGTGGAAGTAACTGCTTCTTGTAATTATAAATCCAGATGCATACAATTTTTTTTGCCTGGATTCCCATCCGCGTTGTGAAGACATCATAAAACAAAAGATGAGATTAAAAAAGTAAAAAGTGAGAGAAAAAATCCTGCTTTCCCGACACTTTATAAATCTTTAAGAAAAACCTCAGACGATTGTACTGTGATTTTTCCAGATCAGAAAAACAACCAGAAAAATTCACTCTGCACACCAAACTGCCTTTTACAAAAATTTCCCGGTTTCTTGCTCTCTGAGAAGAATATGAATGAATAAAACAAAAACAGTAAATATTTAGGTACCACCAAAATGGATGCTTTTTATCCGAATTTTTTTCGTTTTAGAAATTCGGGAAATAATCAGATTGAAACGAGATTTTTACTACTTATTGACTGATAAATGGCTTGTATGCTGAATACGTTATTTTCTTAGAAAACTTTATGGAAATATTTTGGGAGTCAGTTTCAACCCCCTTTTCGGTGTCTTATGTGTATTTTTTAATTTGGGGGTGGTCACGAAATTTTTTACAGTTATATAAAGAAAAATAACTGAATGTGTTATTTCAGTGAAAAGAAAACTCTATGCACATTGGGAACATACGGAAAATTCGTCCCGAACCTTACCAAAAATAATTCAATAAAACTCAAAAAAACAATTCAATAAAACTCAAAAAAATAATTCAATAAAACTCAAAAAAATAATTCAATAAAACTCAAAAAAATAATTCAATAAAACTCGAAAAAAATACCTTTGAGTGTTGTAACTTGCATAATTTAATAAAACACAGTGTTTTCTTTCAGATTACACAGGAAAAAAAAAACTATAATGAATATTTTTTAAATGTTTGTAATTTTTCAATGTGATTTCTAAATTCGTCCCGTTGCTGTTCATAACAAGAGTTTGTTTTTATTAAGTAAAAACCTATTTGAAAAATCGAAAATATAAAGTTTAAAATTCCATTTTCGAGTGTGAATCTTGTTTTAAAAGATTGTTTTTATTTTAACAACTACTAGGTTATTTTTTAAATAGATGTTCAAAAATAAAATAATTCTGAATTACAGTTTTTGATTGAATACGCTTTTCTAACGGAACAGTTACAATATATAATTGAATAACTTCAGAATATTTTTTTAAAGACCATAATGAGTCAAATTAATTATTTTATAATATCAAGTAAGTAAGAAAATAATAAAAAAGCAATGTATTAAATTCAAAAGTATCATTGAATTAAATAAAAATACTTATAGGTTAATATAAAAATAAAATTATTTACTCTACTAAGGTTCATAAAAGCATATAGAATAAAAATTATATTCTTAAAATATTGGTTATATAATGCTAAAAATAATTTATTTTTAAACAGATATACCAATTTCCTGAATGTTGCACTGCTGGTGTTCCGTATTTATTTAATTTTTTCGCGCGCTTTTTAAAAGAGAGGTTACAGTAGAAAATTATAGTTCTGAACCTACGACCTCACAGACTACCGTCCGTAAAAAACGTTATTTTCATTGTTTTATGCAAAAAGTAAACATTACATTTACAAAATTCGATTAATGAGTCCTTAAATTTACTGAGATCGAATCACGTATCTCGAAAAAAATATTGGATTTTTAAAAGAATTTTAAATTTCTTGTTTACATTTTTCGTCGATGGCGGTTGGATTATGGACATACCATGTTATAAAAATGCCTAAAACTTTATTTATGTACGGAAATTTATTTTTCTTTTAATACAGCTTTAGGCTATTATTATCCTTCAACTATAAAAAAAAAATAACACTTACCTTCAAAGAAGATATTAAAAATGCTTTTATTTCGCGTTTTTTAGAAAGTCCATGGCTTTCAATTGAATTATTATAATTCTATATATATCCTGTGGCGATTTTCAAAGTACAGACTTGTTCGCTACATATGAAAGTTTTTCCTTTCATTACTTCTTTTTTTTTTTTTTAAGTTTGTTTGGACTGGAGTTACCAAACTAGACGTAAAACAGTAAATACCATCAACTTGGCACAATGTTTAGAATTGCATTCTGGAATTCCACGCTAACATGGCGAAGCTAAATCGCTTGGAAGTCATTCACAACATAGTTTTCTTTTAGCTCTGATTTTTTCTTTTAAAAATTATTGGCAGGATATGAAAATGGTACGGTTTCTTATTTTTATTTTTATTTTTTTTTTTTTGGTCTGTTTTCCCCAAGAAGGAATTTCAACAGCTTTCATTATAATGTTAATGTGAAAGACATAATTAAAAAGTTGAATAATTTCCATCAATGAAATAATTTTAGAAAATTAATTCTCTTTCTTATGATTGTTTTATTGCCTTAAAACTTTCTGATTTTTATTATTTAAAACTAGATAATTCAAAAATAAAATGCATTTCAAAATTATGAACAGTAATAATTTAAATATTACTTCATAAAATTACTTCAACTAAAATTTCAAAAAGAGGGAAAACTACAAGAAAAAAATAATTTCTTCACTTTATAATTTAAAAAAACAATTTTTAATATTTGTCCTGAAGTGTACAAGAACTGAGGAAAAATGTAATATAATTAAAAATTAAAATAATTTCCATCAATTAAATTAAATAATTTTTAAAAATTAATTTTCTTCCTTATCGTTTTAAATTTCCTGATTTTTATTATTTAAAACTAAATAATTCAAAAATAAAATGCAATAAAAATTATGAACAATATTAATTTAACAAAATAAAAAAGTTTAATTAAATAAATAAATCCATTCATAAAATTACTTTATTTACGCTAAAAACTACAAAAAATAATTTCTCAACTTTATAATTAAAAAGAGAAGCAAATTCTTAACTTTTTGTCCTGAAGTGTACAAGAACTGACGGAGAAAAAAAAAATTATATATATATATATATATATATATATATATATATATATATATATATATATATATATATATATATATATATATATATATATATATATATATATACAGCGCGGTTTACATACTTTTAGGAAAGTACTGTAGGTTTTTCGTAATCACGCCAAGGGTAGGTAACTCAGAGAGTCTTCAAGAGAAGAAGCATTGACTAAATTGGATATGAAAGCCGCGACCTTCCCATCGAATCTCATCTTTAACTAAATTCACACTAATTAGTTTATAGTATAGTACCTTCCTAAAAACTTGGTACAATGCTTCATAAGATAGTATTTATTTAACGTCTGTGTCCATTATTTCTTTGAATCTGTTTTACATCCCCTTTTTATTACTCTCAAAGCGAAGGGTGCGTGAACACAAAGAAGAAGAAAGATTTGTCTACCGTCTAACTCTGGTGCTAGATTTAAAAATGTATCCTTGCACTGTGGTTGCTCCTTTTTTCTGTACTCGTGTATGACGACGATGTGGTGTGTCGTTTGTTTTTCTACTACGACAAACAAAAAGGGAATGTGGATTATCGAAAAGATGGTTGAAAGGAAAGAAAAACTATTTTTGGGGGCCACCACCATTGCAACAGAGAAGTAACAAAAAAAGAAAAAAGATACAAATCGTTTTTTTTATATTTTCTTGGATCATCAAAGGAAATTTTTTTTAAAAAAAAAAAAAAAAAAAAAGGAAAATATATTTAAAAAAAAAAAAAAACGAAAACAAACAGGAAAAAAACTGTTTTTTTTTTCTTTGTTGCTATGTAAATTGCCTTAAAATCAGTTTAATTGGGTTTAAAAAAAAAAAAAAAAGAGGGGGACAAAAATCCAACACAAAAAAGCACACACACATACACACAAGATCTCCTTGTTGATGGGGGAAAATCATTTTAGTTTTTTAGCCCTTTCACCGCGTAACCGATTTTTATCGTTGTTACATCCACCCGATTCTTTTTATGACAAAGTACCCTGCTACTATTTAATTTGTTCTCTAAAGAGGAAGGGTAGATCTCATTCTTTTTGCATTGCTATTTTTCTAGATTTTTTTTTTTTTCGTTGCATGTCCCCCAAATTAATTCTAGTTAACCTTTGCAACACTGTTGAATGATAATAATAAGACAGTAAAATTCGACCATTATTTAATATGCAATTTCCAAAAATTTTTAATTTCCTCTTTTTGTCAGTTTGACATTACAAATTTACTGCTGTACGAGTTGATGAAAAAAAAAAAGAAAAATAAGAGAAGTCAATTATTTTTAGAGCAAAAACAAATTGTCAGCCTATTTTATATCTTAATTTTTTCTCTTGTAAGAACAGAATTTACAATGAATAGGTCTTTTGTGTGATATTATATTTATTTTTCATTATTAATATCCGTTCGGTCTTTCTTTATCGTATGACTACATGTGACTGCTGCACTCTATAAAAACCTTTTTTTAAGTTGAAATGGCTATAAGAAGAGACAAATCAATAATAATATCTTTGTTTAATGGTTAGAGGGAGATACCGTTAAAATTGTTTTTTGTTGCTTTCTCAACAGAATAGGTAAAGTTTTTTGGGGTATTTTTTTCTTTTTTTTGCTGTTTTCTTTTTAAGAAAAATCCCTCCCCCAAAAAAAAAAACAAAATTAAAAAAAAAAAAAGTAAATGGATCACCAAAAAGACGGCACTGGCACATCGTTGTCGTCTTCTGATGATGATAAAACAGCAACAACATCAAAAACATCTGACAACAACAGTGCTAACAACTGTGATGAAACTAAAGGCAAAAGTGCCAGTGACGATGATAATAGTAAAAAAAGCGAGGACCCTTCTTCTTGTACAATGACGACCACAACGGAAGAAGAAGAAGGTCTTAGTTCTCCTAAACACGATGAGAAAACGAAAACCTCTTCGGCCACCCCCTGCAAAGCTGCAGTAACAACCCCTGCCCCCACAAATGCTATTAATCTTTCTTCTAATAACACACCCCGGTCTATGTATCCTCCTCTCAGTTGTACTTCAACTGTCGGCCCGACAAACACATCTACTACTACTACCACGGGCTTTGAAAATAATAATAATAGTGGTGGTGGAAGGGAAGGCCGCTCAAGTACTAATGGTAGCGGCGGTGATAGCGACAGTTGTAAAATAGAGGCACATACAAAAAGTGAAAATAATAATAATAATAATAATAATAGTAGTAGTAGTAGTGAAAATAACAATAATCATTGCTTTGGTGGTGATATTGGAGGTGGTGTAGGTCTAACGGTAAGTTCTGTTGTACCCCCCAGCTCAACGGCTGTACCGAGCAGTGACCTAGGATCAGGTTCTATTGCTGCTTCTACTACAGATATTGATACTACCCGTGCCATTGATACTACGACTGCGAACGGTGGTGGTAGCAGAAAACCTGCTGCCATGGCCAACAGATCCTCTACTTCTCCCCACACATCGACGGCGACAAATGGTGTTGTTGTTGTTACTCCTGGAGCAGGGGGTCTGTCCGCTATGGACGTGGCTGTGATAGCTAATACCACTAACGATATGCAGAACCGACATTGTCAGGAATCCGGAGAAGGGGACGAACCCGAAGGAGGAGAAGGGTCCGAACAAGCTGAAAGCGAACCCGGGAATAATGGACAAAAAAAACAGCAACCACAACAAAAGCTAAATGCCGACAGTGCAACCGTCGGCGATAGGGGACAACCGTCTTCTTCACCATCGTTGTTGTTGTCTTCTTCGTCGGCGGTATCCGCTTCTTCTACGCTTTCTTCTCCATCGTCCTCTTCTGCAGTGTTGGCGGCTGATACCACCACAGCAACAACCTCCACATCTGCCCTTTTACAACAATCTACAACAAATTCGTCTTCTTCTTCATCGTCACCTCTAACGACGACGACGACGACAACAACCACCACAACAACAACATCAACTGCTTCATCTTCATCCTCATCATCTTTATCCTCATCTTCATCATCATCATCAACGTCGTCGTCTTCAACATCAGCTGCTGTAGCCAGCAAAGCAAATGAAGCTGGCCCAACAACAGCAAACCCCAGGCCAACGGACGAAACCCTGGCCCAACAACAACCACAACAACAAAGCCAACAACAACATAGTGGTAGTATTACATGTGCTGTGTGCGGATCCGGCTTCAAAGAATGTATACCTAACTTATTGCCCTGTCTACATCAACTTTGCGAAGGGTGCTTGGATAAAATCAAGAATGAAAACGGTAGGTACCCCTGGGGGTGGAGACAAGATTTCAGCATTTTACAGGTGGCTTTTTCAAGCCTGACCCATGTGATCAGCCAAGCTGCCAGCCAGACACGCACACAGAGAAGAGAATATGCCGGTCTTCTCTTGTTTTATTTAAAACATGGCATACACCTACCAGAAAAAATAATAATAAATAAAAGCAGAAAGAAAAGCATGACAAAAAAATATATTAAAAAATGACGATGACTTCAATGAAAACATCCTTTATACTTAAAAAAAATAAACACACGTTTTTAATTAATCTACCTACAATTTCTCCATTCTACACTATTTAATTTAAAATTAGGTATTTGTTTTTTTCTTCTTTCATTCTTGAAGATTTCTCTTATTTTTGCAATTAAAATTCTTATTTAGTTTCACTTACTACCATTTTTGACATTTCGTACAAAAAAGTTTTAATTTTAAAAAAAAATGTTATGTTTTTTTTTAATTAATCACCTTTTCAATTTATTTATTAATGAAAAAAATGTAAATTTGAAGTTTTAAATCTTTTTAAATGTAAAACAAATTTAATGTTTTTTTAAAAGAAAAAGAAAAAAAAAAACTCTAGTCAGGACATTTTTGTCAACTAGTATAGAAGAAATATTAATTTCCTCTCTGTGTAATTATTAATTTAATCTACTGTTTTGTTTACTTTGAGTTAAAATTTTATTTTACTTTCTGAAGTAAAAGAATTAACTTTTGGGCTGACAAATATTTGGCTTTCTTGTAAATTCCGCACACATTTTTTTTGACCATAGCTGGAGTTGTTTGAACTTTACCGTGTCTATTTATTTATTAAGTGTTTATATATATATATACACTCCTTAACTTTATAATCTGGTTGCACCAATTTTTCTTGTTGGCATTTTCTTATTAAAAATACTCATTTTTTTTAGATGCTTTTTTTTTTTTTTTTTTTTTTTTTTTTTAAACAAATTGCCAGGCTATTAAACAGCCATGTATTTTTTTTATTTTATTTTTTTTTTTTTTTGCAAAAACCACCTTTTAAATATATCGACATTTTTAAGGTAAAAACAAATAAAAATCTCCTGAGCTGTGTCTCTGGAAAGAAGAAATAAAATAGTAAAATGAAATGCTGCAAAAGGAAAACCTTCCTTATGAACATAATTTCTAATTCTCACGCCATCAAAATTTCCACGTTTTCTTTCCATAAACATCGTAAATTTTAGATTGTCTTTATTAAAGCTTAAAGAAAGCATATAAAAGGCTTGCTTTTATTATCGGTTCTTTTAAATTTGGGGTTTAAAAAATTTTATTTTTCCTACAAAATCTTTTTCAATTTTATATTTTTTAAAAAATGTGATCCTAATTTAGAAATTCTGACTTCGTTAACTTTTTTTGTGTTTTTAAAATAAATTTAAACTTGTTTTGCATTTAAATCTTTAAATTAAAATAAAAACTCGTAGAAATCGATAAATCTTATTTTTAAGAATTTGTTTACAGATATTCTGCCATCGGCAATTAAAAAAATAGTTTGATTAAATTAGATTCTACTATTAGGTTCGTTCGTCTCGTCTTGTAAGAAGAATAATAATGTAGGCCATTTTAAATCGTTTGGCTTCTCTCCGACAATGTCGAAAATTTTGACAAGTTTTTTTGTTTTGTTTTTAATCGTTAACTTTGTATCTTTTTCGATTCACTAAAAAAAATAGTTATAAAGTAGAAAACAATTGAAATAGTTTTGCTCGCAAAAACATAAAATTTGAATCAAACTTTTTTTTTTCTTCCTCTCTAGATAAATTAAGTGGTCTTTTTAGGAGGTGAATTATTATGTACGAATTATTTACAATGTTTCGTGAGAATTTGTTTTAAAAATAACTTTTTAGAAAGTATCTTAAAGAAAAAAAAACTTTTGAAATACCAAATTAAATGTCTTGTTTTAATTATTTATTTTACAGTTTGAAAATTCAGCAAAAAATACTGCTAATGACTAGAAACTTGATTGATCTTGTAACTGTGGAGGCCATTTTTTTTTTTTTTTTTTTTTTTCTACCGCTTTATAAGTTTTTCTTTATTGTTTATTTGAATCACATGCCAAGTTGGGTTGTTTTTGTTTGATTAAATATTTATTTGCTTAGGAAATTAATTTCGTACTTTATAAGAAAAAAAAAATTTATTTCTCGCAATTTGAAAATCGTAGTATTATTTCAGTAATGAAAGCGGAAAGCCGAAATTCGGTTCTTTAGAGAACTCTCGTATTTACTTTTTTTTTTTTTTTATTTATTCATGTAAAATACTTATTTCCTTTCTACTTTTAAAATAAGTTTTTCATAAATATTTATTTGTAAATAATCTAACTAAGAAGCGATGATTAAAAAGGCCATTATTTACAACGGAAATAGAAAAAATATTTTAATCGCGCTTATTTTTATTTTTTTTTTTCGGAATGGATTCGGGTTTTTATATAATTCAAGTCTTTTGGGAAATTAAAATCTAAAAACAAAAGTGCTTAATAAATGTCCATTGATATTACTACTGCTTGTTGTCCTCCTAAAAACCACGTTTAATGTCATTCATTTCGAGTCATGTGTGTAGACATGCTCTCGTTCCTCTTATGGAGAAATGACATTAAAATGTATTGATATTTTTATGGCTAATGTCCTTTCCTTCTTTTGTCATCACCTTCATCAAACTGAAAGAATTAAGACTTTTACGATCATGTCGGCCACATTTTTGATTGAAAATTCATTCCTAGTTTCTTTCGTGTCTGCACAATATCTCGAGGCTTTTTCCGTACTTCTCTTTTCTAGTCTAGTCGGCATTTTAAATTGCTGCTTTTTCTTCCTTTGCTTGTCTGTCTTGTCCGTCATGTTGTTACTCTGTTATAAATGTAGCAATGGCGTCAAGTACGCTTCTTCTAGCCAGCAACCATCACGCTCTTTTCTCCCTCGTCTCCATAACATTATTTTTGCTTCATTATTTTCGTTTTTGTCTGTTTTAGTTTCTTTTTTTAATTTAATTGTTTCATTTTCTCGTAACTTGTTTATGAAGTAAAGTTTTCTTTTTTGAAGAAAAAAATGTTGATTATTTTTAAAATTCTTTCTGCTGACATCTTAGATCAAAATGTCATTATTATTTTAAAGTTTCGATAAATATTTGCCTGAAGATAAATTTAGTTTTTATTATTTAAGTAAAATGCTCTTGTTTAAAGTCTCTACGTTTTAAATATGAATAAGAAAATGTTTTAATTAAAATTTGCAACTTTTTATTTTCTGCAATAAAAACAAAATTAAAACATTTTTTTTTTTTTTTTTTTTTTTTCAGTAAAAAAGAAAAATAACTTTAAAAAATCGCTTTCAAATTTCCTTTTGCATTTCTTCTGGACATTTTACGACAAGGTGGTCATGTGATCAAAACACGCCTTTTAATGACTTTTTTTTTATTTTTAATCTGTCGTAAAGTGGTTTTCTTTAGTTTTTATCGTTATTCATCCTAATTAGTTTTTAATTTTTTTAATGATTTTGGAGAAGAAAGTTTAAGAGATTTTTGACAATGGTGTTATGTCTTTTCTTTTTAATTAAAATAATTTTTTTTTTTTTTTTTCAAACTCTGCTTAACTGTATAAAAATAATCAAAATTAATAAATTAAATACCCACGATGCATTCAAGCAGAAAAAAATCTCCGAAATCTTGACCCCCAAAATATTTATTTCTTGATCTAATTTTAAAAGCATGGTTAATGCTTCTCGCATTTCTTGATATTTTATTGTGCAAATGGCGAGGTGTGTGTGTGTGTGTTTTCAGTTTGTCAAGTCGTCATCGTCTCAGAGCAAAAAAAAAAAAAGAAAAGCAAATGGGCCCAACTATGTCGCTTCTTCTTCCTTTATTTATTTATTCATTTTTAAGTGTCGTCTCCCCTGGTTTCATTATTCTATTTTATAGTCTCTCCGCTTTTTATGTCGGCTGCAATTGGAATTTTCTGGCCTTTCCATGGAGTAGACACCCCCCCCCGCCGCCGCCGCCAATTTTATTTTTATTATTATTATTAGTCAATTAGTGCAAATATTTTTTCTTTATTTTTTTGTTTCTTTGCTTGTAAATAAAATGACAAAATTAAAAACTTTGGGGGGCAACGAATAAATTTCTTTTAAAATGGCTTTTATTTTATTTTATTTTTTATTTTTTTTTACGCCTGATCATATTTTAATTTTATAATTCTAATTTATTTTTTATATTACTAACTCAGCCACTAGAAAATATGAAAGGAAAACAGTTCTTCAAAAATTAATTTAAATTCTGTTTATTAATTAGTTGCATCAATATTTACAACGAAAACACACACGCGCCCGCGCACACACACACACACACACAGAAGAGTTGATATTTTTTCCTGTTCTTGTGGAATGCCGAATTGTTTAATTTTGCCAAACGCCAAAGTTGCTTCCATCTGGTCACGTGATCGGACACACTTCCTTCGCCCATGTGGCTTAGTCGAGGAGATTATTAGAGTGGCGATTCTTTTCTTTCCGAACTTGTTTTGAATTTTTTTTTTTTTTTTAATCCCCCTCGTCTTTACTTTATAAATACAAATAAATGTCGTTTATAATTACGCGTTGAAATACTTAGAATTGTGCCAGAACAATAACATTTAATTTTAATTTGTTAATCCAGGAATAAAAAAAAAATCATTCTGATGATTATGAAAAGATGTATTTTTCTTTTTGGTGACAATGAATTTTTTACCGATTTTGACTTTTTGTTTTTAAAAAGAGAATCGAACTTTGGCTTCTTCCGATCAGAAATACACAAACAAACGATCTTACTTCACTGCAAAATAATTTTCTTTATTTTCTTAAACATTTTTCGAAGAAAGAAAGAGAGAGAGTGGGGAGAAACTGACTTTTATTGATTTAAAAAAAAAAAATCGTTAAATAAAAATAAAATGTCATTCTGTTCATATTTATTATTTAAAACTTTAAAACCTACTAATGCAGTCGAATTTCCATTGTAATTAAATAAAGAAACTTTCAATTTTTGTTTTTCTTTAGATCTTTTATATGACATTTTTCAAATAGAACGAATTTGTGGTCCGTACAAACAAAGTGTCACGTGATTATTTGCATAAAGTTATTCTGTTTAATTAAAGATTAGCTTCTTTTCTACTTTGCTTGATTTGTTTCATTAGGTCTTCTTCCTTCGTCGTTTTTACTTCTATCAAATTCAAATACTATTTTCTAATTTTTTTTTTTTTTTTCTGATTTGAAGTTATTTCTGACAACAAAAATGACTGAAAAATTTTGTCAATCCCCTATTTATTCTAGATTTTTTTTTAAATGAACTTGAAATAGAAAAGTTGAAATATTATTGTTTATAAAGCGAAACAATTATCCTTATTTTTTTCTTTTTTTTTTTTCTCTCTCTCTCTAAGAGAGAAAGCAGTCGGTATTTTTGTTTTTGTCTAAATGTCACTTGTTTGCTTTCTTTTTTTCCTTCTAATGTTGTCTTTAAAAATGTCCTTTTCTCTACTCTCCTGCTTCGATTTTTTTCCTGTTGTATGTATCATATAGGAATCTATTCATCCGACTTAGACCATTATTGTATCTTTCACCCTCTTTACGTTCAGTAATATATTGGTATTTTTTTTACTTTAATTTCGTTAGGAATGCAAAACGATAGATTCTCGTAAAATTAGATTTTCTTTTCGTCTTTTCTGCAATATTAAAATTAAATCGTCCCAGTTTTATAGGGAAAATATTTATAAAAAAAAATGAATTAATAATCAACAACCGTGAATGTATTTGCTTGACTTTTTGGGAGGAAAGAATTTTTTTGTTTGGAAATTTATTTTTAATTAGTTTATTTATTATTATTCGCAAATCTAATCGTAGAAATAAATAACAAATGTGCAGATTATAGAAGGAAAGGGAAATGGCAATTTATGATTGTTTCTTTTTATTTTATTAAAAATATTATTTTGAATATTTTTGTTCGTAATTCCGACACAGTTGATGTCTTGTTTTTCAAAATATTTTTTCTTCAATTTTTTTCATAATATCAAAAAAAGAAATGAATTTCTTTTTTTTTTTTTTTTTTTTAACAAGAACTTCAGGTTTAATTTAAACATTCATTAATATTTTTTTATATATATTGTTTTTTAGGCTTAAATTTTGTATTTTTAGCTTTAAATTAAGTTTTAGTTTTGCTCTGTTAGCTTTTCTTTTCCTTTCAATTTTTTATTTCGGTTTTGAAAAATTAACTTTTTGTTTTTATAACAATAATAATAATAAAATAATGGTGATGTAAAAATTAAACAACTTGATAAACTGGGTCATTTAAGGAAAATCTCGACCTTGATGTCTTCTACTGTCAGTATTTTTATTTTTTATGATCGTCAAATAATGAATGCTACAACAACCTGATGTCAAGATATTTGCGAATTATATAATTTTAATAATTAAAATTTAATTACAGTAAAAAAAATAAATAAATTATATTTAAAATTCTCTCTTTTTTTTGTAATGAGTACAATTCTTTATGCCTTACTTACTTACTTGTGTATTATTGTATGTTAAAGTGTAATCGTTTTTCTAGTTCATTTTTAAGTTTTAGTTTTAAAGTAACAATAACATTCAATATTCATCTACTTTAAAAAAAAAAAAAAAATGTCGAATCGAAATATTTGCCAATGCATTTAAAAGAAATTTTGTTATTAATAATGCCTTTTTAAATGAAAATAATGTCCGGACAGTTAATGTGTATTATTATTATTCATTGTCTTGTTTTGTAGTAAAATCTTTTCAATATGGCTGGCTAGTTTATCTTTACTTAAAAGAAAAACAAAAATATATTTTAAAAAATAACTTGAGAAATGTTCTGATCGTCCCTAGTCAATGTCAGTGCCATTAACCTTAAGTTTCTTTGTATGATTTTTTTTATGCCATTTAAATAAATGTTTAAGAATCTTAAAAATATTTCATATGATTGACTGCGAGGAAATTTTATGATTTTTAGTCAAAAAAAAAAAGAAAAAAAGCGAAATAATAAAATGTCTTAAGAAGAGACATTAGCACTGATATTTTATATGCTACTTTCTTATTTTTATTATTAAAGGTGAAACGGTTGTCCTAAATTTGCCAACCAGGTCAGGTCAGTCAATAAAGTAGAAAGAAAATGAATAAAAAAGGCCCAGGCATCATAAAATATGACTGTGTTGTTAAGGGAAACAACATCTACTTTACTTTATTACTTTCTCTTTTGATAAGAAAAAAAAAAAAATAATAACCCTTTTTTTTTTTTTTCTTCTTTCTTTTTTCCTCTGCTGCTTCAATGACTTTTCACAATTTATTTTTTTGTTCGTTGTATTTAAAAGATATAGAATTTAACAGATCTTTCAAACAGGATAGATGCATTTTTATTTCAGGATTCATTTAATTATAATTTCTATTTCCCAAATTGGACATTATTTTTTTTTTTTTTTTTTAAGTCCAATTTCAATGGATGATTTAAAATTGATTGGATTATTAATTAAAATAGTCAAAACCCTTTTTTTTTTTTTTTTTTTTTTTTTTTTCAAGCTCTTAATGGGCAGTTTTTAAAATTCTTTGGAACAGATCAAAAGATAGCATCTGTTCATTTTAGTTCCTTATTTCTAAGACCTCCAGTTAATAAGGTCAGCTCAACTTTATTAAAAACTTATGAAATGAGATTTTATTTTTAGTGGACATAAGGTTATAACTGTGGTTCTTGCAAATACAAGTAACAAATCCGTCAGATTTCTTAAGAAATGCAATTTTCACAAATTCTTATTCTCCATCAAAAAAAATAAAATTCCCTTTTCTTTTTCTTTTTTTTTTTTTTTTTTTTTTTTTTTTTTTTCCTGGTGGGTTTCAGGAAGTTTTTTTTTATTTTTATTGCATGATTTTATTATGGATATAATAATTTAACACCTGTAAATAAATTCCTCTTGAAGTTTTTTTTTTTTTTTTTTTTTTTTTTTTTACTTTACATAGTTTTTGCTTTAATTGTAAAAATAATATTATTTTGTTTGCAACAGTAAATAATTGGCAATGTTCTTTATCGTACAAATATGAAGATATCTTAAAACAGATTGGATGATTCTTACGTTACGTAGATGTTATCAAAACTATGTTTAGCTTTTGTGATGTATGAAATTTGCATTGGTGATGGGCCATTTTGGACTTTTAGAGCTGAAGATTGAAAATATTCGCATCTTCAAAATTTAAATCAGTTTATTCTCAACAATATTTTGCATATGTGCACATATCTGCTATATGTGCAAACAAATGCATCTATATTTAACTGTTAAATATAACAGTAAGCAATAAAAGGAAAATATTTGCTTATGGGCTAATCACTGAAAATAATAATAAATAAATCATACAACCCTCTCTAAGCTGTTTGTAAACAATATTACTGAATTGTGAAGGTATTTAGTATGTGTTTTGCTTTTTATTTGGCAATATGGAAAACTGTGTGAAAAACTCTGCAATTTTACCCACACATAATTACAAAGCTTATGTGACCTATTCATTCATTTTTTTTGTTCTATATTTAATAATTCAAATTCTTTGGCGTAATTTTTTTTTTTTTTTCGTAGACAGTTGATGCTAAAAAATAAAAAGCTATTAATGTTAATTGCTATTAAAATGCAGTGTAGAATAACTTTAAAACAAAAGTTACTTCAGTTGTTTCTAATTGAAGTAACAGTATATTTAAAAAATAACTTGAGAAATGTTCTGATTGTTCGTAGTAAATGTCAGTGCCATTAACCTTAAGTTTCTTTGTATGATCTTTTTTTTTATGCCATTTAAATGTTTAAGAATCTTAAATATTTCATATTATCAATAAGTTTGTAACTTAAAACAAATATTTATTTTCTAACATAATCTCTTTCTTCGTCAGTGCACTTAATTTGGTGGAGATGTATACACACTGAATAAAGAAAAAATTTAGATCAAAATTCAGCAGCTAACTTTGTGTCAGTTTCCAGACTTAATGACTTTATAAAAATCAATGCAGTTATTTTGTAAAACACTGGAGAAAAGGTGGATAACCGAATGTTTTGATTGTCATTTTTGTTATGGGAAGCAAAATACTTCATCATTTTCCTTGGATATTTAGAATCATCTTAAGGTATGTGGGTTTAATCCATCCAAAAGGAAGCGGGGAGACACAGTCAGGCACAGTAGAAAAGAAAAGGAAATAACTTTTAAGCAAACAAAAAAAAGGCTTGCTCTTTTCCATTAGCTTCAGCTTTCATAATTCTAAAGCAATAATGACATGAGTCATTTAATAAAAGTCACACCTGGTCCCTTGTGTCAGGCCAAAAGGTTAATCTTTCCAGTCTGGAAAGGTTAAATCCTCTCCAAAGGGTAAGAGTGTAATTTTCAAATTAATCCTCAATTCTATTTTCTAATAAACAGAAATAATTAAAAAAAAAAAAAAAAAATTCTTCACCATTGGTATAGTTTGTTAATTTGGAAAGGGATATCAGATTCTTGGAGACATGCCTTTTATAAAGCTTTCATTGAAACTTTGCCTTTCACAATTGTACCACAAAACGCAAATTTACTATTTTTTGTCTTCCTTTTCATAATCATTTCAAAAGCAGTAAACCTTTGATCACTTTTTTTTTTTTTTTTTTGTTATCAATATTTTTCATCTATAAAACTTTATTATTACTATTATTAAGAACTTTGATACATGTGTTTAGATATAATTCAAGTTAATTAAAAAAAATATATATATTTTATTAGTTTCTACTATAAAAGTATAATTCTGTTAGTTCATGTGTCAAGATGACATTTTGGTACAATTTGGGTTAGAGATCGCTTTGAGGCTTTGGTACATCAAAATTAAATTTATTTCTCATTTGCTAAATTTGCGTAAGCTTTTTTTTTTTTTTTTTTACTTGGAAATTATATGCAGAATTTTGTTAATTTAATCTATTGGATTGTGTTGGCATATTTAAGCGTCCTAGTGTCTGTCTCTCCAAGCTAAAGCAATTTTTAGATTTATTTGTTACTTGAAATCTTCCTATCTTTTTTCTTCTCACTGCATTAAAAAAGAAATATAGAATTCTGTCCTCTGGCACTCTCCCCCACCCCCAGATCCATTTATAATTGCATTATATTGGCTGTTGATTTTGTATCCATTCTCTGTAGTTGTAAAAGCAAAACAAAAGAACTGGCCAAGAGAATATGAATTTTCAAACTGCTCTTAAGAAGTGTTAGCCTGTATCAATCTGTAATAACTTTTTAGTTATTTTATGCATGTCACATGACTTAATATTTAAAAAGGAATTTTTTTTTTTTAATCACTTGGCAAACATTTGTTGGTTTTTAGTGCAAATACATTTTCAGTTGTGTAGTAAGACTCATGATTCATGGCAGTATTGTTGGAGTAAGTAAGAAGGTTCATCTCAAGAATTGCAATGTAGTAGCTGCTACTAGTCACCGTAGATTGGGTCAGAGTGAACATTTTAAAGGGGGGGGGTATTTCTAAATGGTCAAATGTAGTTCCCAGTTATTTGATATATCACATTCAATAAACCTTTTAGCAACAATCTGCAAAGCCTGATATTTAATTATTAAAAAAAAACACCCAGTTTTTTGTCAGTAAAGACCTTATCCAAAATGGGATGCCTTCCAGGTAATTTTGATTGTTGTCTTTTAATGACATGCATTAATTCTAAGGGGACAAAATTACTTGACTTCTGTTGCCATTCTACGTTTTTTGTTTTTTTTTTTTCCTCACACATTATGTGACTTCTCTCTCTCTCTCTGTCTCAATCTCTATATGAGAGATGCGAGTTACTCTGAAAAAATCTGAATAATTGATAATCAAAGAAACAAAAATTAGTTACTTTTGGGATTCTTATTTTTATTTATATTATACTTGGGAGTCTATAGATTATCCATGTGGAAAGTGAATTTGGCATGCTGGGTTCAATTCAAAATCAGTTTGAAAATCATTTCTGTGCCAACCCTAAAGACTTATTGTGAATTTCTATTCAAATGAACATCACTTCTCTTTTTTTTTTTTTTTTTCATTAATACTCCATTCATCATGTGTATTGAAATTATACCAAATATATTGTCAATCTGTATATTTTGTTAAAAGGCCATATAAGATTTGTTTTATTGTAAGATTGACCATTTTCTTTTTCATATATAAATTGATTTTTACTTTTACTAGAGCATACATTGCCACATTTGATGATGAAAAAAATAGTTTCTGAACCCAGTTAGTCATAAAAAAATACTTTTAAGAGAGAGAAATAAGGCCTCTACTTGAAGCTAATGGCACATAGCATATAAATTACACTGTTTGTATATAAAGGTGATTTAAAGGGCTTTTTATGACTTATTGCTGATAGTAGAACAAGAAGACATGTTTTTGAATGCTGTTTTTCATTAGAAGTGATGTCAAATACAATGACTTATAAGTGGCAAACTCGTAAATTAATGAGATCATTTCTATGTTACTATTTTATTTTTTTAAATTTTTATAATGCCTGTAGAATAATGGTTATCATAACATGAGTTTTTGGTTATTTTATTTTTTGGTTGGCCGCTTGTGTCAGTTGGGATAAGGCTCCATTTATATTTTGCATGTCTGTACTTGCTCTTTGCTTGCAACTCTGACAAGTAATTTTGTTTTTGTACAATTCACTTGCAAGCAAGTTCACAATATGCAATGCATGAAGTTAAAAAGAATTTTATTCTTGCTGAGTCAAGGGTGTTTGAGAAACTAATAAATCCCACAATTTACCAAAGATGATTTTTTTTTTTTTTTTTTTTTTTTTTCCAAAATATATGAAGAACATGAGTTTCGAAAGAATGAGTTCTTTTAATCTCTAGTTGATTGTTGACAGATTGTTAGAACAATAGCATTTCTTCTACTGTAGGTAAGAAACTTGCAGTTATTTGCCCTTGGCCTTTATAAGAAGTCAAATGAATTTCTTGAATAAATAGCATGATTGGTTGCTGTTGCTAAAAGCAGAAGTTTGTAATTATTATTTCCATAATTTTTTGTTTGTTTGTATCTACAAATGTAAGCATATTTTTAAAATCTCTTAATATTTGAAAAATTTGAGTAGATAGACAGTTATATTAATCTGTAGGGTAGATAATTTTAGCATTAAAGCTTTCAGTTGTCTTTTTAAGAGGAAAATAATTCTATAAATTCAGTAATGTTGCAAGCAATGTTTTTGTCTTCACTTAGGTAGCATTTACTTCCTTTTTCTCAAGAAGAATTATAATGAAGTTTCAAATTCTTTCATTTTTCTGCCTACATATTATTATTGAATTAGTATGAGTCCAATCAATGAGTATTAAGATACTTGACCTTGACCTGAGAATTATTGTTTTAGGCTCTGTTAAGTAGTTCTGTTTCCATTTTTTTTTTTTTTTTTTTTTTTTTTTTTTCCCCAGATAATTGGGTAATCACTAGGTCTTCTACACTAATGATCTCTTCCCCCTAACTATGGATAAATAGTAGGATTTGTATCAAGACAGCTCATTGTTATCCTCAAAATGTTATTAATGCCATAATTACTTTCTCCCATCCACCCACCCAAAAAAAGACTATTCTTGTGATACCCAAAAATGTTTCACCTTTAAATAAACCACAAAGGATTGATAAGCTAGTGTGTGTGTGTTGGGGGGGGGATGCTCAATTTCACAGCCCATGTACATTTTTCATCAAATTTCAGAATGTTGTTCCACATCTTCCCAGATGGTCCAACTCAAAAAGTACATTGTACTTCTGTCTGAATTTGGCTATTCTAAGTTTTCAATTCCCTTTCAATTTCTCTTACCTTCTTCTGATAAGTGTCTAGTTGAATTTAATGTTACTCTCTCTTGCATATACTCACTTGTAGAGATGTATTTTATATATATATATATATATATATATATATGGAAAAAATAAAGATATAGTTATATAATGTTATGTTTATGGGTTAAAGTGCTTGGCATCAGGGATAGAGCGTGTGTAAACATGAGTGTAGAATTGGCATCAACACCCAATGGCATGCAGATTGCCTGAAGATTGCATTTAAGTATGAAGCAGACTGTCGCCGCTGGATGTTGACTTCAGTGTCCACCTAAAATATATAATATAAACTGTTGGAAATATTGTAAAGCATGAAGTAAATTGCTGTTGTTATTGCATTATTGCAGTAACTTAGCTTGCTTGGTAGATCAATTATTATGGGATGCATGCTTCTAATGTTAAATCCTGTTGTGGGTTTTATGTTGACTTCCCTTTGATTTGATGCTATCCATTAACTGATAAATGATAAAGATCTTGTTTGGTATTCTCAAAGATCTTTTACAGGTGGTAAATGTTTCATGGTATAGCTGTCGAAATTAACATACAATTATAAATAACACTTACCACTGAACAAATATTCAAACTAGTTTGAATCAATCGAACATCTTTGCAATCATAGTTCTCAAATGCATATAACTCAGTGTGGGAAATTACATAACAGGACCTCTTTAGATTCTAAATTTATATTTCCTGGTTAGCAAAACAAAAACTACAGCAGAATGACTGTTGTTGAATTTCTTTATTTCTTCAATATTAAAATCCTATTTAATATTTCAGACCTGATTAATGGCAGAAACAATACATTAGAAGTATGAATTAAATTAAAAATACTTGTTTTAATTTTAAATCCTGTCATACTTGTTCATGAACATACAGGATTCTAATGAAAGTTCATAAGGAGGGATTATTGACATTTCTTTTACAAAACCTTTTGATCAATAAATTCACTATAAAATTCAATAAGTACCGGTAGCATTAAATGTCAGTAATAATTTAATTTCTGTATATTTTTCTTGTGTTTTCTGTGATCCTGTCATCAGGTATTCAAATTCCATTTTTATAATCTCTTCGACAAGAATAGCCTTTGGTATAATCCTTCAGATTTTTTTTATTGTTAAATTCACCCAATACAAGGCTCAAGAGTCACTTAAGGTAGAGGAGTACTGCATGAGATGTATGATATGAATCTAAGAGGTGATAGAAAGTGAAGATTATGAGGATAAGGTGGATAGATAATTTCTAATAGTAATGAAAATTTAAAGTGTTTTTTTTTTTTTTTTTTAATGGTTTGAATTTTGTTCACAGATTTCAGTCTGTCTGATAAGAACTAATTTATCTGTAAAACACAAGATGAACAACAGTTAAATGGAGGTCATGCATTATATATCTAAAGTTTATTGTTTAAACATTATTTTAAATGGGTACCCATATTTGAGTAGATGCTCCATTTTTATTTATTTATTAAACTATATTGAGAAATGTTAGGAAAATATGTGCCCCTTCCTATTTTTCTAACAAGGTTTCTCAAATATTCAGGCCAGTAGATGAAAAATAAATACAAACAGAGCATCTACTCGGATATGAGTATCCTATTTAAAATAATGTTTAAGCAATAAATTAAAATATGTTGAATTAATAAATGAAAAATCCCTTATCTATATATATATATATATATATATATATATATATATATATATATATATGAGAGAGAGAGGTTTCTTTAAAAGTAATGCCTCTTGATTTATGTTGGTGATATGGCAGAAGTTATGCCTTCCCACCAAAATAACTTATTTTTCTTTTGCCTTGTTACAGATTTACAGTTGAGTGGCTGTCTGGCAAAATTGGCCTGAAAGTGTATATGGAGCAGAACTGTGTTGTTGCAACCATTGACATTAATCAACATTTTGTCAAACATTTGTGGGTACTGTGTAGTGGATATGATCATTTAGGTTGTGGGTAATGCATTTTGGCAATAGCAATGTGTATGACAAGTCACATTCTGGACAGCAGTACGCAACTGTCAACCAACAAAAATGAAGGCTATGTTGAAAAATAGTGTTTTGTAGCTGAAACCTTACTCTATTCAACATTGTGTTACCTTGCTACCTGTATCAATTTTGGCTTCTGAGGACATCAGTTGGATTCATTACTGTCAGAGCATTCACTGTGTGTGATTTTTATATATATATATATATATATATATATATATATATATATATATATCCTAGTTAGGTATACAAGTTTGCGTTGTAAGTCTTACAATATATGTGTGTGGCTAGATTGAAGCTCTTCATCAAACAATATTGATGTTTCGCATAAATGTTTTTAATGCTTTTCTGTCTTTTCTTTTTCCTAGATACTTTCAAATGTCCAACTTGTTCTATGGAATTCCCTGGAACTGCAATCATCAACAACGAATTCTATCTGGACAGCAAAATCAGCTCCGAAGAAAAGGAAGATGTTAGCTACACATGCACAGCATGTGAGGAAAGTGACCCAGCTACGTCGTACTGTGGTGACTGCGGCGAGTGGCTCTGTGCTCAGTGTGTGCAGGCCCACAAGCGGGTGCGTGTGACCAAGGACCATACAGTTGTGACCAAGGAGGAGGCGATACGCAACCAAAATATCAACAGTGAAAAGACCGTGTACTGCAAACTGCACAAGCATGAGCCACTGAAGCTGTTTTGTGAAACTTGTGACAAGGTGACCTGTCGCGACTGCCAACTTCTCGAGCACAAAGAACACAAGTATCTGTTTGTGCACGAGGCTTCGAACAAGGAGAAACAAATTCTGCAACAACTGTTGATGCGTGTAAAGGACAAACAGAATCAGATAAAGCAGGCTCGACACTTGCTGAAGCAACGGCACACAGACATCCGTGATCGAGAACAGGTGGTCGTGGACGAAATAAAGAGTCTTGGTGAGAAGATCACCCAGGAAGTGATGCGTCGACTGAAGAATGTCATCTCTGAATTGGATTTTGCCTGTAGACAAAAGAAGGACCATCTGTTTAAGTTAACAAATGAAGTGAACTACCTGGACGACAGGACATCCCATTGCGTGTCTTTTGTTGAAGAAGCCATTAAGACTGGCAGCAGTCTGTCACTTCTCTACACTAAGAATTTCATGAAGAAAAACCTCAAAAAGCTGATAGACTCCCCTCTGCGTGTACCCCACCCAAATCACAAGGTAGACATCCAGTTTACATATAACATTGACAACTTGGTTGTTGCTATTAAATCACTGGGTTCATTGCAAATTGATGGACGACACTATGGCAAAATTCCGACGGTGGTATCTACAGACAGTGGCAATACTTCAGCTGTGCTGACAAAGAGTGCTGCCCAGACTTTAGATGCTCGTTATATGCCCTACATTGGCCAACTGTCACCTGACAACCATCGAATCCTTATGCAAAAGCTGCACGAGATGCAGAAAAAGCAGCAGCACCAACAACAACAACAACAGCAGCAGCACCACCAACAGCAACAACAACAACAGCACCACCAACAACAACAACAGCAGCAGCACCACCAACAACAACAGCAGCACCACCAACAGCAACAGCAGCAACACCACCAACAACAACAGCACCACCAACAGCAACAGCAACAACAACAGCAGCAACAGCAGCAGCAGCCATCACTACCACCGCCCCCACCCCCTCAGCAGCCACAGAATAACCTGCAAGGCAACAGTCAGCAGGTGAAGGCTTTAGCCAATGGTCCCAGTAACAATGTGTCTGCTTTGAACAACATGGTGAAAACGAACTCTGTCTATTATCCACCTTCTGGTGTGCCCCCTGGCCAGTTCACTCAGCCTCAACGGTAAACATCTTCTAAATGTTTTCTTCTCAGGGTGTAAAATAACATGTTTCAAACAGTATTTGACCAGTAATTTTTATTTATGTAGTAACATTAGTACCACACTCTAAATTTCTAGTAAGACCAGAAAATAATTTCTTTTCCAGTTGGTCTCATCGTGTCATAGTTATTTGTGTTTTATATAAGCATTGTAAAATTTTGTCTAACTGGGATTTATATATATATATATATATATATATATATATATATATATATAAAATTATTTCATGTATTTACCAATTCTTAATTTTGCTAAAATTAAGAAAACCAAAGCATGACCTTTGTATAGGTGTTAAATGGATTATTTAAAAACTTAAGAATCATTTCCCAGGTAACTTTCTAATTGTATAACCTTGTAGACATGTGTGTCTTCAAGGTTATGTAATTACAAAACCTTCTACTTTTGTTTTCTTTGTAGAATTTGGAAGGAATTTTTTTTTTTTTAAAGGCTTGGACAGTGCTTGAACCCAAATACTTTTGCCCTTAATTTTGGTTAAACACAAGTTGGTACAGACATGTGCAATGTTTTGCTGTTATTTTACACCCTAAATTAAATTTGATATTGCTATGTTTTGTGTAGGTGTTTTAAAAGGTCAGGTCTTTCTTTGTGTTTAGATTGGAAACTATTGCAAGAATGTTTTTATTTTCTCTGAAATGAAAATTTAAAAAAAATTTTTTTCACTGCTGAGCTAAATTTGTTCCACTTGCCACCATTTCACTGGATAATTTCTTTTTCCTGTGACATATTTAAGTTTTTAGTATTCAAATATTCTGAAAATAATTAGGAAATTGCTTACTCTAAAACTGCATTTGATCCTTAGCTACATTTCTTTTTATAACACCTAGACTTAACAAAACTTAGATGTATAAAAATTGCTTCCAAAAATTTGTGATAATAAATAAAATTTTGAAAATGGTCAAAAGATGTTTATTCCGGTGTTAGGCATTAAAACACTAAAAACAGATTTTTGACAGTTGCTAGGAACCAGAATGAATGGGATGTTCTCACATTATTATTGTTGTTAGAAGCATGTGAATGATAAATAACACGGTAATAATAAAAATCATATATAAAATCAATAACTCATCAAATATTTAAAGACCAATTATTATTGCTAAAATAAATAAAATATGTCAAATAGAAAATAATCATCTATACATAATGATAAAAATAATCACTAAAATTTGAGATGCATTTTTGAAAATACATCGTCTTCCAACAAAAGATATTAAAATTAATAAAGCTCAGTCATTCATGCTAAACATAAGTCAGCAAATACATGGTAAATATTTGTAATAAAATAAGTTTACCGAATGACAGCCCCCCCTTTTTTCTTTTTACTTAATACAGTGAATACCAATTAACTAAAGAATAATCACTGTGAATAAATAAAATGTATTTTTATAAATAATATACAATAGAATAAAAATAGTAAGTAAACACACAATCATCACTTTTTTTTTTTTTTTTTTTTTTTTTTTTTTTTATAAAAACCTTTTTACATTCTTGGAATATGGACAGATAAACTGTATATTTGTGTGTTTCTGATTGTATTGCAGCCAAATTGATTAGTATGAATAGACAGATTGGCAAAGAAAATGCCATGTTAGCAACTCTTATTTCCAATTAATGAACACTTACTCGGAAATGAAAACTTACCAAATCAATTCTCTTTGTTGTTGTTGTACATGTAAAGATCTTCACCTGGTTGTTTAACTCTGAGGTGATGCTTTTATACACTTGGGGCTGAGTGACTAAAATCATTTATGGTTTATTGCTTCTTAGATAAACAGCTCTTCTTTTGATTCATTCATTTTCTACAGTTTATCAATCCTTTGCAGGTTATTTACAGCCAGAAAATATTTTTAGATTGTAAGATTTTTTTTAGACTATAATGATATATCTTACATTAACCCATAGATGGAGGGAGAACAGATCAGTTCATAACTTTCTCAAGGGTATTTGTGTAAGTGAACATAACAAACCTAACTGGAATTTTAACTCTGCTCTTTGATTAACAATTCAAGGCCATTATCCATACATACACATTCAAGCTTACAGTACCTGTTATTCCCAAGTGGTCACCCATTTAGCTACTGACCAAACTCAATGTTGCTTAACTTCAGTGATCGTATGGGGAAACTGTATTTCAATGTGATATGCCATAATCTACCCTAATACTTTAACATGTGTCTTTAAGACTATCTGACACTAATTGAATACAACCCCTGATCCATAATAGCTGTTGCAGATAACGTATTCAAATGGAATAACTATTGTGGGATAGAGATAGTATCAAACTCTATACTAATTCTTTTTTTACCTATGTATCTGTGTGCTTGGATTGTACAGAAATGTTTCAGCACCATTTCTGCAACATGGCTGGGAGAAAGATAAATTCTAGGCACCATGTAATTTTTAGTTAAAACATGAGAAATGTTTTTATACATATAATGAAATAAAATTCTCTGCATGAATATTAACTCCCATTACTTGACAAGCATCCCATCTCAAATACCTCCCTTAGTTAACCATCTATAAAATTCTCTTGAATGTGTTCTAATATTATCTAGCCTCTTAAACGTTAGCATTAACCTGGAATGGCTTACTAATCAATCAGAATAATTAATCTTAAAACCATTTTATAAAATACAGTTTTCTAAATTAAATGTTTTTGAAATAGTATTACACAGTGGGACCAGCTAGTGATCAGGATAACCACTGTATAGTGAAGAATAAATGATTTTATCTGAGTCTGAAGGATCTGCCATTTTATGACCAACAATATAGCCAAAATCCGGACATGCTTAAAAACGAGGTCTGTCTGAAAAGTAATGTGCTGTGTGAACTATGGGCATCATCCACAGTGAATTCTTACCACAGGGCCAAACGTTCAATCCCAAATCTGCAAAGACACCCTGTGGTGTTTGCTTTGTTCAGTGTGCAATAAGAGACGAACTGTCGTGGCTGCTTCACCATGAAAATGCACCTACTCACAACACTCCGAGCATGCAGCAGTTCCTGGCCAAGAACAATATAGCTGTACTTGAACAAACTCCCTATTCAGCTGATCTTGCTCCATGTAACTTATTCTTTTCCCCAAGCTCAAGCAGATCATTAAGGGGACCCATTTTGATGAGGGAACTGGGGGGACATCCAAGAAGAATGGAAAAATGCATTTGACTCTAGAGGGATTAATTTGAAGGGGAAATCATGTAGTTTGGAATTAAAATAAATTGTGACATCAATCTTGTTACTTTTCAAACAGACCGCACGTAGGTAGTCACAGAATGGTCAATAGTAAGAAAGCAGAGATGGCCATTAGGGACATGGCAAGCAAGATGTAGAGGAAAATTCTCACTGGCTGAAGGATGGGAAGATCTGGTCTGTTGTGAAAAAATGGAAGTAGCAGCAAAAATGTCCCAAGTGTCACCTACCTTATCCCCTAGACTGTGACATGTTAATCTGAATAAATAATGGAAAAAGGTTTTGTGTTTTTCATTTCTCGCCTTGGCAATACTTTCACTTTTCATTTCTTTGTAAATGTATGTCGTCTATTTGTGCATGCCAATGCAGACTAGAATCTAGACAAAATGTTCAATGATTTGTCCTGTTGACAAAAGACTGAACAAGGGCTGTCATTGTGTGCATCTGTTTACAATGGAATTCATAAGGGGAGAGAAAGGGAGTTTCAATTGATTATTTCTGGAAACTTTTCTGTTTAATTTCTACAGAAACAAGTATTTTCACCAAAATATCAGTTTCCAAAACATTCAGAAGAATTCTTCAAGTAAAAACAAAGATGGTTATCATTTAATGGGACAGACTTTGAATTTCCTTCTACTGGTCAAATCTCTGGTACCATTCAAAATGTGTAATCTTGAAATCTTTGCATTTGATTGTCTGGAATGGCACAATCTGATTGGCTTATGGCTATATCATGCTGAAACACTGGTCTGTATATGATTACCAAAGTTAAGCAATGTCAAGCCTGGTTTGTACCTACATGGGTGACTACTTGGGAATACCAGATGCTATAAGCTTGGATGTGCAGGTGGATAACAGCTCACAATTGAAAATCACAGAGCTAAGTTCTCATTCCAGTCGGGTTTGTTATATTCACTTACGTGCAAATACTCTTTGAAAAGGCATGAATCCATTTCTTCTTTCCCCCAGCAAAGGGTTATTTAGTAGAACTTGTATTAGTAAATCATTAATATCACAAAAAAAAATTCCTACAATCTAAAAATATTTTCTGGCTTTAAATAACCTTCAAAAGGTTGAAAAAATTTAAAAAAACAAATCTCTCAAAGTCTGATACTTAAGCATAGGATTTATACAGGAACAGGCATAAAATTAACCCTGCAATTTCCATAGCATCTTTTCAGATGTAGAGGTCCCAGCTATGATTACAGCCTGGAAAACTAAGTAACTAATATTCTTTGGGGTTTGGTTGCTTTCATATAAATAATTGGTAATTCTAGAAAGAAAAATTTAGCAATGTTGAATTTTTTTATCTGTAATTTGTAATGTGAGGTTGAAAATTCTCTCTTGCTTGCTCTTCAGTTTATATTGGATAGGAAAATGAATTCAATTTATGTCTTGCATAATATCCAGGCATTCTTGCAAATATCTTTCTACTTACCTGTCCCCTTTTCTTTGTGCTTTTCTGCAGATTATTATTGGTAAAATGAGACTTGTGATCATGCATCATCATAACCTTTTCTCACATGTTCTCACTTTGTCTTTTCTTCCCTTTCATTATTTCTGATAAATTTTCTTCATGCTAATCAGAAAATTTCACCCAATTTCTGCTGTTATCCATCATTTCTTTTTAACAAAATTCAAACTTCATTATTTGACACTTTTATTAAATTCTTAGAATCAAATGAAAGCTCTGTTCAGCAACAAGAATTAATGGGAAAATTTTAATAGAGCAAAAATTATGGTTCTTCTGGTAGAGAAAATGGACACCTACGGGATAAAGAAAAAAGAATAATACTTATTGTGGATATCAACATCAAGGAAAAAGCAAATGTCCAACATCCATTTAAAGTTATGTTTTACCAAGATGAAGAAAGTAGAAACAGTGAAATCGAGAGTAATATAGACTCTGAAGATGAACAAGAAGAATCGTTGTAAGAGCACTCCTATGAAAAAAGAAAAAGGTCAAGATCTCTCATATCTAGACAATCTCTTAGGGAGAGTTAGAAAGATAGTGAGGAGACAAATGCTCTGAGAATTACCAAGGAAAATAAGGGGATAGAACTTCTTTGGTACAGGGAGATGATGTGCCTCATTTACATATAAAATCACAAAGACTATAAATAGCTGTGACTATTACCCATGAGGCTGTTGAGTGCATACTACTGTGAGTAGGTAACACTACACGACATGCACCTTTTTTCTTTTTTTTTTCACATGTGATCTTAATACAATTTTATTAAAAAAATCAGATATAAATAAAAAAATATCTGTAAAAAGATAAATATGAATAAAACAAAAGGAAAACTTTTCTTTACACAAACATTTTGTCCTCCATTCTCTCTTCACTAGCCAGATGTAATCTGTAGATAGAGGATAATGTTTTTATATATAATGAAATGACATTATGTAACTTTTTCCTAGAGCCTTTGAATCTCTTTTGATATTTCTGAGAGTATTGTTTAACTCCAACTACAGGCATTAAATAATTGCAGATACAAATGCTGGACCCACGTATGCCACATTTGTGACTTTGGTAGTAAAATTTAAAATGTAGGAAATGCTCTATAGGTTAAGATTTATGCCATACATTTGAAATTAAATTGTTTACCATCTTTGACAGTATATGGTCCTCCTCTTCTCATAACAAAATCATTGTTCACTATGGGAAAGTGGTTCCTTCTAATAACCCAATGTTTGACTTTTAATGACTGTGCAGGTGGCATGTTATTATTAGCATGAGAAATGGTAATCAGCAGTTTTGGGTTCAAATTCCAACTAAGGTTGATTCACTTTGAACTAATGTTTTGTTTTTTTGGGTTTTTTTTTTTTTTTTTTTTTTTTTTTTTTTAAGGAGAGATGAACCCATCTTTTATCCCTTTTAGCTATTTGTGAAATAGCAACATATACTGGGATCTTTGGCCTTGATTGGCAACTGATCTAGGAGAACAATTCATGATCATGAGGGCAATGGAAAACCACTCTCCTATCTTTCCCAAGAAGTTGTATAGTTATTAAAGGCAGGGAAGCTATGACTGCCTGCATCCTAAACATGACATTTAAAACTTTTAGTACTGTGAAAAACAATTATTTTCTAAGTATTCTCTGATTAAATGAAGCCTATTTTTGTTTGTAAACCTTATACAATAATATCAAATATACAGGATGCATCAGAAATACCTCCCACATCAGTGGCAATGAAACCTTCATCTAGCTAATATTTTACCATTCTGTAGAAGGTATTTTAGGTACACACTGTATAACTCTGATCATTTCACATTAAGTGTTTCTTAAAAGGTGTTATTTTGACAGTTCTATTATGGCTGATGATTACTGTCTAAATAAAATGGCATCAATTTTGAACCCCAAGTAACTGACAATGTCTTATTTGGCTTTTCTTGGTTCTTTTCTCTTTCTGATTGTCTCGGCTTTCAAGTTTTGTTTCTTGGAATTCTTAATTAAATGATAGAATTAGTTTTCTTAATTCCACCTGCAAAACTTATTCCACCCCAGTTCTACCATAAAACTTCATTACTATGAAACTTTGATCAGTGTCTGTCTGTGATAACTGTCACTACTCTACAGAAGACAATCTCTTTAACTGCGCGGCCATGTGCCCGCAGATGATTTTGTAAGCCTGCCCCACTCTTGCATACCTTTTTACATATGTGGTACACAAGACTTGCATGTAAATATATATATATATATATATATATATATATATATATATGAGTTTGCTCGCAGCCTGAAGGACCCTGTATAAGATGAAATTTAAGTAATGATGAACCAGACAGATTTTATAAATCTTTTAACTCCATTGTCATCGAGTACTTAACTGCTTAGTTTTGGAAAACTAAATGGTTTAGCCAACTTTTCCATAGAACAAATGTGTGTTCAAAATATATATATATATATATATATATATATACACACACACACTGGGATGTTCAATGTCTAATGCCAGGGTATAATTATTTTATCAATGCTTAAATTGCCACTATATCAAGCATTTCTGTATTTACCTCATTGAGTTTGTAAAATCTCTAGTAGTCAGACTATTGACCATTCTTGGTTCACTATGGTGGATATATAGAACTGACCTAGCAACAAACAATGTTGGCCACCTGATATTTTGCATGCTACAGTGTGCATAAAACAATAGTAATGGTTAGCCAGAAGAAACACCTATTCATAGAAAATATATATATATATCCCAATATTGTAACCTGTACTATATTTGTTATAGGCCAGCAGCTATTAAGTTATTTGCTTATAACAAGTAGTAATATAGCACACTTCAGAATAAGGCTGAACCCTGTTCTTTAATTATTCTGTTTCTCACACTCTAATTAACCTCTCGCATCCTAGTGGCTTTTATTGTCTTGCTTGTGGTGAAATGATTTTAAATAATAAAATAGGACTCTTCAAAAAGTAGATTCATTGAAAGCATAAGTGCTATTGACTCTTTAACAGATTGTAAATTATATCTGTTTTAACTTTTCTAGTGTAAAAGAATAGTTTTTTTTTTTTTTTTTTTTTTTTTGTTCACATTTCTATTCTATACTTCAAAAGTTTATTAGCTATTTTTTATCACCTAATACTTTTATTGAATACCTGGCACTAGTCTATAAATCATTTTAGAGATTAGAGAAATTAAGGCCATTAGTGTGGTTGATAGATTCTTGAGGGAATAATTAATGCTTTATAAACCTGACAATTTTCACTTGTGTGATAGTTTCAGAATTTATTTTCATGACCTGAAATCTAAATGTTAAATTTATTTATTTCACTGGAAATTATTTGCAATTCACAATTGTTGTAAATACAAAACTAGTAATTATGTTAAGTTGTAAAAGAAGAAGAAAAAAAAAAAAAAATGAAATTTGAAACAATGTTTCTACATTTTTATTTTTCTTTACCAAATAATCCTAAACTTGAAATCTGTTTTTAAAAAAGGACTGAAGTGAAATCCTCCCTGAATGCCAACACCCAAGCAGCAAAACAACGTCAGTGGGCTTCAAAGATGTATGTATGTTTGAGTGTGTAAAAACAAAAAAAAAATCTATTTCTTTTCATACACTTTTCATTTTTTCCTGATATATCTGATTTGCATTATCAGTTATCTTCTATTTAGATCTGTTGTTTAAAACAGCAACAAGACCAACAAAAACTTCCCCATTTAAAATAACACCGATTTATGTAAAAAAAAAAAAAAAAAAACTTCAAAGAATTCCTGTAACCATTATTGATATTTGTTCTTATTATACTTCTGTTTACACCATTTATAGTCAACCTCTTGTTCTGATTTTTGTTGTTGTTATCACGTTTGGTAGACTGTTCTTGCTCCCGTAGAGATATGTCTAGAGATGTTGTCTAGTTCGTATTTTTACTGCTAAACGTGATAACAGCAACAAAGATGAGGACAATAGTCCAAATATAAATAGTGTAATTGATAACTCTTCATCCCAGAACTCCAGATAGAAATTACAGTTCTGTTTTGTACACTTTCATGTTGGGTACCATTTTGCCAGATTGCCTCTAGGCTGCTATCTGCAACAAGGCAAAGAACAATTTATGAGTTATTGGCAGGAAAGTTCAGCCTCTACTATCATAACACCAAAATCTACCTCTGACAAGGCCCATAAGAGGCATTACTTTTTGAGCAACCCTTATCGTAAGATGAATTCTGAAATTGTATTATTTATTAAGTAAAAAGGTTTGTCACTTAGTTTATTGATATTACCGCCAGCATCCTGACTCCTGAGTTTTGTAGACAAACCCTCACAGAATAACTTTGTCTATTCCTCGTGGGGTAGGAGCTTGTCTTTATTTCCTGTAAGGAAAAAAAAAACTACATTTCCTGTTCTTAAATAAAAATTTAGCAAGTGTGTAAAAATTAGGTGTTTTTTTTTTTTTTTTTTTTTTTTTTTTTTTTTTTTTTTTTTTTTTGCTGATGGGGAAATAAAGAAACCTTTTACTCTTGTGTAATTTGTTCCAAATGATAAATGTTCCAAGAATGAAGTCCTGTATTCTGTAGAAAGAGAAGCCATCAGTTGGGAGTTAAGACAACTGCTTGAGAAAATCCTAACTTGAGCAGCCTTCTTACAGGTTGAAAATAAATCTTTATCATCAGCAGTGCTGTATTAAATGTACCAAGTTAAGATGTGATGGAAGTATATTCTTATTTGAATAAGATCTTCCATCTTATTGAATTCTATCGAAGACAATTTTTACTTAGTTGTCTATTCCATAAATCTATATGTGACATTTCATGAAAAATTGCCTACATGTTTTTAGAACTATAGTTGCAACATATAAGTTTTGATAGAAAGAATTGCTGATATGGAGTTTAAAAACAGAGTATTGGACTAACTGCCCAATAAATGGGAGATTAAACTGATTTTATTCCTTAAACTTTTATGCATTTCAGTTCCTATTCAATTTTATTTTTAAAATTAAATTTGGATTTTTTTAAATTTTTTTTTCGTGTGTGTGTGTATCTAAATATGAAAGAGGACTTGCCCAATTTTATTTATCTAAAACAATTTGAGCATTAACTAAATTAGGGTGGACATTGATACTTATAATTGTTTATAAGCTTAGGGAATCACTGTTTTATTAGTACATAAAGTTGATGTAAAAATTCTCAGTACCCCCTTTTATACAGTATTAGGGCTAGGTATGACAATAAACTACATCTGGCAGCAAGGCTTCTGATTAGGCGATTTGGTGGGGTGGGTGGGGGTGAGGAGCGTGGAACCACTTTAATTGCTGTTGTTGACAGTTCACCCTGACCCGGGAGTGGTAACCCAGTTAGGGTCCTAGCTATAGGCAAATAGTAAATCCACAAACAAAAACAAAACACTTTGAAAGTATAAAAATACATATTTATAGTAAAAATTACCAGCAATACATATATATTTATGTCGGCATTAAATAACCCATAGAGGTTTATGAGAATTGCTTGCTGACAAATGATTACTTAATTTTAGATTTGAAAAAATCTGGTTGAATATAAAATGCAAATTCAACACAATTTCCTCTACATGTTTAATCTGGTTGCAGCAGGAAGCAAACATCAGAGCAATGAACCATGCAGTAGTTGCAAGCATGTGTTGGGTTTGCAAAGTTTTGTTTTTTTTTTTTTAAGCCCATTTTTAAGCTTTGGGTTGATTGAATTGCATGAAACAATGCAAACAGCACATGAACTTGTTGAAAAATCAAAGTGGGGAGGGGCTGTCAATATGTCGTTTACAAGGCTTTGAAAAATTCAGAAGTTATGAAAATGGGGTCTGCAGAAACTTATCTTATAGAAATAAACATCAGTTAGCATTTACACATTTGAATTTTATACAAAATAGATTTGTAAGAATCTAAAGTAAAGCAAATGTGGCTGAATTCAGGACAACCTTTTAACATAAGTGGAGAGGATTGTTTTTCATCTGAAAGAATTTAAAAAAAAAAAAAATAATAATAATAATGGTGTGGTTTTGCTGGAATTTGGACAAACCATTACCGTACAAGGCTACATTGAGCAATTGAAATATCTTTTTGAGCCAGGAAGACATTGGTTTTGCTGCATGGCAAATGCAACTTGGAAGTGTGTTGAAAAGTTTTCCTTGTGCAGCATTTCCTCTTTCCAGAGACTATAACTTGTTTCTATTCTTTGCCATATTCCTTGTCTGCTTTGCACCCCTATCCTGTTAGAGATGTCAGAAGATCTGAAAAAGCATATAAAAATAATTTCTTTGCTCAAATTCCAATATATATTATCTACTCATAACCAGAGTTGGTCATTTTTGATGGCATGCACAATTATAGCTGAAAGATGATGTAATGCAATGAAAAATATTTTAATGACTGAATTATGATGCTATGAATTTAAGATTACAAGATTTTACACACATACACACACATGCCATACTGAAAATTTTTGCATTGATCTTAATTTCTTGTTTACTCTTGCTTAATTTAAATTATTACTATTTAAACATTCAATATCAGAAGACAATTGAAATTTTATGATGCCAGCTCTCCCTCCTTATTGAGACTTGGATTTGTATAACCATATAAATGTCATGTAGACACAACTAGTTGTATTTACGGTATAAGTAAATTATATTTCAGTTAAGAAAAAGTTTAAAAAAAAAAAAAACTTTTAATACTTTGCAGAAGACTAGTTTGATGCCTTTTATTTGAAGTGATACCAATTAACAAGAATATTGGCAAAATAAAAGTTATTAAATGATGCCAGGACATTTGTTCCAGTTGCTATATATTTTACATATTGTGAAATATTAGAAATACTTGTCAGTTTTGCAAGCTGAATACAAAATTTATTATTTGCTTTGGAATCCTAAGAATGTTTTTAGGTAGACTGGAGAAAGACTTCTTGTGAATGTAAAAGAGTTTATAAGCTCTTGTATGTGATGATCGGTGGCTTCACCAATCCACATTTTACATAGAATGTTTCAATTGTCATTCCATTGAGCTAATTTTTCAATTGTTTTGAATTAAATCTGCTAGTGTACTTCACAGACCTGATGAATAAATATATTCATGACTTGAAATTTGCATAAAAATCTCTCGTTTCCCATGTGCAGCTACTAATGAATGATAGACTTCATGGGATTTAAAAAAAATAACAAAAGGTATAAAGGGGTAAGGACTAGTACTTTTGTATATCTTACATTTAATGATCAATATTACTTTTACTTCTGACATCAGAATTTCACCAAAGTACTTATGTTTTTATTTCATAAAATTCAAGATCCTTTATATCTGAACTTAAAATTAGCATGAATAGCAACTGCTCTGTGTTTGCTAATCTGACTTTTAATCTTTATCACTTTGTATGTGACTTCATTTGCTGTACAAAAAGTTTATTCTGCCACTGAAGGTGACTCTGATCTTTGAATTGGTTTGAATTTCATAGTTGTGTTGTCATATCCTGCTATGGCAACAGAAAACAGTTTTGAGTGGAATTAACAATAAGGTTATTGCAATTGAGAGGCCTTGAAAAAGAATGCAGTGGAAAGAAGTAATATTAATAATGTAGTGTGTGTGTGTGTGTGTTAACGGTTAAATGACTTCACCTGAAATGTGTTCTTATAATAAAATTTAAAAAAAAAAAAATTGATTTTTATCTTTTTTTTTCTTTTTTTTTTTTTTTTTTTTTTTTCTTTTCACATGAATTTACATTCTGCATAATAAATTTGAATCTACACATTTCTTATTTGTGAAATAATGAAGGAATGAAGTAATTAACCTTTTGCATTTGATATTAATATTACTTTCTTTATTTTTTAGCACACATATTTTACTTCTTGCAAGCTTAGAAGGGGTCATTAAAAAATGGATCTGAACTGCTGTTTCAATACACTCTACTTACCATTTTGTTGTTGATATCTTAAGTTTTTCATGATGATGTTTCAGTAGCAACATTTACTTCATTTTTGTTCCTTTTTACATCACATCAAACACCTCATTTATTATGGCCACATCACATTGAAACACCTGTTACTGGTCACTACCTAGATGGATGATCTCTTGGGAATACCAAGTGCTGTAAGCTTGGATGTGCAGGTGGTGTAATGGATAATGGCTTGGAATTGTTAATAGGAGTGCCAAATTCAAATTCCTGTTGGGCTCATTATATTCACTTACATGCAAATAACTTTTGGAAACATAAATCCACCTCTTCCACTGCACCCCCTTGCTCCTCAGTTAAGGGGCTAATTAGTATAACTTGGATCAGTAAATCATTATCTTAAAAAAAAAAAAATTCTTATAATTTAATATTTTCTGGCTTTAAATAACCTGCAAAGGGTTGATAAGCCATGGAAAGCAATCCATCATTTACTTGGCTACATTTTAGGGTTTTTCATTTTGTTTTCTTTAACAAGACTCAGTTATTGCCAGCCTATTGCCTTGGACAAGTTATCTTTGTATTTTTTTTTTTTTTTTTTTTTTCAACTGGGAGAATAGGAGCCTTCTTTTCACAGCTGCATTAGTCATATGATTATCAAACTTTTATTTATGCATTCCGCATTTTTAATCTTCTGTATAAAGTCATTTTGCGTTTGCATCACACTCAGAATCCATAATCTTTATAACAAAAAGAGCTGAATGGATTTTTTTTCTTTTTCTCTCTTTCTCTGTCATATATATGTGTGATCTCTTACAGATCATCAAAAGCAAAAAATCCTTAAATATTTGGGGATTCTTAATGCAAGGCATAAATATGATATACTGCCAAGATTTAAATATCACTCGATGACAACATGTAATGGTGATGTAAGTTTTACAATTGTTAGACAAGCTGTTTTAAAGAAAACCTTTTCTTTCAATGCCATAATAGTTTAGCAATATTTTGGGGATTCTTTACTAAAGGGCATTAACCAATCGGATATGAGTTGGTTAAGGTTAAATTTGAATATTTCAAGGAAACCTACTCTGTCCATTGGAGGGAGATTACTCTTTTACAATTGCCATCAGTATTCCTTCTCCTCCTCCTCATATGTATAATCTTAGTATATAGATATATCGATTGCAGTCAGATTTCAAACTCTATACTATCATTTATTGGTCCATATACAATAATCATCTCTTCCCTTCTTGTTTATCCAAGTTAATGGCAAATATGATCTAATACATACTTTGCCAAGTAACAAACAAAAATGGTTTTATTAGTATCCAAATGTGGTTTCATTACTGGTGGTTCTTTTTTTTTTTTTTTTTTTTTTTTTTCCCCTTTCTTTACTGAATCTCATTGGCTTTTAATCTCTCTACATTTTATCACTATGCAGACATTGGACTTCTCAAAATTTTGTCTCCTGATTGGTTTAAATTAATAAGTCATCCTTGTTGAAAAGAGTCACTTTGCAGCTGCTCTCTTACGGATTCTTGTTCATCCCAAACACACACACTAGACATCTGACTCCTCAAAAGATAGAAAGGACTTAATCTATAGAACAGTCTGTTTTTACTGTTTATTTTATGCTGCATCTTTTAACTCCTTTATTTTTTTTTATTTTTATTTTTTTCCCCCTAGGTTCTTAACTCTGGCTCAATTGCAACAATCTCACATACTACAGCAGATACAAAATCAACAACCACAGCAGCAGCAACAACAACAGCAGCAGCAAGCGTCTGGCACAGCAGTGATGCAACGACCATTAGGCCAGCAGCTGCCTCCTCGGCCTCCACCACCACTCTATCCCAGTAATACTCAGCAGAAACCATCAGCCAGTGACACTTCAGTTGAGTCAAGATCTGGATTGAATGGAACACTTGCAGGTGAGAAACCTAACCCCCCCTTTTTTTCTTCTTTTTCATGCCATGACTACTTTGGCGGGGGAGGCAGTGAGGTGGTTTCTCATTGGCTTCTTCATAGTCTTAAATTCAAGACTTTCTGAGCTGGTTGTTAATTAGAGGGAAGCTGGTTTCATGCCTTTCTCAAGAGCATTAGTACACAGTCAATATAAAGATATGAATTGCATCAGCCAGCCTATAAATTCTTTTGACCAATTTCCTATTCATTCCCTGCCAGTAACTATTACACTGTTTGACTTTTATTGTATTAGAAATTAATCCAGAACTCTTCGAGTTTTTGCACTTCAAGTTTTTCTAGCCATCTTTATCAAAATGACTTCATCTTTTCTCTTTGGCAATACTTCAATGAGTAAGGGTCAGATTAGCATGAATTTTGTATGATCTACCCCCAATATGTGGGGCTTATGGCCATAAGACATCGAAACTCCTGTTTGGACACCAAAGTTAAGCAACATGAAGCCTTCTCAGTCTATAGATGGATGACCACTTGAGAATACCAGGTGCTGTAATCTTGGATTAGTGGTTGATGTAATGGATAATTTAAATTCCCTTTTGGCTTCATTATGTTCAGTTATGCACAGATACCCTTGGGAAAGGTATGAATCCATCTCTTCTCCCCCAGCTATGTGTTAATTGGTAAAACATATCACTAAACCATTATTATCCCCCAAAAAAAAATTCTTACAATTTAAAAATATTTCCTGACTGGTAACCCATAAAGGGTTGATAAACTGCAAAGAAGGAATCAGTCATTGACAATGCTTCAAAGAGTAATGGTCAAACTTGCATGAATTTTGCATAAGTCTACTCCCATGATGTGGAAGAACATAATGGATTTTGGAGACAATCCCTTCTTTAGGAGCTGGTATTGCTAGTTCTTAAAGTGATAAGTATTTTCTGCATTGTGAAGAAGCCATAGAAGCATGATGAATATTGAGCAGAAGAGGAAACGCTGATGTTTCTATCACTAGGAAACGAACAAAAATTTACTTCTATCAAATATGGAAATAATCAGACAGAAAGCAAAGTAAAAAGAATTATGAAGCAAAACAAATTTTTAACCTTTATCTTGCTGTACAAAGTTTATCCTGCCACTGAAGGTGACTTTGAACATTAGTGTTTGAATTTTATAGTTGTGTTGTTATATCCTACTATGGCAACAGAAAACAACTTTGAGTGAAGTAACAATAAGAATACTGCAATAGCAAAGCCTTGAAAAAGAAAGCCGTGGAAAGGGAAGTAATATTAATAAAGCAGTGTGCTAAAGGTTAACCCCTTCCCTGCTAATTATTTTTGGGAAAATGTACTTGATCAGTATGAGTTGACAATTAGACTTGTTTCAAACTCGGAAGAATCAAGCCTAACATAAACACGTCTATAGCTGGGTTTTGAATGTTGTTTTGGACATGTTTATTTGTCTGTGTCTGAAAAGGAAACTTTCAGTAATATATATATATATATATATATATATGTCTACATTGAGGAAGGGGTTAATTACGCCAACAAAAACAAAGTTGGTAGAAAAGAAATCTTCAAGTGCATTATTTGTCAACATTTCATGAAAATCCATTGTAACAGCAAATTCTTACAAAATGATTCTGTTTAAACTCTTCACTTCATGCAAATAAAGAAATGTTGATTTTTTTTTTTTTTTTTTTTTTTTTTTTTTTTTCAAAAGGCTGGACTGCTACCTTAAATAGGATGAAAACTCCTGACAATATGACAGATAAGAATCCATTAATTGCTCTTCGTGGACAAGTGCAGCATATGACACGCAGGAGTCCTCAGACAAGCAGTGTGGACATGTCTCCAGGTGCCCATTCAGATATTAGCTCACACAGTTGGCCAGACATGGCCAAAAATGGAACACCACCGCCACCTCGACCAGCAAGCTCTGACTGGTAAGTGAACCTATTTTCTTTGGAGGGGAATCGGTCCCAACAACATAAAGTGTATAAGCTTTCATGTGACACGTATCATCCGTTAGGACTTCATCAGACTAAACTCGTTATGTGGCCTGATGAAGTCATAAAGGACGAAACATGTCACATGAAAATTTTTTCCTCCAATATTGTTCTTGTGATGTAACAACTGGAAAGTATAGTATGTCTTTTTGTTTTTGTATGAAAAAAAACAAAAGAACATATTGTGTGGGGATGATGGTTGGAAATCACTAACACACAAGTAATTCAACTCTAAATCTTATAGCTTTAAGTTTGATAACCAAGAAAATATATTTCTCTCGTATGCTAATGTTCACTTTTTTTTCTTTTTTTTTTTTTTCTTTTTTTATGTCAAAGAAATCAGCAGGCATTGATGCACCAGAAAAGTCTTGGAATATTTATAAAAGATTTTTCCTAAAAATTTTAAACTTTGCTTTCATTGTAAAAATTGCTGATTAAAAATGGAATAATTTGATGAAAAGTGGTGGGTGGGGGTCTTGATACCAGGTAATGAAAAAAAAAATGTTTTTGATTACAATATATTTTAATCTACAAAAATAAGGAATGAAAAGTTCAGGAAAGCAAAAAAAAAAAATTTCTGGGACAGTTTTTTCCTTAGAGTATAGCATTCTATGACATTTAAATTAGATTATAATCATTTTCTTCTTTCTCTCTTCTTCTTCTTTCTCTCTTCTTCTTCTTTCTCTCTTCTTCTTCTTTCTCTCTTCTTCTTCTTTCTCTCTTCTTCTTCTTTCTCTCTTCTTCTTCTTTCTCTCTTCTTCTTCTTTCTCTCTTCTTCTTCTTTCTCTCTTCTTCTTCTTTCTCTCTTCTTCTTCTTTCTCTCTTCTTCTTCTTTCTTTCTTCTTCTTCTTTCTCTCTTCTTCTTCTTCTTCTTTCTCTCTTCTTCTTCTTCTTCTTTCTCTCTTCTTCTTCTTCTTTCTCTCTTCTTCTTCTTCTTTCTCTCTTCTTCTTCTTCTTTCTCTCTTCTTCTTCTTCTTTCTCTCTTCTTCTTCTTTCTCTCTTCTTCTTCTTCTTTCTCTCTTCTTCTTCTTCTTTCTCTCTTCTTCTTCTTCTTCTTTCTCTCTTCTTCTTCTTCTTCTTTCTCTCTTCTTCTTCTTCTTCTTTCTCTCTTCTTCTTCTTCTTCTTCTTTCTCTCTTCTTCTTCTTCTTCTTCTTTCTCTCTTCTTCTTCTTCTTCTTTCTCTCTTCTTCTTTCTCTCTTCTTCTTCTTCTTCTTTCTCTCTTCTTCTTCTTCTTCTTTCTCTCTTCTTCTTCTTCTTCTTTCTCTCTTCTTCTTCTTCTTCTTTCTCTCTTCTTCTTCTTCTTCTTTCTCTCTTCTTCTTCTTCTTCTTTCTCTCTTCTTCTTCTTCTTCTTTCTCTCTTCTTCTTCTTCTTCTTTCTCTCTTCTTCTTCTTCTTCTTTCTCTCTTCTTCTTCTTCTTCTTTCTCTCTTCTTCTTCTTCTTCTTTCTCTCTTCTTCTTCTTCTTCTTTCTCTCTTCTTCTTCTTCTTCTTTCTCTCTTCTTCTTCTTCTTCTTCTTTCTTCTTCTTCTTCTTCTTTCTTCTTCTTTCTTCTTCTTTCTTCTTCTTTCTTCTTCTTTCTTCTTCTTTCTTCTTCTTTCTTCTTCTTTCTTCTTCTTTCTTCTTCTTCTTTCTTCTTCTTTCTCTCTTCTTCTTCTTTCTCTCTTCTTCTTTCTCTCTTCTTCTTCTTTTTCTCTTCTTCTTCTTTTTCTCTCTTCTTCTTCTTTTTCTCTCTTCTTCTTCTTTTTCTCTCTTCTTCTTCTTTTTCTCTCTTCTTCTTCTTTTTCTCTCTTCTTCTTCTTTTTCTCTCTTCTTCTTCTTTTTCTCTCTTCTTCTTCTTTTTCTCTCTTCTTCTTCTTTCTCTCTTCTTCTTCTTTTTCTCTCTTCTTCTTCTTTTTCTCTCTTCTTCTTCTTTTTCTCTCTTCTTCTTCTTTCTCTCTTCTTCTTCTTCTTCTTTCTCTCTTCTTCTTCTTCTTCTTCTTTCTCTCTTCTTCTTCTTCTTCTTCTTTCTCTCTTCTTCTTCTTCTTCTTCTTTCTCTCTTCTTCTTCTTCTTTCTCTCTTCTTCTTCTTCCTCTTTCTCTCTTCTTCCTCTTTCTCTCTTCTTCCTCTTTCTCTCTTCTTCTTCTTTCTCTCTTCTTCTTTCTCTTCTTCTTTCTCTCTTCTTTCTCTTCTTCTTTCTCTCTTCTTTCTCTCTTCTTCTTTCTCTCTTCTTCTCAAGAGAAAATCAGGTTTAAAACTCTTTCTAAATAAGAGATGGCCTATTTATCAAGTTAATAATTTCTATATTGAATATAAATGTAAAATTATCTCCTGTCTCCATACTTCCATGTGCAAAACATCTTATAATCATTGAGAACAATAATTATAGTTAAAAAAAAAAAAATTATTGGAAACTCTAATTCTGTTCTTGTTGATATTTCTTTGTATTAACATCTCTATTCTTATAAAATCTTTTCCATGCACTGCAAATTGTCTTGTTTTTGTTTACCACAATGATAATTTGTTTCCTGATCCTTTTTTGTTATTATTTACTCACTGCCAAATTCATTACTTGTTCCATAAAGTCGTTATAAAAACCTTTGAATTCCAAACTTTGCTGCTGATAGACATGTTTTTAGTCTAATTTTGATCTATAAGATAATTTTCTATTTGTCCAATTAAACAGTTAAACTTTAAGAAAATGATTTTGTTATTTATGGAAACTGAAGTCAATGGTAATAGTGATAAATACTTAGTTAAAAGGATTACTTTTTAATCTTGGAAATGAGTTCATCCAGATTGCATCTATAAATCGACCTGTTTTTGTTAAACAATGGAAACAGATTTGAATTAAGGCCATAATGCATTTTTATTTTCCATTTACATTAAATGTTGCTTTTTTTTTTTTTTTTTTCTTTTGTGCTTGCATTATTGTTACTTGATGCTTCTATATTTTTTTTCTTTTTACAAATATTTTTTTTTATGCTGTGCCATTTATCTTTCTGGCAATGAAATACATTCAAATATTGGCTGACCCTTCAGTAATCTTTTCAATATTTAAGAGTCCAACAGCTTATGACCTGCATTCATTTAATAATTCAATCATTCTTTGTTAACCGCCCAGCCTCTCATCTGTTTTATTCATTCATAATTGTATTATGTCTTTTTTCCTCTCTCTTTGTCTTTCTCTCTCTCTGTCTCTGAGTGACATAAAAATGTTTACGTTATCTTTCATTAAAAAAAAAAATTTTTTTTTTTTTTCTTCTTCCATTTATTATTATTATTATTATTATTATTATTATTCATATAATTTGGTTATCTTTTATTGCAATTTCAGTTTACAAATATCAACATTGCTTTCTCATACCACCAAATTTATTAGATCCTTGATAATACCTTTTAGGCTTATGTCCACATCACAAAAGTTAAGCAACATCGACCCTGGTCAGTAACTAGATGGGTTGCCACTTGGAATGCCAAGTGCTGTAAGCTCAGATTTGCAGATAGGGTTTGGGATTGTTAATCATATAGCCGAGTTCCAATTCCAGTTAGGTTTGCTATATTTACTTATCCTTGGGAATGGTATGAATTTCTCTCCCCCCCAGCTATGGGTTAATTAATTAGTAAGACTTGTATCACTAAACCATTATTATCTCCCAAAATAAATAAAATTATGTACAAAATATTTAGATTTCAGCATTAAATAACCCATAGAAGTTAATATCCCACTAAACAACCAACACTGGATAATATGGGGTGGGGGTCTCTTTTTTTTTTTTTTTTTTTTTTTTATTCCCATCATAATTAGAGTAAGAAACAAGCCATCTGGAAAATCTTTTGAGGATCTTTTTAATTCTTTTTAGAAATTATCTGGTGTGTCCTTGATCAAATTAAAATAGCATTCTCTGTATAAATATCATTGAAGCTTATTATACGAAGTAACTTCCTGATTTTGTTTTTATATAGTTAAAGGAAGCTCTACGAATAGCTTGTTTACAATGGTTCTTCCTTGTTAACTTTTTTTATATATTAGGATAAGGAATATTTTCTTGTTTTCCTGGCATTATTTTCCTTCAATATTTTTCATGCAAATAAATCTGTGATTCAGTTAGATTATTCTAAAAGTTTTTTGAGCATCTTCCAAAAAGCTAAAATACTACTATTCACACTTAAGATTAGAAGTTAATAACAAAAACATATATATATATATATATATATATATATATATATATATATATATTTCGCACAACTATTTATAGTGTTTTTATCCCCACTGGAAAAACGAACAATTAACATAGAAAATAAATTTAAAAAAGTGATTTTAATTTATTTGATTTAATATTTTGATTCTTTTAAAGAAAATGATTGTGGAGATTTACCAATCAGTGAGGTTTAATGACTTACTTAGCTTTATATATAAATAAATCTGTTTTTATCTTTTTAATTGATACTCTATTTCACATTAGAAATGCTACTGCTATCAGTAAGAAGTGTAATCCTATCCAAGCATCTAAATCCATAATTTAATCTGGAAGTGGGTCTATGATGAGACTAATACAGTCTATTATTCTTATTTGTTCTTTATAGTCTACTCCTAAACTCAAACATGCTGACAATATTGATTTATTGACAAAGTTTAACATTTTTACCCAACAAATAAATAGTTTGTCAAATGAACTGTATTTGCCCTTAGCAAATTTTATTGTTTTTTAAAAAGTTAAATAAAAACTGAAATATGCTTTTCTTTTTTTTTCCCCTCAAGAATTGACGACCAAAATATTAAACACTTTTCTTATTAAACTGTCTAATAAATAAATAAATAGTGTAAACATTTTTGTTGTCAATTCTCGGGGATTTGCATGGAGGGAGTAAATGAAAGAAATACCAGGAAAATGCATTCTTTCAAAATTTAGAATGGCAGTTACTCTTAATTGCATTTATTTAAATTTTCTTGTTCAGATATTTTTATAAATATATGAATAAAAAATGTTTCCATAGTTATTTCTTTATAATAAATATTGCATTGTAATGGGTTCTCGTTTTTATAAAGTTGTAAATATAAAATTATTCTTATAAATAAAGAATATTTTTGTTATGAATCCTTGAATGGGAGAAATGTATCAATCTAGTTTCATTTGTTTTGGCTTTTATTAAAATTCTAAAAATAGCTTTTTAAAATAATTAAAATTGCCAAGCTACTTATACAGTATTAATAGTGGTGTCAAAACAAAAATGTCCTTGAAAAAGTGTTTTTTGCTAGTATGAATATTTGGCAATTTATTTTATTCACACAAACACCGAGGTAACTCTTGCCTTAGGTTTTCTTTCCTGTTATTCTCTCCTCTTACCTATTATAAATTCGGATTTTTATTTAATCATCTCTAACCCCCCGCCCATGTCATTTAAATAGGTGTCACTTGTAAGATTTAGAATTTTGAGATTTAATTGAATTCACATGGCCTGAAATTTTACTACAATCTAGTGAATTCATTTGTACTAATGTCCTCATCAATTGTATATGCACCTTGATGCAGTACTTTGAAAGTAATAGTAACCAAATCTAGAATAAACCTTTATTGCCCCAAATGATAAATCCATTTCTTAGGAATTTCAGTAGATTGCTAGTCTTTTCTTCTTGTTAAGTTTCTTACCTGTAGTTTAACCTGCATTCAGATTAAAATTTGTATTTGGAGATTAAATCCACCTGCTCTTGATGCTTCCCTTGACTTTTAACATTTACTTTAATGTCACAATAAATTAGTTTTGATGATTTTTGAAAATGTTCCAATCTTCTCTTGTGCTTTGTATCATAAGTGTTTATGGTAACAAGCAGCATTTTAATTTGAGCACCAAATCAGTCTGCTTATGGTATTTTAAAATACTGGAAACAATTTTTTTTTTTTTTTTTTTTTTTATTTTTTTTTTATGTCTGCTTATTAAATTTAATTAAAAAAAAAAAAAATAATAATAATAATAAATAAATAAAAAATGAGTAATTTTTCAGATTGAAAGAATTTATCTTGTGTGCTATGAATAGTAGTCTCTGATTATTCCAAGCTTTCACTGTAGATGAAATATTTCTCTTTAAACTGCTTACTATTATATTTACCATTCATTTCCTGTTTTTTTATGCCTACATAGCTTTAACATAAATTGACAGTTTGCATCTAATTCAAAGTTACATTGTTTATACTTTTAGCCATTTTATACTGCACAAAACAATTTGCTTTTAATAATCATATAGAGAAGTCCCAGAATTTGTATTTTTTTTTTTTTTTTTTTTTTTTTTTTTTTTTTTTTTTTTTAAGTCAAATTTTATTTTGTCTGCACATGTCGACCCCCAATACTTCTCAAAGTTTTTATGTGACTATGGTAGCACCTTTTAGTGATTTATTCTAGAATGTTGGGATCTATAAAGAATTTTTTTCCCTTGAAACAATGCATTTGGTGCAATTGCATAAACAGGTGAACCATTTACTGTGTGTGTGTGTGTGTGAGAGAGAGAGAAAAAGAAAGATCTTGCTGGTTATCTAATTTATTTATCAATAAATGTCATATCAGGTTGAAACTTTTCTACAAGAAAATATAAATTTCAATAATTTCATAGCAAGTAGTTACATTTCATTTAGTCAATCTGGTTTCCTCTAATAGTTTTTTCACGTAAATCTGCATTTTTGGTTTTTCCTTTGTTCTTCTGAACTTGAATATTCCTGATATTCATTTTCATAAATTTCTACACAATTAATGATTTTTTTTTATTTTTCTATTAAAAGATTGACTGCCAGTTCTCGTTGGTTCTTGTAAATTCCCATTTACAGGTTTGTTCTTTTTAAAAGCCTTCTTGGGCAATTTTAGAGAGAAAAAATTTTTTCTTATTAATTGAAACATTATTCTAGTAGTGGCTTCATGTGTTTGAGAAGATGCTCTGTTTTTTTTGTTTTTTTTTTTTTAACGGTGTCAATTATGTCTGCCAACAGCTTATGGCCACATCACATTGAAACACCCATTCCCATATGATCACCAAAGTTGAGCAATGCTGAGCCTGGTCAGTACATAAGATGAGTGACCACTTGGGAATACTTGGAAATGTAAGCTTGGATATGCGGGTGGTGTAATGGATAATAGCTTGTAATCGTTAATGGGGGGGGCGTGTTTTAATTCTAGTTGGGTTTGTTGTACTCACTTAAGCACAAATACCCTTCTCCTCTCCAGCTATGGGTTAATTAGTAAGACTTCTATCATTAACTCATTATTATCTCCAAAAAAATTTTTTTTTTTTTTTTTTTTTTTTTTTTTTTAAATATCTAAAACAAAATTTTCTGGCTTTGAATAACCATACAAATGTATATGTCTACTAGCCTTTGCATTCAAAATGCTTAGTAAAGATAATGCACTTTCTGGCAGGGTTAGAACCTGCATCTCCCTTTGTAGGCAAAACCACCATCTGATCTGGTTTGCTTTAGACAGTTCAGCCACAGTAAAGGAGGGTGACATATTTGCAATGCCAGGGAGCATATTCCCTTAAGTCTCTCAAATGCAGAGACTGGTAGACATAATTTAAAAAAAAACACACGTCATCTGCTCAAAAACATGTATCCACTAAAAATAATGTTTAGATTAATAAGAAATCATGTCAGATTAAAAATAAAACCCATTAATTTCTTAGAAATTACTATAAAGTTTTAGGTGATTGATATGAATTATAAACTTTTTTTCTTCTCTTTGAAAATTTGTGAGAAAATACAAAACAGGCAAATAAATGAAAATTGAACAAAATTTATGAAATCATTAAGCAAAAAATGAGATTAATATTCTTAAAAAGTTTTTTTTTTTCTTTTTATATTTTAATTGAAGATAGTTTTATTTTTATTTTTTTTTATTCAATAATTTAATCAATATTATATAAATTCCATTGAGAATATTTGCTGTGCTCTAATCAATATAATTTTCAAACAAGAAATTACTCAAAAAAAAAATATCTATTTCTTGGATAGGGTTTGGTGGGGGTCTTACCCCTATAATTAATGAAATTGTCTAAGTAATCGGTTATTTTAGTTCTCTAAAAAAATTTTTAAAATGTTTAGTCCAATCTGTAATAGTTTTCATAGCCACTATTTAAGCGAACAACTAAAAATAATTCATTTTAGATGAACTAGCTCAACAAAGTTACAGTAAACAAAAACTTCAAAATTTAGTTTTACAGGAAAGAGAAAAATATTGATTAAATAAAAAAAGTAAAAATCAGGTTAGTAAAATCAAAATTTCTCTGTCTGTCTGTGTGTGTGTGTGTGTATATTGATGAGTTGGCAGGGGGAAGAATAGAAGCCTTGTCCCCTTTATTTAGCCAGTTAAGTGCCTTACACGATTCATGCTGGGCCAATCATGTCTCCCTTCATGGCTGATGAGGTAGATTTTCTTGCAGTAGGTTACTATTTCTTTCTTTCTGTGATAGACTGGTTGCCAAACAAGGCATTTGAATGCAGTCTGTCCTGCTAATCAATTTTGTTTCATGATTTACCATACTTTTAATTACAAAAAATGTAGAATGGTTTAAGGAAAACATTTTTTTTTTTTTTTTTTTTTTTTTTTTTTTTTTTTTACTAAAATCTTCTATCAGATTGCTTAAAAATATAAGTGAAACTAAAAATAGATAATAATGATAAATGAAGATGATGATAATAATAATAATAATAATGTTGATTTTTTTTTTTTTTTTTTTTTTTTTTTTTTTTTTTTATTATTATTATTATTATTATGTTTTATTTTATTTGGGCCAAGGTGAACCATTTCTACTGTTTTGATTGTTGAATCTTTCAATGTTTCTTTTTTTATTTTAAGTTTTCTTCCATACTTTATAACCATTTTATCATATTTTTTTTATTTTAAATCTTTAAAAAAAAAAAAAATGCTTTCTTTATTTGACCATTCTTTACTCTTCATATTTTGTTGTATTTTCCTATCACATATCTTTCTCTTTCTTTACCTTTCTTCATTTCTGTCTGTTTTCTATCTTAAAAATTAATTTTTCAGGCCTATTACAGGTTGCCTAATAAGTGATGATGATATGGCAAACAACCAATTTATTTTGTTTTTTGTCATTTTATTTGGACAGGATTTACCTGAACATTTTTCTTTTTACTAGCAAGGTGTCTATTAAGTTTGAACAAGGAAAAAAAATAGCTACAAGCCAACTATAATCTTAACAAATTATGTTAAAAAAATAGTTTTATTCTGTCATTGTATCAATGTGTGTCCTTACAACTGAAAATAGTTTTGAAAAGAAATAATTTTGTTTTATCAACTACAAATTTCTGTAAACATTTAATGATTTTCTTTTATCTGTCAGGACAAAATCTTTTCTAGCAGTCTTTGTTTTTGAATACTCATCCAATTTGATCAAACTGATTGATGTGTGATCATTTTTACATCCAACATACATTTTTCTTCTGACATAACCACATTTCATATCTATGTGCCTGTTGTAAAATCACTGGTTTTATTTCCCTCCCTCCTCAAATCTGTTTAATTTCTCTCTCACTCTCTCTCATTACTGCTCTCTGTTTATTTCATTGTTTTGTTGTTTCTTTCTTATATATAAGCTGTTGGACTGTTTTATTATTTTTTTTATTTTTTTTTTTTATTTTTTTATTTTTTATTTTTTTTGTTAATGACTTCTAAGTGTAAGAAAAAGAAAGTAAAATCTCAGTGTTGGTATTTCATTGTTGAGGCAGCTTGAACACAAAAAGAGAATTGGTAGTTGCTGGCACAGCTCCTGTCCCAAGTATCTCTTTGACAATAGACTTGAAGAGGTGAAATCATTTAAGAGAAAAAATTAAAAAATGAATTAAAAAAAATTTAAAAAAAGAAAAAAAAGAAAAAAAAAAAACATATGAAAGGGGGTGGGGGCAAATACAAGAATAATTACTTTGAATATTTGGATAATTAAGAAATAAAAAAAAATCATTCCGCTTTCCATTTTGGCTGTTTATAATGAGTTTCTATGATTATGACTGGTGTTCCACCCTGCAAATTTTTTTTTTTTTTTTTCTTTTAATTTTTGATAGCTTTTTATCTTTTAAGCTGAATTATCGGCTGAAGCAAATTCTAATGGACCATTTTTCCCCTCCCCTTCTCTATAAACACCTATTTTTTTTTAATTCTGTAAATTAAAGCAGTGTTATAATAATGTGACATTGTTTCTTTATTTAAAAAAAAAAAATCTCAAAAATTAAATTGATGCACAAAAACCACTGTATAAATGAACAATTTTGTAAGATGATTTGAGATATATATATATATATATTTTGTTTTCTTTTTTTCTCACACAGTGTTGTGCTTTTTTCCTTTCTCTCTATTTTCTGCATAGTATCTGCAGATTTTTTTTCTTTTTTTTTTTTTTTCTTTTTCAAAAATAATAGCTGACTTTTTTTATTTTTTCATTTTATTTGCTAATAAAATGACATGGGACCTATCTTTTCATCCTCAGACAAGATAGATGATAATCTCATTAACAAGCCAAAGAAGAAAAAATTGTTTTTTCTGTCACAAAGCCACCAGACTTTGTGTTTATGCACACAAACCACGCTTATTGGATAATCTTCACTTTGAACTTGCGGAAAATGAAACAGTTACAATATTCTTCAAAGAATTCCAATTTTCTTTTTCTTTTCTTTTTTTTTTTCTTTTTTTTTTTTTTTTTTAAATTTCCTCATTGCCTCCCATGATTCCCTTCCAATTGGCAGACTGCACTTGTTTTACTTAACCAAGTTTTGGTTACTGACCTTCTAAAATGTCGTACTCCTGATGTCTCTCTCACCAAAGGATTAGAAGTCTGTATCTGTACTTAAAGGAAAAATAAATTTTACAAGAGAAGAAGAAGAAAAAAGTCACTCAAATTGATCCTAAACTTGTTTTTTCTTGGATCAAAATTCTTAGAGAATTTTTCACTGCTCTCTTATCTCTTGCTGGACTTTTTGGTGATACACCTCTTTACAGGGTATTGCACACCCAGAGGATCCTTGTTGCTTAGCAGCACCATGATGCACTTTTTCATTCAGGCTGCCTCCTCCTTTCTTGCATATTAATGCCTCTATATTAAATACACTTATATATATCTATATCCATATATGTGCGTGATTCAAGTTTAAGTCTTCCTTCCACCTGACTCAGTATTTCGATCAGTATTTTTTTTTTTTTTTTTCTTCCCACTATCAGGTCCAAAGACGATCGACGGAAGTTAAAAAAATACAGCGAGGACATACCGTCTTTGTTGTCATCAGAATTCAAGTCTAACATTCGGATGTCATCTGTGACTTACTACAAGGTGTGCAACTATCTGCGCACATGTCCTGAGGCAGTGGAAATGGCACAAGGAACATCACCAGAGACTCTGGAGAAAAGCTTGCTCTCCGTGCTCTGGTACATGGGCTCGCAGGAATCTCTTGCTCAGATCTGCAGTCGCTTCTCAATCACCGAAGAATCGTTTCTGAAACGGCGCAGCAAAGTGACAAAAGCCCTGCTATCAAAATCAAAGGAAAATCTTATCAAGTGGCCAGAGAAAGAGAGTGATAAACAGTTTGTGGCGTCGCAATTTGAAACCCTCAGCCGTCTTAAGAATGTGATTGGGGCATTGGACACAACACATATTCAAGTGAAAATGGTTGAGGAGAACAGGGAGAATTATTTCAATAAAAACGGATACTATTCTGTCAAGCTCATAGCAGCTTGTCAAAGAGATATGAGTTTCACGTTCTGTTCAGCCGGCCATGCAGGGCGTCTCCACGATGTTCAGACACTTATCAACAGCGGCTTGCGTGAACATGGCACCGTACTGTGCAATTCGTATCATTTGGTGGCTGATGCAGCCTTCCCTCTGTATGACTGGCTCATCACACCTTACACCGAGGAAAACCTAACTGAATCGCAGCAGCACTACAACAAGTGCCTGCTTACAGTACAGAAAGTCATCACAAGAGCATTTGGTCTCTTGCATGGACGCTTTCATAGGCTTAAGGTTATCGAGACTACAGATATCACAACAATTGTGGAGATTATACTATTAGCGTGTGTGCTACACAATTTCTGTATTGGCTGTGATGATATTGGGGAAGAGTATATGGTTTATGAAGTTGAGGATGAGGGTGATAATGCCCTACCAGAGAACAATATCCTTGAGACACCCAACTCTGGCAAAATTAAAAGGGACACGATCTGCCGAAACCTCTCCGTAGGAAGACATCGGTAGCAGACATGCCGCTAACTTAAATACAGAAAGAAAACTTAATAATAATAATTTTAAAAAAATTCCTTGCTTGAGTGGGTGGGTTTGGATTTACAAAGACAATGGGGTGGTTAGAATATTAAAACCAAGTTTTCAAAAAAAAAAAAAAAATCAGTTGTTGAAAACTATTATTATACAAAATCTTTAAATAAAATTATTTAAAAAAAAAAATTTTTTTTTTAATTGGGTTTTTTTTTTTTTTTTTTTTTTTTTTTTCTTTCTTTCTTTCTCTTTTCTCCATGTCTCTCTTTTTACAATAATTTTGCCATGGTTTGATAAAACATTGCCAAAATTTTAATTTCAATCAAGAAAGTTTACTTTTGGAATTAGGCTAAATTTTATTGGATATCAAATAACTCTTTCAAATGCAAATATTTCTCTTCAGACAACAGGATTTTTTTTTTTTGAGAGGGGTGCTGGTTTTCTACAAGTGAATAATTATATGTTTTATCATGCTTGTTATATTATAAATTTGTTTGTTGAGCAACAAAATCTCTTGGCTTTAGATTTAACATTCTAATGTCTTGGTCTTTGTTATTGAGTAGGGAGGGGGAGTTCCCCCTCCCCCCAATCTGGCAAAAAGGAATAATTATTAATTTTCTCACAAGAATAAGACCCTTTGTGAGTGGGTTTCAGAAATAGCTTAATTCCATCAACATGTTGCTGCAGGAATTGCAAAGTACTCCTTACTCTATTATACAATGTGGAGGTGCTGCCAGGAAAGCAGATCTCCAGTAAATTGACAAAAACATAATCTAAGACCATATTATCAAGAACAGTACAAAATGTTTATAAAACTGATTAGATTTTAGTTGTGCTATATTGATTAGGCTAAAATATGAATGGGATATCAGTAGTGTAAAAATATCTGTACTGGAGACTAGTGCCAATATGAAGTCTGTAACTTGCGGCCAACTCCTATTAAGATTATATTGGCCAGAATTAAGTAGGTGTGATATTTGTATAACATGCATAGTCCTTTTTTCCTTTTTTTTCATAGGACTTCTCAATCTAGGCTCAGTTGTTTTAATGTCATTGTTTAAAGGTGGGGGGGATAGTGATAGGAATTCAAATGTATGTACCCACTAAAAATAACATAAATAATGCTGGATTTAAAAAATAAAAAAATTGACTTTTTATACTTGGGGTATGAAAATGAAGCTAGCAGATATAGATTTTACATAATCCCAATGACATACATACATTTCCTTAAATAGGTAATTGAACTTTCTTATCAAGACCGGATCCAATGGCCAAAAGTGTAACTGCTCACTTTGGCTATATTTCCTGATGGAAAGGGAATACCAGTTTGATTCCTGTTGGGAGGGACATCGTTCTTTAGTTTAGCTGGTTTATATTACTTTCAATGAAATAAAAAAAACAGGGATAACAACTCGAACACTGAAATCGGCATTTATAATAATGATGCATATAAAAGAGCCAAATTATGATTTCTTTTCTACATTACCCAGCCACACACAGCTTAGAATATAGTAAAAATAACTGATCAAAATCATAGAATTACAAATGTATAGTTTGAATGATTTTGTCTGTTTATGGAGGAAAAATTGATTATTAACCATTAACACTCTGCATTATTTAATGGTTATTACTTCATCATTCACTGTATATAGTAGCCCCTTTGAAAGTTCCATTTAGGTCATGTTAATTGTTGCCATAGCAGGATATGACAACACAACCATGACATTCAAATATACTATTGTTCATGAATCGGTCACCTGTAGTGTTAGAACAAACATTTTGCTTAGTAAAAAAAAAAAAAAAAGTCCTCCAGGGAGCTAAAGTTTAAGAATACATTTTCAATAAATCTTTACTTGATATATAAAATGATGCTTTCTTTTGAAAGTTAAAATTTCATTTTTCATCTTCTCCACTGAAAAATGAATTGCTTATGTTGCTTTAGGAGGAGGGCTTTCCCTGCCTTACACTCTTCCACTTTTTGACATGACATTAAAAACTTCTTTTTCTTTAGCTGAAAACTATTTACTATAATAAATGTAAATGCTTAATATCATTGTCATTTACCTTCATACTAATTTGGAGAGCTTTACTTTCCTCCATCTTAACTTTCCCTGCATGTTCTTGTAAATTCAGTATAACCTCCATTGTTGCTTGTTGGAGTAAATTTGCTTAAGACCCTTGAAGCCTGGCCAGTGTAAGGGACTATAACATTATTTTTATTAGATCATTTAAGGTAGGTAATTAAAAACAAGTACACTCTCATATATTTCAAACTGATGGTTTATTACCAAATTTCAAGAAAAAGCCAAAAATTTCTAAAAGCCAGATTTTTTTTTTTTTTTTTTTTTTTTTTTTTCAATGACCAAAAAGCAATAAATCAAATTCTAAACAAGTTGATATAGTAATTGCCTATTTGTCTATTTTTCTGAGATGAGGTATTGTAAATATTTATACTATTTACATTGTTTGGACTGTTGTTCTCATCTTTATTGTAATATTCACAACATTTTGGCTGTTTTACACTATGGCCTTCAAGTCATGTGTGTTGGTATTTTGAACCACTCGCTTCATTTAATCCCTGGACACATGTGACTTGATCCAAAAAGTTGAGTTCAGTATCTGGCCAGGTATTGAACTCACAACTCTTTGGGTCAAGTCACTTTTTTGGATTACTCAACCAACACTTTAACCATTTGGTCATGTGTTCGTAAAGGGTTTGGTTTCAAATTCCAACGTATATCACCTGAAGAGGGCAAAAACCAAAACATGAATATGGCAATAAAGATGAGGACAACAGTCTGAGCTGTGTAAATAATCCCATCTTTTTTTAAAGATAATAAAAGGCAAAATATTAAAGTCTTCCTTTTTTTTAAGTTTATATGCATTGTTACTTTTTTTTTTTTTTTTTTTTTTTTTTTTTTTTTTTTTTTTCTGCTGATGCAAAATTATTTTCTTCTATAGAATTATTTCATTTTAATACTTAAAAAAAAAAAAAAAAAAAACTTTCTGTGAACTTATGGGAGAAGTCATTCAGCATTTTGTAAAAAGGAATGGTGAAGAAATGCTCTGAAGTTAATCTCAAATCATAACTTTACCTCAGGTAGTTCTTGAGAAATTGCTCATATGAAATTTATGCATTCTTTATTGTACAGATATTTTTATTAGGCTGTTCGGAATGTAATTACATATTTCACCACTGTGAATTATGAGCTAACCAACCAAAGTAGAAGTACAATTGAATTGTACAAAATTGCATCCAGAATTATTCATCATTTCTCTCTACCCAACACTATCAGGCATAGGGAATTTCAGAAGAGGATAATTTTAACAATCAACATATTCACCATTGCTTGCTGTATGAATTCTGAAAGAATAGTACTGCTGTGGAGACATTTGTGCAGTGTATACAGATGCAGTGAAGGCTCCTACTGTCGGGGGGGAAAAAAAAAACTTTCGACGCAGTAAAAGTGGGGAAAACCCAGAAGAGAGCAGCGACAGCCTGGTAAGGGTTGCAAAAGGAGTCCTCCTTTTGCGACCCGCTCCAACTAGGTCTAGTAACAGAGAAGAAAAAGAAATAATAATCCTTCAGCACAACAAATAACCAGTCTTGCGTCGGCTGATAGAGAAAAATAGATCTCGTGAGAGTACGGAGGACGATTTTTATAAGGAGGCTAACCTCTTCCCACAATGCTCCTCCGACCAAGACCATAAATATCAGTTGGTCATTTGGTTCAAGTTTAGCAGGACACAATTCCCCTGAGGCTGAAGCAACCCGTCCGTAAGTAACCCCCTCTCTTCTCCTCTTTCCTTTTCTTCACACTACATCTCAGCTGTGGTTTAAAAATAGCAACTGCAACACATCCAACAAACCTCAGTCTGAAAGACGGCATGCTCTGAATATAGGATTCTTGAAAGAAACTATTGGATCCCATGTTAAATTAAAACACCAGCGATTTTGTACAAAAACTTAATGCACCCTGTTCAAGTGTCCACAAACCTTTCAAGCAAATTGGAAAATCTTGCAAAGAGGGAATTTGGGTTCCTCATGGGTTTTCACTCGAGAACCAAACACAACATTCCACCATCTGCAGACGTCTTTTTGTCAGGAATGCCAACTTTTCATTTTTGTATCACATTGTTTACAGGTCAACAGTAAACAAAAAAGATGCTGGTTATCACAAAATGAGAAACAGTGTCAACAACAAAACCAGAGATCATCCACAAAAGACCTTGTTTTATGTCTGGAATATGAAAGGTGTTGTCCATTGTGATCTGTTGGAACATGGAAGGACCATCACTGCAGAAGTCTGTCAGCAATTTGATTTGGTAACTGAAGCATTATATCAAATATCATACTTTGTTAAAATGCAAAGGTGTTATTCCTCTGTATGACAATGCAAAGGTACACATTCAGCAATACAAGAAAAAAAAATCAAATCATTAGGATGGGAGGTTCTTCCACATCCTCCATACTTGACCAAATTTAGCACCAACAGATTTCTGTTTCTATCACTAGAACATTTCAGAAGTGACAGAACATTCATAAACAAAATGGGAAAATCCCCCCTCTCTCTCTCCTCCTTTCCCCCTGGAAGAAACCAAGATTTCTTTAAGCCTGGAATCGAAAATTTGGCTTCCTGTTGCAGTCATTGAAAAAGGTGATTACATTTTTGATAACATTTAAATAAATTATTTAATTTGGCATTTGTTTTTATGTCCTTTTCTGGTGGAATGTAATTACTTTCTGAACACCTTAATATAATGCTAATAATTTACACTTTTTGAAAATAGAATTGTCATGGGCTTTATGCTGACCATTTATTGCAGAATTAATGCATCATCTGGACACATACAGATATGGCTGATTACTAAAGAATGATAATGAGAAACATAAATATTATTTGAAATGGGGAAAAAATGCTCTTAACTGTTGTTATAGCTGATAAAGTATATAGGCTTTGTTGCATGTGCAGTTCATTGAGTTTGCAAGGCATGTAGATGAAGCAGATCACATTGGCAAAGCCATCAGTATCTCTTTGTCATTTAAGTTCCTATACAGATACCAGTAGAAGATTGGTTATGTAGGCTGCCTCATGACTAATGTTTCCCTCTGATGTCAGTGGTTGAATCCAGGTATCAAATACCTGGATTCAACCACTATCATGGATTTTGAATTTTTTTTTTTTTTCTTTCAAAGTAGTCATGCTCTCCACTTAAAGGATTAAATATCAAGATAAAATATACTGTCTCCAAATATTCCTTTTTTAGATTAGCTCCTCCACTGTATAGATTAGGCAGTTGTGTGATCAAAACTAGGAAACTGAGTATCTTTAGATCTCCCCATGTTTGATTTTGTTTGTAAAAATCAACTGAGCACATTGGCAGTTTGTTTTTGTTAGAAAATTCTTTTTCACTCACCCAAATGAGGGAGGGTGGGGTGGGTAATAAGCAATACTAAGAAAAAGTAAACAAAAAAAAATAACGTTTAAAATGTTAAAATGATTAAATGCAGTGCATTGACCACTAATAAATTTCTAAAGATTTTGCATTTGGTGGCATATGTAATTTGCTACATTTCTAAAAGAAAATGGTCAGTATGATCGAACATTTCTTGATATGGACAGTGGACATAGGCATAATGACTGTTTCATGCTTCAATGTAATCTTCATATCAGGTGAAGAATGCATTGAAACATGAAACTGACAGTCACCATATACATTTGATATATCCACAAACACAAGTACGTTTGTGTGTGTGTGTGACATCTCCATTTCATTTTTATATTTTCCATGCCTTCCTAATTAGAAACAGAATTGTTTAAACTAAAGTTCAATGATTTGGCTATGAAAATAGACATTTTTATTGAAAATTATTACTTTGTTTTTGAGAGAAGACTTTTAATTTTGACAGATTCCCCCACCCCCGCATACCCCATGCCACCCCACCCCAAATTATTCACAGATCCCCCTTTACATTGGCTTTGTTTCTGTACTTTTCAAAAATGCGGAATATTTGTTTCCATCCACCTGTCCTTGCTCTGACCCAATGCCTGTTAGGATCAACTATATTCTCGATAATAGTAGTGGGAAAATCAACATTGCACTTCCAACAAAAGTTTGTTTGATGTTTGTTGTAGCATACCTGCGGACAATAATGGGTATGTCCCCTATTCATATATTTACAGTAGTAAATACTGTATGCTGGTCTGCAGTTGGAGATTCGTCTCCAGCTGTGCTGGTTAAACTCTCCCTCTCCGGGCAATGTTGAAGGGCAGTCTCGTCTCGGGGGAAACAGCTACCCAACCCTGTTTTATACAGTCTACAGGGAATTTTTGGCCGAGCATACAGGCTCAGATACCCCACATTAAATTCGTCCTTGTGCCACACTAACCGTGTTTGGCGGTTGGTAGATATCCTGTAGTTGGAGATTCATTGTGGGATTCACTTGACTCACTTCTAGCAGTTGGCTTCTTCTGCGTGCCGCTGGCAAATCTTATATGTGTTGTTCTTATCCTAAGTATTATTTTTCATTACCAACCTACATTTGATTATTCTATTCAGTAACCTTCCCTAGCTTACAACAATGTGATAAGTACTGACACCAAAAATTAGATTCACAACTTTTACCAAGCTTTGAGCATTTAGGCTTAAAGATCATCTGGAAAAAAAAAAAATTGTAAAGAAATACCTAATTTTCGCAGGGTTTTTCTTACAAACTGACTTTAAAATTTTACTATTTCAAGAATAAATCCAAATAATAAAGTTCTAATTTTTTGTATTAGATACATTGACTGGAAAATATATTCAAACCAGAATTCTAATTATAACTCACCACAAGCAAAATATGCAATTTGTTTACTGTATTCAATAAAGTAATAACTGAAAATTGTAAATGACGACAAAATAGGCTAATCAATGAATAAATTCTTACAACATTTGTTAGGCTATAATTAATAAAAACAAAAAATAAGCATATATAACACCATAAAACTGCTGGGCACACAGAAGAGAAAATGTTTTCAATTTACATTGTTTATTGAAAATCACACTAAAACTACTCCACTGGATAGCAAATTTCATTATAATATAGCTAAATTGTTCAGTATACTTTGAGGTAAATGAAGGTTTTACTTGATGGCAAACTGATTTAGTAATAATGTTTGTACCTTACTTCTTGTCCGTATATAATTTGTAAAGCTTCAGTAATTAATTTAACTGCTCTTTCCACACCTTACAAATGGGCAGGTAAATTTGGCAACTTCGGTGTTCCATTCTGTGGGAGAGATTAATCAAATTTGACTAGTGTGACGCTTCAAAGTTACTTCTTTTTTGTTTTGTTTTTTTTTAATCTTTTTGGTGGGTCACTACTTTTGAAGCAAAAAAAATATTTTTGTGCTGTAAATTTTTTTGATGCAACATTCTCTATTTCAGTCGACTGATTTATTCTTTGGATTAATGTTAAAGATCTACAGTTGTTGGTTATGGAATTTATTCCCTTTAATTTAATTTCAAACATACCTTTCAATTATAAATTTTATAAGGCTGTATTTTATCAGAATTTTGGTGGATAGTCACCTCATTAACTTGATGACTAAAGTTAGCCATTTTGCTTGGACCCAATTTTCCTGGCAGCAAATCTAGGGTTCACCTTCCCTTGCTGTATATTCTAAGATCAGTCCTTGGTCACCACTTAAATCTTCCATTGCCCCTGCTGTAAGATAGAAGTTATCACAAGAGCTGTCAATAGTGTTAACTTCTATCTGGGGTAAGTCCTGGTAATCATTTCTGCAAAGGTTACATAGAGAACCAATAAAAGTAGTCAGGCTTCTTGTACTTAAAAACAACTCTGAAAGGAATTTCATTTTGATGAAGTGAACAGCCAATGGTGTGCAGCTTTTAAGTTTTTTGGGTTTTTTTTTTTTTTTTTTTTTCTCTGGAGCTGTAACAAGCCCTGCCTCACAACCAGTGTTTTTACTGGTGTTGTCCATAAGAACTGCATTAATGGAATTTATGCTGTTGAATTCTTCTAAAGCAGCAGCAACATCATCTGCTAGAACAACCCCAGTCGTGCCAATGTTAACGAAATCTGTGACCAACATAGCTGATATTTTTATGTTTCTGAAAATATTTCTGATGGGTGGTTACTTTTACTCTAGGCTTTTTCCAGTCTATTTTTGACTTATCACTGATAATGCCCTTCAAGTTGAGGCTTGGATGAAGAAAGCCATATCTTGTCAGTCTAATAAAAAGGTAAGCTATGCCCCAATATCAGAAGATACATCACCTTTAATAAGTTCCATATTTAGAGATTGTAAGTTCTCCTAGACTGTATCTCTGGATTAATCATTGGTTGTTTCTTCACAGGAAGACATTGTTGAAAAAATATCTGTTGTAGAGGCAACATGTGTAGAATCCTGTTGTTGCTATCTTTCAATCTACTTGTCTAATCTCTCTGCTTCAGTTGCACATTTTTGAAATTTTTTTGACAGCATCTTTGTCAGTAGTTCCAAGTTGGAAACTACTTTTTGGTCCTGTTTTCTCTCTCTACACTTTTAAATATTCCCTTTCTTCAATGGAAACCTGAAATTTAAAAATTGTATACAAGTTTAAAAACAGATCTATTATATATGATAAATATGAAGGAAAATATCACAATATTATTTACCAAAGAATTGAAGATTATCAAAAGTAAATTTATATTTTTCAAATAATTTTAAATTTTGAAAATCAGTACATGAACTTGTTCAAATTAAACAAAGAATAAGAAAAACGAGTATAGAATTATCATTAACTTCTTGTGAGGACAGGTGCAAAAATGACCCTATTTTAATAAAATTTCAAAGGTAAATTTGAAATAAGAAAAAATAGAAATAAACAGTGTTACTTACCTAAATGAAATATAGCTTCTGTGGAAATAAACAATCACAATATTTTAAATAAATGCCAGTCACTTTGAAAATACAAAATTATGTAAATGAAACAAAATGTTTTTTTTTTTTTTTTTTTATTTACCCACTGAAAAATTCTATATAAGAAAAAAATGAATTGATTTTCATTGTCCACAAACTAAATACATATTGTATTTAATCTTCATTTTTGCCTTTTTGAAAAATTTAATGTTTTTATATTATTCATAATTCTGATTTATTGAGAACCAGTAAATGTTGCAATTGGCAAACATTTTATTAAATGACATTTTTACACCTTTGTTTTCCATAAGGGTACGGAATTTTTTTACAGCATTAAATTTCTTGCTGATCACCAAAATGAAATTCCAACATTCCAATTTTGAACCTAAATCAATCACCAAACTCAATTCCTCAAAAAAAAACTAATGATTTTGATAAAAAAATATTTTGTCATTATTTATCATGTGAAACCCCAGCTTTCCTACAGTGCAATACCAGAGTTCCAAAATCAACCTACCCTACTGGATAACTGCTTTCTGCTGGGATTATCAATAGTTCTGCAAATCTGTCATGTTTACCTGAGGTAAATAAAAGTTGACAGCAAGGACAAAAAGAAATTCTGAATAAAGTTTCTGAAACGTGGCTAAAAATACTAAATATCTCTCATTTCGATACTAGACTAGATTATATTCTTACATTTGAAAATGTAAATATATGAATGATAGTAAAAGTATTCGGTGTTCAATTACATTACTGCCATGGTTGATTTATATTTGCCTGGGATAGAAGGGCTTATGGTTATTAATTTGGTACAACTATTATCCATGGTTATTTATGAACTAAATTTCTTTTCAGAATTCAGAAACTTGCAACTTATTCCATATAAATCTTGTTTACAAACTAAAACACATGCAAAATGTTTCTTTTAGTTTCTTATTTAATCTTATCCTAATCTTGCTTTAGCCTATCTGATATTTAGATGTACAGAGATAATTATAACCTTTCTTGATTTAGAAAAAAAGCTTTTCTTTCATTATCCTCACTCACAATATAAGATAGTAGCTGAATTACCTGCACCTTGCTACATGTCACACTTGTGAAATATAATAATATTAATGAATGATGTAATAAAACATCAATTTTCTTCTAATTACATGTAAAAGAGAAGAGCTACAACAAATGATAGTGCAATAATGACGCCTCTACAGAGCTTCTTTGTTGAGGCATTGTAGCAATCTTTCTGATTATGGTTTCATCTTTCACAACCAGATGCTGACTTTTAAACAGAATGGATACAAAAGGATCAGTTTTTTAGGATTCTACTGTTTAATAGTTTTTTTAAGGTTCTACTGTTTAATAGAAACAGAAAATGTTGCAAAGACTTGTTTTTGTCAGCTTTGAACTGTTGAGATATTTTAATTTGAAAATATGAAGATTTTGATTTTTTGATACCTCGCTTGCTCTAATGTCAAAAACAAAGATAATTTTCAAAAGATCACATGAAATACCTGCCAAATTATTGAGGGATTCATTTTATAAAGATCTATTTTAGAAATTACATGTTGGAAGAGGTAAGTCTCTTTTTGTTTTATCATGGAATCATTTATGTGATACTGGAGATATGGTTTTGAATGTATTTTTTAAAACAGATCTTTACTTTTGTTATAGCAATCCCAACTTCATTACTCCCCCTACCACCATCACCAATGTTGAACTTTTTTTTCTTTTTCTTTTTCTTTTTTTTTTTTTTTTTTCTTTTTTTTTTTTTAATCAATTCACCCCAAACAAGGCAATAATCACACTAAGATGCAAGTGGCTACTGGAATTGAAAGAGAAAAAGAATTTAGAAGGAACCAGAAACCCAATAATAATATATATTTCCCAATAATAATATATATTTCTGAGTTCAGTTGGAGACATGAGAAATATAGGGTTGAATTTAATTTATGTACATATATAATTTAATTTATATTTATATAATTTAGAAGTAATTGGGAACAAATGATAAACCTCTATTCCTGTTCAAAGGACTGAGAAGTATGAACAGGACGATTTACATGATGGAAAAGAAAAAAAATTTAATTTAAATATTTTAGTTCTTGACATTTTTTATGAATTAGAAAAAGTGAGTGAAACAAAGTTTTTTACCTAAAATAAATTACAAATGGTCTTTAGTTAAAGCCTCTGAAGAATTTACTCTCCTTTTCCAGTTTATAAGAAAGTTTTAAAAAAAAATAATTGTTTTAATCATTGCAACAAACATCTGGCCAGGAGGAAGTATTTGCAATTTGAATAAACAAGACCTTTCTTTCCCCTTGGAGGAACATTTTGTTTTGTTAAAAATTTCTAAATCTGCCATTTTATTGAAATCATTTTCAGGATCAATTTGGTCAGTTTAATTGCAAAAGGAAATACACTCAATAAACTCAAAGCATTAATCACGATGCTTTCAAAGAAAAAGAAATCATCTCTTTTACACTAATAGATCTTTTTAGAAAAATATTTTAAAAGGTGTTTTCCTGGCAACTTTGGTTTGGTTTAGCACAGGAAAATGAACCAATTCCCTCTTTGTTTTTTGCATCTAACGGTTTATAATCTGTGATACTAAACCCACTTCTAATCGTCAATCAAATTTGTATTTTGAAAATTTTGCCTGTCAGTAAATTCTCATCAAAAAACAAAATTCAATGAATACCTACTCTCCTTGTTTTGTTTGTATTATTTTTATATATATATATATATATATATATATATATATATATATATAATAATACAATCTCCTCAGCATTTTTCAGGGCTAATTGCAATGTTCATTGACAATGATGGGGAATCTTGCTGGTTTATATGCCTTCTATAACTAATGTTAGCTCTCCAGTCTTTTGTCTTTAGACAATGCTGAGAACTTCTAGTGATTATTAATAATTAAAAATGTAGACACTTGTTGCATAATTTTACTTTTAAAGACTTGTCATAAGATGATTATAAAAACATGGTTGATAGTTCTGTAACATAAGCTGGTATTCAATTAACACCTCCACCACACCCCCCAAATAATAATGGAACTTTTTGGATGCATACAATAAAAAAATAGATAAATAGAATCAAATGGAATAAAGGAGTGCCATATGACAGTGGATGAAAAGAGGTAGGACCAGGAAGGTGGTGGGGGTGCATATTGGAGACAGATGGCAGATTGTTTAGTCCAACAACTTCACTGTAGATCTGGCATCTCAAACTTGAGAACACAAAAGTGCCCATCCAGCCATGTATACATACTGAAGGAGAGGTGGAGTTGGCCATTCTCACTAATGAGGAGGAGCATTAACTCCAGAGTGGGGTGCTCACTGGTAGAAGCATACTTCCTCATAATTAGTTCTCATCATGTTCACAGATGGAGGAGAGGATTGGAGAGTGTTGGGGTTCAATTTTCCCCTAATATAAATTGTTCAATTTCTTCCTTCCTTATTAAATAAAAAAAAAAATGAGACTGAAACTGTTATAAAGTACATTTTTATCCACTCATCAGGTACCTGATGAAAAAAATGTAAGGAAGAGAGGATTTTTCTTTTCTTTTTTTTTTTTTTTTTTTTCTTATCATTTCACCCCTAGCAAGGTGATAATGCCACTAAGACGCAAGGGGGTTACTGGGAGTGAAAGAGAATGAGAAGACTTTAGTGAGGAGAAAAGTACAATGAAAGAACAGGTTTTAGGAAGATAGAAGATGGTGATTGATGTTGCATTTAAATTTTTGAAAATTGTAGGTGGCAGAGCAGAAAGTTCCACAAGTGCAAGAAAAACTATTGGAAGAGAACCTATGGTTAAATCGAGCTAGTTCAACAGTAAAACAATGAGACCTAGTTGCCTATCTAATAAGTATGCTTAAATTCGCATAATCAATGTACCAGGAAGGAGAGTTCATTAGAACAAGTGTCATTAAAATATTTATAGAAAACTTTTAAGGAAGCCACATCATGGTGGTGGGGAAAGTGACTGAAGTCGAGAAGCAAAGTCAGGATTGATAACCTTACAGATGGTTCTTTAGATTTTATAAAAAATCTCAAGATATGTAGCCAGAATGCCAGACCATATATGGTAGCAATATTCAATGCATGGACAAATGGTAGATTTATAAATTTGCAAGATAGATTTCAATGAGAAACTCTGTCTGCTACGACACAGTGAATCAACCACCTTAGCAGCAGACCAAGCAGTTGATTCAATATAATCATTTCACTTCATGTCATTAGAAAACACAAGACCAACAAGACATGATGAGGAGTTGCTCTCCTGGAGGTTAGCATCAGCCATATTCCTAGAGGACAAAAATGGTTCTCTATGATGATTAAAGGATAGCAGTTTCATTTTGGAGACATTAAGGTTTCAGTCATTTCTTGTCTCAGTTAACAACTGATTGGAGGTCGTTTTTAAGAGCAGCTGCTTGTTTTACTTTGTCAGACATATCTGAACTTGGTTGGTAGGTTAGTCTTAATACTGTTACTACAGAAATATGTGAAAGGAGGAAAACGTCACTTATTAAATTTGAGGAAAGTATTGATCATGAAAATGGTTCCTTGAGAGCCACAGAAACAAAACATTTGGGGCTACTGTTGTAAATAGAACATTTGTTTTGGGGTTTTTTTTGTTTTTAATATATCCCAGGTGTGATAAGCTTTCTCTCTTTTTTTTTTTTTTTTTTTTTTTTTAAGAAAATGTGTGCAAGACTTTTGTGGAAATCATAGAAAATTTATTTATAAATCTTCTGTTAGCAATTACTATTAGTTAAAAGAAAATCAACTTCAGTTGATGCAATATGTGAGTTTTTCATTTTTATATTGAAGATATATAAGTGTATGTTACATGCAGACAATTATCCTCATCTTTGTTATCACAATGTTTCGGCTGTTGTACCCTTTTGCCTTCATCACGTGTATGATGGTGTCCACAGAACAATAGCCTAGTAGATTAAAGTTTGTGAATTTGCTGACATAGTAAATGTGAGTTCAATCCCTGGGCTGGGCAGTGTGTACTTGGACTCTGTGGAAACTGGCCTACACCTGACGAAGACCGGAGGGCACAACATCCGAAACTTAACAGATTAATTCATAAAATATTTTTTAATAGATCTAAACAGAAACCAGTAACTTCTTTCTAATCCTCCTCCCTGGTGATGACCAATGGAATGGTCAATTGTACCTTGGACCCTCTTGTGTGTGACCCCAATTCAACTATGGACTTTACATTCACCGATAGCCTTCTAATGTAAAGTGTTTGGCTCAAAACCAAGAAAAATTCATTTTAAAAACAAAAATGAAAAATGTAACCAACTTTCATTGTCGGTTGCATTCAACAGTACCTGCATAAGACTTGGTTCTGAAATAATACATTATATAAACTATAAGTGTGTGTGTGTCTCTATCTATTGACATAAAACAATAGATATTCACTTAAGTCTCACATCCATGTCTTAATATCATGTCAATGTGTGTTTAAGATGCGCACACACACACATTGTAAGAGGAATTATTTGCTACAAAACAATGTTTTGAATTACTGTCATATGTTTGCGCATAGAAATTACTATTAGAAATTGTTCAAATTTGGTTATTGGTTTTGATTATCATCATTAAAAGGTCAGGTTTATAATTTTACATCTTTAGAAGGCTAAATCAATAAGTCCATGGTGTAAATTTTGATCTGAAAATTTTATTGTTGGTTCTTTGGAATTTTTGAGACTAGGAATTATATTTGCTCTATTTAATTAATATTAACCACTAAATTAAGTGTATTGGCAAAAAAAGATTGGTGAAAATATATTTGTGTAAAATAAAATGTCTTTATCCTTGAGCTATGAATTTACTCCATGTTACATTTCTGTTGCTCTATCTACAAAAAATAAAAATAAATGAATTTTTCGAAATGTCTTATAAATACTTCTTTTGATTCACATTGGATGAGACTTTAACTACAATCAGAATAGATTGAAAGTGGCAAAAAAAATTTGGCATTTCAATTGAATGATAAATATTTTAAGGCAATCAAGTGAGAGTTGTTCTGATGACATTTTCTATTGGCTGCAAACAATGCCAGACTTGAAAGAAAGCTGGGAAACTAAATTCAAAATGTCTACCAGAAGGAAGACTTCTTTCTCCACATTGTTTCAAATTTGAAGAGTCCTGATTGTTTGATTTGCGAAAGTGGTGAAAGATTTATTCTAATTTTACTTTCCATGACTTGAATATTGATGCACAAAAAATATTTCCCCAAATATAAACACTTTGAGATATATATATATATATATATATTGTTAAAGTGTTACTATGAACTATAAATATACTTTGTTTATTTCTCTGATCTACTGATGACATCATTTTTGATTTTAACATATGGGTAATTTTTGATAATATATGTATGCAGCTGAAAAGAAAACCACGTGAAACACTTAACTTATAAAATTGTATTTTCAGAAACTCTATCCTATTAGAAACATAGTCAAAATCATGATCTGAATCAATTTATATGTAATTTTCATAGAAACATCTTCAATTTTCATGACAGAAAATTTGACACCTGATATAAAAATAAAGCTATGAAACATGTATAAAACTTAATTTTATGGTCTTTTTTTTTTCTTTTCTATTTATACAAACTCTCATATACAATTATCAGAATAGCACATGGTCTTTCTTAAAATTTCAACTAATTCCTATATATTTGCAGTTCCGTTATGGAGAGGGGTAAAAGTATAATATGAATCTTTACAGCCTTTTAAAAAATTAACCCCCATAAAGTAGATATCTCCAGTTTTCATGGCAGAAAATTTAACACCTGATTTTTTTATTTTTTATTTTTATTTATTTATTTATTTAAGGTATAAAACTTAATTTTATGGTCTTGTGTGTGTTTTTTCTACTCATTGAAAGGGGAAAAAAATCTAATATAATTATTTCTAGATTTTAAGTAGAATCAGAAATATTTGGTTTAAAAAAAATGTTTACTTTGTGTAAACATTGTCACAATAAAAATATCATTGCCTTTGGGGTGGGGGTCAATCGTAAAAACATGTCGATCTTAAAAATCTTCCAAAATTCATCTTATTGAATTTTAATAAACTTTTGGCATTTATGCAAAAGAGAAAAAAAAGATTTTTTTTTTTTTTTTTTTCTAAACTATTTCTTCAAAATTTTCAAGAAAAATTTTTTTTTCATGTGATTGCACCCCACTTTTAATTTGTTGGTTCTCATTTTTATATCAGAAGTGGGGGTTACAATTAGGTTTCCACTTTTTTAAAGATCCTTGAAAAATAAATACTGAAAAATAAATACTGAAAATAGTAAAAGCTGGAAACCAAAGAAAAGTCAAGACAACTGGTGTTGCCTTAAAATTTTTGAAAATAAAATGATTTTTTTGACCATTTTTCCTTTTTTTTTTTTTTTTTTTTTTTTTTTTTTTTTTTAATTTATATTCTGCAGCTATTGACTGTAACAAAAAAATTTTAAATTTTCATTTTTAGAGATTTTTTTTTTTTTTTTGTTTCTCTATAATGTCAATTAAATTATGCAATATTTTTAAGTCTATTCATTCTTTCAAAAGGTTACCACTTTAGGATTTTGTTTTTAAAAATTTGATGTCCTTTAATAAATAAATATACAAAGATATCAAGAACATATTCTCTGCAATTATTAAAGTAATTTTTAAAAATATTACATATTAACTATGGGTACACAGACTTGTAATAATTTCAGCTTTTCAGCTTAGATATTTTGCACTTGTTGTTTATGTAAAACTATTTTTCTAGTTTCTCTAATACTTCACTTGTATATAAGCTAGAAGAGTTTTTTATTTTGAAAATGGTTTGCTTCCTAAATTTTTCAGTGAAAATTTTATTTCTGTAAATATAATCATTTTCACAAGAAAAAAAAAAATCAAAATACATTTACATTAGGTACCTCCACGAAATCACTAAAAAAGAGCATAGCTTGATGAAAAAGACGCCAACCTTGCCAAAAACAAAATTTTATTGTCTAAATGCTTATGTTATTATTAAGAGGAAAGACCAAAGTTTTTTTTAATTATTTTTAAAAAAAAATTTCCTTCTTTTTAAAACATTCTAAATTTTGATTAAAAAAAACCTTGTTTCTATTTGTATCAGCGGAACTAGTAAATAACAGACAATTTTTAGCACGTTTTTTTGGTATGACACACATTAATTTGAAAAATCGTGCAAAAATAGAAATAATTGTCGGATGTTAATGAAACTTTCAGGAACTATTCACAGATGATCAAAATTATTATAAATGTTTTTTTTTTTTGTTTTTTTTGTTTTTTTTTTTTTTTTATTTTGTTTTTTTTTGTTTTTTTTATTAAAGTCATGGTAAAAACATTTTTTTTAAATATTTATTTCCCCCCCCCCCACATCCTGCCATAACTAATTTTATGAAAACGCTAGAAATTCGATCGCATCAGGTTTAGTGATTACAATAATTACAGGGCTTTGAGGAATGCAAATCATGTTTTTTTTTGTTGTTTTTAATTGGAGCCAACGTACCTGAAAATCAGATCTGAATTGTAACATACAAAACTCAATAAAACAAAGATATTATTTAATTTCAAATGCTTTTATTTGCTTTTAGTTGTTTTTATGAATATGGACAATATTTTCTGAAAGCAAAATTTTTTTTTTTTCGATGAAAAATGAATTTTTAATACAATTATTTGTTATTTCTTCAATTATAATAGATTTTACATTTAAGTTGTTAAAATATTAGGTAAAAGCCCCATCGGCTTTCCTAAGTGTCCTTATGAGATAGATCTTTTTTTAGCACGTTGTAAATTGTATCATTTTGACTAATCAGAAGATCCACAGTAATTAAGAAATGTAATTTTGTGCTTATAACCGGGCTGTAATTATAAAGTACAGAAGACCAACCAGAATATAATTAAGTTGCGTTATTTGAGTTAAGCATTGTTCTCCACTGTTAAGGCCTTTACTTTTGTGAAACACGTGTGGAGAAGTTAATTTGATTTTTCAATTTCAACTGAAAAGTATCAGTATCCTCTTATGAAATTTATATGATCTTATTTTTATATTAATCTCAGTTATGATCTTTTTCCATAAATGAAATATCAAAATTAATAATAAAATGAATGCAAATACAAATAACAGTAAAATGTAATAAATGTACATAAAATTATAGTATTTTATGCACAGTTCTGATAAAATTTCATAAGAAAGGTACCTATAAATTAATTAGATACATTTCTTAGGAAATATGAAATTTAATGTCACTCTTAACAGTCTTATTTTAATTTCTTTATAATATATTTTCCATAAAGCATCATAAACGTAAAGGTGAAAGCTAAGTACAAAAAAAAAAAAAAATTAGACCGCTGAAAGTTTTCGTTAAAAAGTGTTCAGGAGGGGCTATGGTAATGACAAAATTAGCCTCATGTAATTCGTAAATATGTCATTCATCACCTGTCAAGAGACGCGAAAGGTTATGACCTGCTTTGTTTTATTTTCCAATTACATCTTTTTGGCACAAAAGCTAAGCTAAGTTTGGTTCAAAATATTTTAAATAAACATTATAATTTCTGATTTTCTTAAAATGAGTTTTGAAAAAATGATAATTGATATTTAAAAGAATTTCAAAGTGAGATTTCCAGTTTTTTTTTTTTTTTAATGGAAAAAAAATGGTCAATTTTGCTGACTCAAAAAAAAAATAGATTTTTAACAAATTTCGGACGTGCTAGGAACAATTAAAAAATGGAAAAAATACCCCAAAAATACTTTGATCTCTCCTCTTAATAATAAACATTTAGATGATAAAATTTTGTTTTCGTCAAGTTTGGCATCTTTTTCATCATGCTATACTCTTTTTTTAGCGATCTGGTGGAGGTACCTAATTTACAGGTATTTGAGTTTTTGTTAGATTCTTTACATTTTATGTGACACTGTTTTGCTGAATTAACTTTTTAAAAGTAATGATAGTTTTATTTAAAAAATAATAAAAGAAAAACAGAAAAACAATTAGTTTATAGAAAAAATATTGACACAAATCAGGCTTGACTATGTCAAATCATTAATGTTATAAAAGTATATTTTTAATGTTTAAATAAAATTTGTCAATTTTTTAATATAGTTAATTCCAATAAAGATTAAAGTATCTGTTTCCCATGAAATTGCCTTGATGTCACGATTATTCTTAATAGATTTTTATATTTGTTTACAATATTGAATTTTTGTTAGCAGGCATTGTGATTTTTTTTGATTCAAGGGAAAATTTTGACTTTGTAGCTATTTAATTCAACTTTCATTAATTGTCAATTTTTCTTTGCAAGTCAAATTTGGGTTCTTGTGTTTGTCATGAAAGTAAAAGCAAATTCTAAGAACTCACTTTTAAATTATTAATATTTTTCAACAAGATATACAGTTTAAATTGGATATATATATATATATATATATATATATATATATAACATGATCTTTTCAAGAACCTTGTTCATTAATTTACACACACACACACATATATATATATATATATATGGGTAATACATTCCAATCTCTTACCTAAACTTTACATAAAAGCACATAAAAAAAGTTTAAAAAATGGGAAATACACAAATTAACTACCAAATATATATCTAAAATTTGGTGACTTCTGTCTGTCAAACCCTCTAAAACAGCCATACATTGACCACTCAAAACCAATTTTTGGGGTGAAATATAAACAGGTAAGGCAGTACAAATTGCAATTGGTTTTACTAGCATAGCTTAATACAATAAATTTGATTTAATTTTTTGGCAAAAGTTAAATGTTTTATTTATTCAACATACAAAATACTCCCAGTATTTTAAAAACAATTTAATGATTAAAATAAATACTTTTTTAATAAAAATGCAATATTGTTTTTTTTTTGCATATCTTTAAGTTTTTATTTTTTTATCGATCAGTTTGCGAAATTGAACAAAACATAGCGTTTGTAAATCTCAACAAAAAATTATACTAAATATAATGAGGATTTCAACCTACTTACGCATGTTGTAAAAAAAAAAAAAAAATAAAATCTAGTATATACATAAAGAACAAATAAATAAATACAAAAATAAACTGAAACCATAAAAATCCATCAATGTAGCATTACTTCCACTGTGAATGTTTAGCTCTCGGGGTCATCAAACAAATGTTTCACTCTTGCATAAATTATTGGTTTACTTCTATCACTGGTAATTTCTTTATCTTTAATCCACAGCAAACAAATTTTTCATCTCTTCAATGAAATTGCTATGTCATTTACTAAGTTTTGTCATTACCATAGCCCCTCCTGAACACTTAATTCATCCTTGTTTTTGAAAACAAGGCAGATTGTTCATTTCACCATTCTGTACTCTGCATTAAATTTGCTAACATTTGTTATACTTTAATGCTTTTTAATTTTCCTGCTCCTTGATTTACTTCTGTCAATCCATGGTTGGGCTCTTAGTAAAACAAAAATATTACAGGTTGAGTATCCTTTATCCAAAAACTTCCAAAATCTGAGAGTTTTTCAGGTGCTGACATGACTTGCTATAAATGGAAAATTTCAGAAAGCACTGGGAAGTTTTCTAGCTGATATGCAGCTGTTGTAAGTGACCCTTGTTTTCCCTGGGTGGGGGGTTCTCCAGCCCAGCTACATAGCTTACATTGGCATGAGTTTTTTTTTTTTTGTTAGCAGTCATCACAGCAACACCTTCATTCATGGATTACTTAACAGGTGTTTCATGCTCAGTAAAGATATTATTCAAAACATTAAAAAGTCCTGCATTTATGTTTTTTTTTTTTTTGTTTTTTTTTGTTTTGTTTTTTTTGTTTTTTTGTACACATACAGAAAGTACAAAACATTTTTATGTGAAATCTTAATTTCACCACATACAAGTCTGTGTGGACATTATATAACTAGCATCATTACCTGTATGTGCATGTAAACAAAATTTATTAAATTTTATTAAAAACTACCTTCAGGGTATATGTATAAGGTGTGTTATCAAATGTAAAGGGATATCGTGTAATGAAGCACTTCTGGTCCCAAAAATTTTGGATAAAGATTCTCAACCTGTATTTCCATTAAAAAAAAATGTTAAAAATTTGTAAACTAAGTTCACAGCTTATGACCCAAAATGAGTTCAATATGGAGACTTGGTTGGTGTTTAGGATGTTCTTGGTCACTTCTACATATGTGTAGTATACTGTTGGTCAGTTGTTTTCATTTCATCTTATCAGGGCGAATTTTATTTTCTTCAGAAAAAAACCATTCATTATTCAATTTGTTCAATTAGCAAAACCCAATATAGATAGATGTTTGAAAGTAATTTTTAGTTGTAACAGTAATATGAATAAGAGAAATGTTAACTTGGATCCCCACACAAGGGAATTGAAAAACTACCGACCAATATTAAAATAATTATCACATTTCAATGTTATTTATTTCATTATTAAATTGTATTTATTAAGAGATTCCTTTGTAACTTAGGAATTTTTTTCTTTACTGTAAATAAATCCGTCTTAATTTTGATTGGTTAATTCATTGGAATTACTATCAATAGTAATCCAATGAATTAACCAATGTACCTGAACAATTGTTGCCTTTTTTTCTTTTCTTTTTTTTTTTTTTTCTTTTTTTTTTTTTTTTTTTAATAAATTACTTTCAATCTGTAAGTCATGAGAAGAATAGATTTGAAGAAATTTTAGAAAGATATTGTCCCTCCACCGCCCCTTCCTGCCAAAGTGGATTTAACCCTCAGGCATTATCTAAGTTTATTGAAATTTCTCCTTTGTGAACATTTTTCTGGTGAAGTGCTGTCACTCAGTTTATTGAGCAAGATCCAGTTCTAACAATATCCCCCCCCCCCAAAGAACTTTGTTTAACCTTTGTTAACAATTTGAACTTGTAAATGGTAAATAAGGATTTCCTTAGAGTTGGTTCACATACTTTAATAATTTAGTAAATTTTTATAAATCTATGAATAAAAATTTTTTCAATTTACTTCTTTATAAATTGGTAAATGATAAATATTACATTGCATTAATTTTACTAAAATTGTATTAATTTTTAGAACATTGTTTATTTACAATAATAATTTTATATTTACAATCTAATAAATAAATAGTATTTAATATTTTTTTATGTTAATACTCAAGAACAACAAAAAATATATAAGTTCAAGTTCATGTTTTATTACAATTTTAATCATTGCTTTTTAAAACCAAGATTGCTGAGGAGTGAAGGTAGTTAAAATAATAGCAGTGTCAAGAGAAAAACCTTAATTTTATGAGCATGAAGGTTTAAATATTGCTGAATTTTGAATGATTAAAATAAACATATTTGATGAAATATTTTTCTAAACATCACATTCAGAATTTAAGATATTAATTATTAAATTTTGTTTCTACAATGATAGACTATAAATGAAAATTTTGCAATGTTAAATACTTGTCTTGTCAGCAGATGTAATTTACAAAATGGTTTCATCTTGGATGTTGTAGACCAGGGGTTCTCAACAGGGGTGAATTGTGACCACAGTAAGTTTGTGGGGGGGGAGCAATTATAGAATTTGGCCTGTCACATTGAAAAGGAGGAGGCAATGGCATTTTGACAAATGATGAAAGGGGTGCATGGGGCAAGCAAGGTTGAAAACCCCTGTTGTAGACGCTTTGAACTTTGTAAAATCACCCTCCCCCACTTTTACTTTTTAATTCGGTGAAAAAGTCATTAAATAAATGACATGGTGGTTACTTTATTTTTGCTAGCTTTCAAATTTTAATCTAAATAAGCAAAATAAAAAAAATTTTAATCTGAAATTTAATTGTTTATAATGACATACCACGAGAACGAAATATTAACAAGAGAATTATATGCAACGTGTGTGTGTGATTATCATATCTATTATCACCAGTCCAATAAAGACATTTGAATTGCTACCATGCAAAAAGGTCACAAAACCAGAAACCCATGTAGCAGAATTTTTTTTAAGCAACAGGAAATATTTCTTTTCATTTATCAAGTTATATTACCAAAGAAAAAAAAAATTTTGGCCGTTGCCACTCAATCTTGAGTGTTATATATGGTTAAAGCATATTTCACATTATATAGGATGTATCTTTCTCCTGAATCACCCTATATGATATGTCAATATTCAACTTTGTCTATAGTAACCATGAATAGACATAAAATAATTATTAACTGCTGAAATTAATATGCATATAATTATATAAGGACTTTTTTTTTTTTATCATGGCCAACATTTGTTATTAATTCATTATAGGAAGGAGACTTATTTTAACTTAATTGATGTGCATTTCATTCAGTATTGAGAGAAAAATAAAGATTTTCTTTCTCTTCCAACATCTGCTGGTTGTTGAACCCAAAGGCAATTTGAGTTTCTGCTTATACTGCTCCTTTCTTGTTCTTCCTCTTTCTCTCTTTCAGGGTTAAGTTCAGTTTTGCAGTGGGTTTTTTTGTTTTTTTTTTGGTGGGGGGGGATGTTAATCTGCTTTAATCCAGATAGCTTAAAACCTTTCCCAATTTGCTTTATTCTGTTTATCCCTTGCCCCCTTTGTCTAAACAAATGCTTTCCTGGAAGCTTTATATACATGTTGCAAATATGGGAGTAGTATATAAAAAAAAAATAGATGAAGGAAGGAAAAAAAAGAATTCATTTTTAAGAGCTCTTTATTTGGCCAATTGTGCTTTTTTTTCTTTTCTTTTCTTTTTTTTTTTTTTTTTTTTTTTTTTTTTGACTGAAAATAATATCAAAAGATGGATACTGTTTTAGTTTTTCTTTTAAACCTTTCACATTTACCCATGACAAAAAAAAAAAAATAAAATAAATGACTTTCAATACAACATTCAATCATCCCTTTTAGAGAAGACTCTATTCAAGTGTCTAATTAAAATTACATATCATGGATGGTCTAAACTTGAAAATACAGGTTAATTGACCAATAACTCCCACAAGAAAATTTGACTTATGATTTGTATATAATCGTAGTGGTAGCTACAAGTACTGCTATGAAAAATAATTTAGTTTTAAGTTTTATACTTTCATTTGACCTTGAACTGCAGAGTGTAAAAATATGCAAGAACATAATAAACTATATTTAAATTAAGCAAGTTCATAGTGTCCATTGACTGTGGTGCAGCAAATAATTTCAAATGTGAGTTAAAGCGCGTATCGCTTATGTCTATTGGTGCAAATAATACACAGACCCTATAAAATTGGATTTTTTTTTTTTTTTTTTTTTTTCTGCTAGCATCATTTTAAACAAGAGCCTATATTGTTGAAATTTGGAAAAAAAACATCCCAAAATAGTGTTTTTAATCCAGATTGTCCTGTTGAATATGCAAATAATTCTTTATAATTAGCCTTCCAAAATCTTTTTATTTATTCTAAAGTTTCAAAATTATTTTTAGATAACACAAATTGGGATGGAGTGAAGGAATTTTAAGATAATAACAGGAACTCTCTTCATATTCAAGAACACCTTCTTCTGAAAATTGCAAATAGGCTTCTATGCTACATATATAATAAACACTGGAAATTTTATATACAATTCAACTTGATTCTAATAACTTTTACTGAAGTCACTTCATTAAACAAACTATTTTTTTCCTCACCAGTTATTGGTATAATATTTTATGTTTGTACATACATTGGTTAGTTACCTAGCCGGCATTATAACATTCTACATATGATTATATCGACTATATGTACACACAAGCCTGTTTCATGTATAGTACAACCCCTAAATTTATTTTGTGAAAAAGCTGTTTTTTTTTGTTTTTGTTTTTTTTTCTCCCCTTCTTCATATAGCTTGTGTATAATGTGTGCAGAGAACCCCCCCCTGCTTCTGGGCAATACTAGTAAGCTTACTGAAGTCAAATATTGCAGTAATGAACATCATCCTGGATATATTTTATAGCAAATAAATTGTCTTCATTCTTTTTTGTACAAAGCTACCCCCAAAATGGTTAGAAAAACCTCTTATTGTAAAATATTAGGTTGGTGCAAAAATAATGTCGTTTTATCACATATGTTACTATGTGAGAAAACGACAATATTTTTGCACCAACCTAATATCTGTCACAAAGATTTAGACATTGTAAGTTTTTTTGTTTTCATTCATGTCTGACTAGGTAGGTTACGGACACTGAAAATGCATGAACTTTAACCTCTTCAAAAAAAAATTACCTGCATACACACAAAATGCTTCCCCCCCCCCTTTTTTTTTTTTCTTAATTGATTTGCACTATACTTGAGTATCATCTAGTATATTTTCTGTTTTATATCCAATTTCTGGGCAAGAGCATTACAATAGGATGAAAATAGGAAAATTTTTAATTTCTTAAAGGAATTAATTTAAATTAATTGTTTAAGGTTTGTATTTGTGAGATTCTTATCAGTGTCTGAATCTTTTTTCTTTTCTTTTTTTCTTTTCTTTTTTTCTTTTCTTTTTTTCTTTTCTTTTTTTCTTTTCTTTTTTTCTTTTCTTTTTTTCTTTTCTTTTTTTCTTTTCTTTTTTTCTTTTCTCTTTTCTTTTCTCTTTTCTTTTTTCTTTTCTCTTTTCTTCTTTTCTACATTTGCAAAATGGTAGTTTTTTTTGTGCTGCTTATCCTCCAGGGTTATTTCTATGATATCATAGGTAGGATTTAATAGACAAATATGGGAAAACTTTCATTCACATTATTATGTGAACGATGGCACAACAAATTCTGACGGTAATATGAAAGAAAAAAAAAACAATGATAATTCGTTGTATTTGATCACAATTGCATTTCGATCCAATATGCAAGGTTTCAGATTTAAATACCCACTGCATCTACTGCTACTCTACTTATTTGCACCTGTTTTCTATATTAACTCAATAATTCTGTCAATAAAATAAAGCACCAAATGTTTTCTCTTTTTGGCATACAATTTAAGTACATTTCAATATTCAATGTATATGTGAAAATGAGAGAAAAAATTGTCAATAGTCAGGAATCAAAACAAGAATTATTAACAGAATGGGGGTTTTGAGATCAATGGAAAGATATCGAAGTGTATCGACAATGTGAACATAGCAATCAACACTGCATAGTGACTGTCAGTTTCACAGCTCAGTATGATTTTTCAGACCAAAGAAAATTACATTCAGGCATGTCAATTGCCATGCATTGTTCATTTCTGTCTCACCCCCCCCTCCACACACACACACACATATATGGTTGGTGCAAAAATAATGTCGTTTTCTCACATATGTTACTGTGAGAAAACGACATTATTTTTGCATCAATCTGAACAATTTTTTTACCTTAATTAGCTCAACAGTAGAATTGTTTTCTTGTCATAAATAAACCTTTTCACTTCCTTTCTCTCTCTTTTTGTGTATCATTTTAAGAAAAAATATGTAATTATCAAATCTGAACAATTTTCTTTTTTTCTTTCTCATATCAATGCATTTATTAGATTGGGGGGTATGATTTTATTTTTGTGTGTGCTACAATTTTTATGTCACTTGAGATAAACAAGTTGTCCATTTCTGTATTTCTGTTTTTTTTTTTTTTTGTTTTTTTTTTTAAGAATGTCATTTGAAAATCCAACTTGGAACTTTCAAATTCAGTAAACCTTATTTTTATCCAGCATATCACAATGTTTAATTGTCCCTATTCCATTCATTTTTCCCTTTTTATGATTATATATAAGGTGGATAAGTCGTAAAAGAAAAATAAACCAACCTTAAACATATAGTTTGAATTATTTTATGAACATTTTTTTTAATCCATATTTTCATACTGCCTTTAAGTATAATGTTACACTTGATTTTAAAATGAAATAAAAAAAAAAGTTAATTTCCAAAAAGGGTGCAATTCAAATCCCCCCCCTAATATTACACACACACACAATGGGCTTACATGCAAAATAGCAAATAAAGATGAAATTGATTCTTCATGAATATGATTTACATCATCTCTTTTTTAATTAATTCTAAAATTGTGTTACTTAGAGCTTACACATATTATCCTTTCTAAATTAATTCAATACCTTTACTTTTAATACCTAGAAGTAACGCCTAAATCCTTTCAACTTACTTTTGTCTTTTCATTATTTAGAAGTAGTTATCTTTAATATGATTAAATGGATAAAAAAAATACATTCTTCAATATTATTAATTGTGCAGGATTTTTATGCAATTTGTATCAGTTATCTTCAATATTTCAAAATCAGTCATCTCATTTTATTAAAATTAAAAAAAAAAAAAAAAAGTCCAGATTGAAATTAAGTACTACTGATTCTCTACTATTTTCATAGTACTACTTTTTATGGTCATTCAGAAACCAGTGTGATTTGACTGTCATCCATCTTCTACAAGACTAGAATGACATGTTTTGTAGAATCTTATCAAGCAATGGAAGCTAAGAATTATAACTTGAATTTTTGTTTTGTCAAATGGCACCATTTTTAATGATCAATTTACAGAAGATAAAATGTAAAAAAAATTTTATAAAGTTTAATTTTGCTAAATGATCCAATCAAGTTTTGTTTTTTGGGGGTTTTTTTGTTAAGTGATTTGCACTATACTTGAGTATCATCTGGTATATTTTCTTGGTGAAAGCATTTCAGTGGGATGAAAATGGGAAAATTTTTAATTTCCTAAACGAACTAATTTAAATTAATTGTTTAAGGTTTGTATTTGTGAGTTTCTGATCAATGTCTGAATCTTTCTTTCTTTCTTTAACCCCTTCAGAAAAAAAATTCACCGTGTATAGTGTAACCTGTTGCAGAAAATTAACGATTTTACATTTTTTTTTTTTTTTTTTTTTTTTCTTCAAAAAAAAAATATATTTACCTACATATTGTATGATTGTGTAAATAAATAAATAAATAAAAAAACTGATCATCAAAACTCACACTATACTTGAGTATATACAGTATTTATGTGCATTTAGTAATGTTTTATAATAATTTATTAGATTTAAAATTCAAGAGGCATTGTCTGATATATGTAGGAATCTCTCTCTCTTGTTTACAGACACACAGGAATGTTTTATGGTGAATAATATCTTGATTATATCAGGATGAGGAATTTTACAGAAATTACCCCACTTTGAAAAATTAAATAAAAATAAAATTGTCTCCCTTCATATTGTGAAATGTTTTTCTTAATTTATAATTGCTAATCACATCAATGAGTATAAGAGCATTAGGAGAAAACATTTAATATTGCTGCTGTTAAATTTTGCATAAAATCCCCCCCCATCTTCTTAATTTTAATTTCTAAATATATGCACCTATCCAAGCTCTCTCTTTCACACACACTTAATGTCTAACATTTTCTTTATTAGCCTGTGCATTCAAGAAAAGTCAATGGACTTAATACACACTGTTTAAAATAAAATGGCACATCGATTTCAAATTTGGGTATCCACTAAAAATAACACCCACACACAAGAAAAATTTATTCAACAAAATAAAATAATTAATAAATTGAGATTAATAAAGATTTACTCTTTCATTTATTGGGCAATAAATTACATCGCTTAGCAACTGCTATAGTTTACCTTTCCTTACACAGCTAATTTTAAGAATACTTCAGAGAGTTATCAAATTTAAATTTCTGTGTATAAATAGAAATTGCAAAATAAAATCTCCATATTTACCTTGATAAACTTCCTCGGGAACGTAATGCATGGTTGAAGGAAAGTTTTCTTTACGTCTTTTATTTATGTTATATATATGGGAGAAAATTAAACTTTAATTAAGGGAGAAAGCAATTTACTAAGGCAGAAATGTATAGACAGTGCACTGATTGCTAAATCATGCATGGAAAATTTGCATCAAAGTTCTTAGTTCTTTGCTGATCTTCTGTTATCACAATGTGGTATACTTACCAGAAAATTCTAAACTCCCAAAAAATTTAAATTCAGTATTTCCAAAATAACTGACATTAGTTAGTCTGATTAAGTCCTTCTAGATGATGAAACGTGTAACACAGAATTATTCTACTTTGTCATTCAATTTCTCTCCGTCTCTCTCTCTCTCTCTCTATATATATATATATATATATATATATATATATATATATGGTGTCCACTTTAAAAAATTTGTATTTGCGATAGAAATAATTTGTAAAAAGGATTAGAAAGAAGTAAATCTATATTTTTTGAAATTTTATTTAAGTTTCCACATGTTCTCCATCATTAGGGTAATACAATTTTGCAGTTCACAGAAAATATTTGCCAACTGATTTACAGTAATGCCTGAAATCACATTAGTTATTTTAGCTTTCAAATCTTCTAATGAACTAGTTTTGGTTGCATACACAATTGTTTTCACATGTCCCCATAAAAAAAAAAATCTAATGAAGTCAAATCTGGCGAACATGGATGCCAATAAAATGTGCCACTCCTTCCGATCCATCTGTTAGGAAATTCCTGATTTAGAAACTCTCCAACATGCAGAGCAAAGTGACAAGGAGCTCCGTCTTGTTGAAACGCTGTATTATCTTTCAAGTTTAATTGTTCAAGCTGCGGAATAAAGTAATTCTGCAGCATATCTAAATAGCTGTCACTGTTAATAACACGATAGTGAATATGATCCGATTTTTTTTTCCAAAGCACACCACACATTAACTTTAAGAGAGTCCATTTCATGTTGAAAAGTTTAATTTGGGTTTTCCGTTCCCCAAATTCAGCAATTATGCCTGTTGACCTTGCAAAAAATTTTGAAATGTTGCTTCAGCAGAGAACAGTAAACTATTCACAATTGTATCATCATTGACAAATTTTTCATTGAACTGATGACAGTTAGCTGTGCATAATAATCCTCTTCTAACAACTGTTGATAGAATTGAATGTTGTAAACTTTCATGTAAAGTTTTGCCCGCAGAATCTTATTAGACAAGCCTGAGCTCTTATGATGCACATTTTACAGACTTTCTTGTACTTTTGCTGTCAAGGATTTTTCTATGGATGCAACAATTTCATCACTGATACATGGCCTTCCACACCGTGGCTTATCATGGACGGAGCCTGTCTCTTTAAATTTTTTCATCCATTTAGTAATAATGTTCCTATGAGGTGGTTCTTTATTGGATTCAATTCTAAACTTTCTTTGTACAGCAATAGATTTCAGTTCAGCCAACCAAAGGACACAGTTTACTTTTTCCTCAGTTGAAGCCATGGATCAAATTGATTCTGGAAAAAAGAAAATATTTTTTTTACTTATCTAAAAATTGTTGCAAATTTTGTGGTAAAGAATTATTCAATAAATATACTTAAAACTAGGTACATTAAACTTTATAACATTTTTTACAGATTATTTCTATCACAAATACAAATAAAGTAATAAATTTTTTAACGTGCACCCGAACTTTATGGACACTATATATATATATATATATATATATACATACATACATATGTATAAAAAATAATTCCAAGAGGATAGAATCCAGGTAGAACTCAATGTCCAGGACAGAGTAAGACACACACACACACACGTATAGGATTGGTGTATACAGAATAAATTTCAATAATCAAAAATACTTTTCTTAAAAGAGTGCTCAATACAGAGTAGACCAAATATAATTTATTTGAAAATTATAACATGAATATGTTATAAAATCACTACAAAAATAGCAATTTTGTTTCAACACTTCCGGTTTTTTATCAAGTGATGGTGTTGGATGTCATTTGTTATAATTTTCAAATCATAACTTTTGAGATTGTTGAATTTTCTTCTATTTTTGATCTGTTAATGCTACTATTTTTCACATACATTACTTAGGCCTATGAGATTTTTAATTCCTTTATATTCCTCTATCTTTCCTTTGCTTTCTTCTTCACTCCCTTATTATAATATTAAATTTTTTTTATATATTGAATTTAAATTTAATCCTTTACAGAATTTTTAAATAATTAGTATAAGTTTATATAATATAAATTATAAATTTAATATTTGAAATATTATATTAATGTAATGAGATTACTTATATTTAAATGAAATTAATATATTAATAATTTACTTAAACTTTTTTTTTTTTACTGTATCTTTTACTATGTAGTTAATGATGTAGTATTGAATGGATTAATATAAACATCTTTTTATAAAAGTATTAATTTTAAATTCTTACTCCCATTCTATAATCTTTTAAACTCCTCTCTGGAACTTTTTATGTTTTTTTTTTTTTTTTTTTTTTTTTTTTTTTTTTTTTTTTTTTAATTACATTTATCTGTACCAATTCCACTATAACCACCATAGGTTCCTTACCATTATATATCTATATAACTTCCTCCTCTATTATAGGCCAATTCTTACTCCCTCTCCTTTTATTCTTTCTTTCCTTCCTTTACCTTTCAAATTTCCTGTGAAGAAATGTGAGAATTCATTCATTTTAGTAACTGTATTTGTATTGATAAGTCCAGGGGAAAAATTTCTTTCCCATGGGCAAAATGGTCATCTCTATGAGGTAAACCATTTGGATCTCATTAACTGTAATTCACTTATATGCTCTATAATAACAATTATAATGAGCTCTCTTTTGTGGATCAGTTTTAATATTTTATATTAATAGGATCTACTTGGGTTACTTACCACAGATTTTTATATATATATATATATATATATATATATATATATATATAATGAGAAAAAATTTGTAAAGCCTACAAATGCGGTGCAAGGTATATGAAATATATATACAAAAACAGTTTTACTGCTGTCCACAACTAAGTTTTATGTGGGCATAAAGTTAGTAAATATTGCAGTCACACAATCCTCAGGTGGTTAAAAAAAAAGGCAATATGCACTAAAAAAAAATTTTTTTTTTTTTTTTTTACAATGAATATTATATTGCTCTCTTATATATATATATATATATATATATATATATATATATATATATATATATGTGTGTGTGTTTGCAATAACTAAGGTTTAAAATGAAAAATCTGTTTTTAAAGCTTTTATTTTTGTTTTAAATATTAAATTTAATCTAATGAATTAAATTTAATATTTTCAATAACCAAAATACTTTGCTCCATTTCAAAATTAATTTAAACTGACTGGATGGAGTTTTTTTGTTTTTTTTTTTCCTAAATTAACTGATTTCATGACCATTTTTGGCCTGCCTTCATCACAATGTAATTCTCTTTATTAAAATTTCTTCTAAAAATAAAATATACTTTCCTGAAACTTTATTTGAGAAATATTAGGTGATTTAAAGTTTAATTAATCTTATTTGAAACAAATATTACTTAAATTTAAAATATTGCAGAAATGCATTTTTTTAACACAGCCATAGCTGTATATCTAAGACATGATGGCATATGGATGTTTATCTAATGTTTTTCTAGTGGAGATAACTGTAAAAAAAAAAAATAATTGAAGAATATAACATTAGCAACTTTTTTATAAAATCTTTAAGTACTCAGTAATCTTAAAAATTTAGGAAAATATTCTCCATAATCTTATATTTTATTGAAATTTTTGATACTTTGGCTTTAAATTTACTATAGTTATCGCTCTTATTTTTTTGATAATGTCATATATGAACATCTCTTTCTACAAAAACTGGCATGTTTATACACATACAAAAAAGAATTTCAAAATTCTTTTTAAAATACTGGGATCCTTAAATTGTAATAAGCTTTTCAATTTATGAATATTAAATATAGTTTTTACTTGATAACAATATAACCTAACCATTACAACACTAACATAGAATTTTAAAAGAATTGGAACTTTATAAATTATTCTAATTAAAATTTGAAAACATGAAACCAATTATTATTTCTCATTAAAAAAAAAAATTTCTTAGGACAATAGTGTCCTTAATATTATGTATCTTATTTGTAAAAGCAATTAAAAGCTCTTCTAATTAATGTTTTAGTTTTATTGCATTTTGTTAACAATGCAGAGCAGAGTTTGGGTAGGGGAGGTCCTGTTTTACAAAATTAAATTGATACTGCTTTTAACTAATATAAACGTTAAATGTCGAATTTTCATAAAATTAAATAAGTAGAGGCTAATAGATGTAAAAAAAAAAAAATAAATAAATCCACCTGCAGATGCAAAAAATAACAAGATTTTTCACCAAAATTTCAACTGCTCTAAAAAAAAAAAAAAAAAAATGATTAAAAAAAAAAAAATCCAAAAATATTTTGGTGTTTCATCTTAACAGATTTTGACAAACCTTTGTTTTTATCAAGTTTGTGTAATTTTTTTTCCATCATGGTATTGGGGTTTTTTTTTTGGGGGGGGGGGGGGGGGCTCTCCAGCAAATAAGTATACACACACACACAAAATTTATATATATATATATATATATATATATATATATATATATATATGTTTCCTTAAAAATCACTGACAAGTTACTATAGTTAAGTTTTTTTTTATTTTTCTTTCCTTATCTTTACAAATGACAGGACTCTCTTTCTCCCTCTGTCTCCCTCTCTCTTTCTCCCTCTGTCTCCCTCTATATAGAAATTATCTGAATTGTTGGGCATACCTTACATTTGGACAATTTCTATATAATTTATGTATTTATATCCAGAAAGAAAAGAAAAATATAAGAACACAAGAAAAATTAAATAGAAGAAAAAACAAAAAAAAAAAAAAAACTTAACCACAGTACCTTATCAGTCATTTTTAATGAAACCTGTATAAAAGAGATATTGCTTCCCAAATACACAAAGAATATGTATATATAGACACAGACACACTTTTCAAAAAAATAGAAATTTTCAAATGTCAGTGTCATCACCCCCCCCCCCCCATACATTTATAGATACATCATCACAAACATCACTTTAGTCCAGTTAAATCCTAGAGGAAGAAATGTGTTACATGAAAAAGTTTTTCACATTGTCGTTAATCTTCCTAACAAATATTGTGTTTCAGTAAAAGAAAAGAAAGGGAAAAGTTGGTCAATCAGAATATATTTCTGCAAGCTTTGTAATTAGTGCTCATTAATGAGAGAAGATTGACAGTAATTAATAAAATTAAATATTTACTTTTGAGGTTTGCAGGATATGGGAATATTAAATTTTTTTTAAATTTGTCCATGAAAGACAAAAAAGTAAAAATGACATAGTCTGCTCCATTATTGTTGCCAGCATCTCCTTTTTCCACATAGTCTCTTTATGTTTCCAAAAAGGTAGTGGCAGCAAAAAAATCTTAACTATATTCAGTTTGTGCCCATTGTGGAAATTCTTCATTTTCAGCCAACATTTTAATTTATTTATTGAAATTAGCAACTCTTTGAAGTTGTATAATTTCATGATACACTTTTAAGTCCTGTCATTTGTAAAGATAATTCTCTCATTAATGTTGATATGTCTTAGATTTTTCACACTTTCTATTTTAGTTCATTATATTCTTTAAAGACACTGAAAGATTAGTTAAAAATATGACAACAGTTCCCAAAATATAACCACTGCACAATTTGCACACTAAAAAGGGCTCTCTCTGTCTCCCTCCCTCTCCCTCTGTCTCCCTCCCTCTCCCTCTGTCTCCCTCTCTCTTTCTCCCTCTGTCTCCCTCTCTCTTTCTCCCTCTGTCTCCCTCTCTCTTTCTCCCTCTGTCTCCCTCTCTCTTTCTCCCTCTGTCTCCCTCTCTCTTTCTCCCTCTGTCTCCCTCTCTCTTTCTCCCTCTGTCTCCCTCTCTCTTTCTCCCTCCCTCTCTCTTTCTCCCTCCCTCTCTCTTTCTCCCTCCCTCTCTCTTTCTCCCTCCCTCTCCCTCTCTCTTTCTCCCTCTGTCTCTCTTTCTCCCTCTGTCTCCCTCTCTCTTTCTCCCTCTGTCTCTCTTTCTCCCTCTGTCTCCCTCTCTCTTTCTCCCTCTGTCTCTCTTTCTTCCTCTGTCTCTCTTTCTTCCTCTGTCTCTCTTTCTCCCTCTGTCTCTCTTTCTCCCTCTGTCTCCCTCTCTCTTTCTCCCTCTGTCTCCCTCTCTCTTTCTCCCTCTGTCTCCCTCTCTCTTTCTCCCTCTGTCTCCCTCTCTCTTTCTCCCTCTGTCTCCCTCTCTCTTTCTCCCTCTGTCTCCCTCTCTCTTTCTCCCTCTGTCTCCCTCTCTCTTTCTCCCTCTGTCTCCCTCTCTCTTTCTCCCTCTGTCTCCCTCTCTCTTTCTCCCTCTGTCTCCCTCTCTCTTTCTCCCTCTGTCTCCCTCTCTCTTTCTCCCTCTGTCTCCCTCTCTCTTTCTCCCTCTGTCTCCCTCTCTCTTTCTCCCTCTGTCTCCCTCTCTCTGTCTCCCTCTGTCTCCCTCTCTCTGTCTCCCTCTGTCTCCCTCTCTCTGTCTCCCTCTGTCTCCCTCTCTCTTTCTCCCTCTTTCTCCCTCTCTCTTTCTCCCTCTTTCTCCCTCTCTCTTTCTCTCTCTGTCTCCCTCTCTCTTTCTCCCTCTGTCTCCCTCTCTCTTTCTCCCTCTGTCTCCCTCTCTCTTTCTCCCTCTTTCTCCCTCTCTCTTTCTCCCTCTTTCTCCCTCTCTCTTTCTCCCTCTCTCTGTCTCCCTCTCTCTCTCTCTCTTTCTTTCTCCCTCTCTCTTTCTCCCTCTGTCTCCCTCTCTCTTTCTCCCTCTGTCTCCCTCTCTCTGTCTCCCTCTCTCTGTCTCCCTCTCTCTGTCTCCCTCTCTCTGTCTCCCTCTCTCTGTCTCCCTCTCTCTGTCTCCCTCTCTCTGTCTCCCTCTCTCTCTCTCTCTTTCTTTCTCCCTCTCTCTTTCTTTCTTTCTCCCTCTGTCTCTCTTTCTCCCTCTGTCTCCCTCTCCCTCTGTGTGTGTGTCTCTCTCTGTCTCTCTCTCCCTCTCTCCCTCTCTCTCTGTCTGTCTCTCTCTCTCTCTCTGTCTGTCTCTCTCTCTCTCTGTCGCTCTCTCTCGTCTCTCTCTCTCGTCTCTCTCTCCTCTCTCTCTCTGTCGCTCTCTCTCCTCTCTCTCTCTCCTCTGTCTCCTCTCTCTCTCTCCTCTGTCTCCTCTCTCTCTCTCCTCTGTCTCCTCTCTCTGAATAGACATGTTTTTTTAAAAATCACTGGTGCATATACTAGTATGTAATTTTAATGTTTACATAAGTAACAACCAATTTCATGTTTTAAATTTGTACTTATTGATTTATGGCATTCAACATATAGGGAGAAGGTGCTGTCCAAATTTTCAGGCAAACATTTGGTTTTTGTTTTTCTCTTAATATTTTCACTTGGTTCGAAATTGCTGTATAAAATATAGAAATAAGAATAAAGAATATTTCTTTTTCTTTTCTTTTTTGTTTTAACTTTGCCAAGTGAAATTGTTGTTTGCCTTTCATTAAAGATCACTGCAATCTTTTCTTCCCCTCCCACCAAATTTCATCCACTCACATTGCATTTTCTACAGACATAAAAACGTTTTTACTTTTCAATTTTTTACTTTAAAATTGTAGCTTTATGAAGAAGTGGGGGGAGGCTACCTATCAAAACTTCTTACTTTATCAAAGTTTGGCTGTTTGACACCCAGTGTGCAATGTTTCAGTTAAAATTGCTTGCACTTAGCATAATGGAAAAACAGTTTAATATATGACAGATTTCACATGGCACTACCACCCTTAAAATAAACAGGTGGGGTCTGCTTTGTACAATTTCCTACCCCAATAGTTTTTTTTTTTTTCCTCAATGCAAAGATTGAGAAAAAAAATGCAGTATAAATGTTGATGTCACACTACATTGAACAAGATATTGAGAGTATATAATCCACTATCTCCTGTCACACACACACAACTTGCCAAATCTATTTGGATATAATGTCTACCCTTCTAAATATGGTTGACAACTGTAATATAATGGATAAAAGTGACTCAAATATATTGCAAAATTTTATTTTTACTGCATAAATTGAACATGGAGTGGTAGTGATGACCTTTATATCTCCTATACACTTTGCTACCATGATTCATACACAAGATCATTTCTGAAATAAATAAATTTACATAATGGATTTTTTTAAAACTATTTTTGTTTTTATTATAAGATATTTAGGATTTTTAATTTTCTTTAGTTTCAAGGTGGTCAATTAAAATGGCATACTTGTTTGGGTGGGGTTGAGATCTTCCAATTGTTTTCAATTGATAACCAGTTTTGATTTCTCACTGAAGTTATTGAAAATGCCCAGGATTCTGTGGTGTATTGACAACTAAATATACAATAATTGGGAACCTTGCAATGAAAATTGGTGGTTTGTTAATATTACTCCTATACAGACATTTCTACAAAAAAAAAAAAAGATTAAAAAAAACTCTAATTCAGAAATGTCTTTTAATAAAAAAAAAATTAAATAGCTGTTTTTTTTTTGGGGGGGGGTTGTTTTTTTAATAAATTGAGACATTACATTGTAGAACAAGAAATGTAAACAGAATTATAAATCCATCTTATTTTTATATATATATATATATATATATATATATATTATAATTTTAATTAACATAGTCTGTCATGAAGTAAAGAATTCCATATTTCCTGCAGATAAAGTTAAATCTTGACATCGAAATAGCAGCAGCAGCAGTGATTGTCATTTTTTGTTTTGTGAATTGCTCTTATTTCAATGAATTTCTTCAAGTAAATCTATGATGAAGCTTTGTATTGAAGAAGCCACATTATCATAAACAACATAATAGCTGTTGCCCTAATTATTGTGATTATTTGATGACCAGAAAATCTAATCTGAAAAAGGTTAAGTTTTTTGTATTTTGAATTTGCTTTTAATTGGAATATTACCAAAGTATAAACATGTAAGCTCAAAGTTTTTCATCTTTCCACTAACCCAAAGACTTTTTTTAATGTTTAATTTTAGTCCACTCCAATTTTCATATTTACTTCTTTAATTACTTCCTAATCTTGACCATAGAAATGACTAGCAAGACTACTTGGCATTGTTTGGGTTAAATTAATTACTGTGATCACTAATCTTTTTAAGATTATGCATAAAGGATTATCCATAATCTAATGGAAAACCTGGAAATTTAAGTCTGGTGGATTTTAACTGAATATTCTAAGGGAGAAAAAGATCTTGTATCAGATTTAGTTTGGAATAAATCCATCATTGATATGAAACAAATAAACCTGAAATATTATAGAAAGGTGGGAGAACAAGTTGGAGAATGATTGCAACAGCACTGACAAACCTTTCTCTGCTTGTGTGTTTCTAGCTAGATATTTGTTTTTGTTTTCTTTTTTCTTGCAATAAAATGAAAGACCTTTTTAATTTAATTTTCAACATTGAGATGTGCATAGCACATTTCAGATTTTTAAAAATATATAAACAAATATCACATTTTGTAACAGTATACCAAAAAATGCAAAATTCTATGAAAACATATCTTTTTAAAAAACAGCAAAATGCCGTTAGAATTCTATTGTAGTGACTAGTGATGCTTCTTTTTAAAGCACAATGATTCAAGTGTTTTTTGTTTTGTTTTTGTTTTTTTGTTTGTTTTTTTTATACTCTCTAGGATATTTTTTTTGCCATAAGTTTTAATATTATTATTCAAAGATCTGCTGTGGTCATTACCACAAACTGATATAACAGTAGAACAGTAGGTGAATCGTAGTACGATATTTTTCCCGCATTGGCTTGCTGCTGCAAAAGTGGTAGATTCGTCAGGTCGCTTATCTAACCCATGAGCCAATACTGTAGTAGTAATAATAGCAGTTGCTATAGAAAACGTTCCTGTTGAGCAAGGGGAAGTAACTCTGGGTTTTGCGTAGTCGTGCTTAACTCCCCATGAAAACGAATATTAGATCAGCCTGTCGCTTACCATGCTCCACGGTCAAATCCCATCTTCCTCCTCAACCATTATTTCGAGCAGCGGTCTTGTGGCTGGTGCCTGGCACTCTGCTGCTGTAATACCTCCACCGCCACCTTTGTTTTGACACTCGCATCGCAAAGAAAAGACGTGGACAACACACCTTTATCTTTCCGACGAACGACTACAGCGAGCTCGCCGAGAAAAACAACACCGAAAAGGCCGCACGCACGCACGCACGCACACACACACACACACACGTTCTCTTTCACTCTCTCTTTCCAAAAGTCTCTGGTTTTATTACTGTCTCCCCCACCCCTGCTTGTTGTTCCAGGCCGACTAAGCGATCATCGATTTCTTCTTTTCTTTTTCATTCTTTATTTTCTATTTTTTTCTTTCTTCTTTTTTTTTTTTTTTTTTTTTTTTTTTATTGTCTCACCATCGACGTCGAGATTCCTCCGAAAAAAATGGTATATAATCTTGACAGTATATATTTTTCTTATTTGAAACACAGTATGAGAGAGTGGGTGGGTCGGTATGATAGGCATCGTAAGTGAGTGAGAGAAAATGTTTGCTACCTCTCTGGACTGTTGCTTTATTTATTGTCATTATTATTGTTATTATTATTATTCTCATCATCGTTGTTATTATTATTATTATTATTGTTGTTGTTTTATCACCAACGCCATTATTTAAATATCGCGTTTCTTTCAATTTGCTATTGTTATTATCAACACGATTATTATCATTTATCGCTACAATATCTATGCTATGATAATTTTTCTTTCTTTTTTTTTTTTTTTTTTTTCTTTTTTTTTTTCCATAATAATATCATTATTTTCCCACGGTGTTATCATGACCACCACCAATTATTGTTGTTTGATGTTGTTATCCCCCGTTGATTGTCAAAAAATTTTTTTTTTCCCTTAATTTAGTTCATTTTTTTATGGTTTAAATTCAAAGACGATGTTTATATTTTTCTCAGTAAAAATGACAAGGTTCTCTAGTCTTTCGATTTATATTTATTTAAACAGAAATCCAGTTCGCCAATATAAGACCGTTAGTACATCGTATCTTTTACCGACCGACCGCCCCCTCTTTTGCCATCGCCAACAACTTGTGTCCGTGTGTCCGTTTCTACACGCACACATGCGTGTTTAGAAGTTTCTGCGAGGTTATATATATATATATATATATATATATATATATATATATATATATATTTGTAAATTGTATGAATAATAACAGCATAAATATACTTGTAAATGTTGTTACTGATGTGTTCTGTTCACTATATGAGACTATATTTTTACCTAAATTATATTATGCAATTTAAATGTTTTTGTTTGTTTGTTGTTTTTTTTGTTTTTTTTTGTTTTTTTTTGGTGGGGTGCAGATATGTATATTTGAGCATTTATGATTTATAGATCTTGTTTGCTCGTGGGGGGGTACCGTTTTATATATATATATAATATATTTGCACGCACACAATCGCACTGTTGTGTTTTCTTCCCCCTAGCCCTCTTCCACTGTGCCTGCTACTGCCAGGGGAGGCAACTCCAGTTTTGATAATACTACAGGGTAACTGGCAGCAACATTCGTTGCTTATGAATATTTTAGTAGCGGCAAAATATTGACAAAAGAAGGGAGAGAAAGAAAGAAGTAAAACTGTTAAGCGATTTGTGAGAGTGGGAAAGGCAACTAGTGAGAGAAAGAAAGAAAGATTCCAAAGTATATATTTACTGTGTAAAATGTATTTCTGTGTACGTGTGTTCGCACCTTACGTATGTATGTATCTTATGTGTGCTACTGTTGTTTGTGATGCTATTATTGGATTCTAGGTCTCTTCATTCCAATTTCAATGTGCGGACATTAATACTTTTGCGCGCATATATATATATATATATATACACACACACACACTACTGATTATTACCATTTAATAATATTTATTAGTGATTTCCAGCAACTTTATATTGTATTGCAATGGAATGTTTTCTATTTTATAAATAATTTTTCTTAACTTTCCTATAACATTGATTATCTCTTAATATTTTAGCAATTTTCTCAATATAACCAACTTCCACCAAAATCAATTTTTACTCCTCCAATTTCAATTATAAATATTATCTATGATTTTTCCTGCTACTTGCACTTATTATTTTTCATTATTATATTATTACTTTCATTTTCATTATTATTATATTATTGCTTTCATTTTCATTATTATTATATTATTACTTTCATTTTCATTATTATTATTATATTATTACTTTCATTTTCATTATTATTATTATATTATTACTTTCATTTTCATTATTATTATTATATTATTACTTTCATTTTCATTATTATTATTATATTATTACTTTCATTTTCATTATTATTATTATATTATTACTTTCATTTTCATTATTATTATTATATTATTACTTTCATTTTCATTATTATTATTATATTATTACTTTCATTTTCATTATTATGTTAATGTGTAATATCCAGATTTTTATCAGTTTTTTAGTTTACTGTTTTTATTTCTTAATTATTTATGCAAATTTTTACTAATTTTATTGTTCCCCACTTAGGAAAAAATAAGGCTATTCACAATTATAATTATTTCTATTAATGGTTGTTATCAATTAAAAAGATATTAATTGGATTATTTCAATTACAGTAATTATTACCATTTAATATTTACAATCATTTTAAAGGCACTTAAATTTGATATTTTCTGATAAAATTTCTCCAATGCTACCAGTTATTATTGCTAGATACTACTACTATCACTACTACTGCTGCTATGAATTTTACCTTCTGCAACCCCAATTGTTTACTTGTTACTAGTAATATTTATACTACCACTTCTACTCTTAGAAATATTTTATTTTATTTTTTTACTATTACTAATTTTTTTAATATTTTTTTGTTTTTGTACTATTTGTTTTATCTAATGCAGATATTTCCTATTAGTAGTAAATATTAAAATAAACCCTTCAGTCATCACTAACTTTGTACCTGATACCTAATATTATTTCTATAATGTCAAATAATAATTTCTGTTGTCATAATCATTACTAACTCTACCATCTCCAATATGACAGTTCTCACTTTCACCAATCATTCCTTGTAAAACATTTTTGTGTGTGTGTGTGTGTGTATTTATATTGTTTGTCTTTGTCTGTCTCTCTCATCCAATTTAGGTATTTTAAAACTTTTTTTTTCCATTTTTGAGACAGTGAAATCATTTTTCCTTTTCAAACCAATTATTATAGAAAAATCCCCCTTAGATCTGTTCATATACATATGTTTGTGTTGTTTAAATTTTGTCTCTAAAAACCTTTTTTTATGTGAGTTGCACACTGGCAGACAATTTTATTATTGATCAGATCCAAATACAAATGGATTCAGAATTTTAGTATCAACCATCAATTTAGAGTTAATTATCACTGGTGACAAATAAAAAGTCATTGATTTTAAGTTATTTGCTAACTTCTTTAATAGTCATTTTCTTCTTCCATTATAAAAGAATTTTTTCATTTCAAATACTTCAAATCCTTTGTATTTGTAGCCCTAATTCTGGTGACATTCAATTTTGGTATCTTAACAAGAAGTAATACAACGAATTGATCTTGATTGTTTCCCAACTGCTGAAGGCTTACAGCCACATCACATTAATACACTGGTTCCCTTACACTGAAGTTAAGCAACATCGGTCTGGGTCTGTACTTAGATGGGTCACTGCTTGAGACTACCAGGTACTGTTAGCTTGGATGTGCAGGTGGTGTAGTGGATAATGGCTCAGAATTGTTAATTCCAATTGCTGTTGGTTTTTGTTGTATTTACTTACAAATACCCTTGGGGAAAGGTATGAATCTACCTTTTCTCTCCCCCAGCTATGGATTAATCACTAAACCATTATCTCCAAAAAAAAAAAAAAAAAAAAAAAAAATTGTGTTCAAAATATTGAGATTTCAGCATTAAATAAGGCTTACAGATTGATGTGCATCAAAACAAACACAACTGCTGCACTTTGGAAAAAACCTTTTCTATTTTTTTCTTTTTTTTTTTTCCTTTTTTTCTTTTCTTTCCTTTCTTTTCCTTTCTATTTTTCCTTTCTTTTCTTTTCTTCCTTTTCTCTTTTCTTCCTTTTCTCTTTTCTTCCTTTTTTTCTTTTCTTCCTTTTTTTCTTTTCTTCCTTTTTTTCTTTTCTTCCTTTTTTTCTTTTCTTCCTCTTTTCTTCCTCTTTTCTTCCTCTTTTCTTCCTCTTTTCTTCCTCTTTTCTTCCTCTTTTCTTCCTCTTTTCTTCCTCTTTTCTTCCTCTTTTCTTCCTCTTTTCTTTTCTTCCTTTTTTTTTCTTCCTTTTTTTCTTTTCTTCCTCTTTTCTTTTCTTCCTCTTTTCTTTTCTTCCTCTTTTCTTTTCTTCCTCTTTTCTTTTCTTCCTCTTTTCTTTTCTTCCTCTTTTCTTTTCTTCCTCTTTTCTTTTCTTCCTCTTTTCTTTTCTTCCTCTTTTCTTTTCTTCCTCTTTTCTTTTCTTCCTCTTTTCTTTTCTTCCTCTTTTCTTTTCTTCCTTTTTTTTTTTTTCTTTTCTTCCTTTTTTTTTTCTTTTCTTTTACTTGTCATCGACAAAATGATTTATTTCATCTCAATAATTAACAAATTAACATGTTTTCAATAAATTCTATACATATTAATTTTATATCTTTCCTATTGGTTTCAAGTCCCTGAAATTTTTTCTCCTCTTGGGAGATTGTAACTCATAACTATTTGCACTCCTCTTCAGACATAGCTTTTTATAAGCAGGCACCTTGATAATGAGAGAAGCCTGGATCTTTTAAAAAAACATCAGAAATGCTAACAAGAGAAAGGATAATTCCTTTGCCTCATCAATAGAAAACAAATGAAAAATGATGTCTTTTATAACAATGTTGGCTTTATTTATACCAAAAGAAAAATTAAATTCCAACCCAATCTTATATGCAAATTATTAAATTATGACAAAATATTTGTACTAATTCAATTGAGTTTGTTCACTATTTACTAATGCACAACAGTTAACATCAATGAAATTGTCAAAATTATTTTAAACCAGACTTACATTATAATCTTTAAATCGACAAACTTGTAAAATCCATTTTTCCATATTGTCTTAGTTTCACCACAAGAAAGTGTTCCTCTTTTGCCCAATTTTGATTTACTTTCCCCGAGGACACCAAATTAATTTCTTTTATAAAAGTGTCTATTTTAGGTGAAATCATATATTCCATGTTTATAGGTTAAAATTTCATTGTATAAAATTGATAGGATTAGCTATTAAAAAATAAAAAATTTTTTTTTGATTTATTGTAGCTGAAAATGGGCAACAAACAGAAGATGCACTGTAGATATTAAAAAATACGAGATGTATTTAATGAAATTGAATTTAGTAAAAAAAAAATTTTTTTTTATTTTTTTTTATTTTTTTTTTTTAAGTCCTTATAACATCTTTTCAACTGAACTGTTGTGATCCAGGATTGTCTTGAGTCATCTTTCTTATTATGGATCTTTTTCGATAATGCTACATTTTATTTTTGGTATTTTCCATGACTTTTATCATGCAAGACATTTCTCTCACTATATTTTTTTTCTCTATTTCTCTTTATATGTCTTTCTCTATATCTCTACCTCTCTTTCTACCTCTCTCTCTCTCTCTCCACATATATCACTCCTGTTGTAAAAATTATTATCCAAAAATGTCTTCACTCATCAACATTAAATTAAAACGGCAATAATCTTAATTTCTATATTAAATCAGCAATAATCTTAATTTCTATATTAGAATATAAGCATGAAACAGCAAAATTAATTTAAAAAAAAAACATTACACAATGCCCAATTTAAGATTAAAAAAATAAAAATAAAATAACACTGGAACATGAAAAATAAGCTTTCAAAGACACCACCCCCACCCCTCCATTTGAAAAACTGTGGAGATTATTGTTTAGTATTAAAAATCAATTTCGACAGCACAGTTACTATTTTTTATTGTTTGCCATTTATTGACATTTGTCAAAAGTATTTCCCACTTGTTGACCAGCATGTCTTCAAACATTTTAGTCTGCTTTCATAAAATGGCTTTAAAGTTTTTCATGTAAATTACAAGTTTGAAGATGTTACCACTAAGCTATCACCTGTGGCAATTAGATTTGTGAAATATTACTTAATGGTATCTGAGTTTGATTTAGCATAGACGCCTGACAAGAGTGTTTCATTTGCTGTTTATAATTATTTTGATACAAATTTCCTAAAGAAATGAATGAGTCTTAAAACTTCTTCTCGTCCTGAATACAACAGAAGACATTTACCAGAAAGGAACTTGCAGATCAAATCTTACAACATTTTAATATTTGAAAGAATGTCCCATTTACATAAGACAGGTGGTGGGGGGTGAAGGTCATGTTGTGTCAGATTAAAACTTTTTACCCATGGTGCTTTTGACTTGATAACAATGTCACCAAGTCATCATGTTTCTTTCAACTGAAAACATCTGGAAGGACAAATTAGAAAGGAATTCAATCAATAATGATAACCACTTCACTGTTTCTGTACCTTTTACAAAATCCATGAAAACTCAAACTGTTTTTCTATCATCGAACCTGACACCCTCAGAATGTTTACAATATAGGGACAGGAAACTAGGTCCTTTGATCTAAGAATTTTTCTTTCTATCAAGCGCTTTCCTAGCTGAGCAGTCCTTTGTAAGCCTTTCAAAGAAACATACTACAAGAAAGAAAAAAAAATTTTTAAAAATGGGTAATTCATTTGGCCAACTTTTCCTGGATATATAGCCTGATTGTGTTTGGCAGGAAACAATCTGTTGCCTCTAAGTGTTGACTTCAATGATCATATATATATATATATGCTTTGATTTAAAATAAACACCTCAATAATTAATTTGCTCCCCAACTTCTAAAATATAACTATAAATAACTAATTATGCCACATGCCAACAGATTTCAGAAACTCAGGGGTGGCCAAGCAACAATTCATGAGCCACCATGCAGCTCTTTGATATTTAATATGCATCTTGTGGAAATATGTTGGTTGTACTCCTTTTTCTTTTCATCACAGTTAATATAAAATGTAAATAAGAAAAATTTCAAACTTTATAATAATTTACTGGGTATGAATTGAGACCCCATTGGATTAAAACTTAAGTTTAATGTTCACAAAAACATGTGTAAATTTTGTTCATGTCTTGCAGCTCTCAAACATCTGAACTTTATTGTATGTGACTTTTACATTAAGCAACGTTGGCTATCTCTGTGTAGATGCTTACTCATAGGCTTTTTTCTGTTAATTCAGCCATATTGTTAACCAATGACACCTACTTCTGCAATGTCCAACAATCAAAGTTCTACAATGAATGAGGTCCTATAAAAAAATTTTTTTTAATTTGAAAATTATTTTGAAAACTAAGTGACTTTGTTCACATGCCAATGTCACCTAACAAAAGCAATGTCTTGTCAGCAGTCCTATTATACATGCACGTCCTCCTCTCTCTCACAACATGTTCTTTTTTGTTACTTTATTTGACCATTGACCTCATGGTTACTTTTTATCAAAACTTTACCCACTTGATTATTTTATACTTACTTTCATTAACTTTTTTCAGTTAATGATAATTAACAAATCAAGGGAAACTTCTTTTAAATGTTTCTAAATGTTTTCTCACAAACATCTTGACTAGTTTTCAAATATTTTTTAGTCTAATGTAAGGGCAGATAATTGAGGGTAGGTGCTGCATAAAACTTTTTTTTTTTTTTTTTTTTCCAACACTTGCCGTTTCATAAAATGATCTGTCAATTCTTGGAAGAGTGAACTTTTCCATTTATTTATGACTCTGCTATTTGCTGTTCACTTTCATATAATTATATCTTCTTTGGTTGTCTGTTGCTACACATTCTTTTGAAATGTAATCAATTAATGCAGCCACTTGTATGAATATCTCAATCTTCATCCTTGTCATCTATTCAATTCTTTCTTTTTTAGTTCTAAATCCAGTGTCCAAATATTGAAGGTGAAGAAAGAGAAGACAAATACCTCTTGCTGTAATGGTGGTCCTACAGTGGTGAGTTACACACTCATTTTACTCACTTTTACTTGAATGTACTGTTCATGATGAATCATACTAGTACAAAGCATTTTTAATACTAATTATAAAAAGAGTTGCTCTACCTTTACTGCTTTGAGCATTTATATAGTCTATGCTAATTAGGCAGTCATTTACATATCACTACACTGTTTTATTTATGCTGGATGATATTAGGAGAGCTTAGTTTTGACTTCATTAAAACAATTGGTGCTTATTACATCATGACGAGTGGTATATGGGTGTGCTGTTTGACAAAAAAAAATTAAAATTAGCTTCTTTTTATTGATTGATTTCAACATTGAAGATGGAAGAAAATTATATTTTTTGACAAATGACGTTTTATTTTAAGGAAAATAAAAATGTAATTCAAATAGAACATTTGTGCAGTTTTATGACACAACTGATTAAATATGTCAAAGTGGGTTGTAAAGTTTCCTGCTGGAAATTTCTGAACAATGATCTACAGTAGTCAGGTATAAATCGGTAGAAACTGCAATGCAAATTGCAATACTGATAAATAGTGGATGCTTAACAATATGGGATGTTATTAAGAGACAAAGCCTCCAGAATTAAGAGAAAAGGTTTAATACTCTAGCCAGGATAATGCTAGACTGAGTATTTCTCTTTTGATGACCAGACAAAAACATTATTATAGCTTGGCTGGGCAGTTTTCACTTGTCTGCCATATTCAAATATTCAACTTTTCTTTGGAGAGGTTTACTTGTCTCTGACACCTTTTTATCTTTGCTTTTCCTTTTTTTCTTTTTGAGCGAGGGTAGCAGCTAAGACATGCCTTTTATATTTTTTCTCCCTTTCTTGACCTAGAAAGTAACTACGAGATTATGAACTCATTCTAATCAAGGAAACAAACCACTGTTCACAATAATTGTCAAATATTACTGACAGCTAAAAAAAACAAAAATAAAAAAAAAATAAAAAAACATTTATTCCTATCTTTATAGAATACGCTTAACAAAAACAATTTCGGTTTTGGGAAGTTTTCAAAAGTGTAATAATATATTCAACAACATGGCTTCATATTGTAAAGTGCTGCATGTCAATGTTAAATGTGGTCCAACAAAAACAAAGGACACAATCAGGTTGTATGAAGGTAATTAACCATGACTATATATTAAAGAGCAGTCAACTAAAGGTTGGTGCCATGTTGGTGTTGGCACTGGCAAAAAATATGATGGTCATAAGAAGTATCATCCTTCGCTCGCTCTCAAACATAAATTTCAACTCAAGCAAGAACTCCACTCAAAAGTTGTTTTTGAATGGTCCTACCAGTAATGCCGCAAACATTGACATCTTATAAAGAAAATGAGTTTTTAAATAGGTGACAATATTTTGTTGAATCATTATTTTTACAATTGGTATGCAGCTCATGATAAAAACACATTGAGAGGAGATTTTTGCAGAGAAACCTGAACACTTCTGAAGAAGTTGCCAATTAAAAAAAAAAAAAAAAAAAGCACAAGTTTGTAGAAGGAAATTCTTGATTTGCACTCGATTAAATTTTTTGTATATACAGCATAGATTACAGCGAAATCATACCTGGGTTTTTTTTTTTTTTTTTGTTTGTTTGTTTTTTTAAATCAATTTTGTATTGGAGAAAATAGCTTAGGACATAAAATTATTGAAAGAGTATTTACTTGATTGAAATTAATACCAAAGGACTTATTCTTTCTCATTTACATTTTACACTACAATCATATCATTGCAACATATTATGAGCCAGTAGAAATGTACCATTCTTCTTATATGAGTAGGATTTGAGGGGGGGGGTTAATGTGCATAAATCCATGGCCATATTATGTTCAAATCGGTATGACAGGGTTCATACAGGTCCCAGAAACCATGAAAAGTCCTGGAAAAATAGCAGTAGTCCAAAAGCCCCTTGAAAAGTCTTCTATTCCTTGCAGATGATCTTTTTAGCATGATCATGAAACTGGAGAAAATTTAAGGAAGAGCACACTGAAAAGTTCCAAACTGAATGAATTTGCAAGAATTTTGTCAAACCCTAACATGCTGCAAAGATAGAGAGCAGATTTCTAGCAGATGGGGCTGTACAAAATTTATCCAAAAAAGGAAATGTGTCAACAAAAGATCTGTTTGCAACAAAGACAATGTTCATCACTATTATTGAGAAACTTCTCGCAAAGTCTCCCTCCTAGATACCCTCTTGTAAGAAAATAATCTGCCACAGAAGTCACTCTAAAAAGATGTCTTTTCCACATGATGGATAAAAAACAAGTTGAACACTTTGTTCTACTCTTTGTCTAGCAAGAAAGAATATTAAAAACACTGGTCACCTAGCACTTTATCATGGTCTATTTGGCCACAGTTGGAGATGCTGGGAATGTTCCCATAACTAAGGATTTTCTCTGCAATGCTTCCGATGCCAGAGCAGTATACAACCAATACCTTGATGCTGAGAAAAAAAATAAAAGCAGAAAGAAACAGCTTGGCAAAAAAACGGAAATCCATGCTTATGGAAAATGAAGAATTGAAGACCAAAAAAACACAAGCTTAAAAGATGCACACATTTGCTCAAGTCAGCCGACAGCTATGTGGAGAATGCTGAGCAGATTCAGAACTTCACAAAAGTCCAATGCCATACAAAGATCTGCAAAGGACAAGTCCATAGAGATACCAAAATTGGAAGAGGAGATGAATACTAAACTAGATGAACTGGAAAAAAATATTAACATCATTGTGTTCCATGCCATGTTCAACAAAAGCCATGAGTAGTAGGGCTAGCTAAAATGGGTCGTCTTTTTGTGAAAATCTCTATAGTTCTGTTCATTAAAACCATTACATCACAGGAAATGTTCAGTAATCAAGAATTTTTGTGACATTCACAAACCATGAGTCGTCTAGATGGCTGAAATGTGTAGGAGTAAGAATTCAAGTGTGTAATTCAACATTTTCAAGTGTAATAGAACTCCAAACTTTATAGAATGCTACACAAAATATGTAACATAGCCAGGCCTTCATTCAGTTGTGTTTTTAGCCTTCAACACTTGGAATCCTTCACTACTTTCAACTGATCCATGTGACATGAATTATTGGAACCAGTTGTAACCTTTCTTTGAATATCTCATCTGTTAAATGATTAAAACATAAATCACAAAGTTTGTGTTTATTAAAATTGATAACCATTCACTTTGTGCACATGCCAGTTTCAGTCCTGGAAAACTCCTGAATTTTTTTTGTACAGATCTGTGGCAACCCTGAATGAATTTATTTTTTTTTTTTTTTTTTTTTTTGATTGCTTTTGAGATTAAGATGTTTCTTCAACTAAAATATTTCCCTCATTATTTTCCCTTTATTTTACTGGGGACAAATTTTTTACATGCAAACAGCTTTCATGGCAAACAAAATGTCCTTAATATTCAGTATTTTAATTCTTGGCAACTTTATTATAAACTTTAAGATGTGATTATTTAATTGTTTCCTTCATTTCATTTGCTGCCAAACCAGGTGAGCAAGTTCATTCCTAACTTGGAGAAAGCTCTGAATAACCTGCCTTTGGATACTTCTGATCTCATTCCATCTCACATGTCCGAAAGTTTTTCCATGTCGTCTGTTGCCCAGCAACAACAAGCCCAGCAGCAGCATCAGCAGCAGCAGCAGCAAGTCCAGCATCGGCAACAAGCACAAAAACAAGTTCAGTCATCCATAAGTAACAATCTGGATGATGTCGGCAGCGATGATCCAAATGAAGATTACTGCGCTTGTTGCCGCAATGGAGGTGAGCTTCTCTGCTGTGACTCCTGCCCAAAGGTTTTTCATCTACAATGTCACATTCCAGCTCTGATGGGGGCTCCAAGGTGAGTTTCTCATTATTATACAAAAACATTGGCTTTTATGAAGATAAAAAAATGTTTGAAAGCCACACTACAGCATAAATGATGGCTGTGATTCTTCCCCATTCAGACTTTCAATTCCCTTTACACTTTCAAACTTTGTTGCATTGAACTGCAGAAAAAGAAAATGATTCAGTGCAAAATTAAGATAAAAATTCTTACTTGTTGAAGGAAATAATGCAATTTTGTCATAATTTTGCAATGACATTTGTTTGAAGAAAATTCATTCCATTTATTTTGCTTTAATGGATTCCTTATATATAAAAAAAAAAAAAAATTTACTTTTCTCACTCGGGTTTCAATAGAACCCAATAGCTCCCTAAGTAATTGTTAAGTTGCATGAAAAGATTTTGGCTTCATTTTCAATTTGCAAGGAAACTTGATTTTTTACTCTTTTTTTTCTTTTTTTTTTTTTCTTTTTTTTTTTAATTCTAATAGATTTTTGAACATACTCACCAGATATTGGCTTTACACAGAATATTTTTATATGGTCTTTTTTTGAGATCTGTTCTTTTTTTCAGTCTACAAAAGTTACTTCCCTTGTGTGAATTTCTCCATTTCCTGCTGATGAACATCAATAATTTTAAGATTTCTAAATTGACAAAATATCATCCAGCAGTATTTTAATCAATGAGAATTTTTTATGTGCTAACATATAATAGAAATTTCTATTTTAAAAGAAATGCATTTTGTTTTTTCACTTTTTAGTGGTGGATGGAATTGCACATTCTGTGAAGACCCTGGCTGTATTGAGGAACAAGCCCCAAAAGAATTTGTTATGAGTGGTGGCACAAAACGTAAAGCACCTACAGGTCTGTCGGAGAAAGAACTGAAGGTAAGTTACTAAGAACTCCTCTCTCTATACATAACCTTTTATCAATAACGATTCTTATTCAGAGATAGGAAATTACTATTCAATTTTAAAATTGACAATTCTACAAATGTAACAAACTTTGCTCATGAGTAGCAAAAACTGTTAAATTTCGCCTTTTTATTTATAACATACATATAATTTTTGTTGGTAACTAAAAAAAAAAAAAAAATTATTTCTTTAATAGTATATTTTGGTAATATTGTTTTCTATTTGACACAAGGATGGATGGATAAGTCCCCAGCCCAACAGCAATTAGCTGAATTTTGATTTGAAATCTTCATTGTCTAATAGTCCGTCTCTAGAGAGAAACATTGGGTTAACTCGGTGTTTCTCAACTTTTTTTAAGCAACTGCACACCTAGGAGCAGATGAAAATATCATGGCACACTTAGCAACATTTTTAAAGGGTATACATTAAAATGTTATGAAATATTAAGAGCATGTATTTTTCAAAAAATATACACACACATATGAACTTACTTTATTTCAATGTTTCTATTCAACTATTTGGGCAGCTTATTTACTGTAAACCTGTCTGTTTTTTTCACAATTTCTTCAATGTTTAGTTGAATGTGTGATAAGTGGACCCTCATATCTTAATGAATATTAAAACAAAGTATTTAAAAATAACAATCAAAGAATAGTCAAAATATTATTCAAATACTAAAGCTGTACCATTACTACTTCCACACACGCACACACATATGTATGCCGTGACAATATTTTACGGCACACTTAAAAGGATCATACGGCACACTAGTATGCCATGGCACATCTGTTGAGAATTACTGGGTTAACTATATTGACAGCAAAGGAAATTGTATTGAAAGTATTTGTTGTGTAAAATGGCTTTTTTTTTTTTTTTTTTTTTTCCTCTTTAAGATACAGGTTCCTCCAAACACAGACAAAAGGTTGAGAATTTATCATTTATTCTTTGCAGGTTTGTGAACGAGTGCTACTTGAATTATTCTGTCACAGTGCCAGCACTGCATTCCATGAACCTGTCAGTAAAGCTGTAAGTAACAAAATATTTCACTGGCCGCCTGCATCATTCTCTCAGTGACTTGCACATAAATTCAATTTCAAAGAAAATGAAGTGTTTCTCAATGGAAATTAATAAAGGCTCTTTGCTATGTTTATAAAGAAACACATTCTCTGTTTAATTTTTTTTCTTCTTTTAATCCAGATCTTGTATACAATAATTTAGTAATCCTGAGCTTGTGTCTCATTTCCAATTCTTGAGTTTAAATTTAATCCAACAATTTGTTTGTAACAAATAGGTTTCTTTTTTTTTTTTCTTTTCTTTTTTTTTTTTTGTCTTTTTAATGATGATGATGTATTTAAAGAACAAAATTTATTTGACTGATTCAACAATTTGTTGTTTTTTTTTGGGGGGGGGGTTGTTTTTTTTTTGTTTTTTTCGTTTTTTTTTTCCTAAAGAAATTTACAATCTTTAAACGAGCAAAAACGGCAGGAGTTGTTTATCCTTAATTCTTTACTCATCCAGACTTACTGAATTTTATTTTACTAATAAGAATCTGTTATTAATGCACCATCTTTGTTTAATTCAAAGCAGCTAATTGCAATTAGGTTAATTAAACATGAAATCCTGTCAAATACTCAACAAATCAGTACAAGCCTGATGAGGGTAATAGTAGTAGTAGTAGTAACAGTAGATGATTAAATTGCTGTCAATTATGAAATGGAGTCAACCGCAAGTCAAAATGCTCAAATATGAGGGTCTGATTTTTGAAAAAGTATCGAGAATTGAAGATGGAATTGGTCTTTTTTATTATATATGGTAATTGTTTGGATGAGCTCTTCCCTATGGTACCTAGACTGGTGATGAGATCTCATCAATTTACAGTTGAGTTGGCTAGAGTAGCCATAAATTCTATGCTAACAGTTACTTTTCTTGTACTTCTTGCTTGTGAAACTCCCTTCTGGCTCCATGCTTTTCCAGCTTTGATCTGCAAAAATTTGAATGCAATGTCAATCACTAACTTAATAATCCTCCTTAATACTTTTTCCTCTTTCTCCTCATTACTAATGTTTCTGTTCCTAATTCCTCCACACATTGTAACCCATTCCATTCTAATGTCTGTAATGCCTTGCTTGGGATGATACTGATTAAAAAAAAAAAAGAAAATAAATTAACAATCTGTTTTTAACTTTTAATTTTGGTTAAATGGAGGCCTTGTTATCTAAATGTGTTAAATCTGGGATTATATGGAATTGTATGTTAAAATTAGTTTTCTCTATGATTTACCTGAACCTCTCCCCCCCTCCTGCTAAATCATTTATTGCTTTTTTTTTTTTAATTTAGAAAATATACAATTGAATTTTTGATATTTTAATCATGTATTTAAACAAACATTTGACAGTTTTGTTTGTTTTTTGTTTTTCAGGTCCCTAATTATTACAGGATCATCACCCACCCAATGGACTTCACAACCATCAAATGCAAACTTTCTCGACAACACTTTAACCATTACAATGAAGTGGAGCATTTCATTTCAGATGTTAAATTAGTCTTCAAGAATTGTTCACTCTACAATTCTGTAAGTATTCACATAATCAATTTATTGTATTCCTCTCCTAAATTTAATATAAATTAAGCCATTCTTCTTGACGTTATCTGAGTCGGCCGCAATTGTTTCTCATAATAGACAGTTGTTAACCTTTCTATATTTTACTCTACTTTCAACAGTTTCCAGTCTTGTATGCTCATCTCAGAGGGCATTACTGTGCGCACATACATACACATGCACAATTTTAAAAGTACAAAATTGACCAATATTTTAAGAGTTTAAAAAAAATTTTCTTAAATTTCCAGAATTATTCTAACAAAGAAAAGAAAAATCACATTTTCACATCTTATGCATGTAATTCTTTGAGTTAAATTTAACTGCACCCTTTTACAGTATTTAAATCCATTTTACAAATACTTGAAGATTTTTTTAAGAAAATGTTTAGTAAATTAGCTTTCCCCTGATATTGTTCTTCTAGATTTTCAGGTTTAATTATTTATCCCTTCAGTAAACAAACCAAGAGAAAAGTTGATTTTTTTTTTTTTTTTTTTTTTTTTTTTTTTTAAATTTTGTGTAAAATTGAATGTCTGACTTTTATTGTCATCCTTGTTATTTTAGTTGATTTATTCTCAAATCTCTGCTATTGATTTTCTCCCCCCCACCCCAAATTTTTTTTTAATTTTGAATTTGTCAAATGTGTATCAAAGACTGACTGAATGAAATTGAATCAACAGAGAAAGCAAAGATTAAAAATATTGACATTTTTTTTAAACATTTCTTTGAATCCATTTTCTAATTCAACATTTTTGTTTTTCTTGTCATATTTCTATTCAAAGTAATGTCATTGAAAAATGTGTCCTATTCTCTTGTTGTAGCTTTCAATATTGTTGCTATTTTCAGCCAAAGGTGGTTTTCCTAATTAAACTCATGCAATTTCCTATTCCAGTCCTCAGGCATTGTCCACATGTTTTCCCAATTTCTGGATTCTTACAGCTTTGTTCTTCATTTTCCATTCCTATTAATATTTTCGTTGTTTGTTTGTCTCCTGAAACAGGATTCGTCTGAAGTTGGCAAGGCCGGCAAAACAATGGAGGGATTTTTCCATGAATTGGTCAAGAATTACCTCCCCTGCTACACGTCCCTCTTGTATCGAGAACTGAGCATCCACGACACAACCCTGTCTTCAGAGTCTGCATCGAAACGCAGTCGACCTGACGATGCAACGTCCGCTACTTCCCCTTCTCCTATCTTGTAACCGAAGACTTCCCCTCTCCCTCAAGCCATTTTCTCTTTCCAGTCTGTCCCCCACCCATTAACACCAATTGTTGCTGTCCAAAAACAAAAAAACTTTTGTAACATTGATGTGTTGGTATGCCTCAACATTTCATAGGATATACATGGACCTTTTTTCTTTTTTTCCTTAATGTTCATATATATATATATATATATATGCAGAGAGAGGAGGCAAAGATGGAATTGCCAGCCAAAGCAAACTCTTCCTCTTTTTTACTCTCTCCACAATCCCCCCTCCCCTGTACATTATTTCTTCCTCTCTATCATCTCAGATTTAAACCAAAAGAAGAAAAAATTCTGCCAGGCCTGACATGTTGAAAAAGAAGGAAAAACAAAATAAGCAAAAAAAAAAAAAAAAAAAAAGCATTTCAAACAGTGGAGAAATGCTGTGAGAAAGAGAGAGAAAGAAAAGGATTGAATGGAAGAGTGAGAGAAAAGGAGAAAAAGAAAAAGCAACAATAACAAAAACAAGGTGAACAAACTTAGATTGATAAGAAAAATACAAAAAAAAACATTTTAAAATGTTCATTTTTTTTATTTTTTTTTCTCTTTGTTTATTTTGTTTATTTCCAAGTTTCTTTTTCTTTCTTTCAGTTTTTGTTTGTCTTTTTCCTTAATAAGGAATTTAATCTTCAAACTTTGGCAACCAATTTATAAAGACTAATACTGAACTCATCTAATTTATTTAAATCATTAAATAAATTCTTCATTGCTGCATCTGTTTCAGTTTGAAAGTATTTTGCGGTGGGGTGGAGCGAGAGAGAGTAGGGTGGGGGTAAAAGGATATTGCAGAAATAGTACCTTCCATTCTTTCTTTTAGAAATGATAAATTTATAAACAGTTTCTATCCTAAAAAAAAAATAAAACAAATATGAAAAATAACCTTGCCAATGACTGTTCAAAGCAAACAATAAAATAAAATTCACTGACAACATGATGACAATCAGACTTCAATTTGCTGACGGATAACTGACAGGATGATGTGCAAGGCCACTTCAACCCCTTTTGCCATGAATGCAGTTTTGATAACAAATTGGCTTTTAAGCTTCCTCAGTGACTTTTTAAACATGCTTTCTTATTCTAGGAATTTATTTTTAGAATTTTTGGTAATTGTTTTCTGAGCCAGAGTGGTGAGGAAGGGAGTGACCGCAATCAGTCATCTTTAGGATTTCTTGATTATATCAAGGTTTTTTTTTTGGGGGGGGGTAATCAAAAATGTCATAAAATTAAAATTAACTTTCTAATCTCCATATTTTCTGTTTTATGAAAATTTTTATTAACAAAAACTAAAATTTAGCAAAGTTAGCAGAAGAAAAGAGAATTAAAATGAATTTGTCTGAAGAAGACTAAATTTGTATCTGTTGTTTGGGTGAAGGAAATTAGCTTGGTGCACAGGCAAGTTCCCCCACCCTCTTTATCACTTTTCTTTAACTAATTATACTATGTTGCCATTATTTTCTTTTCTTTTTTTTCATTGTGCACAATTAAAAATCCAAATCTTGACCCTAAATAAGTGGATAGCTCAAGAAATAATGAACAAAACTTGAGATATATATATATATATATATATACATATACATACACATACACACTCTTATGTGTCCATTGATATTTGGAAATTCAGATTTCAATCAAGAGTTATGTAAACATTTGAGTCCAGAACTGTCATTATTGTCCAGGCATGTTCTGGACTTGACTCTCCACTATGGAGCTGTATGGAAGCCCACAGCCAAAATAACCCTTACTGATATAAGGATTCAACTCTTCTCACACTCACAACTCTTCTCTCACTCCCTCCCTCTCTCTCTCTCTCTATATATATATATATATATATATATATATACACACACACACACAATTTAATCTTGCTTGTTGAAAACTTTCAGATTCTGAAAAGACTTCAAGTAAATGAAATGTTGTTTCATATGAAAAGAAATCAAATCTTTAAAGTATACAATTTTAGTTACCTCCTCCATTTTGGTTTTATTTATTATTATTTTAACCGTTCTTTACACTACTAGAGATTGATGACTACTACTGCCAAGTACAGTACCACCCAGGATTGGAAACAACAAAAGCTGTAGCCCTTTACTATTACTGACCACTGGAGGGTCAGGGTTAGTATCATATGTGCCGATGGGGCTAGTCATGGACATTGGGGGAAAGTGTATCTTCATTTTTTTTCTTTTTCTTCCTTTTTTTTTTTCTTTAACCCTCCCCCTCACTTATTTATATGGTTTAAGCTCTTACCGTTACCTTTTCCCCCACCAAACTGTGTATATTAACAAAGCACTTTAAAAAAAAAAAAAAAAAAAAAAGAGAGAGAGAGGAGAAAAATCATTTGTAAATACTTTTTTGGGGATGCGTTTAAGAAAAAAAAATATGCTGGATAAAAAAGAAAAATTTCAGTGAGGAAAACTGGGGAAAGAAAACTTTATTTTATTTTTTTTTTTTTAGTTAGTATGTTAGAAATCTGGCCTCATATTTTGAATATGAAAAGAAAAGTCAAAAACCTGCACATGTGTTTGGCATGAAAACCAATGTAAAAATTGTCACAAATTTTAATGACACTAGGGAAACAAATGTTTAAAAAAAAAAAAAAAAAAAAAAAACCCTATTTCCTGTCTTCATTCCAGTTTACAATAATTGAGTGACCAAACTTCCCTTCCCCTATGAGAATATAATAAATCCATATTGGGTCGGAGGTTAAACAAATTTCTATATTTTGTGCAGATGTAAATTTGATGTTTTCTTTAAAAAAAAAAAAAAAAAAAAAAACAAGAATGTAGATCAAAATATGAAGCCATATTTTTAAAAATTTGGTATTAAGGTAATTGTTTGAATGTTGTCATATTGCAAAAAGTGCCTTTGAAAATTGATTTGCCTTTTTAACATCCCCCACCCCCCAAAAAATATTCAAGTAATAAAGATTTTTTTTTTTTTCTCTAATTGTCTGAGAGATATTGTAATGTGAGGAATGTGAGAGAAAAATTGAACTTGAAATACAGCTGCTGCTGTTGCTACAGTTTCTTTAATGTCTTCAAAAGGATATAAATGTCATTTTGAAATTATTTTTTTTTATTTATGCTTTCATTTCTAAACGGCATTAAAGACCCAGACCTTTTTTGCAATATGGTTAATGTCCAACATTCAAACATTGACTTTTCTCTTCTATTTCAGAAGTATTTTCCTTTCTTCCTGTGTTTTTTATCATTTGAACTTCCTTATTTTTCTCTGCCCTACAAACACAGCATCTTCTCTTTGTAGTCTACAAGAAATTATTTGGCACTCTAACTGTACGTCGCTTCAACTACCTGATCCCCATCTCTCTTCCAAGTGGTCACACCTAATTCTTTCCAACCTATTCTCTTCTCCACTTTTCCTCATTCCTCACCTGAGAGAATCTTAGGCCCTCACTCTTTTACCATTTTCATTTGCAGGCATTGGGAGGGGGGGGAGATTTCTTCTGTACAGACACTTGCTAAAATGAGTGTTCAGGCCATGCCATATGTGCTAAATACTTAAGTGGGCTGACAATTCAATCGGCAATCTCCGATCTTTTTGTCATCATGGCAAAACCCTAATAGGTATCTACATCTCGACAATATAGAATATAACTGGAGGAGATTGTAAAAAGTAAACCACATGATGATTTTTTTTTTTTTTTTTTGACAGGGGAGGTACAATTAGTGATACACATTCCCTGCAGCAAAGGAGATTTTTGACTCTTCCCAAAAACGAATCAAAATAAATACCAAACAAGAATACAAATAATTTTACTCGTCCGGATAGATATCAGCATATGCATTAATATATAAGGGGGCGAAAAAAAAATCTTATTCTTGTTTTGTGTGTCAAGTCATATAAAACTATGCACAGTTATTTACAGGTGAGACTTAGCTGACTGGGAATTTTGAAGGTAGTTACCAAGATGAAAGCCACACCCTCAGGCTTCCTTTCCTTTTTGGTGATGAGTTTACCACCTGTAACATCCATGATGGTTTACTGACTCAAGAGAGAGATAGTGGGGAGGGGTGTGGTAGAACCAGGGATTAACCATGAAAACATTGACTTCACTTGAAATATACAAGCACTTAGTCTGTACAGATAACTGCAAATGTCTGCCATTCCTCATCCCATAATTACAGAAAGGGAAACCAAAAAAGAAACCAGTACTTTTCCTATGTACAGACATCAAAGTATCTACTGTTCATACAAAACAAAACAAATGTAGATTTAAAGTTTCATTAAACAAGTGTTTTTTTCAATACGTCTTTGTATTTTTTCCTTTTTGCCTATATTTTGTGATCTGATAAATGTCTTCACCATGCGTCAATTGTGTGTGTGTACAAATTGTTTATTTTGTAGTATGTATATAGAAGTCTAAAATATTAAATATGTGATGTTCAACATTTTTTTTTTTCTTGCTGACAAAAATGATGGCTATTTTAAGTCGGTGGGTTTTCACGTCTTTAAAGGAGATCTGAAGAAACAAGGGAGATAACTATAATACAAGAAAAATATAGAAACCCTTTCTATGTTGGATTCTATTAATACTTAGTATCACATGAAGAGCAATCGCTTTTCATCTGACAACCTGCAGTTTCAATTTCAACACTCGATTATCTCAAGTTATCAGACCCAACTCAAATCAAATTACAGAACTTTCATAAACACTTATTTGAAATTAATCTTTAAAGGGAAAGAGAGGGGAAAAAAAAAACTCAACTAAGCATGAAAAGCAATAACCATCCAAATGTAGTTGTCTTTTTCTGTTTTGTCTGCTGTTTGACTTGGACAATTTTCTTATTCTTTGGTAATTTGTCAAAAGGACAGTTTTTCCCATGATACTGCTTTTAACTACCTTCACTCCTCAGCAAGGTTTGTTTTAAAAAGCAATGATTAGAATTTTAATAAAACCAAAACATGAAAGTTAATTTATACATTTTCTTTGTTCTCAAGAATTGACAACAAAATAATGAACACTATTATATTGCTTATTTACACTTTGTTCATTAATTTTATTTTATTTTTTTGAATGGTTGGCAAAACATCAGCTAATTACCAATTGATTCAAACATTGTAAAATGGTAAATAAGGATTTGCTTATAATTGGTTCATATATTTTGTATTTGTTTTTTAGAAAGTTGTAAATATAAAATTATTCTTGTAAATAAACAATTTAGTCTGAGAAGAAAAATTGTTTGTTGCAATGCAGTGAACCAATTTTCCTAGCAATTAATTCAATATAATCACACCATTTCATGACCGTGGAAAATGTGAGCCCGAGAAAACAAAGTGTTAATGATGTTGATGAAACGGTTTCTCTCTGATGATTAACTTTTTATTTCCATTATCCTCATCCTTGTTGTTATCACTTAATTGCTGTTGTTGTCAGATCCACCTTCACCTGAGGTAGTAGCACCTGTTAGGGTCCCAGCTATGGACAAATAGTGAACTCCCAAATTGGAGTCAAAATATAGAAGTATAAAAATACATTGAAAAATTACCCACAATACATTATTGGGTTAAAAAATAACAGCATTAAATGACCCATAAGGAGTTGATGTGCTGTCAAAGAAACCAAGTCATGTTTCATCCACTGTACCCTTCGGCTTCCATCAGGTGTTGGTTGATTGTGTAACCCTCAAATTGAACACTTTATTTTATCTACAGGAGTAAATTGTTCTCGTTCCATTGACTATATCTATGGCTATCTTGTTTAGTACTGCTTGGTTATTTCTCACCCGTTCCCTATTCCCACTGCCCAATCCAGGGATTGAACTCCTAATTACTATGTTGCCAAACTCTCAAACCAATGCTTTAAGCCACAAGGCTTTTGTTCTGCAAAATTAAATATAAATCAGCTTGATCAACAACCACCTGATGAGAATGGGATTTTTTTTTATTGTCAGTCCCCTGAGTGGGTGTGACTAGGATCACTGTAGAACTGGGCAGCTCTTCCCCACCATATGTTTTGTTTGTATGATAATATCTGAATCTTATTGAATGATCTTCCAGTCCAGTCAGTGACATTGTCACTTCCTCTGTCTGCCTTCACTTCTCTTGCCTAAGGTGATGGGACCCTTTTGGCTGAGGTAGTAGTAGCAGCCTATAGGATGACAGGATTGTTGCCTCTTATGACACATTTTTGCGTTTTCTGTTTATTTTAATCCTTGATGTCATGAGTTCAGTCTTTGGGCTAATAATGATTAATAATGAATGAAAAATCTTAATTCAGCTGCTAAAACAAGTTTACAATAAATTTAATCCGTCAGAAAGTGCAAACATTTGCATGACAATACGAGGAAGAATATCTTCAAATTTCAAGCAAAACAAAAGCTTTCAAATCACATTGAAAACTTAAAGAATACAAAAATGAAGCTGGCAAAATCCTAAATGATATGCTAATTCAAACAAACTTAATATGCGCAACCAAGTATTCCAGATTGCCTGTCGTTTCATTAAACAAAACTGACTTCTTAAATTCCTTTGTTGTTTGGTGACTTCAATACTTCAATCTCGAAATAATTGGAAATGTCTTTCAGGAGAAATTGGCACATCCTAGTTTGTTAATTTCTTTTAACTTAGCATTAGATTCTTGGCTTTTGAATGCCGTCATCTTGAATAATCCAAGAAATTTGTAGGCCAACATACAACCTGCACTCTTGTTATGGGTGGCAGCATGTTGAGATGCAAACATTAAATGAAAACTTGAGTAAAAAAATATATTGCTGCCAAGTTTATTTTCATTAAGGAAAATGCAAAAATAAGGTTACAGAGTGCACAAGGCAAAAAAAAATCTCTCTGCACATTCATGCAGAGGATGAGAAGAGTTTTGTCCTGAAGAGGATAGCTTTGTAGTTGCCGAAGAGTGTTGTCCTGAAAAGGACAGTTGCTGGCAAGGATGGTTGGAGTGGCAGCCAATGAAAATAACGATGGTTAGTTGGAACTGCTGCTGATGGCTGAAGAGGTGGGCCAGCTGTCGAAACAGATACTACACTCTGATCCTAGTCATTATTTATATAAAAATACAACTGTGGCAAAGGGCCAAAGAAGTGGGGTGAGATTGGTTGTCACTCACTATCCTAAACCTAGCTAATCTTTCTATATCACTGAGATGAGGTATTATGATTACTTGTATTATCTCTATAAAAGCAGGTTGTGTGTGTGTGTGTGTGTGTGTGTGTGTGTAATAAATGCACGGCCGCAATTTTCGACGGATTTGCACCAAACGTACAATTTTTGAATCAAGCATGGGCAACGCCGGACCATGCTGCTAGTTTACACTATTTGGACTGTTATCCTCATCTTCATTGCCATATTCACAATGTTTTGGTCGTTGTACACTCTGGCCTTTATGTCTATGCCTCTCTATATATCTGTCAATATCTCCGAGATGAGGTATTATGATTACTTGTATTATTTACATTATTCGGACCGTTATCCTCAACTTCATTGCCATATTCACAATATTTCGGCTGTTGTGCGCTCATGCCTTCTTCAGGTTGGTTAGATCCAGTGACTAGACCCAAAGAGTTGTGAGTTGAATACCAGGCCACATCAGTGGTGAACCAAAACCTTGGAGAGTCAAGTTAAAGGGAAATGACTGAGAAATCTTGAAGAGGCATGGCGTGTGGAACTAGAACAATCTACCCCAGTAGGATGAAATAAAGGGTTTGGTTCAAAATTTCAATCACCTGAAGAAGGCCAGAGCGTACAAAAGCCAAAATGTTATAAATATGGCAATGATAAATGTCCGAATAATGCAACTAACTAATCTGATTCACAAACCATTTATTTATTACAATTTACTTAAACGCCACAAGAATTCATTCATCCAACATATGTCACAATACTGCATACCCGAAAGGGAGTGCTATTATACTAAAAAAACACCCATGACAGAAATTTTTTCAATATATACAAACATCTTTTTCTTTTTTTCCTATAAAAAAATATTGCCTGAAATGAAGGGGACAAACCCAAAAACAAAAATAGTCACCTGACCACAGAATTGTATTTTCTATTGCGTTTTATATCCTGAATTAGTCTTACAACGAAATGGCTGAGCTTTTTCTTCTAGTTGTTTTCAAAAACTGACACAACAGTCTGAACAATGTAAATAGCATAAATAAAGATTCTGTGTTTGATTTCCTCAAGTGTAGGGAACATGTTTGGATCACTAAGAATTTATTCCTTATTTCTAATCCGCTCTGCCTATTGGCGGCCGTAGATCGACAGTTTGAGAAGTTACAATGAAAAGTAAATAAGATTAAAATTAGTCATAAATCAATAATGGCTAGCATAGACATCATTTTCAAGTCTCAAATGAAGACATTCTCTAATTTTTATTACAAGTCTAAATATTTACTTAAAAAGTGTTGTTTTCATGACCTGAGACCCTTTACACTTCAGGATCCACACACCAAAAATGAATACACAGCAACCTCGATCCTTGAACATCTCGCATGTCAAACAAATTGGTTTTCGAACAGACAAATCTGAGATGAAAATGCCTCAGTTATCAAAAAAAATTTTGTTTCTTGAACAACATTGCCGAATCGAGTTAACTCAAACAAAATCATTTCAGAGTCAACTGTCATGTTGTATATATTCGTGTGTTATGCTGTGCTTTTCTTTTCCAATTTTATCATACCAGGACTTTTTTCTCTAAATTGATTCCTACTGGAAAAATAGTTTCAGTTTACACACATCTCAAGTTACAAATGGCCTTCAGAAACGAATTAAATTCATGGACCAAGGTTCCTCTGCACTGGTATAACCCCTGCTTTCTTGTACCCTTCATTATTTCCTGTTCCAGCAATGACCAAAAATGTAGCATCTTGGGCAGTGTTATTGATCTTCATAGCCATCACATGTGAGGAAACCAGAATTTATGGAAATAAAGTGGTTGTAATTCTTGCCAAGAATTCAGGTGTGACTCAACAAGCCATGGTAAGTTTTTTGTCTCTGCTGAAAGCCAATTTCACAGAAAAAGTCTAGGCTCTACAATGTCTACAAGTCTGGATAAAATCCCCACGGATGTTCTTAAAAACCTCCTGCCGAGGGCAATCATCAGTCTTGGCAATGCTGTTTAACTGCTGCCTGAAGGAGAAACATTTCCCAAGCCAATTGCAAGGTGTCAGCTGTATCCCATGTTTACAAGAATGTAGGTGAGCAGTCATCCCTGTCACAATATCACTCCCCTTTACTCCAGACCTCAAATGGAACATATATCCGTGCTCTCTGTAAAGATATTGGAAGAATAGTTATTTCATTGTATTGCCCTAGAATATATCTAATTCTTACTATCTCTATCCTAACAAGAACCAGATCAGACCAAGAATGGTGTATTGCTGCCATATTTCGGCTGGAGCTACACAATCCTCACTTACCAGCCTTGATAGAGTTCAAAAGCAATTACGCTGCCTTGTGGATGATGAATTATTTCCCCATTCTGCAATCCGTTACCAACAGATGAAACGTTCTTTGGTTCCACCAGTTCAGACCTTCACAGCTCGGATGTACAATGTCATGTACATAATGTCAAATATGTTGGGTAAAAAAACAAGAAATTCTTTTAATAAATAACAACAGGTTTAATGAAAAATTTAAGAATTTAAAAATATGTAAGGAGCAAAGACTTATGTAGCTGGGTTGTGGATTCTTTTGCAGAAAAAATTCTGGCAGTAATTCATATTAAGGGATCTTGATCCGGGCACTATTTTTGTCTATTTAGGCTTGTGTCTGTGTGTTCGTTAGTGGTGGAAGCAGTAGCAGCAAGAAGGAGAAAGATTATGAACAATTCTCTTCTAGACTTCCTTCTGCCTGTCTCGTATATAAGGAATTTTGCACCTCTCTGATGTTAATTTCTTGCATGTCTTTCGCCGAGATATTTATATGACCTTTAGTTCAATAAAATATTTGCTCTTTTGGGAACTCAGTCAAGTTGAATCTCTAGCCTGAATTTTGGTAATGATGTCAATATTTGAATTAATAATATTTTGCATAATCATAGCTAGGATTCTAGAGATTGAAAAATTTCAAGAGAGCATAAATCTTTGTTGTATTGCCCTGAAACCAACTGCGTAGGTTAAGGAAGATCTAATCTTAATAAATTCTGCTTCGTTTATTTCAGATTCAAATCTTTCAAGAGCCTTCTCCCAAATGATTTTATGGCTTTTAATTATTATTATTATTGTTAATTTGTCTTTCTCTTTCTTTTTCCTCCTCAATACTTAATTAGTTTCCCTGAGTCTTTTCACTTAATCATCTTGTCAAATTAACATTCTTGTATGAATTTTATACTGACAACATATCCAGAGCTGGCTCAAAGTACTGGCAACTCAGCCCAGGGACGCCATCAACACCAAAGGCACCATCATGCCACATTGTCGTGTGTTTGGGATCTTCCAAAACTAAATCTTATAAAAACATACTTGCGGTCATCTGTGGTTCAAGACAGATTAAATTCTATCACTATTTCATCAACAGAAAATTATCTTGTAAAGAAGATACATGTAGGAATTAGCATGAAAAGATTTGCAAATCTAAATGCTAGAAATCATGTTTTACGTAGGATAATGAATGTTTTCTTTATTTTTGCACCAACCTAATACAATGTCGTTTTCTTTAGTGAGGAGAAGCAAAGAAAAAAAAAAAATAAAGGAACATGGTTCAGGACGACAAAAGACGGTGATTGACATTGCATTTAAATTTTTGAAGATTGTAGGTTGCAGGGAAGCCAGAAATTGGAAGAGAGTTCCACAGGCAAGAAGTACAAGAAAAGAAAATATTAGAATAGAAGTGATGGTTGCATCTGGCTGCTGGTTCAACAGTAAAATGATGAGACCTAATTGCCAATCTAGTAGTATGTTTAAATTTATGTAGTTGAAGCACTAAGGAAAAAAAAAACTCATCAGAACATTTGCCATGAAAATATTTGTAGAAAAGACAGAGGGAAGACACCTCACATTCATAAGAAAGTGGCTGAAGTCGAGATGCTAGGTCAGGATCAATTACATTACAAACCCTTTTTTGGATTTTGTCAAGAATCTTGAGATGCACAGCAGACCAGTGATGGCAACAGTATTCAATGTGCAGATGCATGGTAGATTTATAAATGTACAAAATAGATTCTAATGAGAAACAATGGTGAAAGGTGGTAATTCAGAATTATTTCACTTTTAAACATCCATACCAAAAATAATCTAACAGTTGCTAAAACAAAAAAG
>OZ010599.1:79491163-79558663 GCA_963932145.1 Acanthosepion lycidas | reverse complement strand
GAGTTGGATGAGTCTAAAATTGTGAACAGTACACAAAGGTGGGCAGCTCGAAAAGCTCGCTCAGATCGTTCTGATAAGAATACTCCCAAATTTGTTGGTAAGGGCCTCAGACTGAACACAGAGGCCTACATCAAGTGCCTCGATTGTGAATTTCACAGACATCCACTATCCAGAAGTCTTGATGGTAAACTGGATTTTAAATCCAGTTTATCATCAACTCTAAATAATGGATGTAATTCTACGAACACAAATTCAGAGTAGAAATAGCCATAATAGAACTGAACAAAATTATTAGGTAGATTTACTTTACAGAAAAGTCTCGAAATATTTTGGGGGAATTCACGTTTTAGTGAAATTTTATGAAGTAAAACATTAACAATACAAGGGAAAAAACTCTGTAAATATACGTGTTAAGTTATCTCCCTTGGAATTAGAGTAAATATGCTTTTTAAATAAAATTGTAGAATAATCGACTGAAATTTCGGCTTAAACATGTTTCACATTTTTCATCATGTTTTCAGATGAATTTTCATTTATTTAAATTAAATAAATTACAAAAAATATCGGATCTTTTCTGTTAATTCACCCCCCAAATGAAAAGAATTTATTTTTACTAAAATTCAGACCAAATTCTTCCAGAGCGAAGCCCTTCTATTTCACTACGGTTGGATTGACCTGAGGTGCGCTATTTCTAAGTGTGTGCGCCCATCCCGATAAATAAACATAAAAGTTTTGTTTATTTATCGGGATGGGCGCACACAAAGAAAAGAAAAAAAATCTGTTTTATGATAACAGATTTTTTCTTTTCTTTTTTAATTGTAAAAAATTCTTTGTAAGTTCTCGAATATCATCTGCATTTACGAAAAATGTGAATCACTCCCTGAGTTTTGATATTTTTTTTATTCTGATAGAGTTGTTGTAAGGCAAACTAAAATTTTGATTTAAAATTTATAATTACAATAGCAATAGAGTGCCAAAAATTTAATTAAAAAACAAACTTTGATTTAAAATTTATAATTATTGCAGTACATTATTAGTAAGTACCTTATTTAGGATGAATTAACAGACAAGATAAGGTTATATACACACACTAGGAGTGGATCAAGGGGTAGGGGGGTACGAAAAAGTGTAACCCCACACATAAAATTTCTGAGAAATCGAATGAGGCGTTCAATGAGTGAAGACAAATTTAACGCGCTTGTTCTTTTGTTTGCTCACAAAGGCATTCAGTTAGACTATAAGTGACTATAAGTGACTATAACATCGGGAACCTTTTTAAAATTTAAAAAATTGACTTTAAATCCGCTTTCATAAACGCTATGTCACACATTGAATGAATTTACAATTTTGCCTAAAAGAAAACGCAATTTTAAATTTACACACACATATATCCAAATGAACACTCTAGTCATTTTTAACAATCTTTACAGAATTTAAAATTTTGAATTGAGATTTTTACTGAGGAGCACACCTCCTCTAACTGAAGTTAAAATACTGGATCCGGCCATAATTTTTTTTTTTCTTCTTTCTTGGTGTTATTGTTACAGTGGTGGAAACTTACTCACCCCTAGAGAAAAATATTTTATGTAAATCTTTTTAATGAAGCAAGCAAACAATGTAATGGAATATGAAGAAAGTTTTTTTTTTTTTTTAATTTTAAATTTAAAAGATTAGTACTAGTAACTAAGTACATGACAATTTGGGAAAGATTTTTAGGCTGGCATGTTTTGCCGATCAAACAGGTTCAACAGGCAAATAAAAACAGATTTTATTTCAAGTAAAAAACATCTACAATACATATGAATAATGAATAAATACTTGAATTGAATAGATTTTTTTTTTTTACTTTAACTGTATTGTTTAATGGCGAAGTAGGTAATGATATTTCTCTGGTTATCAAACATTAAAAAAAATTCGTAAATGCCTCTTCTTAATCACGTATAAAGTTTTACCATTAGGAGACATTTCATATTAGATGTCTTGTGCAAAAAGAAGAGCAGGAATCATTGGCTCTGGATGTTGATAGTTTTACTTTTAATTGATATGTTGTCTCCAAGAAACCAAAATCAAAGAAGGACTTCATATTAAATTGGACTGGAGTCAAACAGCACAAGTTCATAGCTTTGGGATCAGTAAAAAAATGGAAACGTGTTTTTTTACTAGTCATCATATAAAAATTTTACCACGATATAACATAAGACAATATTTTTTGTGCAAGATATAAAAATTTTGCTACATTTTAAATTTTAAACTGTTTTGCGCAAAGTATAAAAAAAATTGCTTTTTTTACCAACTCCAAGATCTTGTGCCAGACACAAGAACTTATTTTGTCGTAACAGAAACTCAAGAAATTTTTAATTTTAAAAACGGAAAAACATTTATCTACAATTTATAAATTCGAATAATACAAAAAGAAAAGAGTTACACAAACAAAAAATTTCCTTTTGTACGCCTCTTTCGGTAGAGAGGTTGTGTTAATCAAAAATTGTTGAGTAAATAGGCTGCGTGATGAAATTAACAATTTCCTCTGACCAGTATTCAACAAACATAGAAATATGAGAAACAACGGTTTTTGCACAACAATGAATAAAATATTTAAACAAAAGATACAAAAAACAACTGGAGTAAAAAAAAAAAACTAAAAAGGTAGTTTTAAAAAGTTCAAACGTCCTTTTATGTTTAAATGAAAAGTTATCAAAGTTCTGGTTTGATATAATTTGTTGAATCGTCTGTACAATAATGAGAAAGTGTGTTTTGGTATAGTAATTTAAGGAAAAATAAACAGTTCAAGTTTGTATTTGAAATAGAGAAATATTGTTTACGACTTACTTTAAGGTTTACGGAATTGTCGCTCTTTGATTTGCTTTCACTGGTTAGAAGAAAATATTCTGTAGTTGAAATAAGTGGTTCTTAACAAGCTGTGTTTATGTCAATAATTGCAATAATTAACGTTGAGCTTGAAAGAGTATGAAAAAGTAGTGTTAAGTTGAATGTGGAAAACATGAGTTGATTGTTCGTCATAAAATATTGCTGTGTGAATGAGTGTGTCTCTCAGGCTGGAATCATGTTATTGTTAAGAAACTTTTAAAGCCTGGAACTGTGTGACGAGTTCAAAGGTTTCCAATCGGCGCACTGTCGAAGACGAAAGACGTTTCATTCATATTTTATTACTAACTTTGGTCACGTGATTGGCTCACAAGCTTGATAGATCTTTGGCGGAATTATCTTTTTGGTCAGGTCAAGAACTAGGTCGATGTTATTAAATATTAAGTGACCAATTAGAATTTGAGATTTTCTGAAAATAAGCTGAATAAGCTCTGTGATCCACTTTTTGTACGAAAATTGATATTGATATTCGGACATGATTTAAATATTATTAAGTGACCAATCAGAAGTTGAGGTTTTCTGAAAATATTTATTAAGCTGAATAAGTTCTGTGATCCACTTTTTGTACAAAAAATTGATGTTGATAAAAAAAGGTGGTAGCGGTATGCTAAAAGATAATAATGTGATAAGAAACGGATTCATATAAAAGAAAATAATCCGTTTAAAAATAGAAAAAAAAAACGGCAAAAACTTGGAGAAAGGAATAACAAAATGTCACAAGGCAGAACGTTTTCAAATAGCACTGACGTGTATTCTTCTTAACAGATTACACATTTCAGCTCGAAGTGTGTGTGTGTGTGTGTGTGTGTGTGTGTGTGTGTGTGTGTGTGTGTGTGTGTGTGTGTGTGTGTGTGTGTGTGTGTTTGTTTTCGTTTTCAACCTGTTTCCTCCAGGGCTCTTAGAATATAGCCGCGAAATTCATTTGTATCTTTGGTGTGAAGAATTCTCCGGGAGGCTCATAAGGAATTTAAGTTTTGGGGGCGTAGAGATCTGCCTCGAAACTCTCAGCTTTGATTTATGACCTCTGGCTGGACATTCCTTTGAAATGTGGTTGCTAATGCTCTCTCCATTCTTGTCAACGACTCATTCTTGTTTTCTTCCCCTCATTCGCTGATAGCAGCCCTTTTTAGTGAAAAAGTGACCATCATATCGACTCCAGCCAAAATTTCACAAGGACCAGAAAGCGTGTTTCTCATTGGCCAATATATATAAAACGCCTCTTAAAATATTTAAAAAAAAAAAAAAAATCCAAAACACATCAAACAATTTTGGCTGCATCACCGCTTGAGCATAAAGTGCGAATCCGTTTCTTCTAAACCAATGTCACACCGATAACAACCGGGCAAATCCGCTCAGTCCCCTCTTAAGGCTACGTCATTGAGAGCACGTTTCGAATCAATCGCTCAGGGTTGCTGCGGTAATCTACCGCTGACGCCCAAGTCCAGTAAGAGCACAATTCAGTCACCAACAAGCCGAGCCTTACACAGAGCTGATCCTTTGCGCCTCCCCGACTAATTCACCATACAATAGTCTCCGAGGCTGTGAAAGGTCCCTTGATCAAGAAATGGCCCTCAAGGAAGAATCTCTACTGATTTGGGGTTTCACGACAGCGCTCAGCCCCAGAAAGGGGAGCAGTGATGTTAAGGCTAGGGAAGGCGTCCCTAATACCCCCTTCTAAGTTCGAGTCCTCTGTCAACACACGGCATAGGAAAGCCAATATTGATGCGGGATTCTCAGCACCCCATGACATGGACGTTGGGCAACGACCTCTCTGCAGACTTGATGCTTGCGACCACTCCACAAGAGGAAGGACAGCAAGCTCTTGAGCACCATTTTACGGTTCTTGCAGAGAAGGAGTACAGACTACCGGTAAAGGATAAGAGGAAAGACGTCAGTGAAACACGCCTCAGCCCTACCCTTCCCAGACAACCGCCGTCAGAGCCAAGTCCAGACTGCCGTTCCGACATTTGCCTGTACTTCTGGCCAATTCTTCTTCTGATGGAACCCGGGCTCGAACCACACTCCAAGAATGCGGACGGGCTCGTCGGAAGCCCGACCCACTTCCAGGCACCTAACTACAAGCTGAAAGACTTGTTGCGGCTAATCTTGTCCCTCCTCACCTTCTCATACTGTTCGAGCGCCTGCCGTACTGTCCTCAATGTTGTAGGGTTGGGCTGCACGTCCTGTATCTTAGCCGGCAAAGGAGGGGCTCTAAAGCCAAAGCATAAAGTAGGGGTGACAGCGAGAGACCCTATCGGACCGGCCGAGGCAGCAAGAAAGCGAACAGCCGCTTTCCGTTCATCTGTACCACAACACTGGGCGGGGGATACAGGAGGCCTGCAGATACTGATGGTCGACTCTATCAAACGCCTTGGACTGATCCAAATTGATCAGCTCGGCTTGATCGTTGTCTTTTACACCATCTAGGATCGTGCGGATCAGATGCAGGTTGCTCTGTATTGTTCGTCCCTTCACAACACAAGTCTGCTTGGGTCCCAAATTACTCTCGACAATTGACTGCAGACGCTTCATCAGGATCTTGGCTAAAATCTTTAACTGTGTTTAGCAAAATTATGAGTCTATAATCATCTAAATCCCACCCATCGCCCTTGCCCTTTTTCAATAGCATGATCACACACCTGGAGATCCGGTCGGGGATGGACTCCTGCCGGAACCAGTTGCTGAAAACGACAGTCAAAATCAACACAAAGATGTGCAACAGCCTCAAATACGGAGACTTGCCACTGCCGACCCTTTGGTCGACCTCAGAGTTTGCCCCACCGAGGTATCGACCTCCCGAATGTATTGATTGGAACCGCGTCGGATCTCTTCCTCGCGCAATTTTGCGACCATATTCACAGCTTTGCTCCAAATAGTGCTTTCTGACCGCACACTCCAGAGCTTATCTAGCTAAATCTATCTCTAGAGAATCCCTCCACCAGCCTCCACCCGGGAGAAAATATCCTTGAGAGTCTTCACCTTTTTATTCTCGTCTAGGGCTAGTCGTTGGCTAATGCTATCCTTAAGCCCTTCTTACTACCTATTCGCAATAACTGCCCCACTATTTCCAACTACACTAATCTAGTCAGCTGTTACTGGAAGTCCTGCCTTTCCATTAAAGACAGATTGAATTTCCAGTGTTCAGTCATTCTATGCCTAGCACCTAACGACAACCGGGAACAGACTAACCAATGGAACGTGGGAAAATCTAGCAAGTCTAGATCGGCCCTTCTCAGTAACATTCTATCTAGGTAGCTGGCTACATGGGTAGACGGTCACTTATGAGCCCACGCCCACATCTCCCCGTTTGGGTGATCGACCCGATATCTATCAACGAGACCAAACACGTCGATTGGATCAATCATGCTACTATCGCCTGACCTCTCGCTAGCTCCTCGCTCTCTGTCTAATTTGAGGTCCAGAACGGCATTCCAGTCCCCCATTATGATTAAACGCGACGAATCTACCGGGAATAGACCCAACTGACAGAAAAGGGAGAGACTCTCTGTTTGCTCGCTGGGCGCATAAAACGCAACGATCCGAAATGAACTACTGTTCACGGCAATATCGGTCACGATCAACCACCTCATCCCACCCGATAGACATGGATAACCTTTGCACCCAGGGTACATTTAACCAGCAAGGAAACAACTCTGGCCAGCTGGCCCCTTTATGCTGAGTAGAGAACAAAGTCCCTAGACAGTACACGAGTATCAATATCACAAACAAAGTGTGTCTCCTGGATCGCAGCTACATCTATACCGACGGACAGGAGATCCCGAAGCAGGCGAACAGCTTTACCCCGATATCTCAAGCCCTCGCATACAAGCTGACTAGCTTGATAGACATTTTGTAAGCGGGTTTCCTTAAATGACGACTGGACGGAAATCTGGGGTGTCAGCAACCGGTGCCCAGGACGGCCGTAATCCCTCCATCTGTGACAATACCACCAACGTCCGTACAGGGTGGATCAAAAACTGGAGCCCTCCCTGAACAATTTTAGCTAATTTTCGAAGCTCCGGAGAATCCACATGGCCCATCCGGAGCTTCGGGAAGGAGTCATTGGATGCCGCGATGAAGTCCTAGGCTTTTGTGCCTGCAATTCTTACTATGGTTATGACCCTAAGTGCATAATCTAATAATAAAAGTTCCCAGGATCGCCAGTCGATTTACCATAGTAAATATAGTAGATATTAACTTAAACTGGGGTCTCAAGAGGACTTTCCTTGGGGAGGAGAGGTCCCTCTCAAGCACCAGTCTATCCAGCAGACAGATGCCCCCCCCCTTGGGGAAAGGATTCTTTTTCTTTTGGTATGAGATGGGGAAATGATATATCGGAGCCCTATTTGGAGAAGGGAGACGCCTAGCCTTACCTGTCGTTGTGTCATTTCTGGCTGGCGAAGAAGAGGCTGATTGTGCTTTTACCTGTCCCATGCCTCGTTCTGTCCTGCTACGACCAGTCTTCTTTTCTTTTTTCATATTCTTTCCCCCTCCTCCTGCTCATCCTCCATGCCCCTTTTCAAAGGAGAGGACTGCGGTGGTGGCATCCTGTCCATCTCCATACCCTTGTCCGGCAACTGTAGTAGTTGGTGCTGCTGTTGCTGCCGCTGCTGAGCTTGTTGTTGCGTCTTTTGGTTGTCGCTGCTGCTGCTTCTGTTGTTTTCTGTTACTGCTGTTCTTGTTCATGCTGGAGCTATTGTTTTTGCTGTTGTCACTCTGGCTCAGGCCGCTCCTGGTGCAGCTGTGGGACATCCTGTTGGGGAGGAGGAGTTGCCACCTTTCATCCTCTTCTACAACTTCCTTTCAGACTTTGCCTTTTTCACCGCTTCTGAAGTTACTGCTGTTGGATGGGGGGCCATATTCTTAGCGGGACACGCCATAGACATATGTCCTGTGGCCCCACAAAACCAGTGGGGTCAAAGACCCTCCACAACAACACATCAAAGTATTGGGTACATTCAAAAAACACTTACAAGACAATGTCACCTGCAGGATTATATCTCCGGTGCCAATGCCCGTTTTACTCCTTACTGATGCAACCTCCTCCACGGAACATAGGCACATATTCTGTGAAGAAGGACCCCACAAGGTCCTCATCTATATCTACGGGCACCCCATGTAAAGTGATCTTGACTTTTCGGGTGCCCATATACTGAGTTTGCATCCTCACCGATTTGATGGTGATTATAATTCCCGCTAGTGCTTTCAGCCTCCTCTTCTGATTTTTGCAAGATGTCCCACATTGAGTTTGACCTCCTTACTAACACTTTCTCTATAATGTTCCACCACTCCTTCCTTACTGAAATCCACCAACTTCCTGGTATTTACATCAGATGTCAGCAGGGAAATTATCCGTTTCCATATTGCCTCCCAGGCTGACGGAATGGTTAGAAATTAATTTCCTGAACTGTATTCCTCGTACTTTTCACGTACTGCTACATAATATTCAGGCCCCTTTTGTTGTGTGTCTGCAGGCCATGCTGAGGTATGGTGACTTGCTGGTTGAACCAGATGCTGAGACAACTCAGCCATTTTGACTGGAGTCACACAAAACATAACTCACAAGATAAATCACATGTGCAAAATAAACTAAACGATACAAAAATTAGGCAAAATGAAACAAAATCATAATGTAAAAATAAAACTTTCAAATAAAGTTTTGCTTAAGGAAGAAAGGCACGCAAAATAGCACAAAAATAAAACTAAAGAATAAAAAACGGGTTTACTTAAAAGAAAAAGAAAAAAGAAATTTTATCTAAGTTAACGCAAAAAAGCAAGAATAAGAACTGAAAGTATACACACTTTTTCACGACAATAGTCCTCACCTGTCCGAGACAAACACAATCCTGTATAGTGGGTTACCAGTTATAGTGAAGTGTATGAGTGTTGAAACAGATTAGTTTGATTTGGCCCTGTTAGTTAGATATCCCACCGTAAGAGGGGCATAAAACAAGAAAATCAAATTGTAAAGTGAAACAACAAATTTATATACATATAAATCAATTAAGGTCTCTACAAATAAAATTAATGTATTTTAATTGATACAAGGTCGTCAAAATGTTCGTAGTAGTCCTTGCAAGAATGAGTTTATGTGTACGTAGGCAGGAACATATGTGTGGATATGTATGAGTGTTATCGTAGGGTAGAAATGTCTTTGAAGTAATCAGTCTTAAAATGTTCCGTTCGTTTATCAAGTATAAAAGAGGTGAGGGAGAAAGATAGAGATAATAATAACGATCGCTTGACGTTTGTCAAGGGACGTGTTAATACGCTCGTCTCCTTCTCTCTGGTGACAGGCGAACTTGCCCGTCTTTTATTTTGTTTGTGGGGTTTGAAAAGGTCATTTGGGAATTCACACCCGGATATGATTCGGGCCTTTCCATTGGACAGCGAACAAACTTTGCGTTGGCTCGCGAAAAGAATTTGTTTCTGAGAACTGAAGATTATTTGAATTTTGTTTTTAAATGTTTCCTAGTTTTTTATTGGTCAGAAAACATTTCACATCAAGGTGTGAAATTTCACGAGTTTTGTTTTGGATTCGCTTTTGCGTGTGTGTTAAGCAAAGTTTGTAAATTCGAGTCTTTTTAATTTCTAACAAAATCAATGAGTCAGCATTTGAATTTTAAATCTAGATCTTGCTTTGTTCACTACACCAGTACAGATTGAGTTGTCCCAGAGTCATGTACACACTGGGTTGTTCTTCCAGGTCAGCAGATAATAGCTCGACTGGCATTCGTTGTGGCGCACTGCTTTTATAACAGTAAATCATTTACATACAATACTACAAGAAACGTTTGAAGAGCTTGGAAGACCATCAGAATTTTTATGAGTTTGGCACAGGACATGGCGGTTTGGAAACGATTGAAAAAAGATATTTCCAAAGTTACTGAAAATGAGAAATCACGCTGATTTGCAGTGTGCCTTCAAGTCGAAATATCCGTCATGATGATGGCTGAATCATTTTGTTTCATTATTTTTTGTTCATTTCTATTCAGTTTTTTGTTGTATAATTTATTTTTTGTTGTATAATTTATCAAGTAAAAGAAAAATAAGAATAAATCGCCATATGCTCAGCGGCATCAAGAAATTGCATTCAATTTCATATTTAGTTCTTTAATTAGATCAAAATAAACATTTTTTTCCGCAATGAAAGTAAAAAATCGACACTCTTTGTCTGAAAATAATTGGCAAAAATCAGGGAATTATCCGATTCAAACGAAATTTTCAGTATTTCTTCATTAGTGAATGAATATTGTACTGAATGTTATTTTATTATTTCCTTTACCAGTTTCACATAGTATTGTTGGGGACCATGTGGTTTAAGTGTTGTTGAATTAGGAAACCGTGTTTATTCCTGCTAGAAAAAGGTCAAACTACAAGAACATGCCGGACTCAAGTTGAGTCCAACGGAAGATGTAAAGAAAACAAACAAGACCGATATATATATATATGTCAACAAATATATGTATTAAACAACAAATTTACAAGTGACAAAGACATCGACATTTGTGTTTGTGTGAACGTAAAGAGTTTGCATATTGGTGAAAGTTCGTACATATGTGTATGTGTGTTTCATGGCGTTTTCCCGCAAGTGAGCAAAAATGCGGATCTCTACGAGAGATCACATTTTTAAATGTGTCCGTTGAAATGCAAAGTCAAAAGAGAACAAGGCAATAAACTGTGCAGTATTTATAGTGTAGGGAGAGCGACCCCTAGTGACAATTAGGAAATTGAAGAGGAGTTAACTCCGACAGTATCACACATTATTTACAAAGTATTGACAGAGTGTAACAGTCATGTGAATTATCAGAAGGCGGGGAAAGCACAATTCTTATCAGATAATTAAAAATATTTTTTTTTCCACTTTGTTCTTATCAAATGTGACTTATTTTATTTTCAGAATGTGAACGATTCTCTGTTAACATCATTTCTGAACAGTCATCTTACAAATTTATATTTGTTTTTTGGTCACAAACATCACATCTTTTAATCTATTTATTTAATTTTATAGTTGCATTTTATTATTTTGATTGAATAATTTGATTCAAAGACAAAAATCAAACAAGAATGGAATTGTAGGTTTTGGATGTAAGTGTAGTTGAGGGAAGAGAGCCCTTTTAACCATTTGGTAAAAATTCATTTCATTCAAATTATATTACTATGTCTGTTTAATGTTTATATAGTTTTAATTTTTTGAATCATTTCACAACAAGCAATTAAAGACACAAGAAGTTACTGAGTGTTAGAGAATATGAGAAAAATATACTACAAAGGAGAGTGGACAATAAAAGAACAAGAATTAAGAAGACAGAAGATAACGATTGACATTGCATTTAAATTTTAGATGATGAAAGCTGACAGGAAAGAAAGAAGCCAGAAGTGAGATCCACAAACAAGAAGTGTAAGAGAAAACTGTTAGCATAGAACTGATAGTTACATCTAGCCATTTCACTTATAAAATGATGAGACCATGCCGCCAATCCAGTACTGCACTCAAATTCATAAAGTCTATAGAGGACTGTGTGTGTTTGCGTGTTGTTGTATTAGAAACATATGTGTAACTCCTGGTAGAATATTAAAAGGTCCAACTACAAAAAAATGTCCGGACTTGAATTAAGTCCAACTGAAGATAAGGAAGACAGACAAGACCGATGTATATATATATAAAAACAAATATATATATTAAACAAAACAATTTTACAATGGACAATAGACAATAACATTTGTATGTGTGTGTGAATATTTGTTTGTTCTTTGGTGAATGTTTGTACGTATGTGTATGTGTGTATAATGTTCATGGCATCTCCCACAAATGAGAAGACGCGGATCTTCTAAGAGAACTTACATTGTAGTCGCTGAAATGAAGAAATGAAAAAGAGAATGAGGCGAGAAGTCGTCCAGTATTTATTGTATAAGGAGAATGACCCCTAGTAACAATTTGGGAATTAAGGAGGAGCTAACTCCAACAAGTCTACATACCATTGAAGAAAGTTTATAGAATGTTGACAGTATTCAATTTTTAATTTTTTTTATACTACAGTAAAATTTTTGTCTAATCCGATTCTCATGTGAGGAAAGAAATTTGCAGGAGAGACATTTGTCGATTATCTCAAATGAAAAAACCTGTTTTGATATCAAATCTCTGTTTCCGTTTCATTGCAAACTTTTTGATAACCTGTCAATCAAATCTCATATGATTATTTCCCCAGACATTGAAAAAAAAATTGTTTGGACATAAATGACAAACTCTTTGTCTACCCTCTGTTTTGACAATTCATACTTATAAATAAGAAATAAACCATCCCATCTGTCACTTCAGCATATGGGCCGTCATGGCTCTCCACAGATGTCTTCTGTTGCTCTCAATGAAAATTAAATGTCAATATTCGTAATTTTCTGTTTCAATTAAAGGGAGATAAACAGAAATTGAGACTGAAATTCTCAGTTTCTTTACAAATAAAATTGAATTTTAGAACAGCCATTGTGACCAGAAATAATAATATTTTAATAATCAGTTTCTGGGGATCGAGTTTATTATGGAATTCATTATAAACTGACCCGCTTATGGAAGGCCAAACAATATCTTCATGCAATGGGATTTCTTAAAATGGTATAAATAAAATGACAATTGGAAAAAAGATATTAGATTTTGCTGACGCGTTACGTCTTCCGATGTTTTCAAGGACCTTTATAGTAAGAGATTTTTTTTCTTTTTTTTTTTCCATGTCAATAATATTATTTATACCAATCTGTCTTGTCCACAGAATTGATCTGGGAATTTAACTCTATTTCTTAAAATGTAAAAATGTTTTCACTATTTACATTATTCAGGCCATTGTCCTCATCTTTGTCATCATATTTATCACAACATTTCAGCCGTTGTATGCTCCAGCCTTCGTCAGGTGGTTGGAATGTCAAACTGAACCCTTTATTTTGCTCACTGAGGTAGACTGTTCTAGTTCCACGTGCCATGTCTAATGGATGTCAGTTATCTCCTGTTAATTACCTTCTCCAAGTTCTCCACTGCATTAACCAGGTATTGAACTCAAACTCTTTGGGTCCTGTCACTGGATCCAACCAACGCCTTTATCCACTGTGCCATGTGTCCTAATGGACACATGGCACAGAGATAACTGATAACTGACATCCACTAGACATGGCACGTGGAACTAGAACAGTCAACCGCAGTGAGTAAAATAAAGGGTTCAGTTCGACATTCCAACCACCTGAAGAAGGCCAGAGCATACAATGGCAAAAACATTGTAATAAATATGGTGAAAAAGATGAGGACAATAGTCCAAATAATGTAAATAGTTTACATAATACCTCATCTCAGAAATATAGACAGATACTGAAAGGCCAAAACGTTGTAATAAATATGGTGAAAAAGATGAGGACAATAGTCCAAATAATGTAAATAGTTTACATAATACCTCATCTCAGAAATATAGACAGATACTGAAAGGCCAAAACGTTGTAATAAATATGGCGACAAAGATGAGGACAATAGTCCAAATAATGTAAATAGTTTACATAATACCTCATCTCAGAAATATAGACAGATACTGAAAGGCCAAAACGTTGTAATAAATATGGCGAGAAAGATGAGGACAATAGTCCAAATAATGTAAATAGTGTACATAATACCTCATCTCAGAAATATAGACAGACACTGAAAGGTGGAAACGTTGTAATAAATATGGCAACAAAGATGAGGACAATAGTCCGAATAATGTAAATAGTGTACATAATACCTCATCTCAGAAATATAGACAGATAAAAATATTTTTTTTTTTAAATTTGAAATTTGGAGTTCTTTTTACGTATATGTCTATCAATTAAACACTCTAGATTGCAAATCTAAAAAAAACATTTTTTAAATTTTAAAATTTACATGGTAATTTTTTTACAGAGTGGGCTTCATAAGGGATCAGTTTAAAATGAGTTTACATAAAAAAAACTGGACCTTCCCCTCATTAGCTTTTATAAAAATTAAATTAAAAAAAAGGGGTATTCATGCTCTCAATACGTAATCAATGCCTGTATTTCTCAACTTTTTAACTCCATAAATTCCATAAAAACACCATATAGACATCACTAAATATGCCCCCCCCCATGATTATTATATTTTTAAATAATATCAGAGGTTGTAGTCTTTATTATAATAACCAAGGATTTTCCAACAATATGCCGTACATGTATAATAAAATTATGAATATAAAATGAAACAAAAATGCATTAGTCTATTTCACACTGTTTCTCGCAGACCCACTAGCAACCTCTTGGGGAACCCTAGGGTCCCAGAGACACACCCATTGAGACACACTGCCCTATAGTGATATGAAATAAAAGGAATTTATTTCTTTATTTAGTGAATCATAGAGAAATATTAGTGTGTACTAATTGTATATTTTTTTTTTTTTTTCAGATCTTTACTCGAAAACTAAATTCATGTCGACGATATCAGATTTTATTCTGCAATTGACCCTGATCGGGCATCTCATCTGCAGTTGCTTTCTCACAGACACGCCGTTGCCTCCCTCTGTCTTTTTTACAAATACTTTCATGGTAACTGCTCCAAGGAGCTGCTTTCACCGGTTCCCAAACTTCATGAATTTAAGCATTCTACTAGGCTGGCATCTCGCTCACACCCTTTCACTGTCGAAACTGTTAAATGTAGCCATCTCTTCTACTCCAATAGCTTCATGTCTTGCACTTCTCGCCTGTGGAACCCCCTCCTCATTTTTTGTTTCCCTGATAGCTATAATCTCCAACTATTCAAATGCAATGTCAATCGACGTTTCCAGATGCCCTGATCTATCCCCTATCCTTCTCTTCATCCTTTCCTCTATCACTCCTATTTGCTCTCGCTCCAACTCTCTGTAACCCCTTGTGTGCTAGTGGTTTCCCGCCTTGCTTGGGTTGAAACACTTAAAAAAAAAAGTCAAGGTTTTAGGAATAAAATTGGTATTAACCAAACAACCAACCAACTGATTGACTGACCAATCAACTAGCAAACCAACTGACCAACTGACCAACCAACCAACTGATGTTGGTAAGAGTTTCAGTATATACTTATATTTATATGATAAATATACCATGAGAATTTCAATTTTTGCAATAACATATTTATTTGATGCTATGAAATAACTTGAGAGTTTCCAACCATATTGTAAATAAATAAATATAATAGTTTAGTCATGACTCAAGAATTGAAACACTTATAAGGGCCAGATGTTTCATGATTCATCAAACATCTGGCACTGATGAGTGTTTTGACATGAAATACTTCCATTGGTCAATCAAATAAGTCAACTGTACTTTTTTTGATTTATTGATTATTACGGTTCAAGTTATCTTTTGAGCACTTTTGGAGAGAATTTCTGCTGACCTGAAAAATATGTTAAATTCTTGTCATTTTTACATATTCTTTTAACTGTATTATTATTATTATTACTAAGAGTATAGTTGTTGATATTTGATATATAAAGATTACCTTAGGCCATTAAAAAAAACCCTGAAATATATTACAGTAAAGTAGTAGGAACGTAACTTTGAAAATTGTGACCAGATTGGAGATAATAAAACAATTAAAAAAGAAATTGAAAACATTGACAAGAATAGAACGAAGAAATAAAGAATTCTAAGAACCCTACAAAATAATAGTAACAAGCAAAAAAAAACAAGAAAATATCTAAAAAAATTGAATAAAATGATTTAAAAAATCTAAACAGAGAAAAGATGCAGAATATTACGAATATTGACTAAAGACATGAAAGTAAATTACAAATTAATTAACTATAATTATAATTAACTATAATTATAATTAACTATAATTATAATTAACTATAATTAATAAAATAAAATAAAATTATAATTATATAAAATTATTCCAAATATTAAAAATTATTCCAAATTAATAAAATTGTGTAAAATTAATAAAATTAAATTAATAATATAAAATAAAATTATTAATAAAGTTAATTACAATTATATAAAATTATTCAAAATATTACAAATTATCACAAATATTTCCATATATTACAAATTAATAAAATTATATAAACTTAATAAAATTAAATTAATAAAATAAAGTAAAATTATTATATTAATTAAATTAATTATAATTATATAAAATTATTCCAAATAATATAAATTATTCCAAATAATATAAATTATTCCAAATAATATAAATTATTCCAAATAAAATTAAATTAATGAAACAAAGTAAAATTATTAGTAAAATTAATTATAATTATACAAAATTAGTAAAATACAATTAATATTTTTTGTTCCTAAAAATTAATTCCAAAGTAAATATGTAAACATCATAAAAGAAAAACATGTAAATTGGGTGAAGAAGTAGCAGTCAGTTATATGCCATTGACGAGGCAGATATTTTTTCACAGTAGGTTGCCATTTCTTTCTTCGGTAGACCAGTTGCCATCCAAGGCTATAGAACCTGGTCTGTCCTGCTATTTACTCATAGCTGGGGAAAAAAGAAGAGGATTCATACCTTTCCCAAGGGTATTAGCACGTAAGTGAATATAATGGATTTGACTGGAATTCAAACTCGGCTCTCCGATTTCTCAATCCAAGCTGCTATCCATTACTCCACGTAAGAAAACTATTTTCATGAAATAAATTTTTTAGTTATAAATGTAGAAGTACATTGGTTGAACGCGATACGGTTGGGTCCTCCATGGAAATAGCGACCAACACGACTAAGAAGACAACAGTGAGAGGTGCAGCAATGTTTTTGTCTAGGATTATTAGGAAAAAAATTCTTGGTCCATTTTTGAGTTAATGATGGCATTATGATAAATGCAGAGAATGATTGTAAGTTCTTGGACAGGACATCTTTCTGTTAATTTTTTTTTCTCAGTTTCGATGGTGGTCAGATCATTTTTCACCTTTGCTATACCTGTTATCCCCAACTAGGCTTGCTAATATTTATCGGAAAAATAAATTGGAAGTTGACGCCTGCAATCTCAAATGATTACAGAATGATAATACTAGAAACAGCAAAAAAAGGGGGAGCAACTAGTTCATTATCAAGAAATTCTCCCTGTTCAGGAACAAGTGACAACAAGTCCAATATGAAGGCTAATAATCTAAGCAAGACAGCAAATCAAGCAAACACTCAATGTTTATAGAAATAAAAAAGAGAAACTTTCTTTACAATATAGACAACAGTTAGACATAGACACAAATAAATGATAGTTGAATTGTACTAAATAGTTGGTTTGAGTGCTAGCAGATTACTAGCAGAATGAAAAGGATAGTTTCATCTGAGCTCATATATTTTTTTTATAAAAAGTTTCATGCAAACACTAAGGGTCTTAATAATGGGTCTTAAATTTAATGTAATTTAAACCTTTAAAATCTTGCCTTACTCTGCCAAATGTCTAAAAAAAGTAAAATTTTGGCTCACAAAACCACATTCTTCATGAAGAGATCTTCCCTTCTGCCTAAAGGCAATCACCAAGGCCCATTGACCTATACTGAAAAAACTTATCGAAAGGCACAAACTCGCTATTTTATGAACATCTCTAAATAGGCACTAAACTCAAACAAGTAAATTTGAATATGCACAACAAGTAAATTATATTATTTACTTGTTGTGCATATTCAAATTTAACAATGTAACTGATCTGTTTATATTAACAGATCAGTTACATTTTTTTCTTTTTCCAGTTAGTTCACAAAAAAACAACAAAAAACAAACAATAAAAACATCTGCCATAAAAATGAAAATAGCAAACAATATCACCAAAAATTCTAACACTTGTATATCTTATTTTTTCATTTTAAAATAAAATATGGCATATCTACAAAATAAGTGTAAATAAGAAGATATAACAAAATGTTCATTTTTATTATTTAAATTTTAATTTCCACCATATTTCAGAATATTCCAACATGTCCATCACCACTGAAGTATTGCATTTGTCTATTGGCAGTATGATGATTCTAACGTCACTCTCTAAGGACTTCATTACCAACCTTTCTATATCTAAGTATGGAATGTGTGTGCTAGTGGTGGCCAATTTGAAACCCTTGTTTATCACCAATTCATCAGAGGCCACTTGCTGTTATTGTCAAGTTCTATTACTAATTCTTGGTGAGTCTTTTGCCTGGTCCTCCTCTGTTCATTCATCTGTGATAATTTCCCTATTTGGAAAGACTTGACTTTTTGCAATTCATCACTGTACAACTTATCCAGGTGTTGTTGGGTTCTAATAGTCTGAATGTAAATAGTGTAAGCAATCATAACTCATCATTCCCAAAATTCAAGCAGAAATAATAATAATAATATTTACTTATTACTTATTTATACTTCATTATTAACTCATAATCATAATAATAATAATAATAATAATAATAAAAATAATATTTTACACATTAATAATTCATTATTAACCTAATAATGTTATTAATAATAATATTACTTATTAATAAATCATTAGCTTAATAATGATAATAATAATATCTATTAATTATTAATAACTTATTATTAACTTAATAAACTTTTGAAAACAATAAACATTGCCAAAGAGTGAATGTAAGTATAAAAAGTGGTGTCCTGGGAACACCGTCGTTTTGATACTACAACTTATTGTAATACCACTCATCAAACTTTGTCAATAGTAACCAATAATGTCACCTTATGCACCTTGTTTGTCTTCAAGTTCCTTTAAACCACCATGGTTACCATTTCTCTGACTCTTCATTCATTAGCACATGACTTGTTGTCACTGATATTGTGATAGTAGGCATGGTTCCGCTCAACTTAACTGGTGTTTGTTTGTTCATGACCTTTCATTCCTCTTCCACATGTTTTTTTTTTTTATCTCAGAGGTTGAGAAGATTGCTGATGAAGCAAACTAAAGTGAAGGTGGTTCAACAGCTCAGAGCTACACACAAAAAAGAATGCTTTGGAATAAGGAATTAACTCTGGCTAAAAATGTAACAATGATTTGGTTTATATATGATTTGTTGTAGAAGTTTTAACCCTCCCCACTTGTTATAATCAAATGACACTGGGATCCCCTTCAGAGTCTGCAGCTTGTTTTAGTAGTAACTTAAATTTCTAAGTTCAGGTCTTTAAGTCAGGATATCTCAGTGAATGATGTGGATTCCAATAACAGTAGTGTGGGGACTCTCTACAAGTTATCAAAACCCCCAGCTTACATGGAATCTGACAGAGGTGGGATTGACTAGGGTCTGGATTCAGTTGTCTTCTACCCTAAGCCTCAACCTTTTCTGATTTTCCATATATAAAAATACATTTACTCGAGTGGTTTTCCAAATTTTAGTTTGTCCAGCCATCTTCTAAATGGTCAGAGGAATCAAGCCACTCCTTACCTCCAACTCCTTTCACATCTCACCTTATACCATTGCTCCATATAGGCAGTGCTAATCTCTGTATCCTTTCTTCCACTTTCTCAGCAGCTAACCTCAACCTGCTCCTAGGGCTGGTGTGATGAATCCAACTTTTAGATGGTGTAGTGAAAACAAAAGAAATTTTCAGTCATTAATCTTTCTTTATCAGCTTGTCCCATGCTGTGATTTCTCAATCAACCAGACCACACAAGAATTAGGAAAGAAAAGAAAAGAAAAGAAAAGAAAATTATTTCCATTCTCCTTAAAAGCAAAAGTCTCTTTTTTTTTTTTTACTCCTTATGCATTTTTACGATCAACAGACAACACAGCCTTTTTGTCTTTGTTCACTTCAAAATAGTAAATAATTTTGGCTTACCACTTGTATCTAAAGGAATCCAAATTAATGCTTGAATATAAATTTTTTACTAGATGACCAGCACAGAAATTATAATGACGAATACATCAAGTCAATGTCTATCTCTGTGGAGGCACTTCTCTTCTGAGTGGTTGATTTTCATTCAGAGCAATCTGTAAATATTATTTCAGTGATTACCATGGTCTCTTTACTGATAACATATGTTTTTTTTTATTACCTGACATCTTTTTGAATACCCTAAATTCTCCTTGGAATTATTTTAAAACTTGATTTTGTTTTTAAATCTCTTTACAACTTTTCAACCCATCTTCCTGCAAATTTCAACAATTACCATCCAGTGAGTAGACTATTTCCTCTTCCTGACTTCTTTTTCTTTTTCTTTGATCAAAATCTGGAGATCTCAGTGCCACATTATTGTGTGTATGTTTATCTATGTTTGCCAATATTTATTACTTATTAATATTTATTACTTATTAATAACTCATTATTAGCATAATAATGATAATAACAATGATATTCATTACATATTAATAATTCATTATCAACTTAATAATGCTAACAATAATAATAATATTTATTTTTTATTAAGAACTCATTTTTAACTTAATAGTAATGATAACATTTATTATTCATTAATAACAAGAAAATGGCAATTTACTAAGCTTAAATGTGGCACAAGGTCAGAAGTATTGAGCACTAGTCAGTCATAATTCATCAAGCGAGACAAGCTTTTTAACCATTGCACTATATTGAATTGCACTAATTGGAAGTAAATAATCTGTTTATAATAAACAGTATTAACAACATTTACCAGCCTGAATGTCCGAGAAATTTCATAGAAAATATGTGTTCTCCAACAGGAAGCAAACCCGTATCCTACACAGAACCATCATGTAGTCTGATGTGCTATACCGTTTAGCTACAGAGGAAGTATCTGCTTAGTAAGGTCGAAAAGTAGTAATTCAATGTACATATAACTAATTTCATAATATTTAATTACTATGGAAGACAATGAATACTTGTAATTGTTAATTCTACAACCTACTTTATCAACTTATTCATTATTTCTTCACAAGCCAACCATAACCCCATGCTTGTTTAATGTCTCTCAGTAAATTAGACTTCAACCATTTTGTACAGAAATCAGTTCTTAATTTGCTATATTTTGAGAAAGGCATCTGTACATTATAAATAGAATGTATGTAGCCTGTCATTCCTTAACTGGGTGAAATAATGCACCTTGAAAGATAGCCAGGTGTACCCATGTGCACTAATGCAACCTGAAAGATAGCCAGCTGTACCCATGTGCACTAATGCAACCTGAAAGATAGCCAGGTGTACCCATGTGCACTAATGCAACCTGAAAGGTAGGCAGGTGTACCCATGTGCACTAATGCAACCTAAAAGATAGCCAGGTGTACCCATGTGCACTAATGCAACCTGAAAGATAGCCAGGTGTACCCATGTGCACTAATGCAACCTGGAAGGTAGGCAGGTGTACCCATGTGCACTAATGCAACCTGAAAGATAGCCAGGTGTACCCATGTGCACTAATGCAACCTGAAAGGTAGGCAGGTGTACCCATGTGCACTAATGCAACCTGAAAGATAGCCAGGTGTACCCATGTGCACTAATGCAACCTGAAAGGTAGCCAGGTGTACCCATGTGCACTAATGCAACCTGAAAGATAGCCAGGTGTACCCATGTGCACTAATGCAACCTGAAAGATAGCCAGGTGTACCCATGTGCACTAATGCAACCTGAAAGGTAGGCAGGTGTACCCATGTGCACTAATGCAACCTGAAAGATAGCCAGGTGTACCCATGTGCACTAATGCAACCTGAAAGATAGCCAGGTGTACCCATGTGCACTAATGCGACCTGAAAGGTAGGCAGGTGTACCCATGTGCACTAATGCAACCTGAAAGATAGCCAGGTGTACCCATGTGCACTAATGCAACCTGAAAGATAGCCAGGTGTACCCATGTGCACTAATGCAACCTGAAAGATAGCCAGGTGTACCCATGTGCACTAATGCAACCTGAAAGGTAGGCAGGTGTACCCATGTGCACTAATGCAACCTGAAAGATAGCCAGGTGTACCCATGTGCACTAATGCAACCTGAAAGATAGCCAGGTGCACCCACGTGCACTAATGCAACCTGAAAGGTAGGCAGGTGTACCCATGTGCACTAATGCAACCTGAAAGATAGCCAGGTGTACCCATGTGCACTAATGCAACCTGAAAGGTAGGCAGGTGTACCCATGTGCACTAATGCAACCTGAAAGATAGCCAGGTGTACCCATGTGCACTAATGCGACCTGAAAGGTAGGCAGGTGTGCCCCAAATTAACAGAAGAGTAATTTATTATTTTTATATTTAAAATATTTTCATTTTTAAAAAGCTAGGGACACCAAGTACATGCCTTCCATGTTAAATCAAGTCTTTCTCATTTGATATTTTAAACTGGATGCAAATTTCCTTAATCTTTAAGGAGTGAATAATCCTTTCCCTTTTGCCTTTATGAACATTGTATTTGCCAATCCATATAGAAAAAATATCAGATGTAGATCAGTCAGTTATGTGCCATGCGTGATACACGCTTAGGTGACCATGTATTTTTTGATACATGACTGACAAGGCAGATTTTTTCCTGCAGTAAGTTGACATTTCTTTCTGCAGTAGACTAGTTGCCATCCAAGGCTATAGAACCTGGTCTGTCCTACTATTTATCCATAGCTAGGGGGAGAAGAAGAGGATTCATACCTTTCCAAAGGTATTAGCACATAAGTGAATGTAATGGATTCGAGTGGAATTCAAACTGGGCTCTCTGATTCCTCAATCCGAGCTGCTATCCATTACTCCACTGTGCCTCCTCCCAGATGTAGATAGGTAGCCTATTGTCTGGTTTACGCTCATCCTTAGTCTTTTGAACAGGAGTAGAGGTTTATCCCTTGTTTCCTGTTTAGGATTGGGTTTCCAGTTCCTTCTAAAGTCTATTTCAACTCTATACTTCTAACATCTCAGCCTAAATTCTGAAATTTTATCTACTATTTATTTTTTTTCTTAACAAAATTAGATAGTTTCACCTATCATCCGGTTTACACTTCTCCCCCATCTTTTGAACATGAGTAGAAGTTTATCCCTTGTTCCCTGTTTAGGATTGGGTTTCTGATTACATTTTTTCATTCTCTTTCACTCCCAGAAGCCTCCTACGTCATAGTGGTATTATGGTATTATTGAACTGATTAAAAACAAAAAAAAAACACTCATTCACCAATAAAAAAGGGATACTTACTCAGTGTGAAATTGAAACAGAAAGTTTATTTAGAATATATTTGATGTGACAAGAAAAAAAAGGGTGCAAAAATTGTGCTCAAAATATTCTTTTGAACGTCTAAGCTAGGTAGAGAACAATGTTCATGTAAAAACATTTGTTGAAAAAATTTAAAAAGTCCTTGGAAAATGGGTGCAATGAAAGTTCATCTGCTGTTGTTAAAGTTCTAATCTGTCAGGGATCAATAGAGCAGGCAGTCTGTTGTAGAATGAAAGTTGTTCCAAATAAAGGACTATGGTAGTGATGATGTAGCTTCAAAAAAGATTTGATCTACACAAAGGTTGTTTCAGTTGTTGGTTGGCCATGTAGTTTCTTGGGTCTAATGTCTTCATTTCATTCTCAGCTGGAAATCTTAATATGCTTCACCCTATCAGTCCTGACTATCCACTCTGACATGATTTGAATGAATAGTGATTTAGGGCTTCTTTACAGCAGGCTCACACAATTATCTTTTTGAATTATCATGCGTTTCAATTCTGCTCTTCTGATTGGTGGTAAATAATCCAAATGATGCATTTTCTTCTCACTCATTTTTCTCTAAAACATTTTTTATTACTATGAGCCACACACAGCATTGCCTTGAACAGATTCAGAATCAAGGTTTATCAAAAAAGTCATATCTGAATACCACATTGGTTAATCAGTAGTAATGGGCTGAGGGTTGTATTTATCTCACGTAAATTTTTATAAACCAGTATTTAGCGACCAACAACTTGACTCCTATGCAAAATGTTAAATGAAGTATGGTAGAGAAGAGTAGACACAAAAAAGAAAAAATTTATTGCTAAAAATATTCTCACAATGGCCTTGAAAATGTGGGATAGTGTTTTTTGTGTCAGTTACAACTTAAAATGGATTAAAAGCTAAAACAAAAAATTAAATAATTTATTTCATGATTTATTTACTGTAATTCCCTATGTATAATAAACATTTTTTTCTAAAAAATCACAAGCAAAATTAGAGGTGCGTATTATGCACAGCTATAAAAAATCTTTAAAAAACTACCATTTCATAAGTTGATTTCAGTTGTGAAATGACCACAAATATACAACACAATATACAACAATATATATAAATATATACCACAAATATACAACCATTTGACACTAACATTTGGTGACTGCGAACATATAAGAATGTCAAATACAATCACATGTACCTAACAATACTTACAAATGTAAAATAAAATAGGAATTATCATAAAACTAAATTAGAATAATATAATTCTATTTAAAACCATTTTTTTTAAATCAGAGTAGCAAAATGAAATTCGAGAGGTACAATTTATAGGGTTTGCATACCAAACAAGGGGTGCATATTATGCGTGAGTAGAAGCATTTTCCCCCACTTTCAGCACAATTTTAGGGGCACGTATTATTGATGAGAGAGTATTATACATGGAGAATTACGGTAAAAATATGAATGAATTATATACAAAATAAACTGTTTTATTTCCACATTATTTCAGCAGCATGGATGGGTCGCTGGTGTAATGGTTAGTGACTTTGAATGAAAAATCAGAGAGCTGAGTTTGAATTCCAGTCTAGTTTGTTGCATTCACTTACATGCAATGATGATGATCACCATAGCCAAATCATAGGCTGCCATTTGTTAAGGCATAGCACCACGCAAACCACCCCTGCTAGGGTTATGATAAAAACATTGACAACATGATGTTATAGGTACCACCAAAATGGATGTGTTTTTTCCAGAATGAAAGCAAATAATCTCTACTCTTCCCTGTTATTTTGGTAAATAATTTATGAAATATTAAGTATGAACATACAGAAAATTCAAGCCCAAACCTTACGAAAAATAATTCAATAAAATTCAAAAAATAATTTTTGTGGGTGTGTTCTTGTTTGCACAATTTAATAAAAAACTGTACACTTAACATTTACTTAAAAAATCCTTGTAATTTTTGCGATTTTGAAATTCATCCTGTTACTGTTTATAGACAAGTTTTTTAATTAAATAAGGACACGTGAAGAATTGAAAAATGCAAAGTTTAATGCCATTTTCAACTGTTAACCTTTTTTTTAGAAAGAATTTTAATTTTTTTTTCATCCAATCAACTATTAGAGTATTTTTTCTATGGATATTCAAAAAGGAAATAATTCTGAATTATTGTGTGTGACTAAAAATCCCTATTGAAAGTGTGGCAGACTTCACCACTCTAATTTAACTTTAGATTAGGAAACAAAACTGACGTGGAAAAGGATAAGCAAAAGACATCATTACACAATAAATATGTATTTAACAAGATGCACAATATCAAACAACGATGTGAAAGAAAGCATGCATTTAAGTAAAAGGTTGAATAAAACAAGAGTTGTCTCTCTTTAACTATTAATTTTGTATTTCAAAGTTCACTGGTAGAAAGTTTATGAGAGTTTCTTGTAATAATTGTTCTCAGAAGACTTTGCTGTGTAAGAAAAGATTATGTGAGTGTTTAAGGAATGTTCAGCATGTGAGTGGTGATGTGAGTGAGATGGTTGGCGCATGGTTTCAACTGTCGTGGATTCATTTGGCAGCTGAATTCTCACTAATTAGCTAAGAATATTTCTTGCTTATATAGGTGACCATAGGCTCCAAATCGCTGCGCAGGAAGAGTTATTCTTCATGTGCAGACAATCTGATTGGTTGTCATCGACCAATCAGTGAGCAAGTTTTGGGGAGACTTAAGAAAGCTTCTGGGATCCATTTCTCCCAAAAGTGCACAAAATTGACTACATGAAAATAGAGCAATTACAAAAATTGTTGCTTTGCTGCGATTTGTAAATTGTCTATAATAACGTAATGGTGATTTATTAACCAATGAATGCTTGGTGTTGTATGTGATTTGTATTTGTGTATGTATGTATGTGTGTGCAATATAGATTGGCATAATAGGATAATATAAATTAAATTTAAATTAATGAAAAAGACCTTATTGGGTGCAGTTAAATATTTTATGATATGAAAGAGGAAAGAAAATAATTAAAAAAAGCAATTACTTTTCAATTAATTTTTTTTTATACTTTTAACGTAATATAAAAATAAAATTATTCATTCTACTAAGTTCAATAAAAGCATATAGATTAAAAAATTATATTCTTAAAATATTGGTTATATAAAATTAAAAATAATTTATTTTTAAACATTTATTAATTATTGCACTACTGGTGTTCCATATTTTAAAAAACAAATATTTTTAATTTTTCATGTGCCTTTTAAATTGTGGTGAAATTATGCAGTTTCTGTTTTTGACCTATGACATTGCAGGCTACCATATGTAAACATTTTTCATCATGCTTTAAGTAAAAAGTAAGCTAAGCATTACTTTTATAAAATCTAGTTAATTAATCCTTAAGTTTACTAAGTGACTTTGAAACACATCTCTCAGACTAATATTAGATTTTTAAAAGATTTTAAAATTTATTGTTTACATTTTTTGTGTATAATGGCGGGTTGATGATTTGATGAGTGAATCACTGAATATGAAATTTCTTCATATTTAACAATTATAGTAATTCTTGAATATGAAGATTTTTTCTTTTTTTATTGTCAGGGTTTTTTTCTTGGTACTTACAACTTAAAAAAATAATTTCACTGCAAAAAACAAGGCGATAAAAACCATTAAGATGTAAGGGGGTAAAAAATTAAGGAGAATGTAGGAACTAAAAGAAGACAGAAGAATAAGATAATGGCTTTTTAAATTTTTGAAGATCAAAGATTGGGAAGCAAGAAGCTGAGAAAAGAAACTAAAAATGCAATATCCCAAAAAGAAAGATATTATAAAAGTAAAACCACCCAATTTATTTTATATAAACAAAATTTATCATGAAATCGTGTTATCTTGTAAAGAATATGAATTCATTGCATTTGTAAAATACTTTTGATAAGTGAAATATTCTAAACCAATTTCTAGCAGACGACATGTTGAACCTCATAAATCCTAGCTGACTCAAAATTGTTACAAAATTCTGGTTTAACGTCGTTTTAAAGTTTTTTTGTCGTTTTTATTGCCTACTGATCAGATATTTGGGGCATTTATTCATTAGAAAACATAGATAGAAATAAATAAATAGAAAAAAAGAGAAGAAAAAACTATAAAAAAAACTCCATAAAGTTTTAAAAAGTTACTATTTCCCTGTGAAGTTTTCAAATCAGTAACAAAATATTCAATAGATTTGAAAATGCTAGGATTTTATTTTTATTGCTCTAAAAACCATCGACAGAGGTGTTTCGGCTTTTAAAATCTTCTTAAAAAAATGTTTTAAAAAAAATTAAAAATGAATCTCAAATAACCGAAGATTTTAAAATTCCCATTTTTTAGCAAATGGAAAAATAGGAACTGAAAAAATATACTAATTTTTTAAATTTAATTTTTAAGATTCTTTTAATTATTTATCTATGAAGATTCATTTATTTATTTTATTTAAATTTAAATAGTGATTGTAATTTGGTTGAATTTTTTTGATGGCAATGCTTAGCGGAAACTTCCGAATTTTACCGAAGTTTAACGAAATTTGTTTTACGTTCCATTCTGTTCGGTACAAAACTTTGAAGACGTAAATATTTTTTTAAACCGTTGCTACGATTAAATTCAGTTTATCTTTTGTCAAAATATGGAACTTGTCTTTGGTATGTAATCATTTGTTTTTTGTCTTTGCTCATTATTCAAGAAAGAAAATCGATATTCATGTTGTTTTGTTAGTATGAAAAACATCGATTGTTTTCTCTTTTTGTGGTTTATTTATTTTCCTGCTAAAAAAACATTATGAAACTTCTTCCTTTTTTAGTTAGAAAAAAATAAAGAGTATGAAATAAAATATATATCTCCCACCTTCCACGAGAAAGTATACAAAATAATAATTTAATTAATAATTAATTAATTACTTTATTTATTGTGTAAACAAACTTGACGTTTTGTCCGAGTTGATAGGTTTTTTTTTTGGTTTTTTCAAATAATTTCCTTTATTTTTTTCCTATTTTCTACATTTTATTTATAATTTTTTTGTCTCTTATATAATTTATTTATTTTGTTGTCTACTTTGTAGATTTCTTAAAACATTTTTCATTTAATAAATTAAATTTAAATAGTTCTTTGTTTTTCTTTTTTTTTTTACAACAGGACAAAAAACTTTGTTTTTTAGTTATTATTCGCCATACAAACATTTCGTTTTTGTTTTGAAATAAAAAGAATAACCAAATAATTAATTAATAATCAGAGCGAATAATTATTGTAATTTAGTTTTTATTTTATTTACTTTGTGAAGAAGGAAATTATTTAAACAAAAAAAAACTTTTGTAATTTCCTCAGAATATGAGTCGAAAGAAAAAAAACTTTTTCAAAATTAAAATTTATTTTTATTTTTAAAAACTTTTAAATAAAGCCCGTATAAAAAAGATTAATTATTAACAAGAAGTTACTGATACGAATTGATTTTATACACCTTTTCATTTTTTTTATACTCACCTTTATGTACTCAGTGAATTATGAAACATTAATTTAAACTTGCAAATTATGTTCTTATTTATAATTCTCTTAACTTTTTGTTTAACCACCTCACATTCGGACACAAATTTAGGTAAAAAATAAAACTGACTTTCGGCCTTTTTTTTAACTAAATTTTTACCCAGTACAAGACCTAAGAGCCACTTAAGGCAGAGGGTTAGTAACTGAGATTGTTGTATGGATATATAGGATAGATAAGGGTTGACCCTAGACTTGAAGAGGTTAGTGATCAGAGAAGCATCCTCTTGAGAAACCCTTCCACAAAGTAGCAGTTCTTGCAAAAAAAAAAAAAAAAAGCCTCCTAAGTAAAACTTCCTTACTAATGAAATATATAGGGAATGCCCAATTGGAAATGAAGAATTTTTAAATAATTCCATATAATTTGTATATGGTATAATTTACTTGTGTTAGGTTTGGAAGCAATTAACAATTAGTCTAACACAAGATAGGAAGCTGTGGTGGACCATGATCCTCAATGTCTCGAGGGGCCTGACACATAGAGAACAGTAATCTCTTTTCTTATTCAGATCCTCTTGCTATGGTGGAAACTCTTTGAGATTTCTGTTCTTGTTAACATTATTGTGTTAAAGTTGTTTACTAAATGTACTTTTGAGAGAAGAAAGAGTCAATGCACATTACACTTCAAATCCTGTTGGACATTTCCAGGCACCGTGCTTTTCACTTCAGAGTGAACACTTCAATGCATCACACACCACACACTTCCATTCAAAAATCACTACATCCATTTTAGGTGAATTTCTCCAAGTTGCATGTATATTTTCTCATGGATTAATGTTAGACTTATAGTTATGTGAGATAGATTCTGAAGAGAAAAATATCTCACATATCTATAAGTCTACCATTCATCCATGCTTAGAATATTGCTGCCACATATGATTTTGTACCCCTGCTATTTATCTAGAGATTCTTGATGAAATCCAAAGAAACTAAAATATTATTGCTCCTGATCTGTGATCTCAGCTTCAGTCACTTTCCCACCACCATAAGATTGCCTCCCTGTGTCTTTTTTATAAATACTTTCATGGTAATTGTTTGGACAAGCTCTTCACTATGGTACTCAGACTTTTTTAATTTAAGCGCAGTGCTAGACTGGCGTTGAGATCTCATCAATTTGCAGTTGAGCTGGCTAGATGAAATTGTAAATTCTATGCTTATTATTATTAAGTTTTAAGTTTATTTTCTCATTTGTGGAATTCTCTTCCAGCTCCATGCTTTTCAGCCAACTTTAAACTGCAAAAATTTAAATGCAATATCAATCGCTATCTACTGCCCTGATTACTTGTGTGAAACTGACCCAAGTAATCGCTTTCCCAACTGACAAAGTCTCTCTGTGAAAGCAGTGCCACATTCCCAAACGTACTGACTATTCTCTCTTGTGTGGTGTTTTTATGTTGAGTTGATCTTGCAAAAAATTTGCATATGCCCAACCACTTTCACTAGTGTCTTTCTTAAATTAAGGTGTTAGGGCAGCCATATTTCTTTTTCTTTTCCTTCACTTGTTTTGCATGCCAGGCATATACGTGCTCACTTTGCCACATGAGGTAAGTTGTCTACACTTCCACATTACTCTTTCCTCTGCTCATTATTAATATTTCTTTTCTTAATTCTTCCTCACCTTGTATACCTTTGTGTCTTAGTGGCTTTACTACCTTGCATGTGGTGATACCGATTTAAAAAAATGTGTCCACATCAATCTCCTGTTGTTTTTTTTAGAACATCCTTAAACCGCTTTCTTGTTTTATGCTGTCACCATTTATCTCTGATTAGCTCCCTATAGAATGCCTGTTTCGTGAGCCGCCACTCATCTATAGAATGCCTGTTTCATGAGCCGCCCATCATCTATAGAATGTCTGTTTCATGAGCCGCCCACCTCTGTCCTAACAACATGAATAGCCAGTGCATCTGTTTCAGAATTATCTTTTTCTCGACACTTGTGAGCATCATTCTCTCTCAAGAAGAACAGTGTCTGGTTCTGCTAGAAAACCATTCTCCATATGGAATATGTTGTGAAATAAACTCTTCTTTTGCATTTTGTATGTAAATTTCTTGTATATAAATGAACATACATTTTTTTTTATAAATTCTTGTGTTTGGGGAGGGGGATTATGTGGAGAGATACCAATAGTGTTGTTCAGCTCAGTTTCTTTTGTTGAATAAAGACTTTCTTAAGGTTATTGTCGTCTCATGTTCCTGAATGTTTTGAATTGCTTTTAAATTCATAACAATTTATTCAACAAAAGAAGCGAAAAATTTAACATGACCCTAATGCTTCTAAGGACTGGAAACACTGGAAAAGAACATTTGAAAATTTTATTCTGGAATGTGGAGGGAGGAAGCACCAGACAAGTTCTGATCTCTGATAAATTGTGTTCCATTTGGAGTGTATGGGTACATCAAAGACTGTACTAATTATGAGGAAGCTGTCCAAACATTGGACCAATGATGTATCAAGACACCTCATGAGATCACTGCTAGGCATCAGATTCTGACCAAATGCCAGAAGCCAGAGGAATCCCTTGAAAATTTTCTTCAGGAACTTCAAAATCTTAGTAAAGATTGCAATTATAAAAAAGTCATAGCTAAACAATACAGAGAATAGCAAATCAGAGATGCTTTTGTAAATGGGATTTCATTGAATTGTATTAGGCAGTGGTTATTGGAAAATTCAACACGGGACCTATTGTTGGCCTTCAATCAAACACGTGCACTTGGTCTTGCTCAGAGAAATTCACAACTTTGATCCCCTACAAGCACTTTGTTGGTTTCAAGTATAGTAGCTGCTTTTCGTACCAAGAGTGAATGTTCAGAAGAGAGCCCCACAGCTCTAACCCTTCCAAAAGTATCTTATCAGAAAAAAGTGCCAATTTTGTGGTGATGTAGATCATAAGTGGAAAATCTGTCTTGCTCATAGCATTACATGTTTTAATTGTGGGAAAAATTAACACTTTTCAAAGGTTTGACAATCTAAGTCATCTGGGATGACAGTCATGATGTTTAATTTTAAACCAAGTTTGTGTCTAATCCTGGATATTTTTCCCCGAATCTCTCTCATGCAACTACAATGATCACCATAAAAGACAGACGGTTTACTGTTCTTAAAGACTCTTGTAGTTCAGAAAATGTTATTAGTGAAGACACCTTCAACATATTAAGCCTGAAACTCCACCCCTGTACAAAAAATCTGTCTATGGCTCTTAAAACCATGGAAGCCAACTATACCAGTGTTTGCATAGTAGGCAGTTGGGAAATATGCAAAAATGAAATTCATGGTGTTGGATAATCTATGTGTAGTTGTAATTCTTGGATATGAGTTTCAGACGCTACACAAAAACATAATCTTCACTTATGATGAGAACTAAGATGACTTAAGAGTTAGTTAAAGAAATGTACACTGCAAATATACCCTCATTATTATACCTGTGAATGTCTTCCCTGTTGCTACCAAATCCCGGTATTTTGGTAGAGATCATCAGACATTCATTGAGAGGAAAATTTCCCAGCTACTCTCAAATAACATCACTGAACACTTCTAATGACCATGGAGAGCCCACTTGGTTGTTATAAAGAACCTTACCAATAAGCACAATAAACAGCTCTGTAGATTATTTCCAAATGGTTAATCTATCTACACAGTTGGATGCCCCTACCCAATACCTCGGATTGATGATATGATAAACAGTCTGGTAAAGTACAAAGTATTTTTGATTTTTGACTTGAAGAGTGCCTACCATCAGATAAATTAGGTGGATAAAAAAAGTTTACTTTTTGGTTTACTTAGCAAGACTCTAAGCATAAAAACCTTACACACTGAGGTTTTTGTTTCTTGTCATACAACGACCAGACCCCATTTCTCAAAAAACCAGTAATAGTCTTTACTATCATTTTTCAATGTTGAGAATGTTATCCATTTGATTCTTGGAAACATTGTGAATTGGGTTTCATTCATCTTTAAACATTTTTTTTGTTTCATTTTTATTTGTTTTTTTTTTATTTATAAAGTAAAAAAACACTAAATACTAAAATTTCAGATGATCTCCAGACAATGATGATGTCTAAAAGCTGAATATTGCAACTTAAAGAGCAGTTGAACTATGAATCAAAAAAAGAAAAATTCTTTAAAAATGTAGTTGATTTTGTTAACTTTGATTAATGAAATTATTTGAAAGAAAAAAAAAATCTTGTTTTCTCATCGAATATTGTTTACAACAAAAAGTGTTTTTCATGTTTTATGATGGATAAGGTTTGAAAAATATAATGCAAAGTGGTAAATTCTACTTAAAGATTAAAAAAAAGAAATGTTATTCTATGGAAAATATATGAAGGATAAAATGATCGACATGCAAATTTATTCCAATTGAAGAGATTTCCAGTTAATTTTAGATGAAACTTTTTTTTAAAATACACACCAAAAAATATCCAATTTAATTAATGCATCTAAATATGAGCTAAATGTTTAAAAATAATAAAGCAAATTTGTGGAACTCTCTTCTGGCTTCTTGCTTTCCAGTCAACATTTTGATCTTCACAACTTTAAAGGCAATATCATTCTCTTCTGTTTTCTCTATTACTGTTCTCTCTCCTTAATAGTATTTTTCTCTTTTCATATTCTCTCACACTCAGTTTCCCTCTGTGTCTTAGTGACTTTATTGCCTTGCTTTGGATCTTTCAAGTTAAAATATTTATGTAAAATATTATTCTATATGAAAATGGCATCATTATTCTGTCTGTAAATAAATTTGGTTCTTTCAAAATCTTCATCTAGCTGACTGCATGGAAATCAACCTTTACATTTTAGCTTCAAAATTCCAAATATTTGGATTGATAGTAAAAAAACTTAGAATGTCTATCATCTTCTGATGTGTTTTATAATCTTTTTTCATTTTTCAATATGAAGATGCTCCAAAAGTAATGCTTCCAATTAATTTCTATGGAAACTACAGCAGGTACTGGGAGTATAATAACCTTGTTAGAGCAAGATTTCAACTATAAAAACACTATTTTTCCACAAAGTTATCCCATTAACTATACATTTGTCAGTGATGAATAGTTTGTGGGTTGATAGCAGTACAGGTGATCCAGAATGTAGCTTGGTATAGACATTGCTGTTGCCACTACTGCCTAATTGTGCTTACATCCATTGTTTGGTCTCTGTAAACATTCAGTAAGTATCGAATGTCAATGGGTGGAATTAAAGGATAGGCTTATGCTTAATAGCAATATAGCTGATACCATTTTGCTAGACTGCTGTTCAGTTGCTCTCTGTAAGAAAGCAAAAGAATTGTGGAGTTTTGGCTTTTGAAGTTTCAGTCTTTGCTGCAATACTGTCAACACCTGCCTCTGATGATGATGTGGATGAAAATAATAAAATAGATGGTATTACTCTCAGATCAACTGTGCCATGAAACCAATTTGCATTTTGTAAAAGGTTAACATTGTAATGACCAGGGAAGTGTCTTCTTGTTTAACATCTGACATAGAAATTTTAAAGAATAGAAGTTAGAATATCACTTTAAAGCTAATATTTGGGGGTGCAGAATTAATTTTGACTTCATCCACCATGACGCGAATGAGTCTGAACTTTTATTGTCAATAACTCCAAAATGGTAGATTTTATCAAAGTTGCCTTATTTTCAAATTAAGCATGTACATTTGCACCTAAATGGAACTATTTGGGAAAATTTTATTAGAACCTGAGCAGGCATCTTGAACTGCAAATTACCCTTTTGCGGTTCCAAGTTGAAATAAGTTCTATTACCAAATATTTGATGAATTTCATTTAAACTATAGATTGATATTTTACTATTTATTGCAAACCAAATTAGCACATTTCAACACAATGGTAGTAAAAAAAACAGATTTTTTTTTATAATCAGCATTATAAAAATAAAACAGTCAAAATAAATATGAGTTTGTCATATTTTAATATCATTTCAGTTTATGAAACCGTTTAGAAGTTATAACATTTTATAAAATTGAAATCATTGGTCTGCAGCCTAAGTGATAGTCTGATTCTGTTATTAACTCATTAAGGCAAGCAAATTCATCAGAAACCTTTCCAATAAAAGTGGCCAATAAAGAATACGATCTACTTCTATATGCATGGAACAGAAACAAAAATTTGTGCTTATAATTTAGTCAAGTTAACTTGCTCCTCAGTATGATGATAAGCTACATCCGTGTCCAGGGTAAGACAATAAACTATGTCCAACAGCAAGGCCTCTGATCAGGAGGTTTTGAGGAGCATGGAACCACCTCTTAATTGCTGGTGATCCCAGGTCCACCCTGACCCGAAGTGGTGACACCTGTCAGAGTCTCTGCTATAGGCAAATAGTTAACCCTGAAACTGAAGTAAAAAGCATTATAATAGTATAAAAATAGGTTTTAATACCAGAAATACTTTGTAAAAAAAAATTATTACCAGAGATAAACTTTTGAAGGAAAAAAAAATATTACCAGCAATATATTTTTGAAAAAAAATATTACCAGCAATGTTTTTGAAAAAAAAATATTACCAGCTATACATTTTTGAGGAAAAAATATTACCAGAAATAGATTTTTGACAAAACAAAATATTACCAGGAAAAAAAAAAGTTGTCGCCACTAAATAACCCATTGAGGTTGATATGCCGTAAAACACACCAAACCAAACCAAACTATCGCTATGAATCTTTCAAAATTTTGTTTGCATTAAATGACCCACCGAGGTTGATATGCCATAAACCAAAACAACCAACCAAGTCAAGTTAATTTCTATATGAAAGAATATTTTCAAATCATAAGACTAATTTTTTTCCAATTAACATGGAATATGTGCTCATCTCTTGGATTAAACTTTTTGCCTAAACATCCTGAACCAACCAGTGAAGAATTAATAATGGGCTGAGAGATAAAGCTAAAACTAATTTATGGCACTTCTTATGACATCATTGAAAATGGTAATATAAGCTTTTATTGAAGCTACAAGTTTCATTTTAATTTATAAGCCAAATTAGTTTATTTATACAATATTTTCTTATTTTGTTTTCACTTTCTTTCTTTAACTGACATCTATAATTTGTGGTGACTCTTTTGTTACTCTATCTTTTAAATGTTAAAATGAAATTTCTCCATTTCTTGCTTTCAGAGCAAAAAGCAACAATATATTTTGAATAGGAAAGAAAGATGGAATCTTTTCATGTGAAAAGAAAAATTTTGGAGTGACATTTGGAGAAATCATTCTCCCAAGAAAACTGTTGAAATCTTTAAAACCTCTTAGCATTACAGTACTGGACATTTTTTTTTATTTATTTAGAACAAGGAGATGGAGACCCACTTAGGAATCTCTACAGATAAAATTAAAGTGAATAGCCTAAGTATTTTAGGACAAGATCAGCCTAAAACTGCTGTTAGAACTTTAAGTAGAGAAAATTTGTTTCCTTGTGAAATGTGTGGAAAAGTTTTTTCTCAAAAGAGTTCTTTGAAAAGTCACATGAAAATTCATGGAGAGACACCATTTTATTGTGAAGTGTGTGGAAAAGTGTTTTCAGAAAATTGTCACTTAATCAGTCATGTAAGAATTCATACTGGAGAAACTCCATTTTCATGTGAAATGTGTGGAAAAGCTTTTTCTCAAAATTGTACCTTGAAGAGACATATGAGAACTCATACAGGAGAAACCCCATATTCTTGTGAACTGTGTGGAAAAGCTTTTTCAGAAAAGAGTACCTTGAAAATACATATGAGAATTCATACTGGAGAAAGCCCATTTTCTTGTGGAGTGTGCAGCAAATCTTTTTCTGTAAAATGTAACTTAAAAAGTCATATGAAAATTCATACAGGAGAAGCACCTTTTCCTTGTGAACTATGTGGAAAAGCTTTTTCCGCAAACTGTCACTTGATGAGACATATGAGAACCCATACAAAAGAAGCCCCATATTCCTGTGAAGTATGTGAAAAATCTTTTTCTCAAAACTGTACATTGAAAAGCCATATGAAAATGCATACTGGAATAGCACCATTCCCTTGTGAACTGTGTGGAAAAGTTTTTTCTGAAAATTGTAATTTGGTAAGGCATATGAGAATACATACTGGAGAAACACCATTCTCATGTGAAGAGTGTGGTAAAGCTTTTTCTGAAAAGGGTACCTTGAAAATACATATGAGAACTCATACTGGAGAGACACCATTTCTCTGTGAAATTTGTGGAAAAGCTTTTTCTCAAAGCTGTACCTTAAAAAGTCACATGAATATTCATACTGGAGATGCTCCGTTTTCTTGTGAAGTCTGTGGGAAAACTTTTTTGGAAAATTGTCATTTAATCATACATATGCGATCTCATACTGGAGAGACACCATTTCCATGTGAAGTGTGTGGGAAAGCTTTTTCAGTAAAAGGCACTTTAAAAAGACATATGAAAACTCATATTACGTAACCTTTTTGTTGTTGTTAAATCAATACAAAAATATCTTATTTGCAAAATGTGCGGAAATATTTATTTAAAGAATAAAGTTCATAATTTTGCTTTGTTTTCATTCCATTGTAAAAAAATGTTTGAAAATATTTTCCAAAACTGAAAATTCACCGTAAAAAAAGATTTTCTAATGAATTTTTGAAATCTTAAGATTTCATAACTCAAACTTTCTTCTCCACTTATTTGAAAATAAAGCTTTCTTTCTTAAAGCTTTTTGTGAAATATTAATAGTAATTTCACTTTCCAAATTTTATTGTTCACCAATTTCAACACTCAAAATGATTTTCTTCATTCCTGAAAAATTTCTGAGTTTTTTTTTAATTATCCAAGAGAGATAATTCTTAATTTTAGGGGACCCTTCCCTTCTCACCATTTTTTTTTTTTATTTGTTTCAAGATGACATATATTTATGGTGATCATTTTTGTATTCACTTATTTTCCTTAGTTAAAAAATAAATATTTTGATAAGATAACATCTTGTTTACAATAAGTCAACAGACCAATATTTATGCCACATTTAAATCTTACAAAACTTCATTGAAACCAGCAATTGCAACTTTAAAAACACACTCTAATTTTGTCTATATTTCTGAGTTGAGATGTTATGTACACTGTTTACATTATTTGGACCATTGTCCTCATCTTTGTTGCCATATTTATCATAACATTTCAGCCGTTGTACGCTCCGGCCTTCTTCAGGTGGTTGGAATGTCGAACTGAACTCTTTATTTCACTCACTGGGGTAGACTGTTCTAGTTCCACGTGCCATGTCTAATGAATGTCAGTTACCTCCTGTTAATTCCCCTCTGAAAGTTCTCCACTGCCCTAAAATTGAAAAATTCATAAACTTAACAATTTAGCACATATGCTAGGCCACAAAAATCTCTTGAGCCGACCAAGCATAGAAATGAATACAATATGGGAACCAGTAATAAGGAGTGCCAGAGAAAAGCAATAATAACAACAAAAATTACAATATGAGCTCTGGTAAAAAACATGCAATGATAACATCAAAAATTGCAATATGAGCACTGGTAAAAATGGTTGCTGAAGACATTAGGTTTATAATACCTAGAAATTCATACACAGATGTCCCCAAGGACCCATGACACAGTGGATAAAGGTGTTAGTTAGATCCAGTAACAGGACACAAAGAGTGCGAGTTCAATACCTGGTTAAGGCAGTGAAGAACTTTCAGAGGGGAATTAACAGGAGATAACTGACATACATTAGACATGGCATGTGGAACTAGAACAATCTACCCCAGTGAGCGATATAAAGGGTTCAGTTCAACATTCCAACCACCTGAAGAAGGCCAGAGTGTACGACTGAAATGTTGTGATAAATATGGCGACAAAGATGAGGACAATAGTGTACACTCTAATTTTGTATAAGTTTTTCTAATGGGGCAATGGGGATCTACTTCATAATTACAACATAGAATTGAACATTCTCATTCTTCTCCATTGACAGCATAAAATATTGGAAGACAGTATTTAAAATACTTTAGAGCTTAATGTCTGACACTCTCTCAGAAGGAAAATTATAGACTTTCTTATTGATGCCTTTGTCATTTCAGCTTGCAGTCCAGAGAAGTTTAATTTCTTAGACAGTAAAAGGTATTTGCTAATTAGCCGTATTATGGTTACTATAATATTATCAATATAAAATATTCAAATAAATGTTTCATATGAGTTTGAGAATTGCAACAATTCTGGAGAGTAGGTATTTTAAAGACAGCAAAGATGAATGGTGGAAATCATTGAATATAGGAAGAAAAATCAAAATTATCTTGAATTTATTATCATCATCATCATGAAAGAAAGCATGGTCAAGCACTGTTCATTTTTGACATGTATTTCTTTCCTCTTAATTTCACTTTTTCATTGCAATTACAGTGTAACCCGGCTATAAGAGAGATTTTCTCTGGTCCCAAATTAGAGCCATACTTACCTAAACAAAATAGACCAAACCCGGATATAAGAGACTTCTTCTCCGGTCCCGACAACTCTTATATCCGGGTTACACTGTACTTGGATTGACAATCTGTGGCTGCTAACCCTATGGTCAGTTGTCTGCAGAAGTTGGGAGGTAGAGGGTACTATGGCCTGGATACCAAAGAGTGAAATAAAAATTTAGTTTATCTTTCATTTGAATAAAGTTTTTATTTCATATTTAAAATGTCTTTCTTTCTCAGTAGTTGGCCCCAGGCATCGCCAAACCTCTACCTTTTGGTTTATTTCCAATTTGTGCTCTAAATGAAATTAAGATGAAAGAAATGCATGTAAAAACAAAAAAAAAAAAAATGAGTAATAGTTGCCAGTGCTTCAGTTAATAATAATCAAAATTATATTGCAAGTGTATTAAAAATCATTTGATATTAAGATAAAAAAGAAATAGGAGTTAAAACCTCATATGAATAATTCTTAGTTAAAATATTAGGTTGGTGCAAAAATAATTTCGTTTTCTAACATATGTTACTATATTAGAAAACGAAATTATTTTTGCACCAACCTAATAACATGTGAGAAAACGACATTATTTTTGCACCAACCTAATTGTTTTTTGGAATATATTGCATGAGTGAGATAGATTCCATCCATGTAAATATCATTTTTGATGAGGCAAAAAAAAATAGAAAAAAATTATACATAACTTATCAAGTTGCATAAAAACTAATTGTGAAATTCAATGATAATTCTTTAAAAAGTAATTTACTAATTTTAAAAGCTGACTGATAAATCAAAACGTAAATATAAATGTTTTTCATTTAGATCTGTGCACTGTCACTTACTGTCAAGGGAGATAATCTTTAAAGATCTATATTGAATTGCTACTTGACATTAATAAAAGGCATTTTTAAACTTTTATTAAAAATGTTATAAATAAATGAGTAGGGCTCAATAAATCTGTAGCATGCCTTGACTTATTAGTTTTTATATCATTAATTATTAATGACTGTTCATTGTACATTTAACATATATGTAAGTAAATATATATCTCTATTTGTAAGACTCCTATAGATAAATATACTTAGCATTTTTTTCTTTTTTTAAACAACAAATGAATACTGGCAGAATCGATTTCAGAAGGTTGGATTTATAGTTTTTGTTGGCTTAGAAACAAAATATTCCATTGTATAAAGTACATTGAAATGCTCAAATGGTCACCACTTAGCTTTTGACAGAAATCACCAGGTATTCTGGTTCATGCCTGTTGCGGAAGGGACTTGAAATATTTTGGGATGATCTTGTTTTGTGGAAGGAACTCTTTTCATTTAATTCATTCAATGAATTAATTTTAATTTGCTTGGTGATTGTGTGTGTGTGTGTGTGTGTGTGTGTGTGTGTTTTTTTTGTAAATTTTCTCTGTATATTGTGGTGCTTACAAAATTTGATATTGGTATAGAAGAGGTGGAAACCAAAGTAATTGAAAAGACATGTCACTGTGTTCTAATATTGCACATTGGAGGAGGAGGAGGAGAAAAACATTATCAAGATATGAAAGTTTTTAATTTGTGCAAATTTACCATGGAGCCGGTCTAGTAGTGTGACAAGTTTTATAAATTGTAAAAATGCTAAAGAAAAACTTGCCTTACACCAGAGAAAGTCAATAGTAGTGTCTCAACGCCCCCACCAAAAAAAAAAAAAAAGAAAAAAATGGAATAATGCTTCTTTGATGCAAAAACACATGCACAGGAGAAAAATAAATAAAATGACATACCAGCTTGGTGACATTCAGTTGAAAATTTATTTTTGATGATTCCCCCCACTTTGTAATGTCATAAAACATTTCTTGGTATACACTATTTTATTTTATGGGCCATATTCATAATGCAGGCATTGTTTCTTTTATAAGATCAAAGTATAGATGTATATCTTTATATTTAAAAAAAAAAAAAAAAAAAAAAAAAAAAACTCATTTACACTGTAACACTTGACTGAACCAAGGATCTATTTTATATTTTGTAAACACAGAAACACCAGCGGCATATTTTGGGACTGAAATCAAGTTGAAGCATTCTCATGCTGATCAATGGTGACCCATGTTGCATTCCATCAGTCATGGGCAGTAACTGCTTAAAAGGATAACTAAAATCAAATTTGATTTCACTTCAGGGAGATTCTTTGAACAAATATAAACATTACTTTTCAAAAATAGTATATGGATAATTTTTTTGTTTTTTAGTAAATTAAAGTTTATAATTTTAAGGTAAATGCAAAAAAAATTTATTTACTTTATTTTCAAAGGACAAAATGTATTCAGAAAGAGGAAAATTTAGAAGGGTAGGTCAGTTTATTTGGGGGTGGGGAGTGATCTACAATTTCCTATCCTCCCTTGTTTTTCCTCTCAATTGTATCAATTGCAGTAAAACCTCTAGAACACATCAAAGTCAGGGTGTGGCCAAACTGTGGCACATAGAACTCATGCAAATATGTTGGCAATGCTTTACTCCTTCCCACTCTGAAACACTAATCAATGTTATAATAATAGAAAATAATCAATAAGTCCTCTCTTAAAACATCTGAATTATCTCACTCCTGTTTAGAAACAGCAAAGAAATTTTTCAATTTCTGCTGAAAAAAATAAATCCAAATTTAAAAACAAATTTGGAGTGCAAGAAAATCAAAATAAAAAGGTAAAGATTTGATCCAAAGTTACCTTTCTCCGTTGCCAGCTCAGAATGACTGTTTAGTCAAAACAATTTAATGTAGAGAACAGTTTTATCCTACTTTCATTACATGTTACAAATCTCTACAGAGAAAATTAAAATAAGACAGTTATTTATCACTTAATACAAATATTTTGAAATACTATTTGTTAACAACCCTCCAACCACCCAGTCAGAAATCTCCAGCTCTTTTCAATTAAGTTGTTTTTCCAGATTTATCTCTAGTTGATCGGCATCTGAATTGCCCAGCTGGAAACCAATGAATTCCAAAAACTAACTCCTCCTCTTTATTTAAAAACATAGAAATGAAAAGCTCTTTACTCTGTAAACAACCTTGACATTTGTCATTGCAAACTGATTTTACCATGACTAACCATTCTAATGAGAGTAGGAAAAAAAAAAAAGCCAAACTAAGAAACTTCATTTTAGGGTTGTGCATAAATTAGAGTTATCGTTGTCCACGTTACCTTGTATCCAAGAATTTAATTTCTTTTTTGATGATAGCATTGAGGACTAAATTTACTGCCAACATTCAGGTTCAGGACTAGAAGCTTCCAGTTTCATAAAAGCCTCCTTCAGTCATCCATTCCCTATTGTCATTTGGCTTTGCAAGATTTGGTTGAAGGTGAAAGAAAATCAGAGTAGAAAAAAGTGATGTCATAAATTTGTTTAAGATGGATGTTAACTTGCCAGGATTTTATTTCATGACCTCCCTCTGTGGCACATATTGGATGGATTCATGCAGAATCTGGTTATGAAACTGCCGCTAACTCCATTATAATTTCAAGTGACACTTTCTGTAGCATGTCTGTCATGCATAGTAGCCTTCTTCATTTGTTGAAGTCTGTTGTAATCGGCATCCGCTTGTTCCACTGTTGGGGTTGATTTGTGTTTATTTAGTCTGGGTCATCATCTTTGGATCTTGCCACTAGCAGTTTAGAACTCCCAACCAAATTGCTCTCAAAGTTATTGGACTATGCAAGCCTCTCCACAACCATCAGTAGAAAAGTGCACACACACACACACACATTTTTCTTGTGTGTGTATATGTATATATATATATATATATATATATATATAATACAAATATAAAATTTCTCAGTTAATTAACATGATGTTAGTTTTGTAGACAGACATTTGTAATTGTTCAGGAGGTATCAGCAAATTTTTCTCAATTTTACTTGTTTCTGTTGCATGCACACCGCTGATAAAAAACAAAAAAAACACAAACAACTTGTGATAATATATGATCTAATCAAGTACATTATAGTAGGATAAAGGTTTTAAAAAAGCCAAATTCTAATTCTTGTGTATTGTAGGGAGACCAATTGATCTGTGATCAGGATAGAAATTTAAATTTACCCATTATGTTACCTTTTCCATAAGCAGGCTTTAAGTTTATATTTGGTTTTCAAAAACAAGTTTATAAATGGATAAGGAATTAAAATTGTGTGTGTCATACATTACTTTGCTATTTATGTGGAATTTACAATAACACAAAGATATGGTTGACATTAATCTTACATTACTGTGAATTGAATTAAAAGTAACCAAGAAAGAAGCTTAACATAAAAGAGAGAATGTCAAGCACCAAAGCAAGTTTCCAGAGACCAACAACCAAGATGTCTTTATAACTTACCTTGGGAGCCTTACAAGCTTTATTCAGATTCCACAAATTCATGCAATTAAATCAGCAACTACAAAGAACTTGTTAATATTCATTCCACTTCAAACTGAAAATTCAAATTTTTCTTTGTGCATGTAGCAAGATTTATTTAGATTATTTCCAATTGATAACGAAGTAGAAAAAGTTTTCAAATGAACAAGCTGTGAAAACGAAGAGGGGATGAGGGAAGAAAATGTCAGAGAATTTATTGCATGAAGCAAAAAATTGACTTGTCTTTTCATTAATGGTAACAATGGTTCCATAAGAAATTATTGATAGTGTCACCCCTTCCATTTCTAAAAAGGCAAGGGAATCTTGTCAAATAACAAAATTATATATTAGATGATGAAAAGGATTCTCATATATTGAAATTAGGATACATGACCCAGACAAAGTTTAAAATTTTTGACAATTGAAAAACATTCATGAATGTATATTTATTTATGAAATATACATTCATGAATCATTATCATTTAAAGCTTCATCTGATCTGAAAGAAGAAAAGAAAAGAGGCACATGTTTATGTTTAAATAATCTAATCTTATTTTCTCCCAAGCTGGCATTTCTCTAGACTAAAAGACAAAGAAACAAGATGCATAATCAGATATATTTCAAAACAAATATACTTTCATGAACATTTTCCAATTGTCAAAAACCTCTGCCCCCACCACTGGTCCTGACCATATTCATAATAGTTTGGGATGTGGTTGTAGTTATTTTGATATTAAGATTAACAAAATAATTACAGCTGCACCTACACGTGACCAGAACCAAAAATACATATAACAATACTTCAGAAGCAAGTATATACAGGGTGTGGCAAAAGCGTCTCCATCTAGCTAATGTATTACCATTATGTTTAGGAGGAGGTATTTCAGCTGCACTCTCTATAAAATAAATAGCCAAAACTGCTCCTTACTATTTTATATATATATATATAAGTGAACATTTTTGTATTTACACACGCTCTATCTCTGATATTGAGCACTTTATCCCATAAATATAACACCTTAAAAGTGTGTGTGTGTGTGTGTGTGTGTATATATATATACACACACACTGAAACAAGTTTCCAATATTCTAAATAGTACTCATGCAAAAAGTAGAATCAAACTTACTCAGATTTTTTTTTTTTTTATGCAAGTATTTTAAAAAAGAACAGCTGCTGATTACAGAACCAAAATTTGTGATCCCTGATGTGTTGCACTTGATGCCATAACAGCAAAATATATATTGAGAGTAAGCTAACAAAAGTATTTACTTAGTGCCACTCAAAGTGAACATGCCTTGTGTTAGAACAGAATAATTAGTAAGTAGTAAGACCAGGTTGCTAAGATATTGATTTTTATTTCTTTGTATATTTTTACTTTTAACGACTTAAAAGACAAAGCAGAATTCTTCATGATCCATTCAAGAGGTCGTTGTCAAAGGAGGCAAGTTTCAATTTCTTGCCGAATTCCATGGGGTATTAAATGGAACTTTAGACTGTAAAAATCAAATCAATAGGAAATTATTACAAAATAATCTATATAAAATATGTGCGAGTTTTTCTTTATCACAAATTCTCATACTTCTGCTGTCTTAGAAACCAATTATTCAATGGTGAATAAAACTTTCTTTTATATTCAGGAAATTGTATATAAGCAAGAAAATGTAAAAGTTTTGATTTTCTAAACACAAAGTAATTACAAAATTAAATATTGCCATCATTTTTGAATGGCAGAAGTAAATAACCATTGAAAGAAAATTTCACTTTATCAGATTTTTTTTTTTTTAAAACTAAATTTCAGTTTAATATTTATTTGTTCCTTCACATTTGACATCGAAAGTGACCAAGCAGGTAACAGGAGGATTGAAATTAATTTGCAAAGAAGAATTGAAGACAAACAAAAGTGTGTGTGTGTGGTGGAGGGGGGCAGAGTTGCAGCAACAAAAAGACAAAACCCAGAAAGGTTAGAAGAGAGACAAGCAGGACACAAAAATATTTCAACAATATATTTAATACATTTTACAACTGTTTTGCAAGTCTGATAGTTGGGTTGGATATAAACACCGTGCACAGAGTTGAAGCTGGAGAGAAAGGCCCTTCAAAATCTTTTCAATTTTTTTTTTTTTTAAGTTGCCAGTGCATAAGCCATGCTTTTTCTTTTTTGAGAGTATAGTTCACTCCTCCCCATACATTTTATCTCCCTCACTCCTAAATTCTTTCTCTCTCTTTATTTTTTGTTTTTGCACAAGATAAGAACAATAAATACAAGTGACAACATTGAGACCAAAAGGCTAAGAAATGTGGAAGAAACCTCAGAAGCATAGCCCAATGTTGCAGTCCAATGTTGCAATAGGCTTACAATAGCAAGTGACAGGGGGTAAGGAAAATGCTGTAGTTGCAAATTTCATAATAAAGAAAAAAAAAAAAAAATATATATATATAGAGAGAGGTTCATTTTTCTCAAATCATAAAAAAAGACCCTTATTATTTCTTGGGACTTCTCTCTCCCAATCTGTTTTGCTTCAGACAAAAACTAATTCTAAAATTTACAACTAAAATTGAATGCCAAAAATTACAGAACCAATGAGCATCTTCAAGAAAGTTCAACCCACTGAATTGATTACTTGCATAAATTTTCAGTTTTCCAATTCTAGTTAGAAATGTAATTTTAGAATAGAGTCAATGATGAAAGATCAAAGAAAAATTATATAAGGCCTTTTTTGAATGAGAAAAATGACATTTTCCAATTCTGTGTAGGATTGGATGGCAACTTGAGTGAAAATAAAGTTTTCTTGCGGCTGAATAAAAAACAATTTTTTTTTTATAATAAAAAAAAAAAAAAAATCCAGTGAATTTGAATTTGTGTTCTTAGAAAACATTTTTTCTTTCATAAAAAGAAAGTAAATTCTTGAAGCATTAAGCAGTGATGAGCAAGAAATCAAAAGTCAGTAAAAGACAACTGAGGTCACCACATTACCAGCTGAGGATTCTACAAGCACAGAAACGAAATACAATGAATTTGGAGTGAGAAATAATTTGCCAGCATTTTTTTTATAAAGAGCCAAATTTAAGCCATTTGTAATAGAAGAATGTTTGGGTAAATTAAAAAAAAAAAAAACCCTCATCTGAGAGAAAAGCCATCCAACTGCATTATTGCAGATTTTACACAAAATATGAATGGAATGAATGCACTAGGAATAACAATGGCCAAGGACTAGGCAGGCTGTCTACTCTGTTCCTTTTATGGTTTTTATTTTATTTTATTTTTTTTGTAGACATTGGTTGAGTTTTGTTTGCAAAGTGGAATTGAGAACAGAGCCCAGTGCACAGTACCCAACAAATGTCTACAGTTAATAGCAATACTTGCAAGGCAGGCAGAATCGAGAGAGACTGATTGACAAAACAAAATAATGGCTCACCATGACTGTCAAAAGGGAGAGGGGGTGGGTAGGAGGAGAAGCCAATAAAAGGGGATCATCTGGGGGGGGGCAGGGATAAGCAGTGGTAATAGAAAAAAAAAAATGGAGGTGGAATGGTGGGAGATGAGAGAAGAAAGAAGAAAAGCCAGAAAACAGTTGGAATACAAGAGGCAAAAAAGGTAGACTTGTTTTATTTATTTATTCTTTCAGTTTTGTTCAACTTTGAAATTGCTCAGGTGTGTCACGCTGCGAGGAAAGAAGCCACATAATGCAAGACAGTTTTCATTAGATGTATAAAACATATTTTCTCATTAAAAAGGAAAAAAGACAAATTAAATCAATATCTTTACCACTTGAAGCTTGCACAAAAAGTTTGGCTTTTTTTTTTCTTTTTTGAAAGAACAAAGTTTCCAATTTGTAGTTTGCTTTTTTTTCTTTTTTTTTTTTTTTTTAAATATTTTCCTCTCTATAAAGAAATTTAAAAAGAGAGAGAGAGAGAGATTATATTAAATCTACCTAAAAGTTAATAATGGTCAGTTCTTAAGTGTTTTTAAACACTAATATTTATAGTTGTCATTTGAGGGGGAACAGTTTATTATCAATTCAGACAACACGTCTAATGTGCACTTAAGTCATACTTACAGAGTTCAGAAGCAGAGGCACAAATTTGGTTGGAGTAATAGTTAAAGAGCAGACAGACCTAAAGAACAATCCTAGTTAGATACAAGTAGATAGTATAATGGTGGTGGTGGTGGTGGTAAGTAGAAGATCTAACAGCATTTGGTCTGTTGTCAAGGTGATCAGGGTAATTCACAAGTAGATAAGACTGGCTTCTCAATTATTCATTCAAGTAAGAATACTGAAGGTTTTTTTTTTTTTTTTTAAGTTTCCAATGGGTTAAACATGGATGGCTTACCACTAAATCATCGTGACACAGCAATATTGATGGAGGAACATACTACATTAGGAAAAATATTTTTTTTTTTTTTTGTTTTAATTTTTTTTTTTTTTTTTTTTTTTTTTAAGGGATGTTGGGGGTGGGGCTGGGTATTTATAGAAATAAGAAATTAAAAAGTTCTTTAAAAAATTAGAATAGTGAGATACACTTTAAACAGTGCCAACATATAAAGAAAATATTTTAATGAATGTTAGAGATTTTAAATTAAAAAATAAGCTGATTGCCTAGATAAGTTGAGACATGATACAACCAAGTCATTATTAATGGCTGCCTTAGCCAATTTTGCTTTTTGTTTACATTTTTCTTTCACTTTTTCTTCCCCAATCTTCATAATTCATTCACTTAATTTTTCTTATTTTGTTGATGATTCCTTCTCTCTTTAAACCCCCTCCCCCACCCACCCCACTGTTCATCCTAACCCACGTGCTGACCACTTGATGACGACATGGTAGGATTACAGCTGAGATCTCCCATCTTTCACATCCAGCCTCCTTTACTGGGCCTTAGCTTTCTTCTTCAAAAATGGCAGTTTTGATTGCACCCTGGACAAAGAAAAGAATTGCAAAAACTTAAAATCACAAACACATTAAAAAGGTCATTTTTAAACTTTTAATGGAAATGCTGAAAGAAAAAAAAAAAAAGTCAAAAGGGAATCTCTCATCTGATGCTCAAAAGTAAAAATGCCAAATGAGCCGCAAGAAAGGCAAAAATAAAAGTGAAAAGAAAAACTGGATGAATGAAGATAATATACAAATTTCTTAGACAAAGTACACATTTTTAACTTGCCCATCTTACATCTTCTCATGTTTTTTCATGCTGCCCCGCATAACAGTTGCAGAATAAGGACCCAACATTTGCTATATATATATATATATATATATAAAAAGACATTTTTTTTATGTTTATACATTCTTTTTCTAGATACAAATATTTAAGTAAATGCTCTGTTTATAATATACACAAACACACAGAAGAGTTTAGCCTGACAGGAGCAGGCAAAAATTGCCTTGGTGGACCCCTTAAAAATGAGGCAATGACTAAGGGCATTGCAGGAATTTATTTTAGAATTTACAAAATTTATATTTTTTATTTGTAAAAAGTAATATTAACATAAAATCTTTAAAAAAAATGATACAAATAAACAAAAAGCTTTAAAATCAAATATTTTTAACAAATAACATTATGATGACTAGAATTATTAGCAATGATACATTGCAGTGGAAAATTTTCAAAAGAAAATCATTACAACATTATTAGCTTAAAATATTTTGTAGAAAGAACAAGATTGTTGTATTGCCGTAGAAAAATAGAAAACTTTTTCAGAATAAAAATCAAAATAACTATTGAAACAAAAAAAAAAAAAAATAAATAAAATAAAAAAACAGTAAATGTCAAAATAAAAATATTTTCAGAAACAATTTTTGTTGCCTATCATTCAGAATTTCCTCTACAAGGGCAATTTGTCAGAATCAAAAAACACTAATTTTGAATTATTTTTGATGGGGGGGGGTATCCTGTTTATAATATAAATACAAACTGAACCCTGACTTTTTGATATGTAGTTTTCTTTCCATTTTGAGGGGACCAGGGGATTTAAGTATTGTGATTTTAAAATGAAATGTTTTATTACTATGTAATGTGTATATGCACACACAAATTTATACATATGATGTTCATTTTATTTCTGGCAGACATAAATGTTACACAATTGAAATAAACTTGTAACATTTGTTGAAATTCCATTCATCTACCTCTTTTCTTTGAAAATATATCTGCACAGGGCTCTAACCAAATTTTTTCTTGGAAAATCCCCAAGCCACCTTATTAAAACATTTTTTTGTTCTTAATTTTAAAAAAAAAAAAAAAAATTTTTTTTTTTTTGAAGTTAAAAAAGCAAAAATTGTTGTGGACATGGCTTGTATTTTAAGGGCATCTTGGCTTTTTGTTATGGTGCAACGGTCCAAAAATCCTCCTTGTGTGTATGTATATAAAATAAAAGGAGGCCAAGTTAAAATTTATTAAATAAGCATTAATATTTCTTTCTAAAAGACAAGCATTCATCCACACAGAGTTTCAATGATGTCCCAATCAATTAAAATGACCCTTTCAACTGAAAATTACAACAATATTTATTTGAAGGAAAACTTCAAGTTGCATGTGAAAACAGAATTAAAAGAGGAAAGCAAAGAATAGAGGTGGGTGATCATCCAGAATTATTAGATTGAGCCAGATGTTTCAGGCTGCAACAGCCACAGGTCTTTGGAGCCAAACAACAACTAGAATAGTTATTGTCAGCCTCATTCAAAATGGAAGCAGAAGAAGAGAGAGAGTATAATAAATTATAAAGACGACATCAATTCCTAATAGAATATTCAGTGTAGATGTTAATATCTGCATAAGGTTAGGAGTACCAATAAATTACACCATCACCTTCACTTATTGTTGCCCACATCTGTGAATCATTTACCAGCAAGCAGAGACAGAAAAGGGAGATAACTGGTAAATAGCAGCACTAAATGGAAATAAGATGACTCAATCAGAGTTTAGTTCAAATAATGGAACCAAAAACAGGTAAGCATGTAAATATTGACGTGTCAACAATATTTAACAGAAGCAAAGTTTAAAAATTAGGACAGCATTTGAAAAAAAAAAAAAATCTTTTTGATGGAAAATCAAGTCATTAACTTGTAGTTATTCCCAATTTGGCTTTGCCAAAAGCACTTTATTAGGTGGCGTTATTTAAGTCTATAAAATGGCAAGCATATTCCCTTTACTTTTTCCTCTCGCTTTCAGTAGTTGAACATAGATAAAGAATATTGCCACTGAGGCAGGTTCGCTTCCTTGGTCCTCTGTTAGCTGAACTCACACACACAACAGGCAAATTCTTAAAGCTAGTTTCCAATGTATCTTCCTTTCATTTCAATTGTGTACACATGCAATTACTTTAGTTAATACATGCATATAACTGCTGTTTTAAGTTCATTATTTTGTTTATCTTATTTTACCCAGACTCACATGAGTCTGCCAATAATGTTTGCAGGATAAATATTCCCGGAGCCCATAAATATTTACTATAAAATCTCTACACTTGTATCAATAGTGTAAAATCCCACAACAAAGTGGGTGATATAATCAAACACTGAATATCATAAAATCCCACAAACTCTAAAGAAAAGAAAAAAAAGATTTTGCAAGATTTTTATTTTATTTTATACAGATTTAAATATCCAAGCTTTGCTTTTGATAAGAATTTGTCTGAAGACAATTGGAGTATTTACTTTCAAAAATAATTTGCATTTGATAAAATAGTGTTGAAGGAAAAGGAAAAAGTTATCACAAGATAATGCAATGAGAAACTCCTACCAATTAATATAGACATTAATTGTAAGTCTAAAATTGGGAGAAGCTAGCAAAACATATGCACTGAAAACTTATGATTTTCTGCTTTTTGAAGTAGAGCAGTTTTTCTTGTCATCCAAAGTGCAAGAATCAATGACAGTTTGGCAAGTCTTTAAAAAAGAAAAAAAATCACCTGCATAATTGGGTGGGGTGGGTTTAAATCTTCAAACAACTTCAAATTTGGATATTATATTTTTAATGCTATTTAATCATTGCTGACAAATGGAAAGAACTGGAATTTCAAATCCAATCATCTTTAATAATATTGAAAAAGAAAATCCAATCAATAAATGGCCAACTAAAGAATGTGGATGTGATTTTGCAATCAGTCCATTAATATACACTTCAGTTTGAAGTTTAAATGAGTCAGATATAAAAGCAAATAAATAAGTGGCAAAGATCATAAGGGAGAGAGCCAGATCCCAATGCCAATTCAATTATTAGCATCTGTTTATAGGAGTGCAGGAAAGAACAGACATAAAAAATGATAATGATAAAAACAAAAAAAAAAAAAAAAACAGGATGAAGTTGAATGCCTTTTCATTTTTTAATATCTACTTAACTAGCAGCTGTTAGTGATTTGAATGACTACAATGTAAATATTAAACTATATCCTTCCTTGTCACCTGTCTTCAGTTATAGACGACATCAAGATTAGGCATTGATATTATTACTATACTCCCTGAAGAGTTTTCAAAATGGGATCAAAGACAAAAATTGCCCTGACCCTACCCCTTTAAGTCTACTGAGAGGAAGTGCTGCTACCCAAGGAAATGTGTCCTCCTCTAGAGCTAGATGATGCAAATGTCATTTCTGGGTTACAAAGAACTTAAAGAAGATCCAAGGATTTACAGATAATGCATCAATCCAGAGTTTCGCAAGACTCAGTGTTGGTTCTTTTTTGAAATTCTATCATACATTAGGCGTGTTACCTTTTACTGCACATAGGTTTTTGATTTTGTAGAAATTGTACATTGAAATGAAGAGACTGAAGGTTAAAAAAAGAAATCATTTAATAAGCAGAAAATTGTTAGCCATGTTCCGTGATTAAAACTTCTGTATTGTGCATGGAATTATTAAAGTTAAAGAAAACAGAATAAAAAGTCATAGCAAGATCAATTTTATCATTATTTATTTTAAAAAATCATTTAGTCAAATGTGGACCAAAATCTTCAACAACACACACCATATATATATATATATATATATATATATATATATATATATATATATATATATATATAATGTGTGTGTGTAAACATTCAGATATATTAGGTTGGTGCAAAAATAATGTCGTTTTCTCACATAGTAACATATGTGATAAAACGACATTATTTTTGCACCAACCTAATAAATAAAATATATCTAAAAAGACAACATGAAAAATAAGTCTTAAATTTAATTTTTTTTTAATTTTTCCTATTTCTTATAAAATGCTTACATTTACCTTGCTAACATCTCTCAAGGGACAAAATGTATTCGTAAAGAAAAGTATTACTTTTGTTTTCACACAGCAATTTTTGTTTAATAGCAATTCATTGTGGTTTTTACTAACATTTAAAGGTAAAGTTTTGTATTGTGGAGAATTAAAAGTTTCATTTAGGATATCAATTATGCATAATAAAGTAAACAGAGTTTACAAAGAGTTTGTTTTTACATAGCAAGACCATTTGATAGCAGCAGATCAATTGTGTGTGGAAAGACATTGTAGCAGGAAAGGGAGAACAATTTGTCAGAAACAAAGCAGCTAATAAAAAAGTGTTGAATGTTGGTGTTTAAGAAAATTAGAAACATGGAGAGAGAAAAAGATGCACGAGAGAGAATATCTATTTAAATACACAATCTTAAGAGAAAATCAAAACTGAATTTTCATTATTTATTAAGACTAGATCAACTCCAGAAAAGTGTTGAGATAAACTGCTTGTTGATTGAACAGTAATATTTTTTTTACTTTTCTAATGGTGATGATTTAAGTTTCTGACTGGTTTGAAAAGAGAACTGACAAAGTTCAAATCACTGTAAACTGTGACTGAAGTTTTATACAGAATTTATGCTCAAACGCAAGACAGTAAAATGTCATTCATTACAGGCTTCTTCATTTCACATTATCAGCACTAATACTTTTTTTTTTTTTTTTTTTTTTACAATGAAACATTTGATAAATATTCACTTACAATGAATAATATGGGTGCATATAAAAACGGAATAATTGCTACCATCTTTCCTGCACTTGCTATAAACCAAAGCTTTTATTTCCAATTGATATGCAACAAACCAAGTTATATAAAAAAAAAAAAAAATCCACAAAAACTTACCATGGACTGATTGATAAGGGAAAAAAAAAAAAAAAAAAAAAAAAAAAAAGAAACAAGCAAAAATGATTAGAAAGTAAATGTTTCAGTGACTGCAAATTACTAAAAGGGAATTGAACAAAGAAGATGAAAAGGTTTTATTTTGTAGAAATTGTAAACAGAAAATAAAGAAAAATAAAATAAAAAGATTTTATATAAATATTTTTTTTATCCAATTCTTATTTTTCTTTCTCAGGTGTCAAGTTGTTTTTATTTTCCTGAGTGTGAGCTGAACATTTCAAAAAGAAATCATCAAAAATAGGCAATTGCATGGTGATTCAGGTTTCCTGAATCCAAAACAATACAAATGACGTTTGATAAATTGAAGAAATCAAACTGATAAATTCTTATGAAGTTAATCTTTTAGGGAAGACTATTGATTCTTCCAATAGATACTTGGCAATTCTGAGTAAGTAGCAAGAGAAAAACATAATTTGGGAGGAAAAAGAAAAAGGAAGTAAAACAAAAAAAAAGATAAACCAAACTCACTGCTGAAGGATTTTGTTGAACTGACTCCTTGCCATAGCCAAGTAATTGTCAATCTGGACCTGCAAGAAACAAGATAAATACCAACTTTTAAATAACTTAAAATCAATATTCCTCCAAGCAAGGCAGTAAAAGCCATTAAGACAAAAGAGGTAATTAGGAAAAATAGTAGATAGTGATTGACATTGTATTTAAATTTTTGAAGATTAAAGTTGGCTGGAAAGCATGGAGCCAGAAGGAAGTTCCACAAGCAAGACGTGTGAGAAGAAACTGTTAGCATAGAACTTACAGCTACATCTAGCCAGCTCAACTGTAAATTGATGAGATCTCGATTACCTTGAAGTGTTTATAGACACAGAGAGGCAACCATATAGTGGTGGGAAATTGACTTAAGCCAAGACACCAGGTCAGGACTAATAATATTGTTGATTCTTCTTTGGATTTTACCAAAGAGCTCAAGGTAAATAGCATGGGCACTTGACCATATGTGACAGCAATATTCTAAGCATGGATGAATGGTAGACTTATAGATATTTTAATTCACAATAAGAATTTTCTCTGTTCAAGATTTAACTTTATTATCAGAGGGGGAAGTCATCAGTTTACTAAATAATATTTCAAATTTTGCTCTTTAAAGAAAAAAAAAAAAAAAAGAATTTAATTGAACTTAATAAAGCAAAGTCTGTCAAAAGCTGATGCAGTGATAAGTAAATGAATCAAATCAGGATATTTTGATAAGTTTTCAAAACATTTTAGAGTATGTAGATTTTACAACTGCAGACATTAGACTAAAACAAACTGCAATTAAGTTATTTCTTAGAGCAAATCATACTTGGGAGGTTCAAGTGAATAAACATCACTTTGGGGGGTTAAAACTTACACTGACTCATTCATAGTAATCAACATGGCTTCCTCTCAAAGTTACATTTAAATAACCCACGTAAAAATAGTTTGTTTGTGCTCAAATTACATGCCAGTCTTTTTGATTTTATATTTTCACTAAGAAATTAATTAGACAACTATAGCAAAGAATTGTGATGGGCATCAAAGATAGCTGACAAATACTGGCTGATGTCCCTCTGCGGCAGATGCAAATGATTTTGCACACACGACCAAGTCCGTCAGTTTGCTTATGATCTCTCTAGAATAACAACTCCACTAACAGTACAACTTGTGTCAGCTCAAAGTTAGTGTCCTGAATTCGCAAGTTAGGTATTTAGTTGCAACTGAAGGTTCGATTGTAACAGTTTGAGGCTCGTATTTGTATAAACTTTTAGAATAACAACTTATTTTATAAATTTTTCATTTAGACAATATTTTTTTGTTTCTTTGTTTTAGAAGAATTTTTTTTTTTTTTTTTTTTTTTTTTTTTTTACACGCTCAATGGCTTTCAAATATTCTAATTTTTACTAACCTCAAAAAACTCTTTATTCTGCAAAGAGCATTTCTATGTTGATATTGTAATGTTAAATCTGATTTTGTGTCATTTATCAAATTAATCTGAATAGAAATCTTTCAGTTGTATTAATTGCATCATGGCAATTAGACATATTGTGATGACAGAGAATTGAGCATTTTACCAACAGTCTAAAATTAGAGGATTTTGAATGCGGATTTTTAAAGCAAGCATATCCTCCTTCCTTTAAGGATAATTCTTAAACCCTACTATCTCCTCCCATTTAGCTAAACTTACTAAATAGTCATAGTAGGACAAAGAAGCTTACCTTGTATGTTTCATAGATCTTCGGAAGAGTGAAGACTATTACAACACCTGGAAAGGGTGAAAAAAAAAAAAAAAAAAATCACATAATAAAGCAAGATTCTTTCAACAAGTTTTATTAAAAAAAAAAAAAATTATACAGTAAAAAATTAGGAATGAATTTTGTTTCTAAAATACATTTTTCAGCAAACGGCAATGTTATGCTTTTCATTCTCACTACCAGTAAATATTAAATATATAAATTTAGGGGGTTAGAAGTAGCGGGTTGGGGGGGGGAGCAATAAAAACATTTTCTCAACATATTTTAGTAATCCACTGAAGAACTGTTAATACTATAAATGTGAAGAAAATGCAGAAATATTTCTTGGGGAAATGATCCTTAAATAAACTGGCTTCAAATTCAAATAAAATTAATGAGGATTTTATAAGAGTACATTACTTTAGATGATGATGATAATAATAAAGATGAGAAAGAGCTCAAGTGTATATTATCACCCCCACCCACTTCCAATTCAGTTCATTGCCTATAAAATGAATGAAAAATTTAAAGCAAATTTCAATTGAAAACCTCTTGATATTCACCATTGTTCTTCAAATTAATGAATGAATATGGATCATCTGACATCCAACACATTAAATCCTTTCAAGTGTGCTATATTTAGGGGGTTACAAAGTTTAGTCTGGCAAAAGGCTATAGTAATGGGGCACAAAGGAAAGACTGAATTTACAAGACTAGCAAATTAGGCTCATTAAATGTACTATGATGGGCACTGACCATATCTTTCTTTTTCAAAAGGTCAGTATAGCCAAAGAAGAAAAGCTAAAAAGAAAGTAACTGTGGGTGGTGATGAAATGTTCAATTTCAGTCGTTTTATCAATTAATGGTAAAACAGCAAAATCACTTACTGTTGATAATCAGTGTCATTCCATTGAACCAGGATCCAATGTAAGTCAGCACCCACAGCAAAAGTCCAAACTAAAATAAATAAAATTAATAATATTGTAGACACAAAAAAGAAGTTTCTCTTTCTGCTAATTTTACACATGTAGAAAAGTATCAATAAATTTTCAACTGACACAATTATTAAATGAATTTTGATCAGAAATTTCCACTATAATTTTTTTTTTTTGAAATAATTTCACCAATGTTTGATTTTATGTGAGGAATAGAGTATTATTTGATTAATTCATTTTTTTATGCTGAAAAATAAATTTCTGTTGTACTCAAAAAGCTTTGTGCATTGTGCATATTCATTACAATATTGATAATTGTTTTGTTTTTTTAATTTAATCACTGAGCAACCGGTGCCCTAAATGTTAATATACAAACATTATTTCATATAATATTTGCGTAAAGTATTTTTTTTTTTTTTTTTTAAATATTTTCTTGCAGTTACATGTCTTTAAAAAATGTTGCAATTTGATTTTTGCTTACAATGTGAAATTCATTTCAAACAAAAGGAAGATTTATGAAAGGAAAGCAAAAAAATTAACTATTGAAAGAACAGAAAAGATATTTAAAAATAAAATAAAATGATAGAATAAAATAATTTTCTTGTACAAGTCATTTTTGCATCAAGGTCAAAGTGGTGTTTGTTGCCTGAAATAATGGCAACTGGCAACTAAAAAACTAATCACTTCATTTCATTATTGATTTTTTTGGCCATAAAATTTCCTAGGCAACAAAGTTGTTTGGCCTTTCTCCAGAAATTAAAAAAAATTAATCTGATTATTTTTTTTTTTTTCATTTTAATTCAGCTGGATGCAAGCAATTCTAATAAAACTTCCCTTCCTCACAGTCAAAATTGATTTCTATAAACTGTTTTATACAAATCATTTAAACAGTAAATAAATAACAGATCCTAAGATATCACTGATCACTCAACTGAAGACAAGTTGGAGAATGTTGTTCATTAACTATTACTTCTTCAAAAGAAGGAACTGTTTATTTATTTTAAGACTAAAGTACAGCAATAAGCAGCTGCCATTTAACACCAAATAATAACAGACTAAAAAGAAACTGGAAAGGAACATGCATCACTTGGAAGTAAAATTAATTATTCAATGCATTTAGGACTAAAATAAAACCAACAGGATAACAAATCAAACCAATGCCATTAACGGTTTATGTTGCAAACATTTTCCAGCTGCCTGAAGTACAGTAATTTGTAAAATAGACAAGTTCTATTAGTAATTACCACAATGACTATCTGTTTATACACCTTGTCAATCTTCAAAAGAAATTGTTTTTATAAATCTTGAAGAATTTGAGGGGAAAAAAAGAATTACTTTTTTTAAAAAATAAATTGGAAAATTCATTTACATGATTGTCATGAGTTGCAGAGGGATGAATGGAAGTTGTTAAATCAAAATGATTCATGAAATGATAGATTAGACTGAATAAAAATTGACACTTGTATAAATTGCGTCATGTTAAAAAATGACAAGAAATTTTGAAGTTAATAATTTATAACAGTTAAAACTATTTGTACATTTTTATTTTTTGTTAAAACAAAAGACATTGGAAGATATTTTTTTCTTTACATTTTCTAATTAATATGGCATTATTTGCCAAATCAAAGGCACTCCTACCATTGTAGTGCTAAAACTGATTGTTATTTTTTTTTAAACATTTTAACATCACTTGTTATTCAAACTAACATGCTTTGCTTGTCATGCTTGCAACATCCTGAAGATTGTATTTTCCAGCAATCTTGAAACTTCAAACTAATTAAAATATTCATTGTCTGAAACATTGTGTTTATAACAACCAAGATAAGGTCTGAATATCAAAACAGAATTCCTTGTCTCAAATTCAGACAATATGAATTTCTTTTGTAAATCCCATTTTGCCAACATACAAAATGAAAAGTTTTGCAGTAAATGAAAAATCATTTTTATAAACGGAAGAGCAAGCATTCTTCAGGAACATTTCTATTTTAGATAAAGTTTTTCTTTCATTGATGTCATTTTTATTTTACTCTACAATACACAATGTATAGATATATTTGTACAAAGAAAAAACTTAATAAAAGATTATTGGGTGAAAAATGAAAAATTCAGTCTCTTAAGAGAAGTGATGCTTTTTATATGTTTACTGACTTTAAGGTCTGTGAATTGAATCATTCCTTTAATGGAAACTCTCATACACTTGTACTAGTAAAATCTTATCCCCTATCTCTTCACAAGAGAATTTAAAAAGGCCTTTTAGTGATTTGGCATAAACCTGGGCAGTCAAGTAAATGTGACCCCCTCCCCTGCATACACACCCACACAAAAAAAAAAAAAAAAAAAAAAAAAAAAAAAAAAAAAAAAAAAGCATTAATAAATTTTTGAAAAATTTATTTATACTATTTTTTTCCTGGCCATGTAGTTTCTTCATTATTATAAATGGTTGTTTATTCTAGCATGTCACTGCGATCTAACCAAATTTTCTTTCCCTGAATCATCAAGAGGAAAAGGGGAGGGGGATGTCCAGTAGTTTCAAAGCTTTTATAACAATCTGTCTTCAGAATTAAATCTGTTTTCATAAATAATGAAAGAATAAAAAAAAAAAAAAAAAAAAAAAAAAAAAAAAAAAAAACACAAACTTCAATACTAAAATGAATAGGTAACCTATGCTAGTACTATGAAAATTTCACAATCTTCTACCATACTCCTCTTTAAGTGATGCTGACTCTTAGTTCATGGCCAATTTTTCCCTGACAGAGAATGAGGAATAAACATTTATGCACAATTATTTTCCCCTTTAATATATATATATATATATATATATATATATATATATATACACACACACACACACACACACATACATACACACACACACACGTGTGTGTGTGTGTATATATATATATATGAAAACAAGAAATTTAGTTGTAAGCAACCTGAGAAATTTGATACTAGAAATGAGTCAACCATGTGTTGAAGAACAACGAAGGGGAGGAGGATGAAGAGAGAGAGACAATGGCTTTAATAGCATCAACAACTGGAAACAGTATCTTATTTAACAGGCATCATTATCTGTTGATCACAGACTGAGAAAGATAGCAAACCAGTGTTGGCTACTGACCAAGATTCTAAGCAATGCACAAGTTTAAAATTTTCTATTTGTGTGCATGAAGATTTGATAAATTCCTATTAATATATCACAAATATTAAAATGTGTTTCATAATCAGAAAATTTGTAGAATTTATTTCTGCATTTAAGTCAATATCTTTACATAAAACATGTAAAAATAGATAAAAAAAATTTGTAAAGCTCAATGTGTTGTTGTATTTATATAAATGATATTTACAATAATTTTGATAATTTCTTTTCAAAGCCATTTATAAAGTACAGATTTCACATTTAATTTTCAACTAAAGGGTAACATTCTTGTAAAACAACTTCAAATATCATTAATGCCAGAAAACTTAAATACATTTAATATCATATCATTCAATCTCAGGAATAAAACATACATAAATATAAAGTGGACACTGAGGTCAACTTAGAGGCAAGTCTTTCATGCTTGAATGCAATCTTCAAGTCTCGACTACTTATATATGCTGGTCAATGGTGCATTATGGGTTGCAAGGTCTATTGTAATGCACCATTGGCCAGTATATACAAATAGCCAGACCAACTTGTTGACCTCAGTGTCCACACACACACATATATATATATATAAAACACACACAATCTTGCACCAATGAAAAGTGTATTATTTTTTAACTCAATATAAAAGTGATGAAAAAAGACTACCCCCCCCCCCCCAAAAAAAAAGTCAACTGCTGGTATCTCCTGATGAGTGAACAGACTGATTGCTGGTGTGTCCGTCTATGAAACTAAAGAGTTGTGATGCTGAAAATAACAATCAGCTAAGTGGAAGATTTTATGTTTGTATTAATCTATCTCATTTCTTAAATATGCTACAACAGGACAAAATCAATACAAATAGAAATTTATATAAAAATAAATTACTGTTTAAAATAAAACCAAAGATACGCTTGACAAAAAACACTTGAAACTGATTAATACGACTTAAGTTTACTTCAAATTAATTTAGTGTTATTAAGAATTGCTACAGTAATCTGAATAACCAGGCTAAAATGTGTGTGGGTGTTCTTTCAAAGAAAAAGAATGGGACAAATTGGTATTTATGTGACCACATCATTGGCAGCTACAAATAAAAACTACTTAGATTCACTTGTGATTCAATTTCTCCCTTGACTGTACCATCACCATCACCACTTGCCTTACACATGGTCAGTGGAAGTAACACTGTGGTGTATGAATGTTTGGGTGGGTAGCATAACCGTTTGAAACACAGAAAATGGGATCTGCAGGCAAAGTTCAAATTCCTGCCAAGGTTGTTGTGAACTTTTCTCTAATACACTTGCGAAAAGGCATGAATCCATCTCCCCTTGGAAAAACAAAACAAGAAAAACAGCAACACAGACTGGGTTCATTAGCCTTGGTATAGTAACTAGTCTAGGAGGAAGAGACCTGAATTCAAATTCTCCATCAGTACATCATGAGATGGCATAGCAAAGTAAAGCCTGTTTGTCTGTCTTAGACTTTGAGAAAGTCTGTGTCCTGCAGTAGACCAAGAAAAATGACAGATATACAAATTTATGTTGATTCTTGGAACTTAAATTCCCAGAATGGGTGAAAATCTGAAAGGCCAAGTTACATACAAGTAGATCAAAGAGTCACATGTCCCTCATACAAAGCTGATAAAAGAGGTAGATGTCAAAAATGAAAGACCAAAGAAATCAATGACACCTAATGATGCCCTCCTCTTCAAAGGCATAGAGAACCTGGTGTGCATTTACTTGTTAAAAATAACCACTTAAATAATACCATGTATGGCCAAATAGAAGGAAACAGACAAACTCCTTGGTAATGGGAACAATATTGCTACAAAAAACATTACACTATACTTAAGTTTCTCTAGGCTGTCATTAAATGAGCCACACCAAAAATTGATTCAACAAGTCTTCCTTGCTTTCTTCCTGTTAGTCAAGTGCAGCAGTAACTTGCATTCCTACCCTTTAGTCATGAAAGACTGTCGTCAATTGATGGCAGACCTCAAGTCAAAGCTATCCATGGCATGTCAAAATGACAAGTAGTGTATATAATAACTGATGATGGATGTGTAGGGGGGGAGGACTTTGCTCTCAGCCAACATTTTTTTTCTATTTGTGTTACTTGAAAAGTCAAAAGGATGGTCAAGAGAAAAATTATTGTTCATGGACAAGTGGCTGAAGATAAATGCATCACTAAACTGATCAAGACAACAGCCATTGTTTAGGTTTCTTTACTAATTAATTACTATGTTAAAAGAAAGAAAAAAAAAAAAAAAAGAAAGAATTCATCCACCTCCCTGAACTGAGAAACTAGTGTGCAAGGCTTGAAAGCAAAGTAATACAAGATTCCCAAAAGATGAAAAGCAAAATAATTTGTGCATCAACGAATGTTAATTTTAAGAACATTTCTAAAACTAAATTAGGAATCTTTTATTTTGGCTATTAAGTATATCTTTAGCAATGAAGACCTGTCAGTGTTACCACCATGTATACATTATATATGTCATAATATATGGCTGGCAGATATTCAGTAGAGACAGATTATCAGTTGTTGCCATCTTATCAAAAGACTAAAATATCAAGGATGTCAATACAACATACAAACAGAACCGAGGAATTAGTATGAATTTCTCAGGTTTGAGATCTTTATTTTATGTTTAATACAACATGTGGGTAAAAATATCATTGAGCTTTCACAATGTCCAACTTGACATTTTTCTGATATTAAATGTTAAAATGAGCACATATAAAACAAGGCAGCAGTTTAATGATCGTGGAGAAAAAAGGGCCAAATTTCACGCCTGAAAAGTAGTAACTACTGAGGATATTTAGGCATTGACAATACTATAGCCACAAAATTAGTGGAGTTGAGAAAAATTCTATTTATTGTAATCATCAAGAAGAAGAAGGTTGTACACAAGAGAAAAGGCCAATGAATTGTGGGGGGGGGGACCAAAACTGGCAAAACAGGACCCAGATTATTTATACTTGGATTTCTAGCAAAATATTCCAATTTGCCAAGTGGAAATGAATTCAAAACAACTTTGGCTGTTTATCCTTTGCATGCGTGCATGCATATGTGTCCAAGTATAGGCTTTACCTTTCCCAGACATGGCAGAATAAATACCAGACACAATGTTAATGAAATATTAAACTATATCAATGTATCTGTTCCAGAAATGGTGAGAATACTTTTTCACAGATGACTGTTATGGGTGAAGCTATGACTATAAAATGGTGCAGTTTTTCCAGTTATTAGCCATCAATAGTTGTGTTTCAATCAAGTGGTTCATAGAATTCCATTAAACATGGGGCAGAGTTATCTAAGATGCAAGAGTTTAGTCAAATAGATCTAAGGAAAACTGTTGACATGTCCATTGCCTGGGACGATTTGATGACACCCAAGAGGCTTAAAGCAAATTCAAAGACTCGAATGGATATGCAAGATTTTGAGAGGTATTTTAAAAAAAAAAAAACTTTCTAAGTAGTCCACAAGGTGGAAAGAAATTTATAGTGACAAAATACAAACTGTTCACTTTTTCTCAGATGACAATAAGTATGAAAGCAGTGAGTCAAACTATGACTGGCACCGTGACAAGTCCAAATTTTGCCTGGTTAAAAACTTAGGTTACTCAGATCTCCATCCAAACTTTGGAGATGACAAGTTCACTCTTTGCAGCCTACAAAACCAATATCCATGTCCTGTGACATGTAACAAAAGTTTTGTATTCGCTGTTCTTGTGCTTCAGGGGATAGATATTTTCAAATAGAGTGAAAATTCTACATGTCATAGTTTTCCCCGTGTTTGTCTATTCAACGATGCTCAATAATGGGATCTATGAGTAAAGATGTAAGAACAATGTAATTATTAGGTGTCTGCATGTCAATAATGTACATTATCAATTGGAAAATTTATTTCAGACGTTAGACCATCAAAACTCTTCACAATAGAAGATTTCTACATGACAAAAACATTGACAAGATCAAATCAAAATTCATTTGATTGCATTAAGTCCTAGCAGCCACTAGGAGAGAACAATCAAGCAAACGTTGGATAAATATTTTTTATCAACAATGAGAATAGTCAAGGAATAGAGAACAAGACAAATTCAAACCAACTGTTTTCAGTTTTTTTTGTTTTACTTCTTTCATCAAAACAGTCTTCTATGTGTAATGTTAACAATTTTTGTGTTGATCATGTTATACTGATCTGATGTGCTAATAAGTAAATACATTTTATAATCGTTCTAAACAAGAAATTCATGCCAATTCCTAATGGAAATTGAATTAGTTTTGGTAACAGGAAAATAACTAAAGAAAATTCCTATTTTTCATTGGATTAAAATATAAAAATAAAAACCATGACAGATGACACCTTTGGGATTAATGCCGATTGATATCAACAGCATTCTGTATAATCGCTTTCCAGTGAGTAACTGAGTTTTGGAATTCAGAGCTGTCCTTCCAGACTGGTTGCCAAGCAGAGCTAGGGTAGGCTGGTGTTGTGGGGAGGGGGAACATGGCACCATACCTTTCCCCCCCAAAATATATAAGAGTGCAAAATTAAATGCAACAAATTTGACCAGAACTGAAACTCGACTCACCAATTTCTAATTCCAAGCTATTAGCCATCACACCATCCACACATCCATCCAGTTAAAAATCATTGATGCTTAACAACACATCTTGGCTTCTTATTGGTTGGCTGGTTTCATTTAGTGGCATATCAACCTCTAATGCCAAAATCTAAATATTCTGAACACATATGCCTTCAAATACAAGTATTTTGCATATAATCTTATACTTCCACGGTAAACATATGTTCTATAGATATATTGTTCATATATGATTTTATGTTTTGGTATAAATCAATTTCTGTAAGGTAGGACATTATGTTGAAGGTTTTGGTATTTTCAAATAGTTTTCTCATTCTTACAGGTGCTAAGTGAGTACATTCAGTTAAAATATGTTTCGCCGTGAGCAGCTTCTGATGTTAAACCTTCCAAGTGATAAAGTAAAATATAAATTAACTATTAGCTTCTTGTGCTAGCATTCCAAGTTGTATTGTTTCAATGATGAGGCCTTATAGTTTTGGGACATGAATTATCTTCAGCTATATCAAAATAACAATTATAGAGTGAGAGTAAATGATTTCCTCCTAACATCGCTCAGTAGAATTAGGTTGAATGACAAAAGAAAAAATTTACCTTGATAGAATCTACAAGGTCTTCAACAAGGAACAGTCTTCGCAATTCTCGCACAGTTGCATTGAAGTGCTTCATGACAAGTTTCACTACTTTCTGTGTTTTCGCGTCATTAAGCTCAATGTCCCACTCAAGGTATTCCCTGCAAAACAAAGTTTAGTCATCAGTGAATATACAATAGGACAATGTCAGATGATTACAAATGCCATTTGCTTAGCAGGAAACTGCAGTAACATAACCCCACCAACACACACACACTTATTTGCCCAGCAGGAAACAACAGTAGCATATACTCCCTCCCCAGCAGAAGATCTAAGTAGCTATCTTTATATTTACTTCAGGACAAACTAGGTAACTTTACAAAGTTACTTTTATCAGAATGGATTATGAGAAAGTTTTCTAATTAATATTGTTTAGTGGTAAGAAAATTATCACAAACAATTTAATCAAAGAATAAATCGGAGAGAGTCAATACTGTTACTGTATAGACTGTGATATAGAAATATCCTGTTTGTAGAATAGGTAAGTTCCATTTTTGGCACCTACTTTAGGAGCAAAAGGACAGACCATTTCTTATCAGTGCCAACCAGTACAGTAATTATAGGTAAGATGGGGGGGTGGGTATCAATGGCTATATATTCAAGGTATAGAAAGGAATAAAGTTGTAAATACTGATAAATATAACAAAAACACTGTTACCTACAAACATTCCACCCTTTAAATATAGAGGAGGAGATGAAACAGAAACATGACAAGTAGTTTTTTTTTTTTTTACAGTTTTCCAAAACAAATGTAGGAATAATTATTTTTAGAATTATAAATTCATTGACACACAAAGTTATCTCAAAATCTGTTTCAGTTTTGTTTTTCTTTATGCTGTTAATTTCCCCTATTTGTCAAAGTTCTAATTGTTGATTCTCAAATATCATCACTTGACATTCCTTTTTCACAATGGTTCTCCAGTTGTGAATCATTTTTTCAACCTTTATCCATTTTCTCATCAAGCAATCCTATCAGCTGAGCAAATAATTCAGGTAACTTGTATAAATTCTCTTCACTGATGAATGCTCAAAGTAACATTTAACTAAACTTCAGGAAAAATAGAACAATCTGTGAAAACCCCCAATAAAACAAGATAATTATATTGGCAGTTTTATTTTTTAGCAAAAAAAAAAAAAAAAAAAAAAAAAAAATATACTAAAGATATTGACTTATAAGGTTAAAGAGAAACTTGTTTTTCATTCAATGGGGGCTAGATTGTTAATTAATGAATTACAGCTACTTCAATAGGCTATGGATTCTCCCAGTTTAATTGATGTAACATAAAAAGCTACCAACATAAATCTTAAAGGAAAATCAGTTACCGTGGAATAATATACATTTTTCTCATCCCAATATTAGTTCTCATAAAAAAAATGTAGTCACAAGGAATTGACTCCTAATCCCTATTTGATGCAACATTCATCATAGCCAATGAAGAAATGTTTTTTTAGAGGAGAAATATAGCAAACCATTACATTTTGAATTTTTTACAAAGGAAACTGATGTTATTTTAATGATCAGTAGTTTATGTAAAAAGCAACCTACTTGAAAGGATGTCCTTCTCCAGACTTCTGCACTGCCTGCATGATGTTCTTGTAAACACGAAAACTGAGTGTGACCGACAGAATGGCCAATGAGAGGTATGCAATCACACTGAGTACAGAGAATATGGCCAGAGAGAGGAGGATGAAGAGCATGCTGCCGAAAACAACTCCTGTTTTTTTGACATCCCTCCAGTATATGAGATCCAGAACTGTAAAAACAAAAGAGAAAATTAAGAAAACCTGCTGTGGTGATAGAATTTACAAAGATCAAAATGAAATGAAATGATTTTAAGTTGAAGGACCAGAAGATATGCCCACCAAATTATGTGAAATACAAAACTATCAAAAACATCTTAATTTGAAAATGTTGTCTAGCTGTAAAAATTTGAAGTCTTTCTGGAATTTACAGATTTTTAATAAAAACTCTCTGAAATGGCAATTCTCAATTATCTATAGTTAAAATTTATGTTGTTTAGTTGTCAAAATCTTTGGCAGTTAAATTATTTGACAGTGTATTCTAAATGGTTATATTTGTATAAAATAACAAGACACTATCTCAAGAAAGATCCCCATTTGAACTGGCAACTGAAAGTAAATGCAAAATTAAAAAAAAAAAAAATAAAAAAATAAAAAAAAATAAATGATAAAATCTACATCAGTCACATTCTCAAAAATACTGGCATTGGTTAATCAAGAGAAATAACTGAAAAGGATTCAAAGAAAACTGCCAAAAATGGAAGTAAAGAGACAGGATTTAAGCTTGAATCAGACAAATACAGAAAAAAGTTAAACATTTTGAAATGTTCATGAATTGAACAAGAGAATTTTAACAAGTTTTAAAAGGCTTTTAAAATAGAATTTTTTTTTTTTATATTTGAAAATATTTTTGAAGAATTGTTGATCAAGAGTATATTCCGAATCTCTATAGATTTTAAAGCTTTAGTTATCACTCTCATACAACATAAATCTATGGCCACCCAAAGATTTGTTGATCATTACAGACTGCGAACAGATAATTCACA
>OZ010599.1:79456163-79486163 GCA_963932145.1 Acanthosepion lycidas | reverse complement strand
AGGCATTAACAGTGGAGAACAATGCTTAACTCAAATAACGCAACTTAATTATATCCTGGTTGGTCTTCCGTACTTTATAATTACAGCCCGGTTATAAGTACAAAATTACATTTCTTAATTACTGTGGATCTTCTGATTAGTCAAAATGATACAATTTACAACGCGCTAAAAAAAGATCTATCTCATAAGGACACTTAGGAAAGCCGATGGGGCTTTTAACTAATTTTATATTTTAACAACTTAAATCTATTATAATTAAAGAAATAACAAATAATTGTATTAAAAATTCATTTTTCATCGAAAAAAATTTTGCTTTCAGAAAATATTGTCCATATTCATAAAAGCAAATAAAAGCATTTGAAATTAAATAATCTTTGTTTTATTGAGTTTTGTATGTTACAATTCAGGTGATTTTCAGGTACGTTGGCTCCAATTAAAAACAAAAAAAAAAACCTGATTTGCATTCCTCAAAGCCCTGTGCTTTTAATTATTGTAATCACTAAACCCGATGCGATCGAATTTCTAGCGTTTTCATAAAATTAGTTGGGGGGGGGTAATAAATATTTAAAAAAAATATTTCTACCATGACTTTAATAAAAAAAAAAGCATATTTATAATAATTTCGATCATCTGTGAATAGTTCCTGAAAGTTTCATTAACATCCGACAATTATTTCTATTTTTGCACGATTTTTCAAATTAATGTGTGTCATACCAAAAAAACGTGCTAAAAATTGTCTATGTTATTTACTAATTCCGCTGATACAAATAGAAACAAGTTTTTTTGTTTTTTTTTTTTTAATCAAAATTTAGAATGTTCTAAAAAGAAGGAAAAATTTTTTAGAATAATTAAAAAAAACTTTGGTCTTTCCTCTTAATAATAACATAAGCATTTAGACAATAAAATTTTGTTTTTGGCAAGGTTGGCATCTTTTTCATCAAGCTATGCTCTTTTTTTAGCGATTTCGTGGAAGTACCTAAGTTAAATGAAAGATTTTAAATAATTAAAGATGCTGACTATTTAAGCATCAACAGATGATCACCAGATGATAAATCCAACACCCAAAACAGCAGAAATAAATGGGAATTTCATTTTATTGAAGAAATTGTTAAATCTTTAGGTTTTCAACAAACCCAGTCGTGTCAATTTCTCAATGAGGTTTTGTTTTATAGACACATGAAAATATAACAAGATGAAATTAATAAAATTAAAATGTAATTGTTTAAATTTTTAATATGATAGCTCAAATGACTCAAGTTAAAATCTACCAACAGCCATCCTGATAGGCTAACCAAATGCACATATTTGTGGTGATGGGTTATAAACAAATCATTATAAGCCTCTAACAAGATGATCAGTCATTTGTAATAAAAAGAACTTTAGGTGACTTTTTTTCTTTTTTAAATTCATCTCACCTTTTTTGATAAATGTGTCAAATTTTGAATAGGAGAACCAAAGTGAATAAAATCTTTTAATAGAGGAAAAAAAAAAATTGCAAGTGGAAAGCCCAAAGTAATCCTTAGAGTTAATATTGTATTGTTAAAGAGTGGCCAAGAGCCATGATCCCTCCACCCACCTGCAATAGGTAAGAGTGGGGGGGGGGTCCAGCCTGACCTGTTGAAAGGAGACAAAAGAAAGTAATCCGATTAGATCAAATATGAGTAGAATGTTCAAAAATATAAATCTGCTTACTTAATATGAAGCATTGTAAATAAAAATAGAAAAGTTAAGAAAATAATATCCTATGTACATACTGTCTATGAGCTACAAGTGTGTGTGTGTGTGTGTGTGTGTATATATATATATATATATATATATATGTATGTGCGTGTGGTGACATATTGTATAGGATTATGCTTTAGTCATATGAATAATACTAAATTAAAATAGGCAAGTTTAAAGAGAAATTTTTATATCAAGTAAAAGCTAGCTAAAGAGCAAAGTTAAAAGCAAAACAGCATGAAAACAAATTTAAAGGGCCAACGACTAAATGAGGGTGGCCTCACTTGTACAAGCCAAAGAAAAAGTAGCCACAGTATAAAGTCATCTCTTCCAGAAACATGTAATACAAGCCCAAAGATAATAGAAAAGATTAAATTATTTGAGCAACTAAATCTGAGGTAAGTCAAGTCCAAGAAGAGTGCATAAAAACTTACGAAATATATATATATATATATATATATATATATATATATATATATATATATATATATATATATATATACACACACACAAGATAAAATAAATACTCACACCATAATGGTTCAGAAGCTGCTTCCATAGCTAAACTCCTCCTCCAGAAAAAAATTGGGTGTAACAAAGAGTGACTCAAATAATCACAGACTGCAACATTTACATCACAGATAAATTGAAAGGCAGTCACTGTCTGTGCAGGCCAAGTGGTGTGAAAAGTAAAACTGATTCTATAACGAAAAAAAGTCCAGATGGTCAGCAAATCTACTTGTCATCCAACCCAAGAAGAAACTGATTCCAGTTGGTGACACAAATATAGTTGTTGTCGTTAATCCAAGGATACACTACCACCACACTATGTTATAAGATGTCAACTGGAGACACTCTTGTTACCTAAAGTCAACAATGAAAGAAAGTTGGTCCAATCAGAGGAGGAGATGTGACAATAGAATTAATGAGTTGGTAGGAGTAAGAAGCTAAGTCAGGTCATGGATAATAAGGCCTACCTATAGTAGAAGGTGGCCAGCCAGTAAAGGTACATGTTTAACATGATGACCCAAGGCAGTAATCATAAGGGGAAAAAGCTACTAGTTACAGGTTGTCATTTCCACAAAACAGATCCTTAATGCATAAAGTGGTGGTTGTTGGGGAGAGAATAATAACTGATTAACACATGTACCTCCCATACTATACTATATATATATATATATATATATATATATATATATAAAAACCTACTGGAATTGGTCAATTTCAGAGTAGGCTTTATCCTGTAGTTGATTTACACAAGAAAAAAAAAATCATATATATATATATATTTTGGGGGTGTGGAGATGATATATAAATTTTTATATATCAAGAACAATTTTAGGGAAGTCTATATAAAGCGGGGAAAAGTTTTCATATGATGCATTATATCCTTTAGGACTTCATTGAACTATATAACATGAGGGTATGCTGAAAAGTCCTTGGCTAGAACAAGTAAAGATTTTAGAATTCTGATGTTTGAGCAGATTTTACAAAGTGGGTATGAGGACTTCAGCATAACCTTGTTTTTATTTATACAAAAAACAATAGGTGGGGGTTAAGGGCTTCTTGGTTAAGAATTTTTAACCCCCACCTCATATTTTAGAGGCACTCCAAAATAGTGAAGATAATTATTAGAAATTGGTCAAAATATTAGTTGAAAAACTAGATGTTGAATTCAATTTTTAGTTGAAGGCTTTCAGAAAATCATTAAAACATACAAAATCATTACAACATACAAATTTAGATACAAAAGAAAAGTTTCAGAGATGGAAATAAGTACAAAACATGGATTGTTTTCTTTAAATATAAAAGGGACAGGAATTAATAATTACAAGATTTTCCTTTTGGTCAGAAAACCTGAAAACATCTATTTTGCTTTGAGGACAAAATTTTCCAAAACTTTCAATGAAATTTCGTCTTTGCTTTTCTCAAATTGCCTTATTTGCTCATAGAACCATCTTGAAAGAACACCTCCCAAGTTCTTAATGGACTTGAGAGATTTTAAGCCAGTTCACAAACCATTCCGTGATGAGCTTAGCATTCTAAATGGCTGTGTTATAATTTTAACATTTATTCCATAATGTCAATCAGTAATGACTCCTATCTCAATATTTCTATGTAATACTGAACATTTTACTTGCCTTCTATCACTATCAGCTTTCAAAAAGAGGATGTTTAGAAAAACCTTATCCTTAACATTACATTCTATTGGGAGCATTTCAGTTGAACCTGTCCTCAACAGAAAATACCACCTTCTATTGTTAATTGATTGAAATAAGACTTTCTTCACTCAATGCACTTTTTATTTTGTGAACCTCAAGTCAACAAAGCAAGTGTTGCCTTCATTCTGGATTGAAACAACATGTAGACTGATCATGGAAAACTTGTCCGACTTTTCTTGCAGTGATATCAAAATCAAATTTATTTTAGAGCACAATTCATTTTTTGGTGATCTCTCTTGAAGAAGGTGGGGGATGAGAATAACCTGTATGAGTCAATTCTTACTGCTGCTACTTCATGTCAATTCTCAAAAAATTTAATGCTGATTTTTGGATATCTTTCCCTTCACAATAATCCAAAATTTGTCTTTTCATTCATTTTCCTTCCAATTGGCATTTTTAAAATATGAAGAAAAAAAAAAATGCTGTACATATGGTGCATACAGTGTACAAATGATAGCATCCAAAATCTGAACAAAGTTACATTCTAGAAGAGTTTTCACAATATCAGTATGTAAAACAAACAAAAACATACAAGAGCAGTTCAAGACTTATTTTAACATTGAATTATATATATATATATATATATATATGCGTGTGTGTTTAAATTATGGAAAATTTTGCACTCCCTTACTCCTAAAAAAAAAAAAAAAAGCACAAGGATGCTGGAAAGACTAAATAAAAAAATTAATTAAATTTTCCTTGTTTGCTGTATTTAATGAACGATGTTTAAGAGTTGCATTTATATATATATATATATATTTATATGTGTGTGTGTGTGTGGTTTTGCTCTTTGATATATTTATGAGGCATATTATTTCTACACCACACAGAAATTGTTTTTAAACTATGCCACACCTCCCTACAAAAAATAGGTAATTAATCACTCCATTTTTAAACTTAAAATGGAATCAGATTTCTCGTTCAAACATCAATTACTTAAAAGGCTTATTTTTCTGTTATCTTTTCAGTTGAATATTCATTTAGGTTAGTAATAGCAATTTGAATTCAATCAAGTTTAGAAATTTATTTTAATGTTGAATTTAAGAATTCAATTCTCAATTTCAATGTTTTCTATCAAGAGAGAAAAAAACTTCAAATCATGTCAACAAATGGCCACAGATTATGAAAAGAAAAAAGCTATTGAATCATTAATTTTGTTATTTCATCAAAAGCAAAGCTGATTTCACTGTAGTCTTTACATTTGGAAATTTGCTGAACCAGATATTTTAGATATGATAGTTATAAATTAAATTAGAAGAGTATTAAAATTATATTTTTAAGCAAAATTTTATCCACTTGATAAATTAATGGGAAAATTATGTGCAACTGTTGCAAAGTTTTCAGTGAAAAAGTGTCAGGGAGAGACAATGTGAAATTAGGTTGCAATTGAAAACCTAATGAAATCACCTACGGTGTACCTTTTTTTTGTTTTTAAACCAATACAGACAAGTGAAACCTAATTCTAAAATAAAACTAAGCTTTATCTGATAAATTCTAAGACTGCAGAAGGTTAGCACCATCTCGTGATTTTGATTATCAGCTTCAACAATTTCTTTAATCCCCATTTTCTTTGTTTATCATTTCAAAATTAGCAGAAATAAGATCATCTTTTAATTTTCATTCAAATTCAACAACACAAAACACTTAATTTGTAATTTCCAAATTGAGCTTAATCCACTTTAATCCCAATGGGGAATGGGGGTTGTTAATCACACTTAATAAACTGGTTTCAGTTTTATCCAGTCATAATGTTCAACTATAATGACTCATCGAATTTTTAACAGTTGCTGGTTAATTCATTTTTAAAATCAAAATTTTACAAGTATATTCAGAATTTATATTTACCCTAATAAATTTTATGTAACAAATGAACTGAAATGGACATTAAAAAGAAAAAGTTAATTTTTAATAGTTAAAATGGTGACCATTTCAAACATGTAATAAATTTACCTAAAAACACAATTTAACACAAATTAATCTTGACAACATGGATTCAAGTTGCTTCCCTACTATTCACTGATCACAAGGAATGAAAAAAAAAAAAGACTGCTTGACAATCTAAGGCATTCATTTAGAATTGTTTTTTTTAGAAAGTGTTTATGAAGTTATCTACCCTGATCTATAATAAAATGAAAAAAAAAAAAAATAAAAAATAAAGAAACAGTGAAAATGTCTTAATTGGTGTCATTTTGTATCATTATAAAAACTAAATATATTGACAATGACAAAAACATTTAGCAAAATACATAATTTTAACAAAAATTTTCTATTTTACAGTTAGTGTCTAAAGAAGACAATACTTTATTTGCTGTATTGAAAATATAAAATGGCTTCACTATCACTGCATCTCCATTTAAGGAAGAAATTTAGAGGAACATATTCTCAAATAAAATGGGTTAAGTCCGAATGGAGAAAAATGGAGGAGTTCTTCTTCAGCTAACAAGTCAAATAACTGCTATCATTTGAGACTTTTTCTAAGATTCATTCATTTATTTTTTACATATGCATGCTTTAAATGAAAAGCAAATTTTCTTTTTCTTTTTTCTGACAGCTTATGAATGCAGCCAAATGTTGCTTCATGAACAAACAGCATTAATATGATTCATAAAATCTATCTGGAAGTCAATCAATACTCTAGAGATTAAAGATCAATAATTTTAGAGTAAGCCTCCCCCACTAGCTTTCATAAAACCCAGCATTTAATGTTTTTCCTTGAGACAGTCAAGTCAATGATTACTTCAACATAATCATAATAGTAGCAACAACTATTCACAAGTAGAACACAAATGAGAGAGAGAGAGAGAGAGAGAAAGAGATGAACACTAGCTTTCATTTCTCACTCTTTGTTTATACTAAACATACATTCACATTCCTCTGCCCACTCTTTTTATATATATATATATATAAAATGACAAAAATCATACAAAATGAGAGATTTCCCGAAATGAATGAGTCAAAGAATGATTTAATTTTAAAATTATCAACAGACAGGAAAAGGAAAGTACAATTAATCGATAGATGTGAAAAGATGAGACTAATTGACAAAACATTAGGGATGGATGTGGGCAGAAGCGCGGGGGGGGGTCTTTAGATTTTCAATTTAAATAAAATCTTATATTCACTAAAACGCGAAATAAGAATGTGAAGTGAAAAAAAGAGAAGCTTTTTCGTTAGCAAGAGGAACAAAAAGAAATCAGAAATTTTGAAAACAAGACAACGCTATTTAGCAAAGAAAAGCTACAGCTGTAACATATATAGGCAAACATTGTCTATACACTTGAAAATCAATAGAATCGAAATGCAGTTCAGGTTGAATAATGCTCGACTGCTCGGGATTAATAGAAAGCAGACAAAATCTTATCAGCCTCTCAAAGTGAAATCTCACAGAACATAGTCAAGAGAAGAAAAAGCAGTCATTTAATAGAAGTGATTTGAATAACAAAATTATCATTAATAACCTAAATATTTTTCATTAATTTATTGCATGTAATTGATCAATTAACATCGCAGAATAGCTCATAAGTAAACAGTAGGTTTAATCTTGACAATTATAAAAACAAAAAGCAAACAAATACTGAGATGAAATTGAAAGTAAGGTCATGGATTAAACTTAGAAGCATTACCAACATTCCATATACTTATGTGGTTTTATATACACTTAATAAAATGGTAAACATAACATATTTGAAATATTACAGAGATATTGTAAATGTATAATTATTTCTCAACTATTTACAAAGTATTAACCCAAGTACTTGTAAATATGTACAATTCATTTAGGATTTAGGTAGAGACAATAAATTCATATGTTAGTTTAAGAAAGAAGGGACATCAATTTGTTTGATAATGACAGATTAAAAGCAAAAAATGAATGAAAAGGGTTTTTTTTCCCCCCTTTCATCAGACCCTACCTGCCTTTACTCTGGCTTCCATCTTTAAAAAAAAAAAAAAAAAGAAAAAAAAAAGAAAAAATTCTTCTCCAAGAGTAATGTGTTTAAAATCAACAAGACAACAGAAGTCCCCCCCCTGACTTTGACTTGCACAAAATCAACTGGCTAAATGGAACTGGTGGTCAATGGTCAGTCTGTTGGTCAGCCAGCCAGTGGACATTTCAAGTGATGACAGCAGAAAGAGCCAAATATCAGCAGAAGAACAGTCACCAAAATGGACAATAATGCCAAAGACAGATGCTACAGGAGCCTTTTTTGAAAACAGATGAGGCTGTTGCTGCTACTTGGACAGATTCCCCCCCTGCCTGTACATTATATTAGAAGGGCTGCCACTAGAAAGGGGAGGGAGAGAGAGAGAGAGAATGTGGCTAAGAAAGAATCTCAGGAACTAGTGGCAACCGTGATCCATCTACTACTAAAGGAAAGATGAAGCAGCAGCAGCAGCTGAGAAAGGTTAAGTAACTGCGTCTTCACTTGGTAATGTTAGCAGAAGACGAGAGAGACTACACATTTTACCTGTAACCGTCTCAGAGATCAGTACCGACATGAGCCAAGAAAAAAGAAAAAAAAAAAAAAAAAAAAAAAAAGCATTTTTTCTTCTTTAGAGGTTCTACTACAAAATTTCCTACTACTAATGCTACATTTGGGTGTTGGTATGGCTCATCAAATGAAAATGTTGGTTCCTTAATGCATTGTACTTCCTCTGTTGTGGGGAGAGGGGAGTCACCTGAGACCCAATTTGAGCCTCAAAGAATGACTACGAAAATAAGGTCAAATTGATTAATTGTTGGAGCAGGTCATATTTCAGGATTCTCATTCTGACGACTGGAAAGTTATGTACAAAAACCCAACAATGTAAACTAATTCCAATATGGAATTAATGCTAAATTCAAATTACATTTTGGTCACATCTTCAGGCAATCTATAATAAATAAAGCTAATGTTAGAAAAGATGGCATAGCATAGATGTCACTCCTCTAATGGATAATTTTGATCGTAGCTGATTAGTTCAAATATAAGACAGCTATGTTAATTGAGAGAAGGATGGCCTTGGAGAAGATGATATTCATATGGTGGACATTTTAAAACAATCAGATTTTTATGGAATTTTTACATTAGTCTATTATCATGTAGTGATCATGTGTGTATATATATATATATATATATAAAAACATCCTTTTACAACTGGGTACAAAATAAATATACTGGGAAATTTATCCATTCATTTCAGATATTTCATTCTTTAGTATTATATATATAGTGTGTGTGTTTATATGAAAAACATTAGAAGAAAGGAAGGTCTAAAATGATTTAATTTCTGCTTTTCTCCAATATGGTAGCCAACAGGTTTTTGGTAAACACAAACATTTATGAAAGGTGAGAAATATTCATGCTAAAAAATTCTTTCCTACAAAACCATCTCCTTCGTAATATACTCAACTTGTTAAAAATCACCAGCAGCTGCTAGTAGAAGAGAGCAGAGAATAACTGCCTCAATACTACAGTAGGAATAAGACCCCCCACGCCCACACCAGGGGGAGGCTAAGTATAGAGGCAACATCTTGCCAACGAAATAAAGGTGTTTCATTGTAGTGTAATGAAGTTTACCTCCTTTGTAGCGAGTTTGATTCCCACTGGGTGCTCCATATGTGTATAAGTTAAACTTAGTAAAGATGGAAATTACATTATATTCTGCTACCCATTCCCAACCAAAGTTTGTATTATTTATTGAGTGTTGAAAAACATAGAAGTGGTGGGGGTGGGGGTTTGTTTTGTTTTGTTTTTTATAAATAGTTACATATGTAATTTATCTTTTTGATAAATAATTGTATTACAAGGCAAACAAAAAGTGATACAATCAAGATCATTTTTATAGCAGACTTTTGAGGAAAGAAAGCATGCAAGAGAGAGAGAGAGAAAAGCATTTGTATTAATAGAAAAAAGAACATATATTAATCACTAAAATTCCTCTCTCTCATACATGTCAGAAAGAGAAAAGTGGTTTAAAATCATTTTCATAGATACATTTTTTTTTTTTTTTTTTTTAGATGTAGTTCAAATTCATTTTAATATTTATACAAAATGAAAGGAATTTTTTTTCTATCTGAGCAATATGGACTGTAAGCTGCAGCAAGAGATTTTGCAAACAAGTTTTACAGTCAAACAATTAGCTCCCCTTTTGGCCTAGTGACACACAAGACTGAGGCAAGTCAAAAAAAAAAAAAAAAAAAAAAAAAAAAAAAAATGAATATAAGGAATTATGCTCAATTTGTTTTTTAATTAACCATGCAGGTTATTTAAGATTAGTCAACATTGTACAAGTACTGCTATCAATCTCACATAACTAATAATAAAACCTTAATTGATAACATTGTTTCTGAAGAAATTTCTTTTCTTCTTTTGCAATGTGTATTTTTCTTAATGCCCTTTTATATCTGCAAGCTTTAAGTGCCACAAATGTTACTGGAAGCAATCCTTGGACACTCTTGAAAATATTAGAAGAATCTACATTCTTTCAGGAAAAAAATATAAAAATAATTTGTCCAATGACTACAATTTTGCCTTAAAATTTACATTGCCTTCAATGGATTGAAAATGGACTCATTTTTTTTCTTTTTAAATCATTTCACCCCAAGCAAAGCAATAAAGCCATTAAAATGCAGGATGTTAATGAGCATGAAAGAATCCCCCCCCCTGTCAAAAAAAAAAAAAAAAAAAGCAGACATCATTATTAAGGAGAGAACAATGAGAGAACAGGAATTAAGAAGACAACAATTGACATTGCATTTAAATTTTTGAAAATCAAACTTGACTAGAAAGCAACAAGCATGAAGTGAGTTCTACAAACAAGAGGTTTGAGAAGAAACTGTTAACATAGAACCTATGGTTACATCTAGCCATTTCAACCATAAAATGATGTGTACTGCATTTAAATTCAAAAAGTCTAGGTATCATAGAGGAAAGTTTGTCAGAACAATTAGCATGAAAGTATAGATAGAAAAGAAGCTTCAGTGGTAGGAAAGTTACTGAAGCTGAGATGTCAAGTCAGGACCAATAAACTGAAAATGAGAAAAGAAAAAAAAGAAAGAAAAAAGAAAGAGTACTCTCATGTTAAAGACAATTGGGAAATATCTCCCTTTCCAAATCTTTCTTTTATGTGCAGTGTACTTTCAGGATGTGGGCAATCATAGCTCTCCACAACTCTCTGTATTTCACAGGTATAAGTAATGTTTGTCTCCTTACTACTTCCCAGTCTGTTCTGTCATTCATTTACAAAAGCTTGTTACGTGTTTACCCTCTGCCCCTCGTCTTCATTGTCCTGAGAGTGTCAAATTCTCCAAGCCTTCTTTTCTTATTGCTCCTAGAAATTACAACTCTTTCCAATATTATCCATTTTGTTTTCATTTTCCTTAAGACTTCCTTTTTACAAGTTCCATCCATGATATTCTCAGTATCCTTCTGTAGAACCACATCTGTTGATTATCATCTCCTCTTCATCAGTGAGGAAATTGTCCAGCATTTACTGCCATATAGGCAAATTGAGATTACATAGCCACTGAGCACAATTTTCTTTGTTTTTAACAATTTTCCTGTTTCTTAATGTTTTCTTTGGCTTTTGAAAGGCATCTTCCAGTGTGACTTTGAATTTCTGTCACATTTTCTGTCTTCTGTTAAAACATTTGCCAGATTGACGTCAATTTGTAGCTACCATTTTCAGCTGGTCCTCTTGCTCACATTGTGGTTGTATTTTGAACAAAATATGAACTTTTATCAAAACCTGATGTTATCTTTAGAGCAATCCGACATTGTTGTACAAGAAATGGATGTTGTTTTTTTTTTCTTCTTTCTTTTACACAATACAGTTTGTTACCAAAAGTAGGAATGTACAAGATGAAAAGCTTATTTTACAGTAGAATTAAATTTCCATGATTGAAAATGAAGAGATTTATTTGAACTTCATGTGATTAAAGCATGAGATCTTAATTGTTCCTCATGTGAAAGAGAAAAAATTGCCTAACAAAAATTCCAAGCAAAACTCCCAAATCTCTACAACTGTATACCATTGGGAAAGGTATGAATCCACCTTTCCTCCCCAGCTATGGGTTAATCAATAGGATTTGTATCAGTAAATCATTATCTCAAAAACCATTAAAAAAAAAAAAAACACAAATCAATCAATCTACAAGTGTTAAATTTGAATAAGGATCAAACTTTATCATTGGATAATTTTAATTCATCAGATCTACTTTTAACATGTACAGATCATAAATGTGTAATACATTGGCAAAATCTTTCAAAATTTAATCAGAAACTCATTATTCTTTAACCTTTTTTACTGAAACTTTCAAATCAAACATTTTGTAGATTTAGAGTTGCATTTTCAAGAAGAATGGAAACTAAGAATATGAGAGATAGAAAAAGAGAAATAATAGTCAGAAGTGATACATTAGTGATGAGGTTGTATATATTTGAAACACAAGTTTATAATTCAATGTTTCACTTTGAGAAAAGAAAAAAAATGTCTAAGAAGAAATAAATTCTGCAATATTTATCACAAATAGCATCAATGGTAAGTGAAAATTTCCAAAACCAACTCAATGAAAGTGGGTGGCATTTTTATTAATTATAGTGCCATAAACATTAAATAAATGTTATCTCCCCTCACCTTTCAAAAGAATTATAATTCCATTGCTAGATGAATTTATATTGGTCGATGACAAACAACACTTGACTGAAATAATGCTTAGAATTAATCATCTGTTTCATATTGTATTTTGAGAAGAAGAATTTCTTGTTAGCACAGTCTTCTGAATTATTAGTGATTTGGTTAATTAACAAGAGAAAACAAGGACCAATGCACTAAAAGAGTATACTGACTGAGACCAAGAAATGGACCAAATAGTTACAAAATGCATTTCAATATTTATTCATAAACATTTAGCAATTCTGACTTTTCATCTGAAGAAAATGTCAAAATGACAATGTATGAAAAAACATTCATTCTTTTCTAACCTTTATAGATGAGAAAAGGTTTGGCAAATATGCACAAAATTAACAATGCTAGCAAATTTGAACATTAAGTGATTCTTTTATTAGTTGAAAGCTTTTATAGTTTGGCTCAACAGAAATTTACATGTTAGAGAATTGGTAAGTGAATTTTCTTTTAACTTAAAGGAAAATCTATATACCAAGTTACTAATAGAAAACAAATATAGAACTGAAGCAAATTATGGGATAAAAAAAAAAAAAAAAAAAAAAAAAAAAAAAAAATCAAAATCCAAGTAATTATAATTTGTAAAAAGCTTGCTATTGTTGTATATAGAATTGAAGTTCTACTTTACGAAGAAGAAAAGCAGAAGAAAAGTTAGAGACAATTCAGTCAAGGACAGTTAGTTCTTTTTACATAAAGTCACAGGTGAGAAATTCTACTTTCACTCTTGTTAGCAAAGCCCACCTGGAGGTTGGGGGAGAAAAGTGGAAGCTGATTCTTCTGTGTTCATCGCTGCAACTGGCCAAGGGTGGAAGGAAATGCAAAAAGGCAAGTTATCCTAGAAAATTAGCAGGTAGATGACACAAGTAGGTAGACGAGGTATTTTCTAAAGCTGGAAATTATTTTTATTGTGCAGAGCTTGTGTGTCAGTAGATATTCTTAGCCTAAGATGAACAGGTAGAAGTGCTAGACATTGAGTGAGAGGTATAACTGAGTAAGCAACTGGGAAACAGGTTTGATTGCCGGTAACTCATACATGGCACAGGAGTGGGGGTATTAGAGAGAAAGATAAGTTTACAATAAGAGCAATCAAGTCAGGTAAATTAATGAGCATTAGGGAGTATAAGGTGAAGAGTTTAAATTTCATTTTTTTTACAAATACTTTTCCCTCTTTTATGAACAAAGGACAATGTGGATAATTTATTTCACCTTCAGTACAAATAGCCACTATGATGATAATTTACTTTTTCTGAAAATACAATCAAACGACATCAGAATCAAATTAGCTATCATTTTGCAATATCTTTCTTGTGCACATGTGAAAAATTTAGTCTAATATCAAATAATAAGAAATCTTTATTGCTTTAGCTTTCAAGTTACTTAACTTGGAAATAAATATATTTAGGAAATAAAATTATTAAAAAGAGAAAAATAATTGAAAAATAGTTTTGCTAAAAATCTCGAATAGAATTCACTTTTTAAATATTTGTAATCATTTTTAATGAACAGTAAATTTAAAGGAAAAAATTGTCCTTTCTCTTTTTTAATGTCAAAACCAAAAATAGATTTTAAGTATTTTTATTTTTATTGTATAGTTTAGATATTGTAATAATAGTAATTTCCGTTGAAGGAAAAAAAAAGTGCCAATATTTTCAATTTGTGAAAAGGTTTCATATCTTCAAATTGAGATAGAACTGTAATGGGAATGAAGTGACAGGAAACTATGAAGTTTTATTTCTACAAAATTAAGTTGGCAACGTTTTCAAACAATTCTTTTTCATTAACTCACAAGATCTAAAAAGTAATAGAGAACTGATACATTTTTCCTTTCTTGTTCCTTCTTTCATTTGATTCACAAGTCATGAATTACAGAATCAGATAAGCTCTAATGAAAAAGACGCAGTCCAATTATTTTGATTGAGTCATTTTTTTTTTTTTTTTACAGCTTAACCCTTTGAGAATAATTTACAGTTAAATATTTTGAATTGAAAGAACTTTATTTATTCCCCCCCTTTTGTAAGTGAATATTGCATTAACATTTAATATTTAATCCATAGCTAGGGAGAAGAAATGGATTAATACCTTTCCCCAATAGTATTTGGGCATAAGTGAATGCAACAAACTTAACTGGAATTCAAACTCGGATATCTGATTTCTCATTCAGAGCAGATATCCATTAAACCACCTGCACACCTACCCACTTATTTCAAAATGTTTTGCTAAAAGGTTAACTGACAATAATCATGCTATTAAGAACAACTCTGGTAATGTTCTCAGTTTCACTTTGAATATTATCTAAATGCACCAAACTACAACGTGAATCAATTTTGTAAGAAATGAAATACAATATACATTTTTAAAATGTATTCTACCTTCTACCAAAGTAATATCACATTTGTGGCAGTGTAATTAATCATTTGGTAATGATTTGGATGATTGCTTCTCTTTTTAAATCATTAAGATTCATTAAGCAAGAAATTTTGACCCGTTTGTTTCAAGGCAGAAAATTTTAATGACATCAATGAAAACTTCCTGATTTTCTTTTTTTTATTGGCTGTTTGGTAATTTCTCTTGATAATGTTTTTTAATCATTAAAATCTTGATTAATTAAGCCAAAAGAAAAAAAGGTCAGAATTGCAGGAGGAATAAAGAAAATGAAACTAGCAATAATAGTCACACTAAAGTTTGGGATTTGTTATCATCCAATGACATATACTCATTTTATCAATATTACTAATATAAAACCTTCACAAAGCAAATTTCAAGAATACAGCATCTATTTTGATCCCAGGTGATATTAGGCATTCTTATCTGTAATAGAATAGAGTTTAGGCAAATTTGAAAAAGGTTATCAAAGTTCTCCAAATTATCCTATTTGTATTAAAACTTTGACGTGTGCTTACATTTGGTAAAAGATTAAAACCTATTGTAAAGTTGTCTTGGTCCAAAATAGCTGAGAATTAGGAAGGCCATAGTTAGAGAAAGTACCAAAGGAACAACAGACTAGGTAGAGAAAACAAAGAAGAGGAGGTTTATTAAATACTCATACACAGAACAGAAAGACGCGAGTAAATCAAATACTACTCAAATCCTGCTCTAATGTGTCTACTTGCTATGTTTATAAGCAGGAGCAGTGGTAGGAACGAGCACCCCTACAACAAAACCTTAAATGCTTATATTAAGATTTTCCTTCAACTAAAAGGAATTTTTTTATAAAGCAGCAGTATTAAAAAAAATAAAAAGTAATTTATACCAATCTGATAAAATTCACAAAATTTAAAGACCTGAATATAAAGATAAACATTATCCTATATAAAATGCGATTCATAAAAATTTAATTTCATATTTTATAAGTAAATGCATTGGTGCAAAAGACTTACCCCAGACCCAAGTGTTTATTGCAAAGATTCAATCTAAGCCAACTGGTTTTGAAAGCAACATTTCTAAAAGCAACCCCAGCCATAATTTTTTTCTAGAAATGATTAATCATTGACATATTATTGATCAGGACAAACCAAGGCATATTCAAATTTCTATTTTTCCAATTATATATATGCATATCCACACATCAAAGTTGTGTGCAACAGAAAAGATAGATTGACCCAGAATAAGTCATTGCTACTTTTAATGTCATAAGGAGCTTTTTTTTTTCTTTTTTATTAGGTTGGTGCAAAAATAATGTCATTTTCTCACATATGTTACTATGTGAGACAACGACATTATTTTTGCACCAACCTAATAAATATAGTTTGAATTTATAAAAAAAACAAAATTGTTATTTTGAAAATCAATGTTCATAGTTTTATTTGTAATGACACCATATTTGATGCTTATTAAAATTTAAAAAATCTAAATATTTTAAAACTCTGAAAAAATTCCAAAAATAGTTAACAACTTGATTCTCTTAGTTCTTTAATGGAGTTGAATTTTGGTCAGATTTTTTTTTTTGGCAAGCTGAGAATTTTTCAGCACACCCTTTCACAGTTTGACAAATTAATGAGATAAGTAAAGGGAAAATAGAATTGCCTCATATTGGGGAAAAAAGGCCCATAAATGTGAAGTTAAAAATAAAACTTCATTCTCCAATTATGATTAGAGTCCTTATCATTCAGAGAATTGTTTAGATTATTGATTTTTATTTTTTTTTTTGTTTCAGCCAATTCAATCTACGGCCTTCCTCAGGCATACAATAGAAAGAGAAAGTATTTTGCAGTAATGGCAACTGTCAAAGGTCTTCTGGTGAAAATGAAAGGAAAAAAAAAACATTCAAATATGGCAATCATACTGGTATCTGCATTTACATCAAAATGCAACAGATTTTTTTTCTGCACAATACGCTAGAAAATGTCGTGTATCAAAGCCACAGGAAATTATCATAGAATTATCATATGCCAGAGAAGAAAAGAAACAAGACAGTGAAATGCTAAATACTGGATCACATAACGTGTGTGCAGAGAAAGACGGTTTCATTGGTGCATAGTGAGTGGCCCAATAAGTAATAACCAACACTTAATTTGAAGAACACCCAAGACACTTGTGGGCTTGAAAGGAAGACATTTAAAAAAAAAGAAATCAGAAACTACTTAACCACCAACAAACAAACAATTCAGACTAATATATATATATATATATATATATATATATAATGACTGCCAGAGTGATCACCTTCCAATCATATGTAAAGTAAAGATAAAAACTATAAAAATGAAATGCTGAAAACAATACCTAAACTGCATTATAATAAATTCTAGTGCAATTTAATTTGCAAAGATATGCAGTTACAGTTAAGGACAAGTATTAAACTGTGGAACAGATCAAAGACCCAAAGTGACAGCAGCAAGTCATACCAAAGAGAAGCAAGATAAAGCCCCCAAAAAGATGACAATTGAAATTCTTGATTGCATGAAAAAGATGCAACAAACAGCTCCTAGAGATGGTACATCAGGTATAAATGCAAATAAAAAGAATGGCTTAATGACAAACATGCAAAGGTAAAGAAAAAAAGACAAAAAAAGAAAAAAAAGACAAAAAAAGAAAAAAAAGACAAAAAAAGAAAAAAAAGACAAAAAAAGAAAAAAAAGACAAAAAAAGAAAAAAAAGACAAAAAAAGAAAAAAAAGACAAAAAAAGAAAAAAAAGACAAAAAAAGAAAAAAAAGACAAAAAAAGAAAAAAAAGACAAAAAAAGAAAAAAAAGACAAAAAAAGAAAAAAAAGACAAAAAAAGAAAAAAAAGACAAAAAAAGAAAAAAAAGACAAAAAAAGAAAAAAAAGACAAAAAAAGACAAAAAAAGAAAAAAAAGACAAAAAAAGAAAAAAGACAAAAAAAGAAAAAAGACAAAAAAAGAAAAAAGACAAAAAAAGAAAAAAGACAAAAAAAGAAAAAAGACAAAAAAAGAAAAAAGACAAAAAAAGAAAAAAGACAAAAAAAGAAAAAAGACAAAAAAAGACAAAAAAAGAAAAAAGACAAAAAAAGAAAAAAAGAAAAAAGACAAAAAACGAAAAAAGAAAAAGAAGATGCAGATGGAATGAAAATCTAAAGAAAGAGCAATCATAAGAGAAAAAGAAAAAAAATATAAGAGACAGAATGAATAAATGGGGAAAAATTCTTTCCCAACAGTAGAGAAGAAAAACCTACAATGCTTAAAAAGAGAAAGAAGCAATTATACTAAAATCTAAATTTAGGTCAGCATTGTCAAAAATGAAGAGGGACAAAGTTGGAAGGGTAGCAGTGAAGACTGATTTCGGGGACTGATGTGGTTACTGAAGTGATACACAAAATAGATGAGGGGGTGGGGGAATAACAAGAGATCAATCTTTGTAATTCTGACAAAAAGAAACCAGTAGAAAAGAACACAGGACTTGATTGGTTTGATGACAATCAGTTTCATAAGTCAGAGAACCAAACTAATAATTAGGATTTTATTGACTGTTGCTTGTAGCAGGATTAGACTGGAAATAGGGCAAATAAAATGTGGTTTTATTCAAGACACCGGTACAAGAAATACAATTTTCATGATCAGAATGCTAGCAATAGAAGCGTAGAGAGATTTATACCAATGTCTCATATTATACAAAGGCATCCAAGAAAGTATGACACAAAGAACCTCTTTGAAACGTTAAGTTTGATTGACATAGAAAAGATATTCAAATAATCCATAACCTCTACCAGGTACAAGCCACTTGCATGTGGATAGAGAATGAGTTAAGTGAACATATAATAAGAGAAAGAGGATTATGACAAGCACTGCATTTTCTCACCAGATTTGTATAGCAAGACGATTCTAAGAGGACTAGAAGACCTACCCAGATTTATTATCAGTGCACGTAAACTTAACATATGCTACATTATATTGATGGCAGATTCTGAATGAAAACTAAAAGAACTATTATACAAGGTGGTTGAGGAAAGCAAGAAGAAAGGACTAACCATTAATGAAATGTACAATTGTCAGGAAAAGGAATAACTAAATGTGTTAGATTATTGGAGATTTAAGTATGCACAAAAATTTAACCATTTGGATAATCTAACAGAAGATGAGAAAAAGGGGTGAAACAGAAATATGACTAATAGAAATAGTGAAAGATGCCTTTCAGAAACTAAGCAAAATATTAAAGGATTAGAAAATATCCTTAGAAACAAAGAAAAAGTACTAAACTGCTATGTAAGGTCTAATTTATATGGCAATTACTGGACAATTTCATCACAGATGAAGCAACTTCAAGTGACAGATCTAGTTTAGCCAATTATCGGCAGATTATGAGAAACGTGGAAACTTTCAGGGGAATAGGAAATACAAAAGAAATTACAGTTTATGATCAGAAAAAGAGTGGGAATTTTTGAGACATCACGGGGAAAGTAGGTTTTGGGAATGTAACACTCACAGGGCACACATTGAAAGCAAGAGATGAAGATAGTGAGTAACCCTGAGGATGATTTTGAGTAAAAGTGAATGGCAGGACAAGCATTGTAAAAATATAGAGAAGAGTTTTAAAGGTGTAAGAATTACTTAGAGTAATAAAAAGCAGAATTATGTGGAGAGGCATGATTATCAATGAGTGAGAGAGAGAGTGAGAGAGAGAGAGAGAGAGAGAGAGAGAGAGAGTGAGAGAGAGAGTGAGTGAGTGAGTGAGTGAGAGAGAGAGAGAGAGAGAGAGAGAGAGAGTCCTTTGTCCATAGGGAAAATGCAGTGGGTAGGTGAGGGTGTGTATGATAAATTGGAGACTTCAAGAGATGTTTTATTACAGGTTGCAAGACAACAAATGAACAGTAACGAGTATTAACCAGGTTAATTAATATTATGTTGCTTAGATTTTACACAAAGCCAAAAGTATGAGGCACCTAGTAAGAATCACTACTTAATAACTGATCTGCAAGCCTAGCTCCTTAACCTTTATTCCCATTTACTCAGTTTAGTTTTGGTACAAGGCCACAAGAAAAGGATTAGCCTCTCTGTTCATGATCTAGGAGATCAGCTTGTTAACCGTTACCCCATGGTGAGGTGCATACAGATCAATGATTATTGGCGTCTGTACTCACCAAATTATGAAGCAATAATGAACAAGTCTTCCATCAGACTAAAAGGAGACTATGGTGTTCAGCTCTAGATGATGTTTCAAGTGTGGCATCTAGTTTCTACCATTTCCCATCTTGCCATTACACAGGGCGGCCTGGTATGGGAGATAGTGTTACCCATAGAGTAGGTCTCCTTTGTCTTTACATTGCTGAAAGGAACCAAATGAAAAGGTAAATTCCAATGCACATGGTTCCAGTACCCTCACAGGAGCTGCCAGGACATTACCAAATGCAACAGCAAACTGCTTTAAGGATTCATTCCAAATTTTTCCTCTGGACTGATTTCTGAAGCCTTTCCCAGTGAGTGGGTATAGACTTAAAGTAGCAGATGTTTTAAATTCAAAGTTGCTTCCTAGACTGGTTGCCAGCCAAATCTAGAAAACCCAGTCTATTCTACTATTTAATTTATAACTAGGGAGAGAAGAGATGGATTTATACTTTAACCAAAGGAATTTGTGCAAAAGTGAATGTGATGACTCCCAGCCAGAATTAATGTTCATGAGTGATTTCATAAAATTAAGGAGGTATATCTACTTACAAAAAAAAAAAAAAAAAAAAAAAAAAACTTCCCTCTCCCTAACAAATTTTCTTTGAATAAAATAAAATCAATGATGAAATACAGTTTACTGAGATCTAATTAGTTATCTTTCTATTTGAGCTTTGGTTTGACAAGATGTGTTTCTATTTTTTGGTCTAGACTCATTAAATTGTTCCCAGACATGGAAATCTTAGTAAATGGTGAAAGATTTATCCGCAATTCCTGACCAGAAATCAGATAATTTTATAGTTCCTTCCTTCCCATAATGCGTCTCCTCGCCATACCCAGGTTTGCCATAATGTCTCTATAAAAGAAATCACCTGTTGCCACTTCTTCCTCACCATGAGCTGAGTGACATTCCATTTTTTTTTTTATTCTTCCTTTCATTCAAACTATATATATATATATATATATATATATATATATTTACAATGTTTTTATAGAGATTTTTTTTCTCTTTCAAGTGGTACAAAATTTATGGTTATCATCTCACTTTTGCATTGCATGTACCAATTGTAATAATCATATTAAATTATATTTTGTTCCTCTTACTTCAGTAATAATAGAAACATCAATCTAAGATTTTCTACTAATTCTATTTTTTCTTCTTTTAATTAAAACTACCAACAGCACCTGATTGTGGCATATCAGTCAGCAAGATCATTAGTAGTCAGGTCAATCTTCGAAGAGTGCTCTATACTTGTAGCTTTTAGTCCAAACTAAAGTATGCTTGGTATGAAGCAGTTCTCAAAAGAAGTTCCTGGCTTGACCCACTTCCCCATAAAACAGTGACCAAATATCAACATGCTGAAGTACTGATTTTGGCAAGTGGGTCAGGACAAAATGTCATCAGCAATGCTTCAGGATGAAGTAATGCATACACTACAATGCTTGTCTGGTTAATCATTATTACTTAGTAGTAAGTTCAATACTCACCAAGTGCTCTATTCTTGTGCCAAACCAAGCTCAATAAACAATAGTAACTCATGAAAAATCCAGTTAATTCTATTTGTACCAAAATTTTCATTAGGTCTTGAATTAATTTGGCAATGTGTGGGGGTGGTGTAATGAATATTGGGTTGGAATGAGAAAGCCAAGAGCAACCAGTCTACTACAGAATGACACAGCAACTTACCGTGCGAAAATCTCTGCCTAGCCAGTCATGAAGCATAAGAGACAGGATTGCTCCTGAGCATGTATCACATAACTGACCGATTTGAATTAAAGTTAAATTTGCTATAGCAATTAAAAAAAAAGCCAAAAATTTTATGCAAAGGAAGTAAAGTTTGCAGAGATGGTGCCCCTTCTGAATTTTATGAAGTACACTTTTTTTTGGAAACAAGACATTATTATTATTATGGATGTATGCACCAATTTCAGAATCTTTAAACTGTTCATTTTACGAGGGATGCTTGGCAAAATACTGGCATTTTACATGTTTCTATATCTGGATAATAGAAGTTTTGAGTTCCACACAAACAGAAACTTTGAAGAAAGGCAGATTGAAACCGGCTTGAGAGATCTAACATTAAACATTTCTTGGTGGCCTGAGAGAAAAGTAGATATTTCATGAATGTCATGAAAATGGCAACAATAAACATTCAATGTTTATCTTCAAACATGATGCCACTGTAAAAAGGTTTTCATGAAAAGTGATATATAGAGAAGAATTAACTGTTCTTTGGGATTTCAACTCAACAATGGAAGTTAAAAGAATGTCTATCATCTGGGGTTCTTTATAAAATGACCAAAACAATGAAACATTCTTTTATATAACAATTGAAGGCATGGCCATCACAAGATTTATTTTTACATTATAAACCACCTGAAGAAAAAATAAAATTTCATTCAGTTATATAACAATTTAAAGATCTATTTTTTAATAAACTGATCAACACTTAATATTAGCAATTATATCACTTCAGCATTTATGTTATAGAATAAAAGAATTCCTTTCACTCAAAGTTTGTTTTTTAATGGCTGAATGGAATATCAAACTTTCAAACTAAAACAAATAAAGGATAGTTTCTTAACATACACACAAAATGTCATTGTATTAAAAGATGCTGGGGTTTCTGTAAAATACAATTTAGTTAAAAATTTAAATTTGACATGAACATAAGTTGAGGTTGTTTTTTGTTATTTCGAGGGAAAAAAAAAAATGTCTTTAAAAATGAAAGAAAAAAAATACATTGGGAAGCTTAAAATAATTTGATTTCTCTGCGAATTCATAATGCAAATTACAAGGCTGAATACAAAGGGGAAAAATATGAGAGCTTAAAGGCGAATAGGAATTGATGAAAATTATTTTTGAGGAAATAAAGAGTGGGAAATCAAAAAAAGGAGAAATTGAAAAAAAAAAAATTAAAAATATATATATATATATATATATATATCTGAAATTTGTCAGCTGATTGATGCTATATTCAGAACTCCAACTCTAGAGTTTCGTAGGCAGACCTTTTAATAATTGTTGCTCTGTACACTCCTCGAGAGGTATCAGCAATTGACTGCTTATTTTCTCATTCTCATTATTTTTATATTAAATTAAAAGATAATTTATGGATTTTTTATTGGTTTAAGGTTGATTTTTATTCTTTTAGTCAGAAATAACATTGGACATTTGGTGATTGTGTAACACTAACAGCCAAATACCATTAAAAGCCCCAATTTTTCTTTTTTTTTTTTTTTAAATTTCCAAAACTGAGCATTGTCAAAATAAAATTTGTACCCAGTCATTATGAAAATGGATCAATCCAAACAATAAATCCTTAGTTCTTTAAATAATAAAATTTTTTTTTTTTTTTTTAATAAAATTCCTACCATTTACTATCTATACTTGAGGAGAGGATTATGAGATCAATGTGCATGTCTGAATATAGGATAAAATATGAAACGAAAAGAGAAGCAGGAATTTTTTCCTCTCTGCCTAATCAGTTTTTATAGTCATCAACCACAAAATGGAGGCTAAGAGGAGAAAGAAAGCTAGGAAGGGCAATTTTTTCAATATCATCAAACACGCATTTACAATAGTGACTACAATACTACTAATTAGACTAATATTTGATAGTTATTTCCCCAAGACTAAAACAAGACGAACAAATGAAGAGTTACATCTCACAAAAAAAGGTTTAAATATCTTCTACCTCTGACCTGTCATCATTACATTTAAGTGTAAAAAATGTAACAACTATCCTGGAAGAGAAGTCAGAATAGTTTGCAAACATTTAATGAAACTATCATAAAAAAATTATGCAAACAGATTATAAAGTTGACTTAAAAAAAAAAAAAAAAAATGCAATATATCAAGTATTAAGAATATTGTATTTAAGGTTTAGAAATTGGAGGAAAAAGTTATCAATAATAATGTTCTAACTTTGAATCCACAGTTATCTCCCATTAAACCCTCCCTCTACTTTTTTATTTTTAAATGTACTTTATCACATAAAATTTGGTGAGGCGTGAGCAAATTTTCATTCAAAAAAATGCAACCCAGGAGAAAAGGTTTGGGAACCACTGCTCTAAGCTGAAGATCATATGGAGGTGAAACATCTCCATGCAGTACATGATTAGGTCTCTGCATGCATGCAAGAAATGGAAAGAAAGATACAAACACTGGAAATAAGATGCTATTGCACCATCCTGGAAAATTCATACCTTGATCACATCATCAATGACCAAGTACAGGCAAAATCCAGCAGCACCACTGGCCCCTATGAAGACTTTCTCACTACAGTGAAGAAAAGGAGGGTGGCCACTTAACACGATTGGATGGCCTTGCAAAAGAACCATGGTGGGACGTAGGAGGGGAAGACAGAAGAAAGGGTGGAATGACAATATCAAGGAATGAATGGAGAAACCATTCACAGAGACCTGCATGACCACAACAGATGAAAGAGAATGGGGGACAGCTCAGCACCCCAATGACTCCTTCCAGAGTCAAGGGCAAAAAAGGAAGGAAATTGCTATTCTATTGAAATGCATTAAAATACAGTCCCCAGGGTTGGAACTTCTAACAGGCTATCCAGAAAGCTAGCACCATCAATCAAGAATCAATTATGTGCCACATTCATATCTCTTATGTTTGATGAGCAGCCCAATATCTTTATAAGAGAAGATTGTTTATCAGACCAATCAAGCCATGTTTTCTAACCCCTGACCTACTCCTTGGTACCAACAAGGGTTTTGCAATCATATATTAGCACTAGTTGCTTGGGAGCCTTCCAGAAAGGATGCTTACTTGGTTTGCATATTGGACAAACAAATCACAATGTAGAATGCTCCACTCCTTTTTAGAACAATGCTGATCAATATACAGTCCATGCTGATGAACTGTATACAAGACCAACTTCTGAAGATGTAAGTTCTTCAAAAAGTGCTCAATGCCTCAAGAATGCTACTTACTCAGTGTGCAGTGATGGAATGTCAATACCTCAAATCCTGGATTGCAGCTACATTGATGCAGAAGGACAAAATGAAGAAAAAAAAAAAAAAAAAGAAATAATCACTGAAAGTGTGTTGCCTTACACCTCAATACCTCTAGCCTCTTATAGGCATGTTGAACTTTTGTTATTAATCAATGAGAGTCAAGTCAAAAATCTTCCAAGGTTAGGATGCTTAGAACCTGTTGTAAGCTACTATGAACTAATTCAGATCTAATTTCAGTTGAAGTGACAATCCCACCATACTCCAGAGATACATTAAGAAATCCACAATGACTTCCCCAGTCACACTGTCTAGCTATCTGATGCTAACATCAAAGGCTACCAGAAAGAGATTTCCTTTGACTGAGCCACAGACAACAGAGATAGTGAGGAGTTTATTTTCAGAGATATATATATATATATATATATATATATGTGTGAACATATAAGTCAACACTTAGAGGCGACAGTGTTTCATGCTATATGCAATCGTCAGGCCTGACGATTGCATATAGCATGAAACAGACTGCCGCCTCTAAGTGTTGACTTATATGTTCACTTTTATATTTACACACGCTCTATCTCTGATATTGAGCACTTTATCCCATAAATATAGCACACCTTAAGACTATATTTCTTCACACACATATATATATATATATATATATATATGTGTGTGTGTGTGTGTGAGAGAGTTTCTTTTAGATTTCTAGGATTATTGTTGAATAACTTTAGCTGATGCTGACAGCAAATAAAGTTATTTGAATTCTATCTTATCTAATTTAAAAAATTAGACTGAGATTAGAGAGTGAAAGAGGAAAAGACTTGACTTTCTTTACAAATTATAAACCTGAAGAAGAATGTAGGATGAATTAGGTAAAAAACAATAAAAACTAAAGTGTTCAATTGCCCAGGCAACTTAGTAATGATAAATAACTTTGTAATTTTGAGAAGTTATGTGTATAAATAATGATTTAATATTTGAATGGCTTTTGATGAGATTTGGCTAAAATATCTTCAGTAAAATAATTGATATAATGTGAATTCATCTCAAAAGTATACATTCTTTGATTTCTTGTTAAAAGTTCTTTTCTTCGTATAAATGTTTGAAAACAGTCATAGTTACTTTATGTGCATTCAAGTGCACTATTATTGTGGAATTATTAAACAGAAAAAGGCTTTACATTACTTTTCATTTTAAATGTATTTATATAGAAAGTCATTAATGAGTCAAGAAGAAAGATTAAATCTTCTCGTAATGAATCTGTTGAATATTAATTTATTAGAGAATATGTTTATGCTGAGCAGAATTTGGGAAAATATTACAATAGAAACTCTGATTAGAGGACTTCAAAGATTTTTTTTCCAATCACCTTTTCACAAGAGAAAAATCAATTTGAAATGAAATACTCAAAATTAGGGATTTCTGCAGAAAAAACCCTTAGAAATAATTCTTAATAGAGACCATATATCTTTCTAGATATATGTCAGAATGCAGTTTTAAATGGAACAAAATGTATGAAAGATTAATGCTGTACTCTTCTGTAAAGAGAAAGAGTCAGTAAATATGTGGCCAGTGTAATAGAGAAATTTCTTTTTACTAAGAAAAAAAAAAAAAAAGGTTTTGAAGTCCAAGCAGAAACTGAAGAGATTAACACATACACAAATAAGTCCCTTATCCAAAAAAGAAAAAAAATAAATTAACTTATTTCATACTGGGGAAAAAAAAAAAAAAAAAAAAAAGTGCGTGTTTTTTTTTTGGGGGGGGGGGCTAGCATTTTATTTCTACACAAAAGATGCTAGTAGTGCATATTGAGACCATAGATTTAACAGCTCATATCAATAAAATTATGCGAACATATACGAGCACTATTCCCCCACCCCATATCATATACATGTATACAGCAGACGTGAGTCAATACTACTACTACTACTACTGCTATTCACCCTGTCATATTGACCAATGCAGTTGTAGCTCCTAATGAATATATAATACAAGTAACTGCAGAGCAGCTAGTGGTTTGCTGCATTAAAACACCACACTTGACAAAAGGGTGAAGCAGTCACAGAAGCCGTAAATATCTATAAACTTCAAATGACGTTTCAAGAAATTTTTAATAACAGGCTACTTTTCTTAATATTGTAAATGGAAATAAACTTGTTACCCAAATAATATTACTAGATACTTATTGTTTCTATATGAGTTTGTATCAGAAGATTATCCAATAAAGATATTAGAATTTATAGGAATATTAAAAATGTCAAGTGCAGAGTAAATATTAGGTTGGTGCAAAAATAATGACGTAATAACGTCGTTATTTTTGCACCAACCTAATACATTTGCCTAAACTGAAATAATACCAGAATTAGTCAAATACTATGAATAGTTCAATTAAAATTATCACCTGAAAAACAAGAACCTTCCAACAAATTATATTTTGATGAGCTCATTTGCTTAGATGTTGGGTCAGGTGCAGAGAATTTTTCAGCACCCACCTTGTAGATATTAAGGTAATAAAAAAAACAAAAAACAAAAAAAAACATTGTTTCATAAATCATGTAATTAAATAAATTCTAAAACAAAACATACATCAAGACAAAATTGTTATTGGTAAAGTGTCACTGTAACCATAGAAAAAGGCTAACCAGTCTTAGCAGAAGTAAGTCATGACAATTTTATAATTGCGTATGGATCAATACCAAACCTGTAGATCCCAATCCTTACTAAGAAGTTATGACTATCACAGACAATAAAGAAAAAGGTAAACTATGATCACTTGCATATAATTAAAAAAACAAAACAAAAAACACCAGTGTTACTAAAATGATATTCCCAAATAAAATGGCTATATTTCAATATCCTGAAGAATGCTATCTAAAAACTTAAAACAATAAGTAAAATTAAGAGTATTTAAGAAAGGCAGACAAATCTAGGTGACAAGTCCTTGTTTTATTAGTTCTTCACTAGTTTTGTGACTGTTCCTTATGGATACACCACTAATATGGCCTGTAAACAACCTTGACTAGATGACTTTTTGTTTTCTTTTAAACAGTCAAACCGATTTTCTGATAATGGAAACAGGAAAAAAAAAAACAAAAAAAAATGCAGCTGATATCCCTAACCTCCTGGAGGATTGTTTTTTTTTTTTTTTTATTCTTACAAACTAACATAACCATCTAATTAATTCTAATCAGACTCAATGGAATGAATAAACTTTCAGTGCATTGGGAAGGACAGAGTGGGAAGGGCTTGATAAAAGCCTGCAATATCTCAGCATTTACTCAAATTTGAAACATCTGATAATTTCAAACTTTTGGAGCTAAACAAAAAACTACTATCTGATTATTATTAAAAAAACAAAAATTAAAAAAATACCTTTCCCAATCCTTGGAAATGACAATGGCTAATTATGTGAATTCATATGCATTAAGAGAACATCTGACATTCTTGAAGAGGGATAATATAAATATAAAAAAAATATATTTATGGAAAATTGTAAATTAAATGCCAAAAATGGCAACTGAGAATTCAAGCAATGATTTATTTGTGTGGTTATTTTTCACAGCGTTCTCAAAGGTGCAGTGAAAATCAATGCAATAATCAGATTTTCTTTATTTTTCAAGACAGTGTAAAGAGAACGGGACCAGAGCTTTCTATTCCAGCTCCAGTTTGAATAATGAATTGTTTTTAATCAAGGACTTAAGAAAATGTGATAGAAATATGCAACAGTCAAAACCACAAAAAAATTAATTCACTTGCATAAACATTTTTTGACATCACTAAATTATACAATCTTCCAAGAAGATAAATGTTTTTCTTCTAAGGACTAAAAGATCTATAAAACTTTCATCTTCAAACATACACAAAGTTTGAATATTAAACATGTGACTAATTTTTGGCTCATTAATATCTTAATTCAAAAAACATTGAAATTCCGTATAAGTGGAGATGGCTTTTAATCACTTATGCACACAATATAAATGAAACAAACCTGTATTTTGCATTTCACATGTGACATCATTCAAAAAAGAAATTGAAGATTTTTTTGACAGCTATAAACAACAAATCCTTACAATAGAAGAAGGTCAAAATTAAAAGCATGTGATGCAACAATTATTTTTAATCATTTAGTATACCATATCTGTAACATCTTTCAAAAATAAATAAATAAATAAATGGGGGGGGGGCTCAAATAAAAACCTCGACACAAATTGAGGGAAATAAAATTTCATCTTTGGGTAATCAACAAATTTTTATCACAAAACACTTAATGCTATCATTTCTAATCAACATTAGTTGCCAAGTTAGGCACAATAAAAAGTTCTGAGACTATCAATAAATATTACAGCAGTATAATGGAAAAAAAAAACCCTTAAAGTTAAAAGCCAACCTAATTGACCTTCACTAAAGACCTAATAAAAAAAATTATGCTAATTGAGAAGTATTATATAAACTAGAAATACATTTGTATGTACACTAAAATATTTTAAATGAAGCATTTTAGAATTTATAGCTATCAAACATTCAACAGCATTTTGAAATTTCTTTTCAAAAATGTATTCTTAATTGTTTGTTTTGATAAACTGTGCCTGCACCATATCAATCTATATTAGACTATAATCACATAAGCACAGACACATCTAACGAAATGCTTACAAAGATTACAACTGAGTGACGTCCAAAAGATCTAAAGATTGAAATATTCCTGAAAGGTTCAAATAAAAAGATTAAAAAAAAAAGTCAAGAAAATGTTCAGAACATGCAGAGCAATAAATCTGAGCAGAACAAAAGACATTCTTCTTTAGCACAAGATGCAATAAAATAAAGATGATAAAGCACTTACACTCATAATATTCAGC
>OZ010599.1:79206163-79451163 GCA_963932145.1 Acanthosepion lycidas | reverse complement strand
ACAGGAGATGATGCAACAAGACAGCAGAGAGAGAGAGAGAGACACAAAGACAAAAAACACATCATCCCTAGGAGGTTCTCCTATAGTCAGTTTTTAAATCAGTCAGATCTGAAATTCTTTGAAACAATAAAAAAAAGTTTTGATGAAAACAAGAAATACAAGTAAATCAGTCAAAAATAAGTTTTATTCTTTTAACTATAAAATTTCCACAATTTCTGTTTATCAAAGAATGCAAGAAGGAATTCTAAATGTGATTAAATTCAAACTTTATATTTAGAATGTAATTGGCAGATGAGAATTTTCGTTTCAGGGATGCAAGATTCCACTCAGCAGAAAATTCCAGATTTTGATGACAGCATCATTTTTTAAAGAGTCATGGGACATGATGATAGGAAATTATTATTTTTTTTTTTAAGTTTGTCAAGTTTAAAATAAGAGAATCCATTAATGCAATACTTAGACATTGGCAACATTTTTTTTTTGTTTCATATTAGAAAGCAGCAGTTGAAGTTAAAAAAAAAAAAAAAAAATCATAAAGGGTCATCTAATGAAGAGATTTGTTTCGTTTTTTTTTTTTTTTTTTAAATAATATTCACACTATTGGTAGACCTAGAAAGAGGGCTGAAAACATTGAGAAAACCTAAAATTCAGGTATTCTAAACTACCCTAGTTTACAGTGCGAACATGTGTCAAAATAGTGAAATGCCGTCCTTCCATTCCAACTGCTGACATTTCATTTATTTTGGGGAATATTTTGACAATGTTAGGATATAAACAATTTATCATTTCTCTTTCTGAAGATTGAGAGATAATTAGTTTTTTATTCCATGTCTCTATGTTATTTCAATGACAGACCACATTTTTCCAAATTTTGAAAGTTGACAATTTCATAGTGGGGTGTTTCAAATTAGTTGCACTCCACATAGTCCTATAATAAAGGGAGAGAGAGAGAGAGAAAAAAAAAAAAAAAGGATGCTTGTCAATTTGGTGGGCTAACACATAAGGTTTGAAGTTGTCTTTCACAAAAAATGATATACCAGAGAAATTCATCTATTAAAAAAGAAAATTAAAAATTGCACTTTGTAGAGTAATGTCTCATCCTTAATAATCAGTTGGTTTCATATGTCTGCCCACTCCACAGAACTCAAGGCATGTGTGAATCAAAAACGGTATACTGCATTCATTTTGTGCAAAACAGTACCAACAGATTGAAATTTGTATTGCTAATCAAGTGAATGAACATCACCAGCTAAAGCCTAATTCAGAATCGTTTCATTCATGAATGTTGAATGTTAATTTAAATCTTATTTATATTTTCTTTAACAATACATTTTAAAACTTTATGAATTACTTATTGTATTTTATCAAAACTGTCACGCTCAAATTACTATCATCTTAGCTTTTGTTTTTATCCATAAAAAAAGCAGAATTCATATTATAAAATAGAAAAATAAATATATAAACTTGATATATTTCTTAGATCATTTACATTTTGCACTCACATTTGTCTAAAAGTAAAATTGTCCAAATTTTCTTTTTAACATTTAGCTTTTTGCATCATTTATAAATAATATTACTTTCCCCTTTACTGTATATGGAATCCCCTCATAATATAGGGTTTTATATTATTTGAAATTGCAGTAGCCTGACCCTCAATTTCAGTCAAGATTATTTTAGATGTTGCCAGAGAAAGATATGATTACACAACCAAGAAATTCAAATTCAACTTTTATTAACAGGATTAACATTTTGCTTGGCAAAAATTGTCACCTACAGAGTTCTAAAAGGTTAATGGTTCTTCATTTCATTTACATTAATGGTTGGCAATACTTTCTCTAATTCTCAGGATTTGGAGATTTAATTGAAAATTTATTTACATTTTTTTTTTAAATCATGAATCTGGATAAATTTAAAAAAATAAAAATTGAACTAGGTATATATATATATATATATATATATATATATATATATATATATATATATGTTTAAGCTTAACTTTGGTGCATTGATCCATAAAAAATTGAAATGTAATTAGGTAATTTTCAAAAAAAAAAAAAAAAAATTCTTTATTAATTCTGAGGATTAGGCCCTATTTTAGAGCTTGAAATGAAATTGTTAAATTTTCTTAAAAAAAAATAAAAATTGATATATTTTATAGTTCTTCAACTTTTACAAACATGTGTTATCTTTTTTGTAACTAACTCCATACAATATTATCATAATATGGAAGATAATAACATTGCTTTTTTCTTCTTTTTATATGTTAGTGCATTCCATGACAGAGACCTCTATCCAAGTGATTAATAAAATTCATATTTAACCTTCTGTTCAGTCGATGATGAATTCAATGCTCCAAGTAATAGTTTTCTTCTAAATGGGAGAAGCATGCTGAAGATCCCAAATTCTTTGCAATGTATGCTGGGAAAGTTAAAAACTCTGATAAAGGGAATAGACATTTCACTGACATAACTTGTAATGGAAATTCATCCTCTACCTCTAAAGAACAAAGGAAAGAAGAAAAGGCAGTCGGCAAATCTGGGTATTTGTTATGTAGAAGAATCAAGGCCAATGGTTTGCAGTATACTTTTTACATTGACTAAGTCATTAATATTACACCTCCGTCCAGTATGGTAATGAAAAATTTTAGTTCCAACCAAAGGCAGAAAGGATTATTTTTGATGGCCTTTGTCAGATGATATTGCACAAGTTGCGTCAACATTTGTCTTTAGATAGGACTTCGATATGACTTTCAAGAGATGATAGGATATGAAGTGTTCCAGGAATATTGCCAATAGCTGAGGCTTATAAACAAATTCAGATTGCAAATCACCATTAGAAGAGAAAATGCAGGAGGGCCATTCCAACTGTCCAGAAAGACTTTTCTCTCTCATCAATTCCAATTCCTACTGTCAAATTGCATATCTGGCTGTTGTTACAAGGTGTAAATACGAGTTGTTTTTTTATTGATGTACTACTGAAAAATTTAGCTTCATCTGTTGTGCTATGAATCATAACAAGAAGTTGCAAGGCATTAACTGTTGAAATGAAACATGATCAGTCAAATGTGCCGTTCTCTATCATGTTTCAACGATTTCATTTTAGAGAACACAATTCTTACCAATGTTTTGGCTGGTCTGATCTAATAATTATTGATTTCATTAGTATATATATATATATATTATATTTATTTTATTTCACCTATATGACATTACATTTATAATGATTTCTAACTAGTCTGACAGTTGCATCTTCAGTTATCTATACACTGTTGAAATTGGCTTTTGGTCCAGTAGCACATGAGACGGAAAACAGACAAACTTTGAATGGTCATAACTTTGTTGATAAATTTGCAACCATTTTTATGTTTTGTCAAGTTCTTTGTATTAAAGGATTATTTTTTTTTTTTTAGATATCTTGAAAGTAAAATTTTAGTTTGAGAGAAGTATTAAAATGCAATAAGCTTAATAAACCTATTAACTTAAGTGACAAATTGTTATTTTTTAATGAATTTTACTGGATGCAGACAAAACTTTGGACAGATGTCAATCATTTTATCACATACCTTTCGATGAGGGTTGAACCTGTTTCTACTTGTTCTGAATTCGTCAAATAGGTGTTGGCAGAAAAGTTTCAATATAAAAGAAAAAAAAACAAAAAACACACACGCACACAAACATTCCAAAAATGCACAGCAGAGAAAGCATATTGGCAAAGCTTCATGCAACATATATAATCAACCTTTAAACCCCAACTACAACAATTAAGACACAGATGCAAATACTTGAAATGCAGATTTGCATTTCATCTAGATTAAAAATTACAATTAAGTTTCATTCTGAAACAAGCAGTTTTATTATTTTCTTATTCTGAACCAATAAGTTCTATGAATAAATACCTCATAATTGCATTGACAGAGCATAACATATTCTAGCAAATATTATTTACCCTGAAAGACAACTACTGTCAGATGGAATTTATTTTATAAGTAGTTCAGCAAAAATGGGAAAAAAAAAAAAAAAAAAAAGAAAGAAAAAAAGTGGGGACTTCTTTCCAGTTTTGTTTCTCATCTTTCAAATAACTCAAAATATGATTTAATATTCATGGAATAAATAAATAGATGAAATTTATCCTCAAAATATAACAGAAGCAATCTATTTATAGATACAGAATACATTTGAGAAACATTAGGGATGCATTCAAAATTTTAATAGTTTTTCCCTTTTTAATGCTTTGTAAACTAACTGGAGCTAAATTTGTGTTTTTGTATTATTTTTTTTAAAATATTTTTAAAAGAGAATACTGATGTTAGAATCAGATTTGGATATTTCTTAATCATAACTCACACACAGGTTTTTTTTTTACCCTGGGAATTAGAATTTTTTTTTTTTATTTTCAAAAATTGCAAAACAATTCAGGCAAACAAACAAAGAAGCAAAAAAGCAAAAATAATTTAAAAAAAAAAAATATATGCCCAAATACTTTAATTGTAGTTTACCTAATAGACTTGTACAAAAATTAAGAGAAAAAAAAAAAGAAGAGAGAGAAAGTCTTTCGAATGCCATGAAGCCATGCAAAAATATTGCATAAATAAATTGCAGTCATCAAGCCTAGAATGAGGATCCTATTGAAAATACAGATTGTTATACATTACTTGAATATATGTGCATACACATGCGCGCACACACACACATATCTATGTGCAATGAATGCTGTCAATACAGTTAGTAAGAAATCTGTATTTATGTTTTAAGCAATGCATTCAAATAATATACACCAAAACATTTTATTTAAAATTATATATATATATATATATATATATATATATATATATATAATAAATTTGAGCATTCAAATATTTCCCTAAGTTTGATACCTTTCAAATAGACAAATACAAAAATTTAAGAAAACACCAAAACTCTTCATTCATTCTTACATTTCACTCAAATTTTTAAAAATCAAATAAGTAGGCATGATAATATCAACCAACTTATAATATTTATGATATATATATATAAAAAAAAATCTGAAGGCATCAGTGAATATTTTTACTACTTAATTACTTTATTGGATTGTAAAGCTATTGAAAAAAATTTTCCATCTACAACAACGATGAAGATGATGACAATGCAATTTTAAAAATATTAGAGCGTCCAACACACACACACAGTTCCAATTGGGTTAGTTGAAGGAGGAGGAGGAGGCATTGAGTTGATAGGACATGCATCAACCACTCTTGCCATCGCCACTTACTCGTACTCAAGCCGGGTATGTCCCGTAAAGTGACTTCTGGTTCAGCATCTTCTGAACAGTAGAAAATCAACACCATGTTATTGTAACAAGTGTGTGTCAATATTTGGCAAGTGGAACACTTTCTTTAAAGATGTTCAATTGATGAAGGATTAAATGAATCAAAAGAGACAGGTGGTGGTAGGGGGATAACAAAAAAAAAAACAAAAACAAAAAAAAACAAAACTAATGTTTGCAACCAAAATGGTTAAATACAAGATAAGACAATAAAACAAGAGACAAATAGAAATGAAATACAATGGCCTTCTGTAAAGCTACTTTTTTTTTTTTTTTTTTTTTTATATATATATATTTTGGAAATACATGCAGCAGTGAAGAAAATGAAAGACATGCATATCAAAAGCATAGAACTTTTCAAACAAAATACTACTACCATTAACAAAATGATTAGCATTAATAAAAGGTGATTTTTAACAAATATGAATGAAATCTTGTGGCTTCAAACTAAAGAATCGAAATTTGAGATAAGAGTTCTAAATTTTGTTGAAAAAGTTAAAATTATAAAGTACAAATCTTGAGTGCTTTGTAATTGATAATCAAAGTAAATAATGGCAAAATATTATGATTAAGTCATCTTTATAGGATAAAGAATTGTACAAATGTAAGTGAAATTAATCTATAGCCAACTGTCTTCTGAAAGATCAATATTCAATCAAGTTTGAGGACTAATCAGTAACAAATAAAAAATCACAAATGGCATAAAAGTACAAGTTGGTGTTTCATGCCTATTTTCCTGGCAGTTTCAATGAGAATTCCTGCTATAGATTGGTTAGCAAGCTAGACTTACAAGTCTTCACAAATTTAATCCTTACTTGAAGCTCTATTTTTGTGTCCTTGTGTCAGGTGACATTTACCAATAAAAGTAAAAATCAAAACACATAAATAGTGCTATTTAGATAGAGATATAATGACAGAATCCAATATAAAGTTATTGCTGAAGAAAACTGATATATATATATATATATATATATATATATATATATAATCTCCAAGTATAGGATTGGTGTATATGAAATAAATTCCAATAACCAACAATTACTATTCTTAAAAGAGTGTTCAATACAGAGTAGAGCAAATATAATTATAATTTTTAAGTAAATATAGATGGTTAGATACTTAGATTACTTCATTACACATATTCAACGAAAATATTCTACTACATCTTACTAATTTTTATACACTTTAGTGTCAAGAATATTTGCCAGACATTTGAATATTATCTGTTACTTCATTAGACGTGTCATGTATCTAACCAATAAGAAATAACCAAACACAACATACCATTAATCTGTATCTCTTTGCTTCTAATCATTTTTTATCATTTCTATCTTGATCTATGACAAAGCTTTAATAAAGTGAAACATGTTACATTAAGATGTTTCCTACTTGTTCTTTATTCTATCGTGTGTGTGCGTGTGTGTGTGTGTGTGTGTGTGTGTGTGTGTGTGTGTGTGTGTGAACATTGAAGTCAACACTCAGAGACGACAGGCTGTTTCATGCTGGATGCAATCATCAGGCCACCTGACAATTATGTCCAGCATGAAACAGCCTGTTGCCTCTGAGTGTTGACTTCAATGTTCATTTATATATTTATATTTACATACTCTATCTCCGATATTGAGCACTTTATCCCATAAATATAGCACACCTTAAAACTGTACTTATATATATGTTAGAATACTATTTTTAATGGATAGCTATATTTGAGTAGATGCTCTGTTTATTTATGAAACAGTATATTTATTGCCATCTACCAGCATAAATAGGTGAACACAGGTTTGAATCCTGTCAGAGAGCACATTTTTTTTTAATAAGATTTTTTTTAATATTCAGGCAGTAGAGGGCAATAAATATACTGCTAATAAATAAACAGACCATTTACTTAAATATGGTTATCCACTAAAAATAGTGTTTAAACAATAAAATTTGTTGGATTAATAAATGAAAAAATTCTTTCTTAAAAATATATATATATATATATATATATATACTGATGATGGAAAATAAAACTGAAACACCTTGAAAGACAAGGTCAACCCTGATCTGGACAGTAGATATAAAAGTTCCAAAATCTTTAGCCATCTTATCATATAGTAATACTCATATCAGTGCACAGTGTGTGTGTGTGTGTGTGTGTGTGTGTGTATGTGTGTATATATATATATATATATATATATATACTTTAGGTGGTAATGTATGGGAGGTTCAGTACAAGTCAATGTTATGCTAAAGATGCACATGTGCACATTTCAGAAAAGTTGGATTGTGAATTTTTGGCTGCCAATTCCAGAGAACTGCTATGCATATTGGACATTAATACACTGGTGGCACTTTAGTATTGGCAACAATGGTCAAGTGATCATTCTTACTTGTATAGACTATGTCCTGGATAGTCATATAGTATAGATGCTTCCCACAAACAACATATTCTAAGTGCATTAGTGGCCAACCACATGGCATTCAGAGCAGAAATCAGAATAAATATATCTCTAGGATAATCATCCTGGACTATTAAGTATCATTTGCTTGTTAGAGGACTACAGGTATGTCTCCAGTGGGATTGCAAGAGGGTTAACTTGGAGGATTAAAAAGACACCCTAAATATTCAGTAAATGAACAGGTTCTGCCCTGATATAAATGACAAGTCATTTAAGTTCACAACATGAATCTGGAGAACAATTTGCCTACATGCTTAACACTTAATCTGGGGTTCCATAAATTTCAACTATCTCACCTTTGGTGTTTATGGAGGGAACACTGACCAGTGCCATATATGCGAAGAACATTACTGAACTTTTTTTTATTGCCATTCATACAACTGAAAGGCTGTGTTACTGAATAAGCTTATGAAAGATATTCAACAACTTCCTAAGCTGGTAAAATTGTCAAACCTCTCCCACATTGAAGATATATGGAACACGATGATATAACAACACTTGTTTGCCCACCTTCAAATCTTGCTGCATTGCATCAAGAAGTGCAAGAGGTTTAGAATAATATATTTCAGGATGATACCTATTATTTCTATGATTGTGTACATGCAAGAGTACAGGTCTTTGTTAATCCCCAAAGAGGATATACAGTGAATGCTTAATCTTGAATAAATTTAAATACATTTAAGATGTTGGCAATTTTATTTTCCATCAGTATATGAGGACAAAGTGGGTATGAGCCTTAGAGAAATGTAATGTTTAAAAGTTAAAAGCCACAAGTTCATTAATTAAATTGATATTAAACAACATAATATTGTTCAAGAGACAAGTTAGCTAATAAGAATCATAAAAAATAAATAAACAGTGATCATTGACAAAAAATTATCTGAAAATAAATTAAAAGCTTTAAAATTAATTTTACAAGCAATATATAAAAAAAAAAAAAACAAAAAAAAAAAAACACATTTAGGAAGCACTCAGAAAAGGATTTAGAAAGGAAAAAAAAAAAAAAAATGAGTGTGCACCATGCTGAGATGAAAGAGCTCAGAATCTGCAGGGAGACTTTACCTGCTTGTTTCAGAGATTAATTCCCTGGAGACACTGCCACCCAAGCCAGCCATTATTTTTTTTTGTTCTTCATATTAAAAAAACAAAAAAAACATAATTAGATATAAGAGATCCTTGTTTAAACAGACCCATTCTTCCCATTTGATTTTTCTTGTAAGAGTCACCAGCATTCAATGAAATTTCATTTTTTATTTAGAGTTGAAATCTACTGGTAGGTGATGTTTTTTTTCTCTCTCATATGAGGAAAAAACAAAAACAAAAAAAAACAAACATTTTAAGTCTATGGAAAATATGTGGAAGATCCAGATATAACATACTTATAGAAAAATATTTTGTTTGGGTCAATAACAAAAAAGATTCCCTACTTATAGGTCCAGCAACAAGTTCAATTGGATTTTTGTATATTTCTAATAACAATCAGGTTTTTAATATATCTAGTGTTTCCTACTCATTTAAAATGATTTCTAAAATAAAATGTGTAGGAGATTTTTTTTCTTTTATTAACTATTTAGTTTATAAATTTAAAGTTAAGAATTTCTAATCTACCATTGCCATCCCAAAGTTTTCTTGGACTAAACTTCTGATTATTATTGTAGCATATCAATTAGTATCTTTTGTTAGACTGCAAGAGAACCCTACTTGAGTTAAGGTTCAATGATACATTAAGTTTGAATTTAAATAATTAAAAAAACAATGTCATCAATCATGAAAGGGAACAATTTTATATTAAATATTTGAAAACTATTACAGAGGGAAAAACAAATTAAATATTAAAAAAGTAATTATTATCATTTTAAAATGTTGATAGATTTTTAAATCTATCACACAACAAAAATACTGAACTATACATAACCAAACACACCAAAACAAAATAGTATGACAAAATAGAATACAAATCTACGATGTACATCACCAACTCTAACAATCTTTTCTGGTGAAGAGATGAAGTCTTCATATAAGCACATTTAGAAATGTCTCTAACACCCTTCAAAGCTATTTTTATTCACAAGGTGTAACAAGAGAACTAAGGGGTTTACTATTTTGGGATCCAAGTAAATAGAAATAAGTTAAGGCATTTTTTCCCTACCCCCCATGATATTTTTAGGAATTTTGCACGTGCTCATAATTCCTTTTTTTTGTTTTTTTAAATGCTTATGTATCGACATTCATAACCATATTTTTTTTCTTTCTTTCCAATATTAAAATTTCTTCAGTTTCACTTGATATTTTATTCATAATTCATGTCTTAGATTAAAAAGTTGTTCCAACTTTACTCAAATGCAAAGGTTTAAATATCAAAGCAATTGGAAATGCACACAATACTTAAACACTGTATTAGCATCTCCCACCATCCATCCATCTAAAGTATTACTCCCCGCTGCAGGGTCCCACAACTTCAGTGGGACCCATTATTGATTTCACTTCTCATAGCCAGACATAATGCAGCTTCAAAATTAAAACCCAATCATTCGTCAGAGTTACCTTCAATACAAAGTTGAACTTTTTGCTCTAAAAACAGTCACCAACAGAATGCTAAAGGTTAAATAGATTAAATCTTTTACAGTTTAAACCCTAGAACCTTTATCTGGTTATCTAAGTAGGTGAATTATTTCAGATACAATTCGATAGATGTCAGACATCTAACTAAACACTGAATATATCTAGTACAAAGTTAATTAAACATGCTTAAAAATAGACAAATTGAGATATTAAATGTCCTTAACCCTATAAAGATAACAGGTCAGTTTTTATATCAATTTTTTTTTTTTTTCCTTTTTAACAGAAAATTACTAATCAGCATACATGTACTTCATAGCACCTGCTAAAAACAGGTCAGCCTCATAAGCTAATGTGTGCAAGTTCAATCCTCAATAGAGGCTCCAAGAATAGTCATATGCTAAAGTTTATTCCAACAGATCTTTGTTATGCTGAAAGTGATAATCAAGTTTAGTATATTCATTAAATGCTTACTATTATTTTATTAACAGTTTTATACAATCTTTTTATTTGTAACTACAAGAGTAAAACAGCATGAAATTACAAGTGGCAACTTCTAATGAGAAAAGTATTGTATTCAAAGTTTATATATATATATATATATATATAAGACTCATAATTGTCAGTCTAAACTTTATATTCCTATTAAATCATCAATTGCAAATTTATAACATTAGTACTAGCTTGCTTCAGTTTTTATAAAATCAAAATGAAAGGAAATTATACAAACCAATTAAGATTTTACACTAAAAATTTTTTTATTTTTTTTTCAAATTTTTCCTTTAAAATAATTTCATACAATAAATTCTGAGTACTGAGTGTCAAACCAAAAATCCATATACATAAAAGTTAACATTTGTTTATTAGCATCATGATATCAAAATTATGTTCTTTTAAAACTGAACACAGGAATTCTATTTACAAATATTTTTATGTTTAAAACCTGCTAGGCACATTTACAGACGAGTTGAAACAAGAAAAATAAATCTAATTTATCAGTAAATTTCTATAATTAAAGAAAGCAAACCACTCGTAAGAATAATAGAAAATAAAAATTTTATTAGACATCATTTGAGTTCAAATCTAATAAGTCTTCTTTTTTATAAAACTCCTGGGAGATACAGGTAGATTTTATTGCTGAGAGGCTGTACAGGTAAGGTATATAATGTTAATTTCACATGGACATTTCAGAATAATGATCACATATTTTATCCCCGAAAATGTTGGGTCACGATGATAGTACTTAATAAATACCCAAGGATTTTGCTTTTTACATCTTAAACCATGACTGGTTGGATTAACAACTTGATTTTTAACCTGGATTAATTGATATTTTATTAAACAAGCCTATTGGCAGTAATTATAAAAGTTTAAATCGATAAAAGATTAACTTTTCTTTTAATTTTATTTTATTGATGTCACCTGAAGTAACCTTCCATCAATTAGAAATGAGAAAGTCTAAAAGTGTTTAGAAGTCTATAAATTCCTCAGATTATGAGAAGGCATCAGGATCAGTGCCATTGAACAACAATTGATAATCAAATTGAACAACTGTAAATAAAAAAAAAAAAGAAAAAAAAAGAAACTAATTGGTTGGTCTGAAAATTTCATAGATCTCTAGAATTCTTGTGATATGTGGATGAGCGTGAAAGGAATCATTAGGAAAACAGAAAAAAATCTCATGGACAACAGAATAGAATAGCAAGAATTACTTTTTAAATTCAGAAAAGGTAAAGAGGGTAAGAAGAGACGAATTTTATATATATATATATATATATATATATATATACACACATATACACACACACAGAGTGGGTGAACAGAAATTTAGAAATGTTTTAAGGCTGTTCACTAAAAGACAAAATCTCTTAACATGCATTGTTCAACTCTAAGTAGAAAATCTTTATTTCTTGTGCGTAATCATGACATACTTTTCTTTGTTTATTTCTCTATCACTCAGAGGCAATGAAAGGTTTTAAAAATCAAATTTGAACTCTAAGTGCACAAATAACAGTTGAGAATTGTTATATCTGGAAACTTCAAAGGCGTTTAGTAACTGAGGTTAAGAGTCTTGAAAATACAATGACAAGGGGGGAGGGGATGAAAGACTAGTTTAAATTTTCATCTGTTCCTCTCAACTGAAAAAACATCAATACCTGAAATATATCAATTAATATTACCTACAGTGTGATCAGAAATTTACATTTATATTTATGAGATGAGCAGAAGAAATAATAAAGACAATAAAAAAGGAATATATGACAATGTAACAGATAAACCGTTTTCATCATTATCTATACTATTTACATTGTTGCGATATTCATGACATTTTGACCATTGTAAGCTCTGGCTTTCTTCAGGTGATTGGAATTTCAAACTGAACACTTTATTTCGTTCACTGGGGTAGATTGTTCTAGTTCCATGTGCCATACCTCTTCTGGATGTCTCAGTGTCAGTTATCTCTTTTTAAATCAAGTCTCCAAGTTTTCGTTCACCTCTGCTGTAGCCAGATATTGAACTCACAACCGAGTTAAGTTGGATTCAACCAATGCTTTCATTTTTTTTATTATTTTTTTTTTAATCATTTCACCCTAGGCATGGCAGATGAATGCCACTAGTATGCAGGAGGTTAAAGAGAGTGATGGCGAGGTCAAAACATTGTGAATATGGCATTTAGTCATCAGATGCTTATTTTCAGTTTATGGCATTTCAAAATTTGGATTTTGAGAGAGAGAGAGAGGGGGGGGGGAAGAGAGATTTAAAAGAACAATCTCCAAAATGGGAGATATTGTAGCTTGTTAACTCTCCAAATTTGTCAACTCCAGCAGTGGATTTTAGCCATCAGTTCCTTAATGTTACAAAGTTAATCTTTACAGATACCTTATGAATGAATATTAAAAAGGGAGAGAAAGGGGTTCAGTATAGTATACGTTACCAAATAATTTTATTTTAGTCATTTTAATTTTTATAATCTGGGATAAATGAAGAGTATTGAATATGAAAATAATTTCTTTGGCCGTAAAGTGCAAAAACAAAATAAAAAAAAATCAATCTTCTCTATGAATGGAGTGTGTCATTGGATGCATCTGTTGGTTTTTGACTATTTTATTAGCAAGCATGGGTTAAGGTAAGAGGCTTTCTTAGAAACAATAAGGGAAAAATCCCTTTTAAGAGATATACTCAATGCAGTTTTAAAACTTTCAAACACTCTCTTCAAACAATAAGTAAACATCAATTTGACAGATATATTCTGAATACAGATAAATATGCAGCAAGAGATGGAACCCATTAGTCTGGCAGGAATGTTCATCTAAGAGAAGGAAAACATTTCAAACTTCTACCCTGGGAAAGGCTCTAGGAGTAAGCCCTGAGAATAACATCTGGAGCCAGAGTCCCAAAGACAGTCCTGACATTATGTCCACTTTTTTTTCTGGCAATTACTGTGACAGGCATCAGTGCCACATGAGCAACTGTTGGTTCCCCATAATAATGATAATAATAATAATAAAGAACCTCCCCATGCACAGATCCAGGGTCTCTCTAAACCAACAGGCACCATAAAAAAATCCAAAAGTTAAAATTAGATCTCAGACATCTGGAAGGAAGCCAAAAGAAAATAACATTTATGCACAGAGTTGGTCTTTAAATTTCTGACTAAATATAAAGAATACAATTTTTACAATTATTTAACAGGGAGAATCTCATAAAGGGGTTACTAAAATAATCTCCATCCTATCACTCCAGAAAGGAGGCTAACGTCAAAAAATCTTTGTCTAGGTTATCAAAGCAAGAGTGGACTATAGAAACTCTGGTAGAAATGGGAACAAGTTTTCTTCATAGACAATATTAGCTCATTAAAAGATCATTGTTACCTTTTCTTCAAATCATATAAATGATCATATGCCATAGAGACTGCCAATATACATTGGCCACTTTTGGGTTTTAGATAAATTAAACCCTGAAGGATTAGAGATATCAGTTGGAATATTAAAAAGACATGAATGAATATGACAAGAAAATGTGCCAAAGGAATAGATCTTCTGATGTTCTAAATTCTCATAACTTTTAGAGGAATCTACAATAATAGAGAAGCCAGAGATTTTCTCTATTTACCAATCTATGAAAAATGCATGCAAATATAAGATACATGGATAGTTTTTATAAGTGGTATTTTATTTTATTTTTTGAGTTTTAGGATATTTGGCCATTTACTGTATAAATCAAGTGTTAGGCTACACATCTGTTATACTAGCATTACTTGACATAATGTCATATTTATATACCTTTTTATAGATGAAAGAGAAGGGGTGCATTTTATAAGCTAATAAATACAGCAGTTTGCATCCTGTCATGTACATGAGTGGTGGGGAGAATGTAATATTGAGGATAAAAAGCAAAAGACATCAGATTGAAAATATAAATTGGATTATCAGCAAAAATTCACAATATTTTCACAAAGTGTTCTGCAGATAAGATAGGAACCAGCAGATATTTTCAGGTACAATACCTTATATATATATATATATATATGTGTGTGTGTGTGTGTGAACATTCTACTGTACAAAGCAGGTAAAAATTTTAAGCAAAAGGCTTCATATACACTTATATATACATAAGGTTGAACAAAAAAAACTCAAAAAAATGGTGAATGAGTGTGTTGGGGGAGGGGACAGGAGGGCAAGATAGAAGAGTAACCCTTACCTTTTTCTCTCACCCATTTTAAATCTATGTAAGAAGGTGTTACTATATGAACTTCGGCTTTAAAGACCTCTGTGGTTTCCAATCCTGAAGAAGCCATCTCTGATTGGAAAGAAACTATTCACAGCAGTGGAACCAATTGTTATTCTTCAAATGCTTGGAAACAACACTAATTTGCATTAAGAAAAACTGCCATCAAAAAGAGAAATTGAGGCTGTATAATCCAGGTAAAAATATAGCCTAACAGAGCACATGTGAATAGTCATCCAATCAGTCAATGCAACACTGATTTGATAGAGAGATATCAGTTTGTTTTTTAAGCAATACTCATTTTCTCCCCAATGGGCAGCAATGATGTGTGCATCAGAAGGACAAGTTTACAGTAGGCATTAGAATTAATGCTTTGGATATCTATTCCAAAGAATTATAAATGCCAACTTGAATATCCAGCAATCATGACGTGAAAAAAAGCAGGCACCACTTCATGGTGTGGAGGTAAGTGGTAAGCAGAGCAACGACAAAAACATTTACAGTTGTATGAGCAAGAATTAAAAGAGTGCAATGTAATCATTTTATATTTGGTTGTCGTCATTGGACAGAAGATGAGTAAGTTGCTGAGAAGGATCTGATGATATTCAATCCATACAAAGAGAAAAGAAAGATGATATACAAAGTCAAGTATCAGAGAATTTGCCAACAATATATGGATATTTTGGTAAGGCAACATTAAGTTACACTATCGTGGGTGTGTTTTTTTTTTTTTTTTTTTTTGTATGGTGACAACCCATGGGAGAAGCAAGGAAGATTAGGGAGTTCCTAATTACTTCCTATAAGGAGTAGGTGACAAAAGCCAAGAAAGAATTATTTAGGTACTTTATAGAACCCATTTAGAATTAAACTCCACGCCTTTTTTCATAAAAAGTCTCTTGAATATAAATAGAATTAAATCTGTGATCAAGAACTATAGTTGAAGTTATGAAAAAGAAAAGTTTCTTTAAAATTATTCTGAACCCAGATCACCACATGCACATATGAAAAGGGGGCTAAAAACTATTGCTTAATCAAAGGAATTTCAAAACAAATTCTGAAGTTTAGTCAGATTTTGGAAAATGGGTCAAGAATTTTTCAGTACATTCTCACACACAAACTTCATTTCATAATAAATAACAAGATGGAAATGAATTTTGTAAAAAATACCATTCCTGATAACTGATGCAGCAGAAAATAATATGAGGCAAAGAACCAAACCAGATATCTTGATATAAATCATTATGAACAGCTTTAAAAACTGACCCAATGAGAGAAACCAATTGATTTGTTATTGTAAACACTAATAAGACAGTTTTGTCTGGTTCACAGCTTTTCCAAAAATGAATTGGTTAAGGACATTAAATAAAAGAAACATACACAGAGCCAAAATAGGGCACAAGATTTTGGAGGCTAAAATTTCTCAGCCTGAGAACTTTTTCAACACTCATAGTATATTCATTAATCAGTAACAATAGAAATTAAGATAATGACAAGCACCTTTGTATACAACAGAGTATGTCCTATTTGAAACAGCACATCATATGAAATTTATGATGAAAATAGGTTCATTTTATAATAAGACAGTTGCCATGAAATACTTTCTATATTTGGGTATAATTCTATCCTCCTACCTTGACAACCAAGTGCACATGTCTCTTTGAAAGACATGAATTAACTTTTTGTTTGTTTAAATATTTCTAAAGAACTTTTCCATCAATCACTTGTTTTAAAAATTATAATTTAAAAAAAAAAAAAAAAAAAAAACTTTAAAAAGAATAGGAACTTGAAAGGACAGATGTGCTAATTGGTATTGTAAAGGAATAGAAAAATTCAGAGAATAAGGACTTTTGGCCCACCAGACATTTTGCAATCTTGCAGAATCTGCCCAAAGAAAAGAAAAAAGAAAAAGAATGGTGGGGTGGGTGAGAGGAAGGTTGAAAAGTTCTTGGCTCAACCAAGGTGTCCTGATATTTAGTCATTTGGTCCAATTTTTACAAAGTGGACCAAGCCAAAGATTTTCAGTAACCCTGTCATAACTTTTCTACGTTAAAAGTTTTTAAAAATTTAAACATCTTGATACTTTCCCTACAATGGGCATACTTACATCTTGAAACATTAGTCCTTAGTGTTTACATAATAAATTTGGGCTTGGTACTATTTTCAAATCAGTGTCTATATATAGTAGTGTATAATACAATCTGTATTGTGACATATTTTTATTATAGTATATGGTGGGGGGAGTTGCTTAGCCAAGTCTGTACAGCAGAGTATCTGATCAATACCAAAATGGCATCACCGATGAGGAATCACCATCAGTTTCTTCCTAATCATTTATTTCCAGTAAATGGCAATTTCCTATTTTCCTCCCAAAACAGCCAGGAAACAATGCAGCAGTGAAAGATAAGTATTAAAATGATTATATATCTAACTTCAGTAACAGTCAATATCTATCAACAGATGTTTATAAAAAGGCTTCAACAAGAACAATTAAGAAAATAAATTCCAAGCACATATTCATTAAGTTAGTCTTACAAGCCATTATTAGTAAGTTTAATTTTTGCCAAGAGTTACACTGTGGCCTTGTACTAGTCTTTATTAAATTTAGAAATGTCTTTAGGTGAAAGAATTACAGTTTTTCTTGCTTAACAAAGGACTCTCATAATTTTAAAATTATAAATTGTCAAATATTTTAATGTAAATCTTACACTATTTACATTGTTCGGACAATTGTTCTCATCTTTATTGTTGTATTCACAATGTTTTGGCTATTATACTCTCTGGCTTTCTTCAAATGATATATGTTAGAATTTCAAACTGAACCCACAAAGATTGTTCTAGTTCCACATACCATGCCTTTTCTGGTTCTCTCAGTTTTAGTTAATTCCTTTTAGTAACTAAACTCTTCAAATTTTTGTTTGCATCTGCTGTGGCCAGGTATTGAACTCACAACTCTTTGCGTCAAGTCACTGCATTACTTCAACAAATACTTTTATCCACTGGGCCATGTGTCCTTGTGGAAATAAACAGATATCCAGAAAAGGCATGGCATGTGAATCTAGAACAATCTACTCCAGTAGACAAAATAAAGTGTTCAGTTCAAAATTCCAATGTATATCACCAGAATAAGGCCAGCAAATACAACAGCTGAAATGCATGAATATAACAAGATGAGGACAAAACAGATTCATTTTTGGGTTTTATTATCAGTCAAGAAACTTGCTAAAATGTTAAGTTGACAATTATTAATATTATTCACAACACATGAGAATATCTGGTGGAGAATTTGCCTTAAGTGAACCAACAGAAGGTATCAACCTATTATTTTTATAGGTGTAACATTACCTGTCAATATATATAAGTGATAACGACATCAGCGGTTAGTTACTTGATACCTATTTATGCAAGTATTTGTGTTACTTGTTAAAGATTAAAATTGTATGGTTAACTGTTTGAGGCTGACCTGAAAACAAGGAGAAAAATCTTCATGATATTAGAATAAATAAAAGGTGGGGACTGGTGTGGGGGTCTGTACTTCTTAAATGCAAATGTAATTAATAAGAAATACATGATGTTAATTAAACAAATTTGGCTAATATTCCTTCTTAAATTAAAATTTTCTTTTTATTTAAAAATACAAAAAAGAAAACACTTCAATGTAAACAGATTATTCTCTGAGAAAGATTGTCAGTAAATTATAAAATGTGTTGATGAGAAATGAATCCGACTTTTTAATAATCAAGAGAATATTTTTTTTTTTAATAGTTGCACAATTGGGATTCCATAGAATGATAGCAAAAACAGTTTGATGTCTTCAGGGGAGCAGGCACCAATAAGAAATGTCTATGCAAAATTATATGCAATAAATTCATGATGGAGGATTCTATCCAAGTGATCCAATTGATTTGAAAGGAAAATAAAAAGTGAAATTCCAGAACAGAAGAAATGAAATAGACCTCAAACAAAGGTTTATTTGGATGGAGTGAGAGCAAAAGAGAAAGATTTTCAGAGAGAGCAAAAGAGGTTAAATAAGACATCAAGTAAAATTAAAGCGCGGGGGGGGGGGTAACAGAGAAATAGCAATATAGAGAGGGAGAGAGGGGAAACGAGAGAGAGGGAGAGAGGGGAAACGAGAGAGAGGGAGAGAGGGGAAACGAGAGAGAGGGAGAGAGGGGAAACGAGAGAGAGGGGAGGTAGAGGGGGGCATAGAGAGAGGGGGAAAGGTAGAGGGGGGCATAGAGAGAGGGGGAAAGGTAGAGGGGGGCTAGAGAGAGGGGGAAAGGTAGGGGGGGCTAGAGAGAGGGGGAAAGGTAGAGGGGGGCTAGAGAGAGGGGGAAAGGTAGAGGGGGGCTAGAGAGAGGGGGAAAGGTAGAGGGGGGCTAGAGAGAGGGGGAAAGGTAGAGGGGGGCTAGAGAGAGGGGGAAGGTAGAGGGGGGCTAGAGAGAGGGGAAAAGGTAGAGTGGGCTAGAGAGAGGGGGAAAGGTAGAGTGGGGCTAGAGAGAGGGGGAAGAGAGCAGGTGGGGGGAAAGAGAGCAGGGGAAAGAGAGCAAGAGAGGAGGAAAGAGAGAGAGAGAAAAAAAACAAAAGGTGTGCACCCTAACATCACCCTCTTTCCTGACCTACTTGGCTAGAGAAAAGTAGCGCTAGTTGTGGTGGTAGCAGCAGCAGCAAAGTTGCCATGGTCACTGATAACTGTTCTTGCCAACTTACCACTAGTGATGCTATCTTTCCCAACCATTTTCTATGGCTGCACCATTAGACAGCTGGAATATTCAACAGAAGCAACAGCAGCAGTGGTGGTGGTGGTGATGGCGGCAGCAGCAGCCACCCTTGTCATGAGCAGCAACAGCAGTGATAAGATTCAAAGCCAAACACACAGCAGCTCACGAGTGGTACACCCCCAACCTATGTACCTTTAGACATTGACTCTTCACATAATGGAATTTATTCTAACAAGGTGGAGGTTTTTGACACTTGTCGCATCTACAATAAAATTTATCAGACTATCTTAACTAAAATATAAATATCAAATTTGATTTTTTTTTAATTTTCTTTTTTTTGAAGAAGTAATTAATATTTGCGAAGAGAACAAGAATTTTTTTAAATATAGAAAATTATGACAAACTGCTTTTCAGTTATTAATATGTAAAGGATGATGAGGCTAAGAATTATTTTTAATATCATGCAAGATCGCATAATGTACATTAGAAAAGACTAAATCTACAGTCAATCACAATCTAATGCTTGCCGACATCGAGTCGAGTACAAAAGCATATTGAATAGACTAAATATATAGAAAAGGTTTTGACAGAGAGGCGTTTATCTATTTTGAACAGGATGACATTTTGTGTAAATGCTTGTCAACTTGCCTGCAGCAAAAGACGGACAGAAAAATGAATGAAGGAGGACAAGGAAATGAGGAGGAGAGAGAGAGAGAGAGAGAGAAAAAAAAAAAAAAAAAAAAAAAAAAAAAAAAAAAGAAAAGAGTGGCTGTATGAAAAGATCATTTGATGGGTTTTTATTCAGTTGATCAGTGGATAGGATTACATCATCTAAGATTAGGTAGTCAAGGGGTGAACACTGTTAAAATAAAAGATAGGGGGGAGTTGTTTGTAAATGTTATATAAGAATACAATTTTCTTGAAATTAGCTTTATCATTATGATGCAAAAAACAGTGCAAGGCCAAGAAAAGAGAGAGAAATGTACAGAATATTAGCAATAGTAGCAGTTGCTACAGCTGCAAACAAATCCCTTTAATATGATACAGTAATAATATCTTATAGCTAAATATTTTATTTGGAATCAAAACAATCAATTTTAAGCAGATATTGCAATAAACAGGGCTATTAATTGCACAATAATTCAAGTCACCATTTAATTTCCTTTTTTTTTTTTTTTGCTTTTTAAAAATAGTTTGCTTTTGCAATATTATAAAGTTCTGGAAACGTATTTGTGTTAGTACACATACATGAGAGGAAAAAATGCACCGTGTACAAGGTTGCTGTCTCAAGAAAGCCATTGTAGAACTGTACAGGTTCAACAAATGTAGGCAAATGAACAGAATAATGCTATTGGAGATGGGGCAATTGATTTTCTGTCTAGTTGAACCATGGCTAAATAACAAAATTAGCTTTTCTTGCTAAGTTAGTTTTTCTCTAACTCAATGCAAAATATTTTGAGCCAACCAGCCCCCCCCCTCTGCCAATCATTGCATATTTTGACTTGGGTAATATTTAACAAGATCAGTAGAAGTAGCAGAACACAAAATGGAGGAAGATTGCTTGCCAAAATAAAAGTGTTAATTATTCGACTGCTTTTTTTCTTTCACACAGTAAATGTTCAAAAATTTATTGAATACTGATAATAACAGAAATTAATAAGCATTGGCGAACTTCTAAAATAATATATATATATATATATATATATATATATATCTCAGATTAAAAAGAAATAAAAAGAAAACTAGTAAGTAATATAAATTTCAAGACATCACTACCAAAGTGATAAAAATAAAATCACTTAAGTTTTGCCTTTTTTTTTTTTTTTCTCTCTTGGGTGGGAGGTATATAATTCAGAATATATATATATATATATATATATATATATATAAGCATTTTTTTTTTAAATCTCACATACATTCTATTTAAAGTTGCTTTTGATCAAAAAAGACATTTCACTTTTCTTCCATATTGTATAGTTAAAAAGACTCTTCTGATAAGTAAACCATGTTCAAACAACTTATAAAAATTAATATCCCGAATTATCAGACTAGGAAATCTACCAAAGGCTGTCAATGAACCCTCTGTAAATTTGTTATGTATTTGTATCTTCACTTCAGATTGATCAAACATTCTTTAAAACATCATAGAATTTATCATGTGTAGCTACGCACTTGAATCTGTCATCTATTTAAAACAAATAAATTACTGAGGAAATTAAAAAAGCAAAATATTTTATGAGAAATATCAGGACACAGGCATGCTTTAGCAATGAATATAAATTAACGTTAATAAATAAAAACAATTAGTTTCCAATTTTGCTCAAAAAAGTTAAGATTTATTTAGAATTGGTAAGAGTGAATGCCTAGTGACTGAATATCTAAAGTACCATTTAATCTCAACAAAGAATTATTGAAACTGAATACATTTGTCTATCCCTATGGCAATCATTAATGGAAAGACACTGTATCGCTGACCACAAATAATCAATGCAAACAGAGAGTGGAAAAAACCCTAAATTAGCTTCTACATTGGACAAACTCCAGGATTACACGTACTAGATATCAATTAACATAATTCAATGGACAGCAAAACAGTGAGGAGAACAACAAATAAGAAATGAAAGGCCATGTATATGCATCAGTGAAGGGGAGAGAGAGAGAGGAAAAGGAAAAAGAAAAAAAAAGAAAAAAAAGAAGGCACACATTTAAAATCATTAACCTCTCCCTTCAACAAAGAAAACATAAGATTTATTCCTGAGGCAATGAAACAATGAATCATGTTCATAATTTGAAGAGCACACTCAATAGTGATAAATGTCAAGATGAACTTTAGGCAATTAATCTTAAGTTGAGCAGGAGGGTATAATTTAGCAGACAGACTCAAACCAGGTGTTATCTATCTTAAAAAGATCTTACAACATGGATGACTTATAGCAGTAGCTATTAATTTCAAAACATCTCTCAGTGTGAATGAAATATCTGGGTTAAGAGAAAAATGGTACCAGCAATTTACAAACTGTTGAAGCTATCAGGTCAGATAAAATAAAGTTTCGAAACATAAGTTATCCGAAAAAAATCCTAAAACAAAACTTGTGACAAAATAACGAACAAATTTGAAACCTTTCAGCCTGACCCCCAAACACTGTCATGGCAATTCATTAACATGGAGCATTGATGAGTTTTTGTACTTGGCTCAGATTAAAATTAATGGAGTTGTGTCATTGCATTTCCTTTCAAGAAAATGCAAGATCATTGGCAGGGTTGCGAGACTACAGCACCATACCAGAATTTTAGGTACTGATCATATAGAGAAAGTGAGCATTTAAGAATATTCTGCTCGGTAAAGAAAAAAAAAATATCTTGGGCTAAAGTAGGCAAGAGAAGTAAGAGCAGCCGACATCATTTCTAAATAGAAAAGTTAAATTCAATGAGAGAATCAACAACATCTTTTTGGGTGTGTCCAAACAACAACTGGTTACAAAGTCAGCTGTAAATAAAGCACCTGTTACAATTCAGAAAGAATAATTTCCATCTTTGGGAAAACAGGGCAAGAGCTGAGCTTTGAAATCGTTTAAGCAATTGCTTCAGCTCAACAGCTGGAGAAGTATAGCTCAGCTTTTGTGCCACCCACTTCAGTACTATATTAATTAGAGCAAGCAAATCTATAAATTGCATTCAGTGTGTTCAAGTATCAGTGTTACAATTCAGAATAGCTCACAAGATAGGAAGAGTGAGAAGAGAAAAAAAATGCAGTCTTAAAACTGAATCAGAGGAACTTTAAAAATCCCTGCTTAGAATTTTTCCATCCAATCTTAGAGGTTTAGAGTGTATCAATTAATTAGCTGCTAATTGTTAATTGGTCATATCAGCATTTGCCAATTAATTATTTTTTCATAGGCAACTTTGCTTATTACATCACAGAAATTTCATCCCTGGCTTAAGAATCATAAGTTATGTTAGATACTATAGAATGAATTTAAATAAGATTCTGTTAGATTTTTTGTTCACTTATTTTCCCCAATGTTTAAATTAAATAACCGATTATGAACTGATTAATAGGTGAAATGCAGTAGAAATGTTGCTACAGAAGACACCACCAGATGCAAAGCAAATGCACTTAGTTTGCAGACTTCAGTTTTCTTTGAGCAAAACAGAAAACAAAAGAGCAGGGGTGGGGATGAAATAGTAAAGTATTTTAAGTATAGCTGCAGAAGTTTTAATCTCCAATAAGTTCTCACCTATTCTGTGCATTGGGGCAGGGGTGGGGAAAGAGGTTGGATGCAGTTATGATGTTTATGTGAGGGTCATATGAAAAAGAAGGAAATAAAGAACTCTCAGGAAATGATAACAACCCCCCCCCCCCCAAAAAAAAAAAAAAAAAAAAAAAAAAAAAAACAAAAAAAAAATTTGTTTCAATCCATTTAGATGATAATAATCATCGCCATATATACATGTATTTAGAAATGTGTTTACAAATATTAGGAACTTGTCGGTAATTTCAGATTGGGGTGAGTTTATCTGTAAGAGGATGTGCATGTTTCAAAAGCAAGCCATACAAAGAAAATGATATATTGTAGTAAAATCCAGGTTCTATTTGGCAAGCATATATACCCATACAATTCTTCTTGAGTACATTATCCTACAGGTTGTGTGGGTATGCATGTAAAAGATTCATTTACAGTCCAATAACTGCAACTATGGAAGAATATTTCACAGAAAACTCAGCAGAATGATAAAGGAAAACAGTTGATTTGCAGACAACATAAAGATCTATGTACCAAAAGTAAAATTAATTCTTATTAATTTATAATTTTTCCAAATTTATTTCAGGATTTACATATATTTAAGAAATAAAGAAATCTATTCATGTATCTTTCTTTACAGTTTGGGGCTAAGATTCAAATACACTTTTTTTTCTAGCAGGGATCTGAGTAAGGAACACAAGAGAAGAGCAAATGTAAAAGGGGCATATAAAAGCTTTGTAATTCCATAGAAAACATCAAAGGTCAAAATAATTAGAATCTTCTGATCTTAAGTTTTCATTCATTTTTACTTGTCCTTTAAACTTTCATTTTATAAATCAAACCCAATGTTCACATCAGAGGCAAGAGTTGTTTTTTGGTTTTTTTTATAAGTATTAAAGATGCACTAATCTAATCTGTGTGTGTGTGTGTGTGTGTGTGTGTGTGTGTATTGAACAAAAAAAAAAAAAAAAAATTCATTCTAATCCTTCAACATGAGGCAGACATGTGTATATTGAATCAATATCTTTTATGTATACAAATAGGTTTTCATACATAGCTGTGTCTAATCTATAAATTTAGCTTTACAACCATTGCAAGGCTGGCAACTCCCAATAAACAAACAGCATTACCCACAAAGATTATATTAACATAAAATAACCATAGTTTCCTACTATAAAAAAAATGAAACTATTTCTATTTACACTGGAAAAAAAAAAAAAAAAAAAAAAAAAAAAAAGAGAAGTTTAATTATTATATATATATATATATATATATATATATATATATTGGGCAGCAACCTTTCTTTTAGACATCTTTCATTAAATATGGCAGACATGGAAAATTTAATTTTTTTTTTTTTTTTTTTTTTTTTGAGATTTAAATTTCCCAGTGTTCATGCATTTTACTGTTTGGTTGGTGTAAGAGAGTACAAAATTTTTCCATGATGTTCATTGTCTCTGTCCCAAGCGCTTTCGGCCATTTCTTTAGCCATTTTCAAGGAGGTTTATTTTTGGTGGTGTTAGTTTTTCTTTGTTTTGACTGCTTAAGTTGTATTTTATTTTTGTGTTTTGAATAGGAGCATTTATTCTGAGCTCTTTCATTGAGTGAGCATCTTTCTATTCTTAATAAACTCAACACTCCATTCCCACTGTTATACGAGGTGATGTTGATAGTAGGAGAGATGTTTAATATACATGGCCTCTTTAATAGCAAGAGGTTTCCGGTAACGTGATTTATATAGAATGGTTCTTGTAAATTGTGTGTAGATGGATGTTTTTTTATTTTTTTATAGCACTTTGATCTGATAAATGACTTACTTCAGGAAGTTTGTAGTATGTCTGATATAGATAATTGATTTATGAAAAATATATACAAAATTACAACTTATATGTTGCAAATTACAGAAGATTAAAATATACCAATCAGATAATATAGGTGGAATACATTAAATATTCCCCACATACAGATGAATATGTGCACAGATTCTGAAATAAAGGCCTTGGGGAATGAACATCACTCAGAATTCATATTCTGAAACTTTATTCCTTTCCTTACCTCCTCCCCAAACTCATGTTGTGCTTTGAAACTGATTATGCAGTAGTTTCTGTAGATATTTTTTCTGCTCATTTATTAGGCAAGAAATGGAACATCTTTTTGTTACCAATGCACTGATTGGGACTGATTTCAAGATTTTCTTTATGACACTTCAGATCTTTTCTGTAAATATTTTCATGGCAGTAGTTCTAATGAGCTCTCCTCTTTGATACCCTGACTCCATGATCGGAAAGTAGATCTCCTTATTTTTAGCTAGTTGTAACCTTAAGTTCTATTCTAAGTTTCTTTTCTTACACTTCTCACCTGTTGAACTATTTTCTAGTTTCTTGCTTCCCTGCTGCCTACAATCTTCAAAAATTTAAATGCAACATCAATCACAATCTTCTGTCTCCCTGAATCCTATTCTTTCTCCTCATTAAAGTCTTCTCATTCTCTTTCACTCTCCTAAACCCCCTTGCTTGGGGCGAAATGATTAAAAAAAAAAAAAAAAAAAAAAAAAAAAAAAAAAATCCTTCCATAGACCTGTATTTTTGTATACAATATTTCATATCTTGATGACACTGCAGCAAGAGTTGTAGGTGGTCTAACTGAAGAAGTCAGGTACTGTCCCATCAATAGGTCTGGCCAGATGACAGAACATATCAAGGAGTACAGGGATTATATGTGCAGGCATTACCCTACTACAACAGCATATTGCCTTCCAGTTGCAGAAAAGGCCATGAAATGAGTTGAATAAGATTCCAGACATACATAATGCCCCCACCCTTTAAAGTTCCCTCCACAAATACCAACAGTGAGAAAATATTGTAATTTATGGAACCATTTCACCACAGTGTCAGGGGCTGGGCCTATCTATTTTAGGAAATTATACTCTCAAAGATGTCACTAACAGAGTTTATGCTCTACATGCAAATAATGACCATGTACATGAAGACAGAATCTTCTTTCCTCTTTGAATATTATAGAGTTTCATTTGATCACCTAGTTGGCCCTCCCATGAATGACACCACTCGAGATAAGCAAGACAGTGTTATCACATAAGTGAGAATCTAGCTATATTTCCATCTGTTTTTAGTCTTGGGGTAGTTTATTAATTATTCTCAATGGTTTATGTAGACACTCCAGGTGGAGGGGGGCATATTTACTTTGCTCTGGGCTGTGAATAGCATGCAGTCTGCACTGTTGTCCTTATATGTCAATCAGCTATGTGACCATCCAGAACCTAGTTTATACATGTAAGAAATGTTCACTTCACCACTGTTACCAACACCTAATATGTATATCAATTCTCAAAAAAATAAACATCCAGCCTTCCAAAAGGTGTACATTCTGGTACCCCTCTCAAACAATCTTAACTGAACAAAAGAAGCAGGTGTTCATCTTGGCATGACTACCTGTTTGCACTGGACTCACAAAACTGAACCGTAAAAGGTCATACTCAACTTCTGTTTGAGCATTTAATTAGATTTAGTAAGCTGGGACAGGCATGATCCCCTTTCCCCAAATCTGACTGCACATCCATCAGAATTGTGGTGAATCCAGTCTTGGAAAGAAAAATTTCAGTTCCTCCTTCTAATGATCCTAAATGAGAGGTAAAAATTTATACTTGCTATATTTCCTTATGTCAGTTATTTACATAAGTAAGTTTACAGTCAAGGAGCATACTGTTTGCTTCATTTTTCATGGTCAGAAAATTCAGGCTAAAAAAAGAAAATCTTAAAATTCTTGGTGTTTGGCCATTTTATGAGATTTTGGGAATGACAACATTTTACTCACTCAGATACAGAAAAGATACCTCAAAAGGTATTTTATGTGTTCATGCATGCTGTACCTCATCCTCGTTGTCAACTGTTATGTCTCGTGTTTTAGAGATTAACAGAGAGAAATAAACAAGGACAACAAACTTGTAGGTAAGCAATGAAATTTACTACACAAAAGTACACTTAGCAAATGACTTAATGCTAACTCTACTCAGTTCCACTTATTTATATAAACAAACGATTCCATTCATTAATGTCTGATATGACAATGCATAAATCCTGTAGAGTTTGAGAATGGAAAAGAAAAATTTGCATTTGGAAAGCTGTTGTACAGAACTTAAAATCTGTCATTTAATTTTTATACATGTCAGTTATCTCCTGTTAATTCCCCTCTCCAAGTTCTCCACCCCCTTAACCAGGTATTGAACTCATACTCCTTGGGTAACTGATAACCGACATCCATTAGACATGGCACATGGAACTAGAACAGTCTACCCCAGTGAGCAAAATAAAGGGTCTAGTTCAACATTCCAACCACCTGAAGAAGGCTGGAGCATACAACGGCCAAAACATTGTGATAAATATAGCAACAAAGATGAGATGAAAGTCCGAACAATGTAAATAGTGTACATAATACCTCATCTCAGAAATATAGTTATTTTTAGCCATTAAAAAAAAAAAAAAGTCACATTAACATTTGTGATTAAAGAACTGTACAAAAAAATTTCCTTAAATCATCATTAATATTATGATACTAATAATAGTAGTACTAGTACTACTAAAATAATATTAATAAATTAGTACTAATACTGCTAAGAATAGTAGTAGTACAACTAATAATAATGATAATAGTATTACTAGTACTACTACTACTACTAATAATAGTACCAATACTATTAATATTAATAGTAATACTACTAATAAAATTATAGTAGTATTAATACTACTACTAGTAGTGGTAATAATAATAAATAAATAAAAAACTGTATAGTTTTGCTACTTTCAGAATAAAAAGTTTTAAAGCCTCTGGTTGAATAACCAGTCAGCCAACAACACAAATTCAGTAAAATTACAATTAAATTTATGTACCTTGATTCAACCATTAATATATGTACAGTAATGAAAAGTGCAAGAGAAAATGTCATTGACTGAAGACTTTGAAGGAAAACTGATACTGCCAAAAACAAAGAAAAGAAAGAAAGAAAGAAAAAAAAAAAAAAAACCCACACAGATTAACATAAGATAGCAAGAGGAACTGTCATAACATTTTATTTACCTGATTTATACACTACCAAGCCCACACATACACCAATGCCTCTTCTGTAGTCATGGAACCTGATCCCCATTTTACTCCCAATAAAAAAAAAAAAAAAAAAAAAAAAAAATTATGATTCAATGGGAAAAGGCAGCACGAACACAAAAGTATGATGTGTGTACAAAAGCTCCAGGTGCCCTTTTTTGAAAACAGTATACTGAATGCACAGTTGGAAATAGTTTTTTTTTTTTTTTTTTTTTGTTGCAAACTTTTGCACACATAATATTCATAACACAAGAAGTTTAAACAAAGACATTGTAAATAAACACTGGCAAATTGGAATTAAAAATATAGATGATCTTTTACAATGACCTCATTATAGTTTGGGCCATTAATTATGCAATTTTACATTACATATCTTGCAGTTGATATGTTTTATTCAGTATAAAAATCTGCCTTTGTTAGACTGGAGATTGCTTAAGCTTTAAAAATATATATTTTTGAAAGTTATCTGTTTCTTTTATGTGGAACTCCAATCAAGCATTGAGTTACAGATGTTGTAGATTGAAGCATCCTATCATAGCAATCATTTATAGTAGAAAACTAACAGTATAAGCATAAGGTTGAACTTACTTGAATAGTGACAACAACAAATGGCCCCAGAATCTTATTTGGCACATGAGCAAATGCCTTTAGACAGAATGAAAAATATATATAAAAAAAATTGATAAACCACTTGAATTACTTTCCCCAATTACAGATACTGAATATTTCATTCTAAAGTTAAATTCATGTTATTTTTTTTCATTTCACTCCAAGCAAGGCAATAAAGCCACTAACACACAAGGTGTTACCGACAGTGATAGAAACTAAGAAAATGTGATTGAGAAAGGACGATAAAAGAACTGTATTCAAAAAGACAGAAGATGGCGACTGATGTTGTGCTTAAATTTTTGAATGTCATGAGAAAAAGACACAGGTAATCTATGTTACAGCAGTGGGAAAGTGGCTGAAGCCAAGATGCCAAGTCACGACTGATAACATTGCAGATTCTTTTTGTCAAGAATCTATAGATACATAACAGAATTACCAAACCAAATGTGGCAACAATATTAAAGACATGGATGAATGTAAATGATTTTGTGTATCTATCTGGATTTAATTTGATAGATAGCCCACGTTTGATTGCAATGCAACAAAAATGAAATCTTCATTGTTTTTCCAAGATATTTACTCTATATGAATCAAGCAACCAACATTATTGTTACACTTTGTAGACTAAGTAGGTGTATCCAACATTTCTCATGATTTCTGAAATGAGGAATTATTTACACCAGTTACAATGAGTCCCCTCCACACCTCCTGCATTGGCAAAAGACAATACTACGAAGTATGTATTTTATATGCAATGACTGTGGCTCTTATCCAACAAACCCAATTCATTTCACTTGCAGCTCAACAACATTAATTTCAGTTTCCAGCATCAACTGGTTTCAAACTTGAACAAATTTTATAATACTTTTAACAAACATCAAGGAAGTATGAAAAATGTACAATATTTGTAAATATGTATAGATTGATAACTATCATCTTGCCAGCTCAGATAAAAAGCTTAACGTTTTTAGACTGTAAACACACATGCACACAAATATATAGACTATTACAAATCCTAGATCGATATATTGTAAACTTTTCCCAAGGTGAACATGTAAAAAGTATTACTAATTTTGTGCTGAAACTGTATCCAATAAGTTTATATCCGCCCACCAATATACAACTTTATAAAGTAGATTATATCTTGAGAAGCTCAACAGTACTGCATTATGGGTTTTGTTTGGTCTTTAATACTCAATATTCTTTGCAATTTACTCTATAATTTATACAAGTTTACAGAGGTTTGTCAAGAGATAAATTTCAGAATTTAATCCTATACTTAAAGTTAAAAATCAGGATGTGTATTCCTTACAGAATATGAAATAAATAATAAATGTTTGCCAAGGCCAATTCTAAAATACAAATTTATGGTGATCAAAATCCAAGTGACCTAATTGAAGCGACCTTACCCTATTTGAGACAGAATTAGATGACGCTTAAAAGGTATTAACATTTAATATCGAACGCTGAAAGTGTTTCATATATAACAAAAGCTAAAATGATAACAGAAAAGCTTGAATAATTACCGACATGGCTCATTTAAATTAATTACTGGTTTTATTTCCGCATTCTTATTAGATTAAAATCATCTTTTTCCTCTGCCTTTAACACTGCAAATTTTTTCTAAGTCTAAGAAGAGTACATCACTTTGATTTCTACCACCACCATGTATGGAGGCCTGATTTGAAAAAACCATCTTTAAAAATGTTCTTTACACATTGTTCTTGTTACAAACCAAAATTTTGCTGCACATTCATCCATACAACACCAAGATTATCAGATGATAATAATCAAGATAGGTAGGTAACCAACCAGGAGAATAGAGAGAAGAAAAAAAACAACAAAAAACAAAGAGATATCAACAGATATTTGATAGTGTATGCGCATAGTGAATTGCTTGAATGTTAGAAGCCACTGAACCAGAATAAAAAAAAAAAAAGCCTTATCCAAGTAAGCTAAAAGCAGACAAGCTTTACTGAAGGAAAAAAAAAAAGTTAAACATTATTAAGAACAAAAAAAAAAAAAAAAAATTTTTCTATGTAGGCCATTTCTGAAGTTTGGCTGTATAATTGTCACCTTGAGAGCAGCACAATGATGAAGGCTTAATTCTATTCAAAAGCAATGCTACAGTTCTTAAAATAGACACTCTACATTCTCTATGTAATAGGTATAGTCATCGCAAAAAATCATGACAGTTGATTTAAATATAAGCATTAATGACTAACGTGTAGCATTTTAAAGTAAAATTTATGTACAGACAACAAATTCATCATTACAGTTTGTTTTTTTTTTGGGGGGGGAATCGGTAAGAGCAAATAAACTGGCATGATCAATAGTTTTTGAAGAGAGTCACTTGACTGAAACCCCTGGTCACAATGACTTCTGACTTCCTGCTTGCACCCATCCACCACACAAAATACAGAGCTACAATATCCAAATATTTTAGAAGACATTTACATGTGAATTATTGCAACAACAAAGAGGAGGATAATAGTCCACATGTAGATAATAACTCCTTATTACAGAGAATCAGAGATATTAGAAGACATCAGTAAACTTCTCTAAATGCAATTTAGGAGGTAAGAATTTAACAAGAATATTTTTAATTAAAGATAAACTATTATAAACAATTTCTTCATTCTCTCATAAACAAACATACTTTTCTTCAGGGCGTGAGATTAAATTTTGGAATTAGCACTGGCCAAATATAAAATTCAACATGTCACAATATTTTAAAAAAAAAAAAATTGCTGATTGGAAGAGAGGATCAGAGTTTAATTGGCATAAGATTAGATTAAAAATCCAATGTCTGCCAATAACTGACCAACTTTGTTGAATACTGCATGCCTGAGGTTAAAGGGGGGGGGGGGGGAGAAAAAAAAAAAAAAGATGCTAATTGGTAGAAAGTAAAGTCAAATTCCAGACGTTTTTAGTTAATGGTAAAATCAATTATAATATTCATATCCTTCATTTAGAAAAGAAAAAAAAACTACCTTGTTGAGAATCAAGCATTGATATTCTTATTTTCAGTCACTTAAAAACAACCTAATATAAATTGTAAACAGAGCGCAAACAAACCAAACAGGAGCACCCCCACCACCACTTTCCTTCTTAATTTTGACAATTTTCAGTCAATTTGTGATTAAATATAATATTAAATCTAGATCTTGGATGTTGTTATTAATAAGAAATTGAAAATGACTATTTCTGAAATGACTGAAAAAAGAACAGATGATTACATTGACCAAGTAACAAGTCTTGTAACAAGCCGTGGCTATAAATCATCAATATTATATGAATATTTAATTCAAATTAAGGAATCTTTTCCTACAGAAAGATTACACAGTAAATTTCTTGTAAAGTATTAACTGCTTTAATATCATAAATGAGGAATTCAGTCAATCTAATCTTTACAAATTATCTATAATTTTAAAAAATCCCACTCCATGTTATTTTCTCAAAGTAGAAATCATTTCTAATCATCATTACCATTGGGGGTGGGGGACATAGCATATATCAGCAGTGATCCAGAAGAATATACTAATAGTTAAACGTTATGAGACTAAAGATAATAACTAGTTAACAAATCCACTAATACTAAAGAGAAACAATAACTTTAGAGTTTAGACTAATATAATATATAAATTAACATCTATAATGGAAATGATGAGTTTCTTAGATAAAGTGACAAATTCCAAATTGTATTATTTCACAGAAGAGTTTTAATTAATTATAGCATAAGTTCTAAAAGAAATCAGAGTTAGTAAGAAGATCAATCTCTAATAAGCTATGGGTAAAATAGTGGGATAGACTTGGTTTCTTAGCCATGGTTGGCAGTCTAAGAGGAGAACAGCTGAATTCAGGAACCATGAAGAAGGCAACAGGAAATCATTCCATTCTACAACAATCACAGGAATGGAGTTTATAGATATTAAAGAAAAAGGAAGTTGTGGAGAGCCATGATCACTGATGTCCTGATAGGAGATGGTATATTAAGTCAAACAGAAATATGTGGAACAATCAGAAGAGAATTGAAACCAACAAGATGGCATCTTACTATTTTTAGCTGAATACAATTACGTCTCTATTAATCTTTCCTGATGGAAAAAGAAAAAAAAAAAAAAAAAAAAAAAAAAAGAAAAAAAAAAAGAATCAAAGCCAAGAATTTAACTTCACAGCCATTTTTAAAAACTCAAAAGATTTTCTGGTCTTTATGAATAAGTTATAAATATGTAACTTGCCTTGTGGTTGAAGTAGTGACATATCTTTTACCAGTACAACTGATCAATGTTTTAAACTTGGTAAAAACAGAATTTAGAATGATTTTTCAAAGCAGACAGCCAGACACTCCACATTTGGAGGGTTGATGAAACACAATCCTCTTACGACGTTATACCAAGCTTAGCAAATATCAAGTCGAACAGACATTGCAACAATTAAATCAGACAATAATTTGGAAAAATGTAATAAATTTAAAAAAAATTCGAGAAGATGTAGACTTTCAATCAGAAATAACTGCTACTTTATTTAAATCTAAATACAACAATTTTTTTGCATGTCTATTTCCCCTTTGAACTTTATTCAGAAACTAAGAAAAGCTGTTACGTAGAAACCAATCTGTTAAAGCCAAAAGCAATTCAACGTAGCTTCCTCTTCACTAAACAGTATTTGTACATTAGGTGCAGGCTCTATTTTTAGAAAATGTGTAAACCTTCAACAGAAATGTTATGTCTTATATACAAATTTTAATTTTTATTATTAAAATTACTATGAACTATCTATAATACATCTCTAACATATGCCAACAAAAAAATAAAAAAATTTTTTTTTTACTTGTACAATTAGACAGAGGCATATTTTTCCTATAAAATTACAATAGGATATTTTCCATGTAAACTTCAAGTTTCATATCTCTTGCTCATTACACACTTTCTCAACAATGGTTTTAGTTAAAGCCAGAATGCACTGAAGTTATGGAACTAAAAATATAGGAAAGAAATTAATGACAACAAATAATAAAAATTATATAAGTAATAGGAAATAAGTAATAGGAATGTAAAGCAAAATCTGATATTGTTAAGGATGGTATTTAATTTATAAGAGAAAAAGAAATTGTAAGTCACATCTACAACCATTAAAATGTGTGCTCTTACTATAAATTAATGTGATGATTGTATTTAAAGATATTCAAGAGCATTAATAATTTGAGTCCTAAATTGATTAGGAAATATTTTCACAAATATCAATAGGATGAGATAAGCAAATTTTAACAGGATATGAAGGCACTTATATAAACTTTCAATAAAAGAACTCAAAAGTTAAAGGATATAAGTAAATGTAAGGGAAAGGCAACACGGTAACACGAGTCAAGCATATACCTTTCAGTCGAGTTGCTGCAGGTATAATTTCAACATTTTCCTCATCAACAGGTGCAGAAGGGGTTTCCATCTTGGGGGGAGGAGGTGGTGCTGACTCTTTCTCCACAACAGGATGCACAGAAACTTTTTCATCCTTTATAATAGGAGTAGCAAGAACTTCATCCTCAACTATTGCTTTGATAACTTCAACTGTGACAGGTTTTTTTGCTTCCTCAATTGTATGCTCTGATTTACCAAGTGGTGCCTCCTCTATCATCACAGGTTTTGGTTGGGCAGGTAGTGCTTCCACCACCGTAGCAGTGTCCGGCCCTGTGACAAGCGTTTCCTTGACAGGCTCCAGTTCTGCAGGTGGGGCTTGCTTCACCACTACAGGCTCTGGCGGTTCAGTCGGCTGTGCGGTCTTGACTGAGCTTACCATTTCTACCTTCACTGGTCCATTGTCTACGACAGGCTCTGGTCCAGCAGGTTGGCTAAAGTTCATCACTGCAGATTCGTCTATAGGAAATTTACTCTGCAACACTATAGGCTCCGGTGTTACGGGTATCTGAACCTCGACAACATAAGCCTTAGTATCTTTCTTTTTCTCTCTGTTTTCTTCCGCCTTATTGACACTAGTAACCAATAGTTTCCCCTCTTCTGCTTGTTTGGCTTGACGAAGTCTTCCCTTTCTTACACTGTAAGGAATACGACGTCCTTCAGGACCAGCCTTTTCCATTCTTATTCAGCTGGCCACTCAAACAGCAGACTTAAGAAACTGCAGTTAGTGTGCTGCCGTGTTCTGCCAGAGCCTGACTGGCAAATGGTAGGATTAAAGTGGGGATTGAAATTCTAAAGCAGGTGAGAACATAAACCCAACTGCATTTCACCAAGAGGTAGAAAGCAGCCACCAATGAGTGCATTGCTTACAGGATGTGATATTTGAGAAGAACCAATAAAAAAGTGTGTTATGTTAGCAACACTAACTGTGGCAGCATTCCACCAGTACCTTTTGATGGGGTTTCTGCCAAATAGCTAGCCAACCTGTAATATTTATCTTGGGTTTGACACGAGCGGGGAAGCTTATTATATACAAATCTATATTTTTAGAATAAAGATATTTAAAAATAGTGTTTCAACATTGGAATAAATTAAAAACAAGCTTGTTGAAATCTGTAGAAATCATTTTTTTTCTTCTTTTCATAAAGTAAAACCAAGGAAGAATTTTCTCAATGAGAAATATTAAAAAATTGATTAATTTTAAATTTATTATATAACAATAACTAAATATAGTCTCATTAATTAAAGTAGAGAACTGAGAGTAGTGACACCAAAGCAAAACCAGTTCCACACATTTTAGTTTTGATGAATGCCTTTTTGAATGGTTAATTAGAGTGGCTCACTAATGCCATAATGTACAGTTGATGAAGGTGAGTGAGAGTTGCTGCAGGTAAATATATCCATGGCAAATAGCCAAAAGTCAAATCAGAATATTACATATATGTTACACTAATTCTAAAAGCTTTTTTTTGTTATTTGTAGAAAAAAAAAAAAAAAATGTGCTTATGCTTTGGCCAAGAGAGAGGAAAAAAAAAAAAAAAAAATCACCCATTATTTTATTTTAGTTTTTAATACCCTGAGTATATTATTGTCAAAGTGTAGAACATTTCAAACTATTTTAATATTTTTATAATAAATTCATTGTCATATAAATTAACAAGTTTTTGAGTCCCCCCCCCCCAACAAAAAAATTTTTTTTTCATTACTTAAAACTGTATGAATAGAATGTATCATAGCTAAAACTAAAGCTTTGTCAAAGTCAAAATGATATTTTAAATACATTTATTTAAAGATAAAAATAATTAAACAAAAATATTTCTAGATTATAGGCAGCATTGTCTCTTTAATTGAATTTGGAAAAAGAATTAGAAACAACACATATATGAATGAGGATGAAGACAAGTAGTAAATTTTACAAGTTGATTAGCAACTATTTTAAAGTTACAGTGCATCCATTTCTATCTTTGATTTTCACTGGACTTTGAAAAAAAGCAATGAAGATCAGAAGAAAAAAAAATGTCATTAGTTTTAGTTATTATATACAGAACAAATCAAAGAGGAGTTAAAAGAAGCTCTTTATCAACTTTGTTGGTTTCAACAAAAATGTCAACTTGACAAAAAATGAGAAAAATCAAATTAGCCATGAATTTGGGATTTTGAAGTGGACAAATTTATTTGTAAAATTCTAAAACTCATTTACCAACAATAACATGACTTTACAAGTAAAAGGCACCGATACTTATTACTAAGAAAAATGTTCAGTTTCATTTATATAAGGAATGTCCAAAAAAGTAAGGTAGAAACATTAAACATCATTGTGCTCCTTTTGCATATAGTTCCTATCATGATTAATACACTTAGTTTAGAAGTGCATATATTGTCCTCTTTCAAAACATGGTGTCAAGCAATTGTAGTCCCTCTTGCACCTATGCAACAGGATTGCTTCTCAGGATAGCTCAAACTGATAATTCTTTAAAATTTATATGTCCTTATTTCTAGATAAGTGTGGCATAAAGTCAGAAATTTTATTGACAAACAATTTGGGGGAGGGGAGGTGATAATTTCATTCTTGTGTTGTAATCAATATTTTAAAAATCAGTCAACAACCAAATATCTTCAAAACTCATTTACAAAAATCTTTGAGAGAAACAAAATAGAAAGGAGATCTTTGGATGACAACTAGGAAAATTAATGCCAACCAAAGCACTAATCCTGTTATTCTACTTTTAATGCCAGAATTCATAATTTTAATTATCTTTAAATAATCTAGTAAATTGTGTTAGCCTTTGGATTTTTTAGGTGGTAAAGGATTTAAAGATTTACATCAATACATTTAAAAAAGAAATAAGATAAAAACAGGAGTGGGTGGTGACACCTTGACCTTCCCTGTAGTTGCATGAACTTCAGATCGAGTGTAATAGCTTCCAGTTGAAATAGGTAAAAAGTAGTATCAGGAAAATTAATCGGCATTTTTGTAATTCTGCAGGCAATTCTCTGAGCAAAATCTAACATGTAATGTTTGGAGTCATTCTCAGATTACAATTGAAAATTCCTATTCGACAAACATAGCTCGTAGGTTTCAGTTGCTACACAACTAAGTATGAGGAAGCCGTTTTGTACCAAAATAAAAAGATAGGAAAGACAAAACTTAAAAAGATTACACCTACTAGCCCAAGGGCAAAAGGAAGCATTCTTGAATTGTAACTGACAAATGCAGCTTGGCAGTTTTATAACACTTCCAATTCTATTACAGCTATGTATTGAATCCTGACAAACTATTCCATAAATTGTAGATTTGAAAATTTCAGAGACCATCTTTCAAGAAAAATAAATAGACTTTGGTTTTTGCTTTGACATTAGTACCATAATCTATAAATCTATGAATAGCTGTTCTATTCCATAAGTTATTTTATAGTCAGAAAACATTTTAACATTAAATTAATTTAAAGATTAGAAAATGAAAGCTTGTATCTGATTAAAATACATCTTTAATAGAGATTTATTTAATATACCAATATAAAAAAAAAAGAAAAAAAAATTAATTGAATTATTAAACGGCTTGTAAAATAGGTGTTATGGCTTATCAAGGTGGCAGGTCATTTGTATAGTTTATAAAAAAAAAAAAAAAAAAAAAAAAAAAAAAAGTAGTTTCACTCCAAGGAAGGGGTTACTGAGTGTGAGAGAATACAAGAAAAAGAAAACATGAAGGAGAGAGAACAATAAAAGAACACACAAGATAACAATTAACATTGCAATTAAATTTTTAAAGATTAAAATTGACTGGAAAGCAAGAAGCCAGAAGAGAGTGACACAAGAAGTTGACTTGAATCTTGTAGGCAGCTAGTACTTGAGAAAGTTATCTCTATTCAATGGCCAAATTCTCAGTGAATGCTCACATATCTCCCATTAAGTGCATAATAGCATTTTAATTTATAACAATTAGCTGGGATGGTGGAATGAATTATTGCACCAAAATGCTTTATGTCTGCCATTAGTTTCCTTTCAAAAGTAAGGACAGCAAATATGATAAAGCATTTTTAATTCACTAATGAAAGTACAAATTATTAAAAGAATCTTCACAACATTATTTAATTATTAATTCAAGTGTGCGTGTATAAAATATATATATATATATATATATATATATTTTACACACACACACACACACAGTATATTTCATACTAAAAAAAAAAAAGTACCCTGTAGGGAAGTCTCAAATCTGTGAATAAGGAATCTCCTTGGTATTTCTAACTATGAAACTCAAGAGAATGGACCGGATATCCACAGGTGGGCAGTACAGGTAGGAATACCTTTATTGCTCAGGGTAAATGTTTCTACTTTAAATTTGCTGGTGCATTTTTGCAGGTGTGGGATGATAGGAGAATGAATAACATAAAAAAAAATTAATTTGCTTATTGTTGATTATTATACTTAATGAATTTGCCTAATCAAGTACTAGACATTCATTTTAAGAAGGCCCAAGTTCAATACTATTATTATGAAGCTAATTTATCTTCTAAAGTCTATTACTAGTGTTATTGTTAGTCTCCGTTGTTATTCCAATTTTCTTCAGATTATGGAAGACTGCAGAAAAATAAAATTTAATTAATTCCTGTAAAAAAAAAAAAAAAGTTTTAAAATTATGAAAAGAAAAGGAATTGTATAAGTTACCTTTTGGATCGATGTTTTTCAACCATGGTCCTGTAAAAATAAGAGAAAATAGATTATAAATAATGCAAAAACTGAGGTAAATAGTTTCATATTGGTAAAATAAAAAAAAGTTTACAGAAGCTAATGATGATTAAAAACAGTTTGGATATTTGGCTTTAATTTGAAAAACAAAGATTGACTTTATAAGAAAATTAAACAAAATGAAAAAATAATCAACCAGAGTTTAAAATCTTTTATCTTCAATTGGTCTAAAATTTTTGGCACTGTTTTTTTTTTTTTTTAAAACTAATCTCAAATAGTCCAAGTCAGCAAAAATACTGACAACACATTTTTTTTTTACAAATTTATTATGAAGAAAAAAAAAAACAAAAAAAAAACAATTTTTTATTTGTCAATTTGACAAATCATTTCATGAATGAATTTTGAGCTCTGTCTGTAAATTAAGGAAAAAGAAAAGAAAGAAAAAAGAAAAAGAAAGAAAGAAAAGCTGTTTAGCAATAGAGCAATTCTATGAAGAATCCAAGGCAATCATAATAGGGAAGAAGGAAAAGGAGGAAAGACAGACAGAATCAGCGTGTCTACTGTTACTTTCAGGACTACTTACCAGCATTAAACAGATTACTACATGACATCTGTTAAAACAACATTAAAAAAAAAAAAAAAAAACCTGACAAGTATACAATGTCAATCTGTTTTTACCAACTACATGGACATTTTTCCTCCATGTATTCAATGAATATTATATGAGGGGAAAAAAAAAATTATATATATATATATATATATATATATATATATATATATAAATGTATTGAAAGTTAAAGAATCGGCCAACTCTTGCAAGATCTCAAAAGCTTAGTTTTTCTTTTATGACTAAATCAAACCAATTATATGAGTGTATTCTTTGATATAGGAGCAGACCCCACAATCCCAACAGGTTTCAGGTGCAATTCTCCTTCCTTTTAAGTAATAATTCTTTAATGTCAAGCTGACTGCTTAATATTGGCCTTACATCTTCAGTGCAATTTACAGAAATAAGAGATAAACTAGTTAAAAGGGATCAATGAACATGTCCCATTGCTATCAGATGGATATCACCTTTCAGAGTAAGTTTCTTAATATCTTAATCCTTCCCAAACTAAAAAAAAAACCTGGTTTCATTAAAAGGATTTGTTTGGTTTCTAAGTCATTTTATAACTACTTTTACACCTGAACTTTTTTAATCGTCAGGCTGAATCAAGACCCCCCCCCCCCGCTCCGACCCCTGCAATAAAAGGAAAGATATGAAAGATCCCAGGCAACCAGAATATAAAGTAAATAATTCTACAACAAAGCAGTGATGTAAAACAATGGAATTTTCTAAAATAAACAAGCATCAAAATTCCACACATTTCAGAAGACTGACAAACACTAAGATAGAAATAACAGTTTACAATGAGTAACCAGGTATATGGTTGCATTTTGTTTATTTTTTTTTTTTTCTTCCTGCCTGAGGCGTCCATGCCTACTACTTAAATACCACCAACAAATTTTATTTATATCATGAAATGAAATACCAGACACAAGTCATTTGAAAAAGATCTTAGTGAAAAATAAATCAAAAACATTATGAAATTAAAAAAAATAAAAATAAATAAATATCACCCACAAAGTAGAATAGGAAAGAAAGATTGATTTATAAGCAATCAACTTATTCTCCCACCACCTTTAATTTATGAAAACAAAAACCTTAACAGGAGTCATCAGTTCTGAACTTTACATTGAGTGGTGGGAGGAGAAACATTGAAACTTTTTACATTTATCTGAAATATCAACTAACAAATAATTTCCGAGTTCACTATTTTGGCAGTGAAACTTATGTACACTTGAAAGACGAATCTGAAATAAGACAGTGGGAGGATATACAAGTTTTTCTTCAATGACATTAATAGATATACGTTTGCTCCACATTTTAGTGTGTGTGTGTGTATATACATACATACATACATACATACATACATACATATTAGATATGATAAAAATATAGTTTTAAGTTATGCTATATTTATGGGAAAAGTGCTCATTATCAGAGAGAGAGAGAGAGCACTATGTAAATATAAAAGTGGACACTGAACTCAACACCAAGCAGGGCCTTGCTTGGTGTTGACCTCAGTGTCCACTTGAAAATACTCATGCTAATCAATAAGACAGACAATACCTAAAATACAAACAGAATTTTAATAACTTTCTTTAATTTAAAATCTGCATAATTGACAAAATTTTGGCCAATTTAAGAAAATAATTGGTGCTATTAAATCTTGTTAGAAATAATGCTGACCTTTATAGAAACTGGTGTATTTAAGATAGACTAAAAGGATAGAGGGAGGGGGAAGAGAGAAAAATTGATCAAATCGAGGCAACAATAGGAACAAAACACCATGAAGGGGATTAAAAGCAAATAGAAGAGGAAATTAAAATATCACCAACAACTTCTCTAGAGTACAAAATTACATGAAAAGAATTATAGAAAAAGAGGAAAACAAATATCCATATCTATGCATGAGTGAACATTACATGTAAACATTGACCAATTTGGAATTGAAAGCTTAGATTTTACATGCTCATCTTCAATGTTAGAAGATTCCACCCACGTAAATTAACACAAGACAATTTATCTACCCAACTTAATTGTGCCAAACTAAATTGAACTATGTATCGACATGGAATTGTAAATTATCTCAATGAAATAAAAACTATGAATCAGGCTTGATTAAATCCCTTGTAATCATCCAAATTGGTTATTAATAATTTTTAATTAAAATCCTTATACAGTTCATTAATTTACAATTATCCTCATTTTGAGGGTAAGTACAAACGAAAAAGAAAAGCAAAAAATGCAACCAAGTTTCATGATACTAATGTGAACAATGGCACAATTGGCAAACAATTTCTTAATACATGTTCCGAAAAAATTTTGTCCAACTAAAATGAAATTAAAAAACTCCAAAATGACTGTGGATGGAAAAAAAATTTATCTGGCCAACATTTTATTAGTACCTCACATCAAAGTTACTTTAAGTGCAATACTTTTCTGAACAGATTTTAAACTTATCAGCAACCAGTTTTTATGCTGAAAAATGCTAGTCCAACACCGAAATATTCTAAACAGATTTTCGCAAACAGCATTGAACTATTCCAAACAGATTTCATGAAAGTTATTTATCCATGAACTTAAGTTGTTGAAAAAATACATCTCAAAATATTACAACCTAGCTTGCATTAGCAAGGATGGTAGGGTTGGGGAGTGGGTAAACTAGGCTCAGATATCAGTCAAATTTAATGAAAGTAAATGTAGCTGACAGTAGGAAAAATAAGGTTTGTAATGTGTGCAAGTGGGATGTCAAATGGGTATTTAATAGTAGCACAGATTTCACAAGAACTTTATAATGGTCATAGTTGGGTGTAGAACAACTAGTTGAAAAACACTAAAATATATATATTATATATACTTGTTATAGATTGTAATATAAATGCAAATAATAAAGGTTTTTTCCCCTCCTGAGATTTAAATCCAAGAAACCTTTTTTTAACCATATCCTCAACAAGACATGTGATTAGTTACAATAAAAAGGCAATGCAAATTTGAAGTGAAAAAAAAATTTTTTTTTGTTTTTTGTTTTAAATCATTTCACTCCTAAGCATGAATTTTTGAACCAATTCAATTTTTCACGTCAAATTGCAAAACAAAAGTCGTCCTAAGCAGCCAAACATCTAAATCTTTTTTCATTAATGCAGATGCCCAAGGAACTATTCTTGGATCTACATTGTTCCTAATTTTTATCAATGGCCTTCCTGATGTCTCCAGTTCTCAACTTTGTATCTATGCTAATGACCATTGTTTGCTCATGTCTCAATAGTAAGTCTGGTCAGTTCAATAAGGACAAATTGGCAGCTGACCTTAAAAGTGACCTAAAATCTGCTGTTAACTGGGGCAAGGAATAGCTTGTTAATTTTAATATCTCCAAAAAACTAGTTTTTATTAATCATCTAAGAGACTCCTTTCTGCCTGCTATCAGCCTCCAGGAAAGTGACACATTGCAGCTTCTCCCTGTTTAACATTTCCTGATGACATGAACTGGAAAGATCATACTGAATCAATTACTAGGTCTGTTGCTAGGAAAGTTTGTTCAGTGTCTTAAGAGACAATTTTTCTCTCCAGAATCTCTTACATATTTATAATTCTACCATTTGTTAATGCCTTGAGTATTGCTGTCACATATGGTCTGATGCTCCTGCTATATATTTAAAGATTCTTGATAAAATCCAAAGAATCTGAAATGTTATTAGTCCTGACCTGGCATCAATCACTTTCCTAAATGCCATAATGTTGCTTCCCTGTGTTTTTTCTATAAATATTTTCACGGTAATTGTTCTGATGAACTTTGCTCTATGGTATCTAGACTTTATGAACTTAAGTGCAGTACTGGATAACCAACAAGGTTTCATTTTAGAAGTGAATTGGCTAGATATAACTAAATTCTTTCCTGAAAGTTTTTCTTGCACTTCTTGCCTGTGGAATTATTTCAGATAATTGCTTTCAGCAAACTTTGAGGTTCAAAAATCTAAATGCAATATCAATTATTATCTACTGTCATCTTGATTTCTTTTATTGTTCTCACTCTTTAATAATGTTTTTCTTTTTTAGTCTTTCATACTCAGTAACCTGAAAGGAGAAAGCACAAGAAAAAGAACAGGATTTAAGGAGACAGAAGAGGACCATTGACATCACATTTAAATTTTTGAAGCTGGAAGAGAGTTCCACAAGTGAGAAGTACAAGGAAAGACTATTAGCATCAAACTTAGTTACATCTAGTAATTTCAACTGTAAAATGATGAGACCTATCTGCCAATCTAGTACTATGCTTAAATTCATGAAGTTGTGGTACCTAAGAAGAAAGCTCATCAAAACAAATGCTATGAAAATATTTATAAGTACAGGTAAACTGTTATGAAGATTGGAAAATGAAGCCAAGATGGTAGCTCAGGACTGGTGACATTGCAGATTGTTCTTTGGATTTTATCAAGAATCTCTAGATACATAGCAGAAGCACCAGACCAAATGTGGCAGCAGTATCCAATGCATAGACAAATGGAAGACTCATAAAGGCTAAAGACAGATTTGGGTGAGGAAAGTCATTTAACAAAACATGCTAAACTTATCAAATTTTAAGTTTAAAAAGAAAATTGCATGTAACAAAGAGACAAACATTAGTAATTGACTTTATTGTGAGAATTCACTAATAAATTTTGAAGCTCTAGTTAAAAAAAGAAAAGGTGAAATGTATTACAGTCCAAATTAAAGATTTTATTATTTCAAAAATTTTAATCCATTCAGCTTAAAATGGAAGAAATCAAATACAAATTGTTTCAAGTAACAAAATCCACACAAATGACTGATGAATGGACTGCTTATCAATATAGGACCACATTTTCTTTAAATTATACTAAGTGTGGGTGTGTTATCTATTTATGCTTTCTCCTCAATAAGATTTTCTCAGTTTTCTTCACTTTTTGAAACCCATTGTGCCTCTATTCACTTGCTTAGAAGTGAAATGATTACAGAAAAAAATTATTTTGTCACTTCAAATTTGAATTGCCTTTTTATTATAACTAATGACATAGTTAAGGCCAAGGTCATAAAAAAAAAAAAGAAAAAAAAAAAAAAAAAAGTTTTATTGGATTTAAATCTCAGAAAAATATCTTCATTTTTTGCATTTATATTACAATCTATAACAGGGGTTTTCAAACTGTGGTCCGCAGACTACAGGGGGTCTGTGGATAGCAAACACTTTTTTATGGGTGATGTGCATCTTAAGTGCTTATAAGTAACTTATAGGCCGATCATGAAATAAATTGATTCAATAAGCTATTTCATAGATTTGATATACTAATATAATTTGTATCTTAAATTGATAAAAGATAATGCAGAGAAGGAACCAAAGGATTTGAATTTTGGATCTATTTTGAGATTTCCTGCTTTCTCATTGGCTGTTAGGCATTTGCATTAATGCAAAATTATGTTATATTTAGCAAATATTTATGTATAAATTTCATAAGCATTTATAAGGGGGTCCCAAGGTAAAGCCTGAAATATAAAGGGGTCCCAAGTCAAAAAGTTTGAAAACCCCTGATCTATAACACATATTTCAGTGGTTTTTAATTCTGCATGTGTATTATGCACAATATGCATTCAGCAAATCCAATGTTATTTTTTGTTTTTTTTTAACATTTCTATATTAGAAATGCATTCAATTGTTCAACTCCAAGTTTTAGTCACATAAGTAAATGATTGAAAGAGGCAGAATTAGCCTTTTCTGATGCCGTTACTTTTATTGTCAGCATAACTGAACCATATTTGCAACTTGCCAAAAATCCTTGTTATTCTTGACCATAAGCAACACTCGACACACTAAAGAAGTAGGTGAACCAAAAAAAGAAAAACACATTAACACATCCATTTGACATGCTGTCCATTGCCAACAAAACAATACACTAGAGTTGTATTCCTTAGGCGTTCCCAGCATTTTTGTATGGTGGAGAGGCATTTATTTAAAAAGAAAACCATGAAAAACTTGGAAAGAAAAATACATTTAGAATATATTTACTGAATTAGATAAATGATTTTTCTTAAGTTTTTAAAAAGGAATTTAATCAGTTCTGAGAAAAACTTAAAATTAATGACAGAATACTTAAGTCTTTTTATAGTAATTAAAACTAATTTGAATACCTATAGCAATGATTAACCTTATAAACTATTTTAGATAAGATCTAAGGGACATAACTCCATTTATTTCTAACGTGTGTGTGTGTGTATATATATATATATATATATATATATATATATATATATAAGAAAGAAGAAACAGTAAGATCTACAGTGGAATCAATCCAAGATTGTCAGCCAGTTTCAAGGTAGTTGCCAAATGTACAGCAGCCAGTTGCGCCCCATACATTCGGGGAGTTTGTATAACGGCAAAGTTGCTCCCCTTCGAGTTGGTATGTTGAGTGAATGCAGAAACGGAAAGACCCACAAAAAAAAAAAAAAAAAAAAAAAAAAAAAAAAAAGGGGTTGAAGTGAAGTAAATAAAACAAAAAGCGTATATTTAATGGTGTGCATCTGCTCCCCACCCAAACAGTAATTGAAAATGGAACATGATCAGGTAATGTAGCAAGCTTTAGGACAGTGATGGCAAAATGCCAAATGTGGCTATTGCACAATTAAGAAAAAGTTAAAATTCTTCTAATAGAAATGACAAGACTAATCAGGATCCATTTATAAAACATTGCAACAGAAAGACAGGAGTAAATGCCAGAAGGCCCCCTGTATTGCTCCCATAAGTACAGGACTCCTCAAGCTATCCTCTACCTTTACACAAGCCAAATCAGGCCAGAAAAGGAGTACTGCTGCCAGACTTAACTTTCCAGTCTGGAGTTCAAAAGCATCCGAGTCCTTGTTGGAGAAGAATTATTTTTCACCCTCCGACATCTCACAGGTGGGATGTGGAGAGTGTCTCACTGCTCTGTCACTACTTCCATGGAAAGTGCTCAGACAAACTACATTCTGTGGTTCTGACATGCCACTTATATAGTAGCAAACCACCTACATCCCATTGGTGAGAAGTAAGTTCCACTCAAATAGCTTTTCTGTAAATCACTGCCCTGTGGAACAGACTCCGAAGAGGATGCCCCGCTCCCAATCACAATTTTAACCTGTTCAAATCTAGAGTTAATCATTATCAATCCCCCCTATCCATAAAACTGCCTCTTAACGTAACCCTCTACCACGAGTGGCTCCCGCATCTTGTACAAGGTGAACCTTAGTGTTTAAAAACATAAATTAAAAAAATTTAAGATTTGTTTCTATATTTTGTCAGGGACACTGATTTTTCCTAATTCATGATTAACTCAGGATTCATTTCAATATAAAGACAAGATTATTTCTGTAGAAATTCCATTTTAGAGAAAACAGTAAAGAAAATCTAATATCTGGCATGAATATTAAGTAGCAAATTTCAAAATATATACATATTAACCCTATTCTTATTCCAGCAGTATCCCTGATAATTAGAAGGTCATTCTGTTTTTATGAAGAGCCGAAACAAAAACAGAAAAATTAAATATATAAAATTTAAAATAAAATCTATTATCTAACAGTTGCTTATTGTGTAAAATTTAATTTATTTTCCATTCAAGTTCAGAAACGAAAATTGGTTGCTCATTTGGTCTGTATACACAAATCATTTTATCTGCTAATTACATAAAAGCTTAGTTGTATATGAAGTATAGAGAAAAAATATTTTAGAAATTAGCTAAAAGAAACAATTTACAGTTAAAAGTAGGGACATTAATTGTTATAGAACTGTTCTTTAACAAGTTCAATTTGACTTTGGAATATACCTGTTAGTTATAGATATTAACATTAGTTCATATTGTACTTGAATGGATAAAATTTGAACTATACATTCTTTAAAATTTACTATATAAAGAGAAGAGTGCTCAATATTGGAAACAGGAATCAACAGTGCATGGTGACTGTCAGTTTCAAACTTCAAGTAATCATGTTACAGCTTTTATTTTAGAAGGATATTTTCTGTCATATATATTTTGTTTGAGATGATTTTTGGGTTATGAACCCATTGCAGGTTATTTAAAGCCAGAGAATATTTTTAGATTGTAAAGTTGCGGGGGGATAATGATGTACTGATACAAGTCATCATACTATTCACTAAAAGCTGGAGAAAGAAAGGGTAGCTTCATAGCTTTCCCAAGTGTGGGTGTTTTATATATATATATATATATATATACACACAAAGAAATAATCACACATAGAATCAATCAGAAATATTAATACCATTAATGGTGACATCCGTCACTAGAGACATAATATATGCATTAAAATACTGTTAATCCATAGAGTGAAGTGATCCTCATCAAAACCATTGATGTCTGTAGTTTTCAGTTTATTTGATGTTAAAATGCTAGTACTTACGAATAGTCCTCTATTATATATATATATATATATATATAATACACGTGTGTGTGTGTGTGAGGAAGAGAGATATAGTCCTCATGAATACATCCATTTCTATTAGGTTGGTGCAAAAATAATGTCGTTTTCTCACATAGTAACATATGTGAGAAAACGACATTATTTTTGCACCAACATAATACTTAATGTAGATATATACACAAATAGATATTTAGGTCAAAACCTTTGATATCAAAACAAACTAAGTCCATTGAATGAATGAAACCATTTTCAACAAATCTCTTCCAAGCTGCACTTGGCTAAATCCATTAATCTTTTCCGTTTTCTCTTTACAAAGATTTTCATTACTTCAATACAAAGGAAAGAGTATCCAACAGACCAAAATAAATATTGCTTGTTAAGAAACAATAATCAGATGTTCAATCAAAGATATTTTAGTGGCTTCATTACAAATAACATGCTAGGGACAAAAGAAAAACCCACCAACAGGGAATAATTAAAATGTTGCAGTAAATGAGGATTGCTATCAGCAGAAATGATAAATAACTTCAGACAAAAAGCAATGGTCAGACATTAGAGCCCCCAGTAAAGCAGGAGGAATTGGTGAAAAGTTATGGTAGCAAGGATTTCAGAGTAAACTAAACACCAATTTACTCATTAAGGAATAACTATAGTTTTTTCCCTTTTCAACAAAAAAAAAAAAAAAAAAAAAAAAAAAAAAAAAAAAAGTGTGTGTATGTGTATATATATATATATATATATATATATATATATATATATATATATATATATATATAGATGCCTCACCAGTAGCAAAATTGAGCCTTATGCATAATGCAATTTTCAGGTACTTAATTGAGATTGAAGATTACATGAAATTCAATGTTGTGCCACTGGTTAGAAAAAACAAAATGTATATTTATTAATATATAATTTATAGCTCTGTTATATTTTATAAAATAGTACTCTATGTAATATAATAAAATAGTACTCTATGTAATATAACAGAGCTATAAATTATATATTAATAAATATACATTTTGTTTTTTCTAACCAGTGGCACAACATTGAATTTCATGCAATCTTCAATCTCAATTAAGTACCTGAAAATTGCATTATGCATAAGGCTCAATTTTGCTACTGGTGAGGCAATTTTTTATTTTTTTTTTTTATTTTATTTTTTATTTTTTGTCAGATTAGTCTTAATTTAGCAAATGTCTACAAAATCCCTCGCCCACCTCCGCTTGCCATTAACTTCAGCAAAGATGGTCAGTCATAAATGTTTTATTGTTCATCAATTGAGGAAAGTGTGGATCATGGAGAGAAAAATGTCTATTTTAATGTAGATAATTAGAATTAAGCTCCAGTAAGTGATACTCCCCACCCAACTAACATAATGCTTTATCAGCTTGTAAAAATCAATCTAAAAATTAAATTTTTTTTTTTTTTTTTCTCTATTTATCATGTCTTATTGAATTGATTGGGTGTGAAATAGCTCACTGTTGACCCAGATTGAATTAGTTTTCATTTGACCTAAACCAGTGGCACAAATATGTGGGGCTTTAGAGGGGAGGTAAGACAATTACATTTTTAATCAAATAGTTGATATCTTTATATTTCAGATTTAATTAGTTCTTATTTCTGGCAATGTTAATTCACAATTGAAATTTTATTAGCACACGGGGGGGGGGATAACACTACAAAGAGACACTGTTTATCATTATTGTCCCATGGCCAACTGCAGCTGATAAAACCCATAGCCTTTATAAGGCCAAAAGAATTTGGAAATACTGGATTCTTCACTAAAATCTTTCTAGTTTAATTTTTGTCTTTCTCTCACTTATCTTATATTTCCTTGAATAATATAGACATATTGGCTTATTTATTTTTATACTGATCCTTACCAGTTGTCTATCCAAATTTCTTGATGTTAAGATGAAATTCATGAAGGAAGGCACTGCAGTTTTTCCTAACCCCAGTACTTTTGATCTTTTCCAAGTTCCTCATCAGGGGTAAATTATAAAGACAAACTTATCCTAACTGCAATAAAATCTGCATTCCATTGTGATGGTGATTTTTTAAAAAGTACGTGTGAAAATGCACTGTTATTGTTTTAAAAATTTTTAAATCTTGCAAAATATCGAAAGTAGTTTGGTTAGAAAAAAATCTACAGTACCTTCCTTGATGAATTTCATCTTAACATCAAGAAAGTCATTAGACAACTGGAAAGGATCAGTATAAAAATAAATACACAATATGTCTATGATGTAATAATACATGTTTGAATGCAAATATGCTATATATATATATATATATAGTGGGGAGATTGTATGACAAAGTGGGAAAAGTTCACTTGCGATGTGTTTTGTTCTTCAGGGCTTCAAATGAAGTTCTGAAAGACAAAGTGCGTTACAAGTAAACTTTCCACTATATATTTGATTAAAAATGTAATTGTCTTACCTCCCCTCTAAAGCCCCACATATTTGTGCCACTGGTTTAGGTCAAATGAAAACTAATTCAATCTGGGTCAACAGTGAGCTATTTCACACCCAATCAATTCAATAAGACATGATAAATAGAGAAAAAAAAAAAAAAAAATTCAATTTTTAGATTGATTTTTACAAGCTGATAAAGCATTATGTTAGTTGGGTGGGGAGTATCACTTACTGGAGCTTAATTCTAATTATCTACATTAAAATAGACATTTTTCTCTCCATGATCCACACTTTCCTCAATTGATGAACAATAAAACATTTATGACTGACCATCTTTGCTGAAGTTAATGGCAAGGAGAGGTGGGCAAGGGATTTTGTAGACATTTACTAAATTAAGACTAGTCTGAGGAAAAAAAAAAAAAAAAAAAAAAGTATAAATTCCTTACAAGACCATTTTACTGATTACTAAAGCAGAAAAGTCAGTCTAGTCACTAAATTTGTGTAATAAGTTACATGGTTGCAACAACCATTTCAATACAAGAGTTACAGAAATTTAATCAATACTGTCAGCTTGTGTAGTTGTAAAATCCAGTGCCTACATTTTTGTAGAGAAAACTTAAAAAAAAAAACAAAAAAACAAACACACACTGTTAATGACCCTTTAATTACAAGATATTCCTCCACCTCTCCTGCCTTTAGACTCACTATAACCTTTTAATTTCTAAATCAGGTTAGAATAAAAAGGAATTGGAGTTAAAACCATCATAGGTTCATTATGAGGAGTATGATATATTTCACAGGTGACACCTCACTGCTTTAAAAGACATTTACACAGAAGTGATACATAAATAGAGAATTCTTATTCTAATTTCTTATGATATCAGGAAAAAACATTCAACACTTGAAAATCTTATGATATTTAGTTAATATTAAGAAAATGTAAAATACATTAAACAAGTGTGTGTTGTGTTATATATATATATATATATATAAATAAATAAATGAGAGAGAGTTTATGCTCACAGAAATACACTAACACTTTAAAGTCATCTTGTGATGTGGCAGTCAAAACAAACTTAACATACTTACTTGGAGAGGATTAGAATATCAACTGAAATAAACCTTACATTAGGTTCTTTGTAGATCATTAAAGTATAAAAAAAGAATAAAAAAAAACATTTTCAAACAGAACAGACAATAAAAGATGACATTTGTCATGTTATAAACAGTGAACTTTAGGAGTATACAAATATTTAGACATTACTTAGATATCTCAGCCTCAAACAAAAGATTTGCCAAAATATAGGATCTATCTTAGAGAGCCACACTATATGCTAAGAGTAAATTTAAAATGAAAAAGGGGAAAAGATTTCAACTTGACAATAAATGAAAAATATAAACAGATCACGATAGACAAATAATTTAAAATTGAAGTTGACAAAAATTAAAATACTGAGAGAATATTCAAATTGAAAAAATAAATTAATATTGTGCAAAACTAGGATTAAAAAAAAGAACCCGAAAAACCTAGAGCAATAAATAAATAAATAAATAAATAAAAAAAAACAAAAAAAAAAAAAACAAAAAAAAAAAAAAAAACAGGCTGAAAATGTTAAAATTATTACCATTCTTTTCTGTAGCCATAATGAGAGTTACCAGTGACGTTTAAAACAGAAAATGAAAGCCTACTGATGGTCTTTGTAAGATTTTGTCTGAGTAGGAACAAAAAGAAGAGAGAAAAAAAAAAAAAAAAAAAAAGCTATGGAATGGGTGGGGTGTGAAATCAGCTGACAATAACAATTTAAAATGGCTCAACAAACTGACAAGAAGTGTCAAAAGAAACTAAAATATTTTGCTATGATTTTGATTTATTTGACTTGGCCATGTACTTACCTCCAAGGTCACAAACTTAGAGAAAATAAAGTGTGTGTTTGTGGGTGGGTGGGTATGTGTTATATATGACACCTATCAAAATATGTATATTTGATATTAAGATCAGCAGAATCTTTGTAAAATGTGCTGAATAGATAACTGGAGTGACATTAGTCTATAAATTAGAACATTCTCTAAGGATTTAACTCATTGACCAACTCCATGTTTCACTTAACAACGTTCATCAGAGTCAGATGCTTTGATTATTTGAAACTTTTGAATTGGTCAACAAGATAAATCCTTTGAACATTTTCTGCTCAAGTTGTCTGAAAAGTGCATGAGTGTAACTCGGGTTACAACTAGAGCCATCCATTCATAGGATTTAATGTTGTTAAGCATTTTTTGCTCAGTCTAGGACATCTAGGCTTCAAGCACTGTGCTGAGTAGGTAAGTTTGCCTTAGGCATTTTTTTTTTTTTTCTTTCTTTTCAGTATTGTCATTTTTATTGAAGACTGTATCTGGATAAGGGTTTTAGGTTTCAGCAAACTGTCCGCTGATTCCCTCAAAAATTTACTTGTGATGCGTTTCATCCATTAGGATTTCATCAGATTGGGGTTGTTGATGTGACTACACATGCACATCAACAAGAGATGCTGGTAGTTTAAAAAGTTTTTGGAAGAATTTTTTGCAAAATTTATCTATATTCTTTTTCTTTCCATCATCTTTGTTTTTAAATATCCCACATTGTGATAACAGAAAATCTACTAAGAATGGTGAAAGGCTATAAGAACCTGAACATAAATTTAATGTGACTGAACTAAGCACTTTCTAGACATTTTCATCTTAGTAAATTATTTTCTCTTTTAATTAGAGTAGCACTTTTTTATGTCAAAATTGTGGTCAGTTTCGTTATGTTGAACAACTAATGCATTTTGTGTTTTTTTTTAATGTCTTTTATATAGATGAATAGGGCTAGATTGCAAAAACTTATGAAACTACCAGCATCTCTTGTTCATGCACATGTAGTCACAACAACACCTACAAACACAGTTTGATGAAGTCTTAATGGATGAAACGCGTCACAAATTTTTTTCATTTTGTCTTACAATTTCCTAAATTCTTGATATGTAAAAATAGACATCATTATCTCATATATATGTGTATGCATTTCTATCAGAGGGGACCTTAATGCACATGCATGAAGAAAATCATGCAGGATTTCTCAGTCAACAGTGAGATTCCATTGAAATATTTTTGCCTTGCGGGATTCCACATTCAGGATGACCAAGTACAGATTCTTCACCTTTTGTACAAAGTACATTGAGTGGTGTGAGGGTCCAGTACACTATTTTGTTCCCTACATTGACACTCCATGGACAAGATGATTAAGGAGAGCACAATAAGGTGATCCAGAAAAGCGCACTTCTTTGTAAACAAGAGATACTGAAGGAAGTATTTTGAAGAGGACTAACACATTATTTTTTATTAATATTAAATGGCTGCACCCCTTGCGGACATACCTTGTACATATTTTATTTCCTCACCTGACAATCATAAATTAAGCAAATCATTAATAACTGTCTCTTTAATAAGCAAGGTAAGTCAGTCCTTCAGGTTTTATCTTAGAGCAAACAAAATAATAATGTAAGTAGCTAAAATACCTTCAGGTCTATACAAGTGAGAACTAAAACCACCTGATTGTTAGGTCATTTCTGTGTTTTTTTCTGTTTTTTTTATTTTTTTTTTTTATAAGAGAACTTCTTTTGTTACCCAAAAGTTCCAGCTAAAGATCTAGACTTAAGCAACCTTTTATAAAACAAACTTTTTTTTTTGAAAGTGTTATCTAGTATGTAACACAATGATCAGTAACTGCTTAGATTCAACCAAATAATTTACAGCTTTAAAATATTTCATTTTTCTTAAATTTTGCATTAAAACTTTCCTATAGGTTCCTTCTCACAAATAAGAAAAAAAAACCAAAAAAAAAAAACCCTGTCATCTGGCAAAATTTAAAAGGGATTGTACTACTGTGTTTTTTTAAATCAAGTTTTTGATCACCGATTGTAAACAAGAGTTTTATAATCTTTTATTTCGGTGTTTGGAAAATAAATGTATTTTTAGAATTAACTTTTATTCCTGAATTAGTGTATTTAAGCAGTGTTTAAATCAGTTAAAAGAGGAACCCTGAAGACAACAATTTACTCCTGCTTCAATAGTAAGGCTCATGAGACGGACAAGGTCAAAATGGGAGCTGATGTCCAAAACAACCTCAAGTCCATTATTAACTGGGGCAAAAGATGACTTGTTAATTTTAACACCTCTAAAACTAAACTTTTCTCCATTAATTATCTGAGAAAGACCTTGCTGCCTTCCATCAGCATGGCTGAGGCTATCCTCCAGCAATGTGACTTGTGCTCATGTTCTGATGATATGAAGCAGAAAGACTATATTGAATCCACTGTTAGGTCAGCTGCTAAGAAAGTCTGTTTACTATGTTGGGCGAGACAATTTTTCTCTCCAGAATCTATCTTACATATCTATGTCTACTATTCATCCATGCTGAGAATATTGCTGCAACATATAGTCTGGTACCCCTGGTATTTACCTTGAGCTCCTTGATAAGATCAAAGAATCAGTAATATTATTGGTCCTGATCTGGCAGCTCAGTTTCAGTCACTTTCCGACTGCGATAAGGTATCCTTTCTGTATTTTTCCTATAAAATATTTTCATGGTAATTGTTCAAATGAGCTCTTTGCTATGGCACCTAGACTTTATAAATTTAAAGGCAGCACTAGACTGGCATCAAGATCCTATCAATTTACAATTAAGCTGGCGAAATGTAGCTGTAAATTCTATGCTAACAATTTCTTTTCTCATACTTCTCACTTGTTGAACTCCTTTCTGGTTCAATGCTTTCCAACCAACTTTAATCTGCAAAAATTGAAATGCCTTATCAATCACTATCTACTGTCCACCTGATTACTTTCTTATCATTCTGTTCCTAATTCTTCCACACCCTGTAACTCCTTGTGTTTTAGTGGCACTACTGCCTTACTTGAGGGTGATTCCAATTAAAAAAAAAAAAAATAAATAAATAAAAATCTATACATTTCTACCATCAAGTTTGAGTGCCAAGAAATTTTTGAATGTAGTTTCTGCATTTTCTTCGCCACAGAATGTCTTTTGGCTTAAAAATTGTCAGGATGCTTAAAAAAGCGGTAAGGTGTGGGCAAGAGGTCATAGGAATATGGTGAATGTGACAAAGTCTTGCATCCCAAATCAGTGAGTTTCTGCAATGCTATCCTGGCAACATGCGACCAAGTATTGCCATGAAGCAGAATTGGAACTTGTTGATTAACCAGTGTCAGTCACATTTTGCTTAACTGAATGTGTATTTCATCCAGTTGCTGGCATTAAACTTTGGCATTGATGCTCTGGTTAGATTCCAGAAAGCTATAATGGATAATGCCAATGGTGGACCATCAGACAGTTATCATTTTGTTGGCGTATTTGTGTTCTACATCATGAAGCCATTGAGTCAATTATTTCCGATTGTGAAAAAGGATTCATTTCTCATCACAAGTCACTATTCAATTAAGAGGTAGATCATTCAAATTCCGCAGATGCAACATCAAAGACATTTTAAAACAATGAACTCTTTGACTTTCACTGAATTCATGTAGAATCCATTTATCAAGATTCTCCACCTTGTCAATTCTCTTGAGATGGTCAGATATTGTTGAAATGCTGACACCATTTGTTCAAGACATTTCTCTGAATTTGACGTCGGTTTTCTTTGACTAGTGTTTTCAGATGTTGATTGTCAATTGTAAATGGGCATCCTCTACCCCCCGGATCTTCAAGACTCATATCCCCACCTGCAGAACTTCAGAAACAGTTCCACAGTGTCTGATCACAAGTGGATCCTTCACCCCACCCCAACTAATGCTCTGTTAATGAGGACAGCAGTTTGAGAAGCATTCAGACCAAAACTTGAACTCATGCAAAAAAAGTAAACGCACCTCTTCTATTTTATGTTCAACATGACGAGTATATAATGCTTTAAGTTAAATTCTGAAAGAGATTGATATAAAATTATCAAAGAGGATACTTTAAATCCTTAAGAAGGAGTAATATAGTTTTATAATAATAAAAAATATTAGAACACAAATCGAACATTATTTTGTGAACAACCTAATAACTTAATTCTTCAGTGATATCTTGGCAAAACAAGAATCAATAACCATTAAGGGCAAGAATTTGACCGCAGCTGGTAATAGAGTGATAACTAATCTCCAGAAACAAAAAAAAAAAAAAAAAAAAAAAAAAAAAAAAAAAAAAAAAATCACAGATAAAAATACATGGCAACATGGTCAATTAAAATCTAGAATAACAAGACACTTCTAAAATGCTTGGTGATTAAATCAGTTATTCTTTTCAGTACATATATTTTTAAAACTCCTGCATAACTTGATGTTTCTCAATATAATAAACAGACATGTACATTAACACGCAGATTATAGTGTCTATTTTTGCTATCACTCATCACAATATTTTGACCATTGTGCCCTCTGGCCTTCATCAGGTAACCTTCAGAGGATTTCAAACTCACAGGGATAGTAACTGAGTTCAATCCCTGGGCCTGGCAGTGTGTACAGAACAAGCAATAACTGAGTAGTACTAAATAAAAACTAGACAAGATATCCGGGGAAATTGTCAGCAGAATGAGAAAAATTAACTGGGTGTAGATTAAATAAAGGGTTCAGTTTGAAATCCTCTGAAGGTTAACAAAATTGATCATCTGATAAAGGCTGGGGAGCACAATGGCAAAAACATTGTGATAACAAAGATGGTGACAATAGTCACCATGTAAATAATGACAGCTCATCCAATTAGAATTTATATTCATATTTCCTCACACTAATGACAACCATCAAAATAGTCGATAAGACTATTTTAAACAATTTACAATCTGAAATTTTTGAAAACTATATCCAGACAAAAACAATACTACAAACTGGGTTATTAAAATTCATCAAACTGGATTAGCATTGAAATAACAAATAATAGAGATAGACAATAGTTTGTAAACATTTAATCCTAAGCAAAAGCCGACATTAAAACTTTCCAGGGGGGGTGGGCATAAAAGAAAAAGAATAGGTTCATATATGTTCTGGGGGAAAAAAAGAAAAAAAAAAAAAAAAAAAGACACTTAAAAAGAGAAATTTAGTCATAGTTAAATTAACAGAATGAGAAAATCTTTCATTTTCACTTTAAAAGTTTATTAAATGAACTTATTGTTTGCTAGTTGTAATTTGTGCTGTTTGCTCACTGTTTAATTTCACGCATGTACACTGTTTCTTTTTGATATTGTCAACTGCACAGTATAGTAGGGTCAGTTGGGCACTGTCTGTGAGAAAACAAGCACCATGACACAATTCACTCTGCCAGAAATTTGCTATACTGCTTGGCATTCGTGCTAGAAGCTACAATACAAACATTTCAGAGCGTTTAGGCGTCAATCACAGTGCAGAGGATTTGGAAAGAGTTGGATATGTCTAAGGGTGATTACAAAGAAATGACAGCTCAGAAAACTCACTGATCGTTCTAATAAGAACTCCTGAATTTGTTGGTGAGGGCCTGAGACTCAATGTGGAGGCTTACATCAATTGCCTTGAGGAGTCAGTGCTGCCCTTGGTCAAGAGGGTTGCTGCTGGAAGACCCTATGTCTGGCAATAGGACTGCACCATGCCACACAAGCAGGAGAATCCAGTCATGACTGTCAAACAATTTCTGCAACCACATAACCCCTTACATCAGGCCACCTAACTTCCCAGACTGTAACTCCTCTTATTATGTATTGGGTGCAGTTGAGTGAGAGGCAAACAAAACTCTTTGTAATACCAAAGATGAACTGAAGGCAAGGATTATGGAAACATTCACCAACTTAAAGAGAGCATCCAGAAGAGTTGCAAAAGATTCCAAAGTCATCTTGAGGCCATGGTTGAAGTCTATGGTGATTTTATTGAATATATTTACTCATTATTGTTTAAAGATATTTTTGTGTAATTTTGGTAAATATATCTGTTAAAATGAGATGTCAGTGTTTCCTGACACCAGGAAAATGTCTCTAAAACAAAGAAATTAGGATAAAATTCCAAAGCATGGAACCCAAATGAGAAGACTAACTAAAATCAGCTATGTTGGAAGCCTCAATACTTTGTAATAAAATACATGGTCAAGACTATCCTTAGGTACACACCTTGAAAACCCCTCCTTTCTATGCAGAAAGGAAGCTACTGCCTTTCACATATATTGAACTCTCTAGTAAAAACAAAAACATATGCAAAACAGGTGGTGGACCAATCTTTTGGCAGTAATCCCAACATTGTCTACCATTGGTGACAATAGACGCTTTTACCAAACTCTAAAAGCTGAATAGTGTAGGAGATATTGGGACAGAAAGTGAAATATTGGGTTTAGGGGGGATCCATCTCTCCTTCCCTTACTTATGGGTTAAATAGCAGGGACTGGGTTCTTTTGCCTTGAGGTGACAACCAGTCTAGAAAGAAAACAGAATTCAAAACCAGCATGAAGAGAAATGGCCTCCATCAGGATACCTTGCCCAAGACATACCCACATATGGTATCCCCTAACAACCCTAATGGATTATGGGAGTAATGATAAATGATAGGACAAAAAAAAAAAAAAAAAAAAAAAAAAGAAAAGAAAAATGAAGCATATACCACTCTCACATACAAGATCCTGAGTACTTACAAAACAAAGATTAAACTGAATGGCACCCTCTTTTGTTAGAGAGAGAGAGAGAGAGAGAGAGAACAAAACAAAACAAAAACAAAACAAAACAAAAAAAAACAAAGGTTGTTCAGAAGAGAACTAAAATAAAAATAAATTAATGTTAGTCTGGTTTCTTAAATATTCCGTTGTGGCTAATGTGGCAAGACATGTTTATTCCGTAGTGATCTCATTAGTAGGAGTTGGATTTTTGTTCAAAAAGTTAAATATTTGCTGAAAGACAGATTTCAGGTCTTCCAAATTAAGTGATATATGGACAATAATAATCAAACTTATTGTCTGGTTTATACTCCTCCCTGGTCTTTTGAACAGGAGTAGAGCTTTATCCCGCGTTTCCTTTTAAGAATTTGGTTTCCAGATCCTTCAACTCTACTTCTAACATCTGCCAGAAATTTTATCCAGTAATGTTTCCTATTTTTTTTTTTCTTTCCCAGAAGGAGTAGATAGGTTTGTCTATCATCCAGTTCACACTTCTTCCTGCTCTTTTGAACAGGAGTAGAGGTTTATCCCTTGTTTCCTGTTTAGGATTGGGTTTCCGGTTCCTTTTAAAGTCTACTTCAACTTTATACTTCTAACATCTATGCCGAAACTCTGAAATGTTATTTATTTTCTTCCTTCAGTAGGAGTAGATAGATTCTTTGAACAGGAGTAGAAGTTTATCCTTTGTTTCCGGTTTAGGATTGGGTTTCCAGTTCCTTCTAAAGTCAGCTTCAATTCTTTACGTCCATTCCTTAATTAAATCTTGACATCTTCAAGTCTAGAATTAGCTGTTATCTTTTTTTCCCTGCAGAGCCCCAATAATTCCACTTCTTGTCCTTTCTGACACTAATACAACAACTCAACACAGTAACCCTCTACCTTGAGTGGGCCTTGGGCCTTGTATTGGGTGAACATTAGGAAAAAAAAAAAAAAAAAAAAAAAGTTAATCAACTTTTTTTTTTGTTTTTACAGCTTAACCTTTTGCAGGTTATTTAAAACTAGAAAATTTTAGACTGTAAGAATTTTTGACAATAATGATTTATTGATACAAGTCCTACTAATTAGCCCATAGCAGGGGGGGTGAGAAGAGGTGGATTCATTCTTTTCCCCAAGGGTATTTGCATTAAGTGAACTTAACGAACCCAAATGGAACATGGCTCCCCAATTTTCAAATCTGCATGAGTTAGTGGAGTTCATCTTGCAAGCTGTGTGCCCCAAAACATTTTAGTTTAACCATTATTACTATTTGTCTTATAACCAGTTTGCATATTCATATTAGCGACATCTTTAGAACAATTTTTTTTTTTATTATGAAAAATGAGAATTTTTTTCAGTTAAAAGTTCTCAATTGTTACTTTTAAATGTTATTAAGATCTAGCAAGTAACATCAACTAATAGACTTGAGTTAATCAACATTATAAGCTGCCTCAGACTGACTCATTTGTTTTCTATGGCTTATCAACCCTATACAGATTATTTAAAGCCAGAAAATATTTAGATTGTAAGAATTCTTTTTTTTTTTGAGAATGATTTAGTGGTACAAATCTCACTAATTAACCCAAGCTTACAGCCCTTGATATTCCCAAGGGGTCACCCATCTAGGTAGTGACCAAGCTCAGCGTTGCCTAACTCCGATGATCGTAAAGTTGCCCCAGAAAAACCTACGATAATACTAATAACAGTTTTATCATGTCACTATTATTAAAAATCAATATTGATATTTACAGAAAAGTGTTAAAAAAAAAAAAAAAAAAAAAAAAAAAAAAGAAAAACCCCAAAAAAAACAAAACAGACAAGGTCTGGATGGGAATCAATAAATTATTCTTAGGTAAAGTTATAAGCCAATAACAAAATCGAACAATAATTGCAGATTCATTTACAATGAACACTAGTTCTTTATCCACAAATATGAATTGAGTCCCTCCCAACCCCATTTTTTCACACTCGATAAACAGTTGCAATAATGTCCTTGCTTAAGGCATATCAATATTTCAATATCTTTTGAACTAACTTAATAGAAAAAAAAGGTTACAGTGAATAATTTATATACTAACAAAATCTTCTGTTGAAACTACAAATTGAGTAGGTGTTAAATTCTTGTGTTGCAAAAAAAATAAAATAAAATAAAAAAAATAAAATAAATATTGCACCAATATCAGATTAAGCCTTTATGATATAGGTTTCCTTACAAAATACATTAGAATCTGTGAGAGTCTTTTGTCCTAAAGTGAGAGAAGGAGTACTAATCATAGCTATGATATGAAGTAAGAGAAATTTTAACAGTAATCTTAAATCTGGCAAGTAACCAAGTGTTTCTTCTGTGAAAAGATCTGAAATAGAAAAGAATTGGTAGCACCATTTTTATCCAGTAAAGCAAAAATACATGTAACCTCCATTTGCTAATAATAACAGAGTTAATCAATACTAATTAACAGACTAGCATTAATATTTGCCTTTTACCATTGTTTTTTTTGTTTTTTTTAAAGTATAAAGAAAAAGTGTTCTTAATCATCACCAGCTAATAATGACTATTTAAGAAATTAAATGTTAAACTTAAAAGCAAAGTATATATATATATTACATGAATCATTCATACAAAAAACAGATATAGAAGTTAATGATTTAAATGGCGAGAATACATCTTCGCAAACAAATTTAATAAAGTACATTAACCCCAAACCTGTATATGAATGTTATGATCCCTGTTTATAAATTACAGTTGCATAAGGTCTTTTTTTTTTTTTTTTTTTTTTTTTTTTACAAGCTTTCATCTGTTCCTACAGACATCATCAGGCATGGAAATAGATTTGTTCTTGTTTTTTACTTCTCAGTAATAACAGAACACCGAAAATATAGATGTAATCCGAAAAATATTTTTAGAAATGTGTTATTGTTAATTGTAAGAAATTTTTTTGGAGTGTGCAGTCGCAACACTGAGGTTGAATTTTTAAATTTTAAGATTGTGAGTTTTTTTTTACTAATAGAATTCTTTTGTACTGTTAGGTTTTTCAGTCAATGTGGCATGAACTAAATTGTTCAATAAATACCGGAATGTCACAGTTATTATCCGAAAATTGCACGTTGGACCACATATTTGATATATATATATATATATATATATATATATATATTATACAAAGATTTTTGTATTGCTTAATATTAAAAAGCAATATCCTAATGACGTGAATGAAAATCAAATTGGAATGCTGCCACACAAAAAAAAAAAAAAAAAAAAAAAAAAAAAAAAAAAAGCAATATAAAGTTTTAGTTACAAAAATATTAAAAACAAAAAGGAACATCAGAACAAGAAAAAGTCGTAAACATAAATCACACCTCAAGAAAGCCGATAGTGATGCCATTCTTAAGAAATGCCAAAATGAAGAGGCGAGGGTTCAAAAATAAAATAAAAACAAAATCAATGGGTAAAGCATTATGGTGATAAACATTTTTTTGTGCCCAAAACTTTGAAATGGTTAACAAAATAACAAAAGTAACTTTATAACCTTATTCAACCCTTTACTCAAGAATGGTTACCAGAGCATTTAATAACATTAGCCTACGTGTTTGGAAGTAATACTTACTAATGTCTTGAGCATCTAAGATTAAAATACAAATCTTGTAAGCCATTGCTAGTGATTGTCCCTCCCAACCTCATACACAATAAATATATATATATATATATATATATATAATGGAGGCAGAGTGCAGTAATGGATAGTGGCGTGGCTTGGCTTGAGGAACTGGTGAGTTGTGTTCAAATACCAGTCAAGTTCATTACATTCACTTACATGCAAATACCCTTGGGAAAGGTATGAATCCATCTCTCCCCCACCTCTAGCCTTGGGTGGCTACCAGTCTAGGAAAAAGACAACTCAACCCTTGTGGCATACTATGTGCACCAATTCTCTGTATTAAGCTTTTCTGAAAAGTGTGAGTGGTTCTGTACATGCCTTCATCACTATAATTAAATCATATGTGAGTAGTCTGGCTGTTCAGTTTTAAGAAATGACTTCCTCTACCTTCATACATTGAAAACAATGAGAGAGTCCAGTAGTATATATATCTAAAAAATTAATACAAGTAAGAGGTTTGTCACTTAGCTGATTGCTGTTACCTTTGGCATCCCAACTCCAGAGTTTTGTAGACGGACACGTCCATCCACTCATCAGGGGGTATCAGCAATTGACTATTTATATTTCTCAATTTTTTTTTTTTTTATATGGACTTATCATTGGTGCAAGTTTTTTTTATATTTTATAAGTCAACTGCTGATAATCCCCCAGTGACAAGTAGACTGTGTCATTCCCAGAGGGTTCATCTATGAAAATATAGAGTTGGGATGCTAAAGGTAGCATCAATCAACTAAAAGAAATCTTTTATTTAAATTTTTATATTATATATATATATATATATATATATATATATACACACACACACACACACATACACACACATATAGGGTATCCATAAAGTCTTTACAATTCAAAAAATAAATGACAAAAGGCAATTAATGAGAAATCTTAATCAGATTTGCTCTTTGTACTCAGTAGTTATCAAAGTTTTTAATTTGCTATATCCTGTTGATGAAAGAGTTACTGTTAAATGAATTCCTAAAAAATGGCTAATCCTCAAGAAAAGGCACAATGAGTGCCATGATTTATTGAAACAAAATCAGATACACAGATTCAGTGAAACTACAGAATTAAGTATGGAAGAGATCCACTGTCATGTCCGTCAATAGATGCATGGCACAAGAAATTTATGGAGACAGAGACAATGTTGGATAAATGGAGAAGTGGACGACCAAGAGCATCTGAGGAAAACAATCATCTAAGTTTTTCAGTATTCTCCTACAAAGTGCACCCATACTGCTGCCACATTCAACAGTAGAAAAAGCCCTACACAAGAACTTACAATTGTACACTTATAAAAGTGCAGCTCTTGCAGCCACTCAAGCCAAATGATAAACCTTTGATGAAGCTATGCTACAGTGAACATGGCAAGAAATTGAGTATGTCTTGATATGGTTCATGCAACTAATGCTGCCCATATAGAGGTAGATTAGATCAGTTAAAGAAAAACTTTAATATCTCTTCATTGTGTAACAATTTCCACATATTTGTTTGTTCATTTGCTTTTGTAATACATTTTTTTAAATTGTAAAGAGACTTTATGGACACCATGTAGATATATTAAACCATAGTTTTTAATTACTAGACTAGAAATGAAACCTTTTGCTTAGATCAATCCCAAATTAGCCTCAATTTTTAGAAGAATAAATTAAAGCTTCCTTATTTATGCATATATATTTATCAACTCAATATGAATTAATCTTTTATTTATTTGAATACAAAACAATTTAACTATTAAAACTTCAAATGTCATTGATATTAATTCCTTATCCTTATTTAAATTCAATTAAAGTTTATATTCAGTTACATCGCCTAAAGGAATCCAAATTTCCCTTTCACTCTTAAAACAACAATACTAATGACTAGATAACTTGTAAGGGTTTATTTACCTGAACTAAACCATGAAAAGCTTTTCTGAATATGGGTTTCATTCAAATGTTCATACCATTTCCCAGAATTGCATGTAGTATCATTAAAGGTCAAATTACATCTCGATTCATATTCTTGGCCATGGCACAATTTGGTGGTACCAGATTACGTTTATTTTTGTTTTTTTTTATAAGCAACAAAATTTGAATTTTTATTTTGTAATAATAAATAAAAATTATATATTATATACTGTGTGGCCAAAAAGAAACATCCAATTTCTATCCAATCGCAGAATCCAGTTCAATCTTTAATTTCATTAAAAATATGATAGATAATTGTTTGCCTGGTCTCATTTCACAACAATACCCAACATTTTTATCACTGGAATTTTAAAAGTTTGAAAAGATAGTATACCAATGTATGTGCGTAGGCCTAAATAAATTATACACTTACCCACCCCCACCCACTAATGCAGGTTCCAAATACATATGGTTTTAGTAAGAAAATCCCAAACAAAAACTGACAACTCACCTTTATTTGGCAAAGTTGAATGAATAGTGAAAATGATTTCACTAGCATAAAATATGTAAAGGGAAAGAAATCTGAATAAAATTATCCATTTTAAAACACACACACACACACACAAAAGAAAGAAAACAGAAATCCCCATAATCTTAGGCCACAATTTTGTTTGTGAAGTTACAAATTTAACATTTGCCTTACATAATAAAATTGCAATGAACACTAGCAAACAACCTTAGGAGGAGGAGAGGTTCAATGAGTTAAGGGTTAAATAGTTTGTGTTGCAGCAAATCAATCCATGAAAAGAACACTAGAAAATTTACAAATGAAAACGATTAAACATTAGTAAAGTTTCAATAAAATATTACCTGGTTCTGTTTTGGAAAAAAAATAAAAGATAAACTGATACCTTTAATAGAAAACGAAACAAAAACAAAAAATCTGATTTTTGACAATAAAAATAAATTCTAATCACTTGATCTTTATAAATTTCTATAATAAAACATGTGGAATAGATCAGCCATTCAATGAATCCTTAAATCTCAAACTGCTTGTTCTATGATGTTTGAATCATTTTACCTATTTAATAAATCTATGTACAATTCTATTAATGTCATTGAATAAAATCAATATTTCAAATATAAGCATATGCAAATACACAAATAGAGGCATTTACATTTAAACACATATCCATGAGTTATATAGGTTTGCAAAGTTGAAGCAACCTTCTTTCATGGGTAGCCTGTATTAATGAAGAAACAATGACATGATTGATAACTGTGACTATCAAACATGGAGAAAAGCAAGACAAGAGGAAAAATATGGCATGCATCAACTCAAACTAAAACAATAGCACATGCAATCAATATATGCAGCCCTGCATCACCAGCTTACAAAAACTGATAAAGAAAAAAAAATATAAATACATTCAATACTGAAATAAGAAAGATTAAAATATTTTTTAATAACATTGGTCATTGGCACACTGTGACATGTCAGCTGTCATTTGTCAAGTGGATCTAGGGCATTTTTTTTTTTTTTTTTTTTTTTTTTTTTTTTTTAAATAATCATAGATATGCCAATTCTCTTTTCCAGAAATGTCTTGTAGGGAATGACACATTTTTATTATTTAGTATTGTCTAATACTAATAAGAAAAATCATGTAGAGGGGAGAAAAAAGTAGGGACTGGGATGTTCATAGTTAAATAAACCACACACTATTGAAGAGGATTTATTGGATATTCTAAAAACTATTCAGTTCATCCTAAAAGGTACATATATATCTCAAGTAGGTTTTTATTTACCCTCATGACATAAGCTTGCCCCCACCCTCACTCAACAATAATTCACAACCTTATTAACAAAATTTATTACTTACCTTTATGGGGGAGAAAAAAATGATTGGGGCAGGGGTGGAACTAAAGTCTATAACAAAAAAAAAAAATAAATAAATATCAACTAGAGTAGAATATTTACTACAGGGTTTTGTACGAAAAAATAAAACTTACCTTTATTTTTTCTTTTAATAGGGATGAGCTAAACACTCATAACAGGAGACAACTACAAGTAATATACGTGCTTACTTACTTAATATACAGTTCCTGATGTTAAAAATGGCAATCTAGAAAAAAAAAAACTGGGTCCTAAAATGCTAGGTCCCAAATGTCTGAAACGTAAAGGACATTTACCCTATTTCCCAAATAAAAACCCAACAGGACATTTAAAAAAATAAATAAATACATAAATAAATTTAAAAAAAGAAAAAAAAAAAAAAAAAAATATGCAGATCCACTACAACGACCAATGTTAACAAGATTTCAAAACAAGCAATAGACAAAAGCAATTTATGATTGTATTTGCCAGAAGGTAACTATTCAACCAGATGATTTTTTTTTTTGTTTTTTTACATCAAGGATAGACAAAATTAGATATGAATTTTCAAGGCTTAATTCTATCAGCAAATAAAAAATAAAATGAATTTAAAAATCAAATCTTTGGATTTTGTTTTTATATAAAATTCTAAATAAAGTTGGAAATGGAAATTATCTTGCAGATTCTCCATCTTAATTTCACCATCATTTTTTTTTTTTTTTTTTTTTTTCATATTAAAAAAAAAATAAATAAAATAAAAATAAGACTACATGATGTATTCTGAGATCTTCAAATCCAGCTCCATTGATGCCACCAACATCATTCGTCAGGAGGGGACCAGATTCTTTGGAGAAGAACACAAAAGTACACATTTATAATGAAGTTGTGGAGAGAAGAAGGAAAAAAAAAAAAAAAAAAAAAAAAAAAAAAAAAAAAAGAAGCCATCATCACCACCACTGCCACCATGAGCATCAACACATCATCTGAGATGATATGAATACATAGCAATATGAAGTGCAAAGTAGAGAAGTAGGAGATAAGAGGGAGGAGGAGGAGGAGGAGTTGCAGCTGTTTCAGCCCAACTTACATACCAAAGGTGGAAGCAGAGAACTGGCTGAAGAAAAGGTCTGAAAAAAGCAGCACATCATAAGTGAAACAAATAGTACAAGCAACAATGGCTGTTATCAAATTATGGGACGAAGAACAGGACATGGCACCAGGAGATTGGGGAGCCAGAAGTTAGATAACTATCAAAAGATATGGGGGCTTTTAATCAGTTTGGAAAGATGGGTATTTGTTTGTGTATGGTCATAGGTGCAGCCATGTTGGAGAGATGATTGTGTGTATTTGAAAAAAGAGAAAAATAAGGGATAATATTTTTTTTTATTTTTATTTTTTTTAAGTAGTTAATGGGAACAAGTGACAATACAAGCAGGTTTTTAAGATGCAATATTCAAAAACATTTACAAACAAAAAGGGAGAGATTGAGAAAACATTTGTTTGTCCTTTTATCAATATATTAAAATAAAATGAGAGACTTGTTTTTTTGAGAGAAACTATCAACCAATTTATATTTATAGCCAAAGACAATCTATTAAAGTTAGCAAGTGAAAAGTGAAAGGTTGAAAAAGAATTTGGTCATGACTCATACAAGGAATTTTTTTGGAGGGGGGGGAGAGGAAATACTTTAGTTACTGCTTACACCTGTCCAAAAATGATAGTTAATTACCCTTATGAGGGAAGGGTATCATCAGAATTTTGAAACAGAGAACTTGTAAGATTGTTCAACACAGCAGTTCACTCAAGTCAAAAGATAAAAGATAAATTTTTTAAAGCTTTAAACCAAAACAAAAGAAATATCAAACAAAAAAGAATAAATATTCAGGATTAATTCAAAACTTTATAGTTTAATTACATAAATAGATTTTATATGTTTGTTCAGACTTTTGGGAAGTGAGTCAGACCAAGAAACTCTTGTCAATGAAAGTTTTGACTTAGAAAATATTTAGTGTCTTAAAAAAAAAAAAATTTTAAAAAATAATCTTTAAACAAAATAAATTTTTCTTTCTGTGTGATGCTTTTAAAAAGACATTTGAGAATTCTAACCAGCAGGTTTGATGATATCACATTTGTTGATGAACAAGACAATTGATGTTTGTTTAGAAGAACCAGACAGAATACAAAACCAAAATGTCAGAACCAAATAATGTTAGCAAATTTAAAAAGATGATTCATTTTTCAAAACTTAAAAAAAAAAAAATCCTTGCCTTTAAAATACAGACAATAATTTATTATAATGAATTAGCATAATTTAATAAATGTACAAAACAGAATATTTCTATTGACCACATAAAACTATTTGTAAGAATTGACATTTTTTTTTACTAAGATTTGAAGGGGGGGAGTATTCAATTTCTACCCGGAACTATAAGAAAATACAGTGTGTACGCAGACATACACCTAATAAAAATATCCATATTATTTTGGATTCCATAATGGTCTAATACATATTCTATAATTGCCAAGGCTGATTTATAAGATAACACACTGACATGATTGCATTTGGTGCTGCCAGTGGATAGAATGAAAAAGCTGCCACTAAAGACCAATTCTATCGAAGCAAGGATAACTAGCAACAACTGTTTGAATTCCAAGACTTGTAGAAAATTTCCTCTGCTACTGCTACTACTGCTGTTGTCTCCATGTCTAAAGCAGATACCAGTTGAACATTCTGCTATAAAGATGAGTCAGTTCACTTTCCATTATCTATTCCAAGATGGGGGAATAGAAAAAGAGAGAAATCAAACAGTGGTTGTGTAAAACTACTTTAACAGTCAACAGTTTTTAACAGAAAATATTTACCACCACAATTTGTTATTGTTTTGGTCGTGATACTTTTAGTGAAAATAGAAGTAACAATAAAATAAAGGCCACTTGCTGATACCAGCCATATAAGGCTCTGAAATTTTTTTTTCTTTTCCTTATTGCAGCTTTAGTTACAAAGAGGTAAGAAGTCTACAAGAAGGTAGACCTGATGCAAGTATATCACAAAAGGAATTTGAAATCTGGCCAATCTCTTACTTCCTGGTTATGCTAGTCAAAAAAAAAAAAAAAAAAAAAAAAAAAAAAAAATAGGAGGGGAAGAAAAAAAAACAACAAAAACACTGGTTACGTCAAACAAGATTTCCAAATTAAAATGTTAAAAAATATTGCTGTAGAAAATATTAGTTTTCAATGACAGTACCAAACCAAAGAAAAGAGGTCATCAATAATCAATATATTAAGAAAATAAAAATCAAATACCAAAAGGGACACAGTAGCCAATTTGGAAAGCAGAACAACCAGAATTCAGTTTTGTCTGCCGAAATTTGTAGGATAAAATGTCTAAACCAAAATACAGCAAGCAGATTTTACAAAAAGTAAAGTTAGTTATTAACAGGAGTCAGGTTTTTTTTGGGGGCTTTGAGGTTAAAAAATAAAATGGGACAGTAAGAGAATGTAATGTGATTGATTTTGACTCAATATAAAGAATGCATTTATAATGAAAAGTTCTGATCTTTCAGAAAAACCTTGCCCCTTATTTTGCATTTCTATTTTTATTCAATCCCCTGTTAATAAGCAACATATTTCAGTGAAAATACATGCACATACTATGCAGGTAAACTTTGTAATAATGAAGAGAGACTTCCAATGGTTTGTAAATTCATTCTTTTAGGAGAGTCATACAATTCAAATCCGTTCTATATTAAAAATGCTAAGTGTAATAGAACTTTGAGACACTACTTAAAATGTTCAAAATAGATTCTACATGCCTTTCCACTATCTTAATTGGTTGACTAAACATTTCAGCCATTGTATCCTCCACCCTTCTTTAGATGTCACTTCTCCTAAATTTTTTTTTCAGGATTAATTTAATTCATGAGGGTAGATAGTTCTCAGGCCACTTTCTATACTTAAAAGAAATCTCACCCCCATCCCAAAGTTAATACTTTTTTTCTCCCATTGAACTAGAATATTCAAAAAAATTTTTTTTGTATTATCAGATCCAGGATTTTAATTTAAAACTACCAGAAAACCAGACTGGTTTTAATCTACTAACCCATATGTCTCTTAACAACCCAACAATGTCATTTTGCAGCTATAAACCTAATTTTTGCACTCAGGTAGTGAAATTTCCTGTCTTCCCTTTCTTAATAAGAGGCTCTCAAATGGAGTTTATTTCTGTGCTAGGTCTACTGAGCAGGTTGTGCAGATTCTTTTAATGGTCAGCTATGCCTATTCCCTTATAGAATATTAATTTACTTTAATACATTATGCTTGAATATTAGCAATTTGTACTAATGCTCTTGAAAACAACTATTTTCCTCTAGTTAGGAGTTAAATAGCAGTGCAGACTGGGCTCTCTTGCACTGGGTCGCAGTCTATAAGGAAAACTGAATCCAACGCTCAAATTAAGGACAACTGGGCTCATTAACCTTAAAAGGACAACTGAATTTAAAATCAGCACAAGGAGTGATCAGTTTCACCTTAGATACAGTTACACCTATAATACACATGATGCTTTATGGACCATGGAACTTGTGAATTTGAGATGAAAAGAGAAACAAGTGAAAATCTAATAATACTTAATTTCCCAGGATAATACATAGTTCTCAAAAGCATCATTCTTATTAAGAAGAACCATGATACTTAGAATACAGAATGAATACTCACAGATAATAGCAAAGAGAACTATATATTTATTTTGTTATCTTTTTTTCTTTTTTTTTTTTTAGCCAGATAAACCAATGCTTCTGTTTAGCCCTTGAATTGGAATCTACAATTAGAGAAAGTTTTTGTTTTCTCAGTAGCATTTTTCTATTAATTCCAAAAAGCTTTGAAATCAATGTGACATTTTCATAAATACTTAACATTGAAAATTCAATTTTTCCAACTTATTTAAATCAATTTTTTACATTAGAATTTCTTTTTAGAATAGATAAATCTCAATCAACTTAATTGGAAATCTGAATAAAATTGGCAACATCAATGTAGAGTGGATTAAAAATCCTGATCCAAGAAATGAAGGGATTCTTGTCATTCTCAAGATTTACTTCATTGTTACAATACTTATCTGCTAACAATGAGACTCCTGTAACCAAGTTAAATGCTCCCCCACCACTTATCCAACCACAAAGTGACTTCATCAAGACTTCTAGAAATATCTATCTACATGATAAGCAACAAGCTAAAGGCTTGGATTTTATTTTTCAATCATCTCAGTGTCCAGTAATGGTTAGTGAACTAGTCTGGTTAAGTCTTGCTACTAAATAGGGAATTTGATACTCACTAGGTGCTCCATATTTGTGGTCTTGTACCAACTTAAGCTAAGGATGATATAATAACTGGAGCTCCATTTTCCAACAAGAAAGAAGTTCAGTTTTAGCTAAAGGAGTAGGGAGAAAAAAATGTCATCTTTATTCTTATTTTATAAAAAAAATTTTAAAGTCTCTAAACACAAACCCTGCTTTAAAATGAAAGCCTAAAAAAAAAAGTTCAAACAGGGGAAATATCTGCTATATTTATATAAAGAAAACTATTCAATAATTCATCATTAAAAGCTTATCTTTCATGTTAAGTATAAAAGCAGTTTAATTTAACAGGTTCTAGTCAAAAATGTAGTAGTGTACTGACAGAGCCTAAGGGTGCTTTACATTACCAAGTTAAAAGAAGATTGATTTTTTTTTTTTTTTTTTTACAATGCATTATTTGTTCCCACTTCCCTTCAAGGAAAAAAAATAATTGGAAATGTATACACATTGAAACGTCTGTTATATAGATTGATGTGTAACCCTTAGAAATAAATTATGGACAAATGTAGTGACAAATCAATTAGAAAATACTATGAAAAATAATAACATTAAAAATCTAAAACAGATTTTGCTTTGAGACTATAAAGCTAAGAAACAATTTTCAGACATTCAAAGAAAGCCTTTTGCTAATGTTTAAGATCATATGAGAGAGATAAACAAAAAACAGAAGAAAATACATTTCTTCCATAAAGAAAAAAAATCTAACAGAGAATAAACTGCAAAATCATATTTATTTCTGCTTAATTTTCCTCCTATACATATTTTCTGTATTAACAACTGAATATATTTTAGAGATTATAAAAATAAAAGTCTCACAGAAAATTGCAGTTTGACAATATTTTTTTATTCTAAAATATAGTTTCCCTTTTTCATTTATGCATAAGAAAAAAAAAAAGTTTAATCAGTTTATGTGTGTATAAAATTTTTCTATAGGCTTATTAAATTCTTTTGTTTGCAGTCTTGACTAAATTTTCTCTAAATTATAAGCAATATTTAAGAAAGCATTAAAATTTGGTAAATCAACTTCCCAGAAGAGAAAACAAATACAGATTATAATAATTCCAAACAAATTCAAAGTACAATTCAAAAATTATATATATATTTCTTTAATTCTCTCAAAAAGGCAACTGAATGCTTAGTCCTTTTGGTAAACCATCTTTGAAAATGGATGAAAATTACTCAATTTTGAGTTTAAAAAAAACTTAAATTTAATAAAATAAACACTCTAATAATAATAATAATAAAAAGGAGTAATAATGGAGTAATTCTGTCCATGTTGACAGACTGACAAATTTGTCTTGTTTATTTATTGGGAAGAGATCAAGTGCATTTTCAGAATCTGGCACGAACAAATATTATGCATCTAAACCATCATAAATGAGAGCATCTAGTAAGAAAATGATGCTTTTTAAGTGACACATGGAATTTTAGAGCCTGACACTTAAAGTATTCTTAAAAAGAATTTCCAGAGTTAAAGAGGAGAAAGAAATTAATAGTGGAAAATGAAACAAACCTAATATAGTCTGGTTTAAACAAATTCTTGATAATGACAAAAGCAGAAAGAGAAAAAAAAAAAAAAATCATTAAAAATCATGCTGAATATTTAGTAATGAAAACTAAAGATTGTTCACCTGTTTTTCTTTGAAATATTAATATATTATTTTATTCACATACAAGTAATCCTATTGTAAAGTAAACTTTGTATTGATTTTTCTGATGATGTAACTTATCAATCTCAAAATATTTATCTCCTTGGACAAGAAATTCTTATTCTAGTTTAATATTCACTTCCTTATTATCTAAAATTATTTCCACAGAGCAAGACACTTTTTGTGTTAGCATCTTTCTAGCTAAAAAAAAAAAAAAAAAATTATATATATATATAAAATCTAACTATTAATCACATAAGATTTCCATATTTAAATATTTTATTATAATTATTTATTCTAAGTTAGGAAAGAGTTAAAAATGAGAGGGACTTAAAATATTCAAAAGAATTAATATTGTTAAAGATTAAATAGAAACATTTCAAGAGGAGGAGGAGGAGGGTAAAAAGAAGGACAAACAATTGTTAGGTGAACAAAATCCATGCATCAATCTCGGGAGATTTTCATGAATCAGGCAAGAATATCTGAAAATAAGAACACGGACAAACAATAAACAGTTAATAATTTTCAGGTTTGAGATTTTCACTTGTTCCCATTCACTGTTTTTTAAAGAGATTAAAACAAATGCACAGTAGTTTTGCGTATTGTCTCTTACGTTTTTTTGTTTTTTTTTAAGGGGCGGGGTTGTAAAATTGCACCAGAGATATTTTGAATCAGATAATTTTTTTTTTTTTTTTTTTGTCCACATGTCAAGAGAAAACAGTTCCATGTTCAGGATGTCACGTCACTTCTTTTCAAGTCAGTCAGAAATTTATCAAAGTTTAAAACTGCCGAGACAGGTCTGTACTTTTGCATCATTCTGTCTTAAATTCATTATGTAGCAGGGTAAATTATTTACTCCCCTGCCCCACATATCTGTAGTGTATTTTATACACATGTGCACATACATACATACATACATACACACATACATACATACCTCTGAAGGAAAATTTTCAGTTGCTCATTAAAAATAGCTTCACTTGAATCACATACATGATTACTTAGATATGACAAGTAAAAAGAAAGAAGTGGACACTGAAGTCAACACCCAGAGGTGACAGTGTTTCATGCTAGAGACAACCATCAAGCCTGACGATTGTTTTTAGCAGGAAACAGACAGTAGCCTCTGAGTGTTGTCTTCAATGTCCACTTACACCCTATTCCCGATATTAAGCACTTCAACCCATACATATAGCATATCTTAAAACTATATTTTATCAACATAGATATGCAAGTTGTTTTATAAGAATCACTTAATACAAAATAGAAGGTTGTTAAAAAATATATGTGAGACTATTATTATGCAATGAAATGTTTACAATAAGAACTTGAAGAATACAAAGTAGATGTGTGTAGATTGGTCACATTAAAGATACATCAGAATTACTTATCAAATATTGAAAGTTTTAATTGATGTATACAAATGAATGGTACATAAAACAAAGAGAAAGGATTGAAGAAAGAATATCTTCATAGCATCCACAGAAAGGATACAAGTCATGAAGTACATTAGAGCAGCCTCTGACATCATTATAAATTAAAGACATCACTCAGTTTAGCTCTCTAATGTTTTAAATGTTGACAACTTCATAAGAAACCAAGTTAGATTGAAATTTTTAAAAATGTCAGATCAAATATCAAAGCTCTTCAAAAGCAATAATGATTTAAATATTTATTTTAGTAAGAGATCTGAAAGAAAAAAAAAAAAAAAAAAAAATGTCTTTCAGGATGAAAATTGGACTAAACAAAAGTTTAATGAATAACAGTGTTAAGTAGTCTTGGCAGTTGTAAACAATTGCATTCACGTCAGTCTCAAATGATTAAATAGATTCTATAGCAAATATTGTTGATCCATGAACCCATGTCAATTTAAAAATTTATAGATTGCATTTCAATCAAATTTACTCATTGAAAATTTTAACAAACATGTATTTTAGTTTTGGTTACTTTCAGAAACTTAAATGGAAACAGTGAATAATAATGTTACAGAGGCAAGGAAATTATCGAGCGAGAATATTCTCTCTTCACATTCCAGCAGATTCAATCTGAGCACAATAGCTTTTAAATATACAAAGCCATGCCAGTAAGTGAGAACTAGTAAGGAGACAATCCATGCACTATTCAGTTGAGTTTCCATTTTCTTGGTTTTTTTTTTTGTTTGCCTTAACAGGTTAAAAAATAAAATAAATATAAAATAAAGATTCTTCTTAAACAATCAAAAATTTTAATTTAATTTTTCAGAAAATAAAAAAAAAAAAAATAAAATAATAGCGCAATAAATAGATAAATAGGCAACAACTATGAGCCAAGCATGTTAAATTTGTTGTTGCTTGAAACAATCTGAAAAGTGTGCGGAGTTGTCTTACAAAAAGGGGTGTGGAGGAAGGGTGAAAATATCTTACAATAAATAAACAGAACAGCGGTCGCAAAAAGAAAAATAAATAAATAAATAAAATAAAACTGTTCAAAAGACAAAAACCTCCCCACAAAAAATTAGCCATAAAAGTTCATGAATGAATCTGCTAAAATCTATCAAGCAAAGAAAGTCCCCCCCCCCACTTACATTCAAACATTATCTTCCAAAACTAGATATTTCTAACAGAATGACCATCTTTCAGGAAAGTTCTACTTTAAAAAAAGCAGGATTCATAAAAAAAATTTTTTAAATTAAAAAAAAAAAAAAAAAAAAAAAAACTATCCTAGAAATAATTTTTTTTTCTCTTTCAAAAACCAAAGAACAAATCTTTAATGAACATTTCATCAGCACCAAATGATTTTTACAAAATAAAATATATTTTTCATCAAGTTTCAAACTTAATTGCTTCACCTAAACATCACATTCTTTAACATTTTTTTTCTATATTTAGCAATTAAAGAAAATTATTTAGCATAACAATGAAAGACTATTGAATTTAGTTTGTACTAAACTAAAAATCTGTACTCTAATTTCCTAAAAGTTGATATTAATGATAAAAAAAAAAAAAAAAAAAAAAAAAAAGTTTGCGACATCTTATAGACTTATTAAAATATAAGTTGATAGGAATATTCAATTCAGTTTTTGTTTTTTTTATACTGAAAGCAATTTCTGACAAATTAAAAATTAAGAAATCTTTTTTAGTAATCAAAATAAGAAAATTTCAGTCATTCTAACCATTTTTTTTTTTTTTTTTTTTTTTTTTTGACCAATTCTCTTGTTTTATTGTTTTGTGACATTTTAGTTTCTGTACATTTTGATCTTCCTCATTGGTGGGGGGGGGCCATAATTTCTTCATGTAGAGATCATCTTTTAAAAGTGAAACCTTGTTTTGTGAGAGCAATTACATTCAGAGTGACATTGTGTTTTTTGGTTTTTTGGGGTTTTTTTGTAATTTCAAATCTACCATTTCTTTTCTGATCAATGTCTCCCATATATTATTGCTATCTATACTTGGTCTGTTCATCACATGATTTTTTTTTGTATCGTCATAATACATGAGAGACACTGATCAAATAAGTGTTGATGTTAGATTTGGAATTTAAAAAAAAAAGTTAAAAACTAAAACCTATGTCCAGGGGAAAAAAGTCAATGTTCAGCAGCTAAAATGTAATGAGAAGGCAGCAAAAACAAGAGAATTAGTTTGGGGAGGAGAAACAGCAAAACAAAAGCTGCATCACCTTGCTAGATTGAAATTCTCGCAGGCCTTATCAGCTGACAACTTCTAAGCATTCTTAATTAAATGTTTACAAATTACGTGTTTTCTAATTATCATAATGCAGAATTTAAAAAACAAATATTCGTTACATAGAGGAATTGAAAACATGACATTTATTCTATTCAAAACCATCATTACAAATTATTTTTTTTTGTTTTTTTTAAAGAAATCTTAAAATATAAATATTGTTAAAATTTTATCTTTTAGTTCTTTCAATGCTATAGAGAGCAATCCTTGACTTAGGCACACAAAAAGAGTTTAATCAGAAATAAAATAAATGTAAATCCTTTCATTACTAAAACTGCAGATAGGAATTTAGAAACTTATCTCAACAAAGACAATCCTATATTCAGTTTTTTTTTTTTTTTTAACTAAAGCCAAATAGTCAAAATTTTTCATACACAACCAATTTGAATAAAAGACTAAAATAAATTTTTATAGATAATTTGCATGGCTTTGATGGGGAAAAGAATAGTTTATATGAATTCTATGAGTACTTTAGTCCAATAAAGGGGGATTAAGGAAATGTAAGTAATCAATTATTGTAACTTGATCCCTTCTAATCCTCTGTTACTCTTGCCAATTGCATATCAAACTCTTAATTTCCTCCATGTGAATAAATCCAAAATCAAATTGCTGAGAGATTCATATGCTTGAGAGAAGAGTCTTCTATTCAGTCTGCCATTAAAAATGACTTTTCCCCCTAAATACAAATATTTCAAATGATTATTTAAAGTTAAAGTCTAATTTTTACATTTCAATATAAAAACCAAATATACTGAAAAGGATTTCCAAAGATCAGATAAAATAACACAACCTAACATTCTTTAGCATCAACCAGTGAAGAAATCGTTTTATGGATTTGAATCCCTCACCAATCAGTTTTAAAATCCAAGGGAGGTAAGTCATATTAACCATAACTCATATTCTAAAACTAGTTAAATTGTATCCAGTCATTCGCAAGAGGGTAAGGAGCAAAATTTCAACCTATGTTAGCTGCTCTCTAGATGTGAAAATAACAGCATTTGCCATACCAAAGTCCTAAATTCCAACATCTCTCCTACATGACTCATTCTTCAGGTTATTTGATATTTCTAAGCTTTTGACTCGCCAATACCAAAAGCAAAGCATATAAAATGCTAATACCTAAAAAATTGGAGCTAAGTAATTCAGCCTGAAGTTGGTATATAGATAAAAAATTCACTAATAAGAAAAAGAAAAAGCTTTCTATTCTAATGACTTAATCAGAAATAACATTTAGGATATTTTGCATCTTATAAAAGTTAATCTGATAAGAAAATTTTGAAGTAAAATTGGAATTGCAGGGGGGGGGGAAAGAAAGAAAAAAAAGAAAGAAAATTTTTAAAATTTCAAAGTAAATAAACTTAAGAGCTGATCCAATGATCAATCTTTAAATTCAGCCCAAAAGGATTAAGATGGATCCCAGTAAGTTGTATATTACAAATAATGGCTATAAAAAGGAAAAAAAAAAATCATAAATATAGAAGCTGTTGAAGCAGAAATTGTTCATGATTGAACTATAAAATGCCAGACAAGCATGAGTCGCAGTGCGTTGTGCGCATTATGAGAACAGTTGTAGCTGACGGATGGCATACAACCCAATATCCGATCAGTATCAGCTAGGTCGACCGTGATTAGGAAGTATGATGCTGAAAGACCTGAAACCTCTAATGATCCTCAGCTAAAAACATCACTGATGATATGCACCAAACCAATGCATTTTACAATATATATATATATATATATATATATATATATATATATATATATATATAAAAACAGTGTCTAGGATAGTTAATATTCCAAGATCCTGAAAGGGTGGGGGTGGGGGTCTATGAGATGAATTAAATAAGACTCAAAATTATGTTGATTACAAACCAGTTTTTATTTGTGCCTTCTTTCTTACAAGTTATAAAGCAACTTTTACACAAAACAAAGAACTGGTGAAAATGCCTTCATAAAAACTATGTATCTGCACCAGACCATCATAATATTGCTATACACATATGTAAGGATACTAAGCTAGGAATCCTTAAATACAGCTTCTGCTGAAGAGATAAGAGAAAGAATATTAGGATTTCACTAGCAATTTTTGTTAGAAATTCTTGGGCCAAGTGTAACCTTAAGAATATATCCTTGTTATTTATACCCTACTGTATAGGTTGGCATAAAAGACAAGCTTTTAACCCCCACCCCACCCCACCCCAAAATAAAAGAGGTAGTAATATAAAATATGAACCTTAAATCCTTTGGTAGTTAATTTACAATATCTTGCCACCTTTTCACAATGATGTTGAACAAAAATACCAGTGTATGTGTGCATCAACAAGTCATTTAAAAAATCACAATTGAGAACAGTGGAATTAGTGAGGAAAAGTTATTCAGGCTATCGTAACAGCCTACTGAAAACATCACCTACCAAATGAGGTATTGTAGATTGCAGTAGTTAATTGATAATAACTTTCACACCATTTTTTCATTAGAATTTGAGTGAAAAGAAAGTATATGCTTACTGAACTTATTTAATAAATTCAATACAGTTTAATGATATGATTGGGGAGGGGGGGGCTTGTTTGGTAAATATAGCCAAAAAAATTGAGGGGTGGGGTCATCTTATACATCCAGTACACCAGCCTATATGGTACTTGTACCTTTTCATATAATAGCATTTATTAGTAATTCTACAGATATTGCCGTATTTTTTGTACTTATTAACACCAGATCTTTAACTCTTCAGAATTCTATTTTCTCATTGATAAAGTATTAAGAATATTTAGCACAGGTCTTACTTGGGTTCTTGAATGGAGCTGATGACATACCACACCGCATTTAAAAATAGTCACACACATACACACCATTCAGGTATTGTCGATTCCTTATGAGCCAACAAAGAGGCACTCAGCCACAGTTGTAGATTAAACAAATTAAGTGATGACCTTTTTAATCAGTTAATGCACCCCCCCGCAAAAACACAGCATTTAAAAAAAAGCAAAAAACAAAAACACAACAAAGCCTCCAGAAACAAAAATTACTGACTAGATGTACCGTGCAACCCTTAAATATGAAGACTTTAGCAAGATCAATAGTTAAGCAAAAGCAAGTTGAAAATGATAAAGTTATCAAGAATTGCTCAAGAAATAAAAGATAGGAAAAAAGAAAGAGAGATAGAAAAATTTCATTGCAAACAAAAGACAAAGGCAGAGGAAAAAGTGAGATTTCAATATCCTTGAGGCATTTTCCTCTGACTAAAACTGTTTTACATATAGAAGAGAAGAGAGTTCTTGAGAAGTTCTAAGAATTCCTGAACAAGAAGAATACAATCCAATCTTTATGCGCCATTTCAGGAACAATTTAAGAGTTCAAAAAATAAATGAAAAAAATGGAAATGATTTAAAAAAGAGTGATAAGGAACCGATTTAAGTGAACAGTAAGCAAAATGGTGGATAATGAGTGAGACACAGAAATAAAGAGCATGAAGAGAAGGGGAGGCGATAAAAAATTATGTGTGCATGTGTATGTTGCAAGCTCAATATGCTTCAGTTCAAAGCAGATCAAAAGAGCTTGGGAACAGACATTAAATGATTGCAGCTGCTGAACAGAAATTGATGCAGCATGGAGAAGGAAGAAAATAAAAGTGATAGAACATAGGTAACAGTACGTAGTAAAAAGAAACAACAACGGAACCAACTCACTTGAGTGTTATTAACTCCCACAATTGTTATAAGTAATAAAAAAAAAAAATATCATGCACACAGATAGAAAAGGCTGTTTAAATGCTAGTCCCTTTCTATTTGTATGTTTCTTCACAAATACCCAAATGTACAGAAAAAAAAACAAAAAAAAACATCTAGTTAAGAAGACAACAAACCAGCAAGATTATAAGGGGATGCTGAAAAGTTCCCAGCCCAACTCACTTCCTAAAACCTGACCGTATATCAGAAGTATTTTTGGAATTCCTTCTTGGTGAGGCAGAGAACTTTTCATTGTCCCACTTTTTATCCTTTACAACTCTTGTCCAGTGCAAGGGTTCAAATCTTAAATTTCTGTATTTAGTTTAAAAGCCATATTTGAAGATATTCAAGGAACCAACTAACTTTGTTGTCCAATCTATTTGTCTAATCCCAGGAATAAAAACTAATAAAAAATAAAATTAACAATAAATTTCTCAATATGCCAACAGAAACAATAGCAACTATAGATTCTAATTGCCATTCATTTTCAAATATAAAAATCTTATAATATTCACTTTGTGGTCCACCAACAAGAGACATCATGGCTCTAGTAATGCCAAAACATTGCAATAATGAAGCAATCTGCTATCAGAAAATAGTAAACAATTTACTGGTGGCAAATTTGATCTTCATTGGTCACACAATCATTATGGCCCTAAACCAGTATTAAACTAAGACTAGTAAATATCAATTTAGTCATAATACTTCTATGGTAAAAAGAAATTATTTTAATCAAGGGCAAACTGGTATCAATCAGAAGTAATGAAATCAATTGAAACCAATCTTTGATGGAATTGTTCAGAGATTTAAATTTGGATAAAATTTAGTCTGTATCATTTTACAGCAGCATCTCATAAATCGAATGTCATTTTTTTTTTTTTATTAAATAGCTGAAAGCAGATTCAATATCCAATCAGTAATCAGACATTTGAGAGATTATATTCACATAGAAAAAAAGACTTAGTTTTATGAAAGTAGTCTTTGTCAGAGCCAAATCCGCCTACAAATACAATACAACAGTGATTGTTCAGCAAATTGAAGTTCCTATGTGAATTTTTTTGAGCTAATATAAAGTTAAAAAAAAAAAACCAAAAACAAAAAAAAAAACGTATTGTTCATTAGAGACAGACAATTGTTAAAATAAATAAGTTGGTTGGTTGGGTTTTATGGCATATCAACCACTGTTTAAAATAAATAAGCATAAAAATTGTTTACAGAGTTATGAAAGTGACATCTTGAAATATGTTAAAATTTGATTCAGACAAAAGTATGAATAGATATAAAACTAAGTTAATCACTAAACAATTCTTTTCTCTTTTAGAAAAGTATCTAAAGTCAACTCAAACTGAAATTAACACTTTGATTAAAAAAAGAAAAAAGTTTTGAACTACTGAAAATAAAATGGAGACTAGATAATACATTATCAGAAATTACTGGGTCTCTAGAAAGTAAGAACTATAACCTCAACACCTGGTGTAGAAAACTCAAGAAACAGTAACCTTTGATAAGAGACTTGATTATTTGCTAAATAAACAAAATGAACTCTTAAGCCAAACAAAATCAGATAATCAGAGCAACAAATGAAAAAAAAAAAAAAAAAAAAAAAAATAATAATAATAAAGTTTTAAAATGGTATTGACATTGAAAGTTCATAAAAATGTATCAGGCTTATGAGAAACAAAAGCTGTTGCTCATTACAATAGACACAAGTATGTTCACATGAACAATGGTGACATATGAGGATAAAAGCCGTTATATAGTTAATCAGAACTAATTTAAATCACCCAGTGGGTTATTAGACTAATACACGTGTACAATCATAAAGTGTATAAAAAAATTTTTTTTAGAAAATATTCCAAACTTGAGTTTACTCTTCAAAATTATATATATATATATATATATATATATATATATATATATATATATAAATTCCCTAAAATAACGCAAAACAAGAAATGTGGAAAAGGCAAAGCGAATGTCTCACCTATTTGTATGGGCAAATCAAGAGCATCTGAATTTTCAGTCTCAGTATCTAAATCCATCCTTCAATTGGACAATCTTATTGAAGACAAATGTGAAGAGTGAACGTTGAAGAAGCCAAGTTCATGTATTATTGCCTTTAACACTGGCAACTACTAAATTGACAGGAGCCGAGACAACCCAATAATCATTGTGTTACTTTCAGATAAAAATATCTTGTGCTCTCTTGTCCTTTAAAGTCATTACAAATTCAATTATCTCATTAGGCACATCACTCAGCCCTGTAGAGTTTTAGATTAAAACTAAATAAGTAATAAAGTCATAATACCTGGCAGGAAACAAATTTTCAAATACTAAAATAATTACCTGATTAGCTATAATGACTAAAAAATTCCCTGTTTTCGTGTCGTTTTATTTCCTTCCTTTCTATCATTGCTCTTGTCTTTTCTTTCCTAAGAGACATTTTCTCTTAATTACTTTTATTCTCAGCAACTTGCTCGTTCTTTAATCACAGACAACAATGTGAAATGTCTCCTGTTCAACAACCATCCCTTCACCTACATTTTGTTTTTCATGCACTAAACTTCCCCAAAACTAGATGAGATCACAAACTAAATATATCAATTTCATCAACTAATTCTGATTCAACCAATTTAGAAAGCAAGATCCAACAGTGCTTGAAAGTTCTGCTTCACGATTCAAATTTGCCAAATTTATTATAAATCCTATGCAGAAGCCATATGCAACAAAAATCAAATTAAAGAAAAAGAAAAAAAGTCCTTAACACAAGAATCCGAATTTACTATTCAGGAAGCTTAACAGGTTTGCTTTTTAAAACTTAAATTTTATAAAATTGTAAGAATACCACAAATTAAAAAAAAAAAAAAAGAAATATTCAAAAACTAGGCTACAATATTTTTTTTGCAGCAATGCCTACATTTTACATTAACTATTCCTAATTTTTGATGTTTTTGAGATGACCCAATTCTAAAGAATTTTTACAAGTGCCAAAATCTTTTTTCTTAACACAAAGAATATATCAACGACTAAGTTTAGATCAGAGGTTCTCAACCAGTGGGGTATCCCCCTCCTAGGGGAGAATTTCAAGGTTTCAAGGGGGAGGGGTAATTGGGGGTGCACAGATTGAAAGTTAACATTTTGAGTCTACCAAACTCCCCAAGGCAGTACAACCTGCAATGTGCATCCATCTGTGCAACTGAGGTCACCACAGTGTTTCCTTTACACTAGTTTGTGTTTTTTGCCAAAACAAAAATAATCCAGGTAGATGTATATGTATTAATAGGGAAAAGAATGAAGATTTTAAATAATATATGCATATTATTTGGAATGCACCTTTTGAGTTGAACAATCTTGGAAAAGTGGGAGGTGGTGACATCTTGAATTTTGGTGAAAAGAGTGCATGGGGCAAAATAAGTTGAGAACCACTGGTCTACATCATCAATTCCCATTTAATAGTATACCAACAGATTAGAGAGACTACCAAAATGAACACAAACCACAGTTAAGAAGTAAAAAAAAAAAAAAAAAGAAAGAAAGAAAAAAAGAATTACTGAATCCAAAACTTTTAAAACCATATCAATGAATGTTTCTTCAGACTTTCATCTTTAGAATTCTATTGCGTGATCAAAGCAAGTAATTATCTACATACTAAAAATGAAAACTGAAATTGAATACTGTACGGGCCATCAGTTATGCTATGCACAATACATTCAGCATAAAATAACGGCTTATAAACCACAGCAAGAAACTGAATATAACAGATCACCATGTGACAGGTATAAGAGGAAATATTTGTAAAATGCATTGAACTAAATATTTTACTTAAATGATTAAGAATTAATTAGTGCTATCATTCTAGTAATAATTGTAAAGTAGAGAGCCCAAGAAAAAGGGAAATATTTTATTTAGATATTCAATTGTCATTTTAACTTAAAATGCTCAGAGATTGACGAAAAACCTAAACAACAATCATAAGAAATCATTTCAAATTGTGAAAGACTCTCCCCAAGCAGAAACAGTTAATACTACCAAAGACAAAAAAGGGGAAACTGCTTTAGAGAATCCCACAACATCATGAGAAGATAGAAAAAGTACTGTTGCAAGTTGTACAATCATTCTGTCAAAGAAAACCTGATATCATCCTAGCAGTCCACAAATATCTTGGCTCCATTATCAGTGAAAAGGGCTCCAGAATAGAAATAATTTCAAGAGGAACACAATGGCAGTTGTTGAAAACTTAAAAACCATCTGAAAAGAGAAGAACACATGCCTTAAATCAAAGATTAGACTTGTGTGCATAGGACTTCTCAATATGTTTTGTACATCTGTGAATCTTGGACATTAATAGCAGAATTACAGTGAAGAATCCAAACATTAGAAATGAAATACTACCAAACCATCCTTAGCATCTATATAGATGGCATCACAAATGAATGTGTGTTAGACATCATCAGACAAGAAACAGACTTGTTGGAAGTCAACATATCCACCATCAAGAAGAGGATGTCAAAACAGTATTAACATACAATAGCCAACAATCTTCTCCATTGCCACCCTTCAATGCACCAATGTAGACAAAAGAGGCAGACAGAGGGGAAAAAATGGACTGACAACATCATCAAGTGGCCTGGAAGATCATTTACAGAGACATTGGTATGCAACCAAGACATGGGAGGAACTGATCAGGTGTTCAGCAACTACACCTAGTTATGGGAGAAATGATGATTATGATGATACTTAATGTACATGGTTCAGTCAAAAGTGATATTTGTTCTTTAATTCCAACAGATTTAATGATAAAGGCATATAAGGCATGCTAAAATGGACACAAGTTTCAGGTTTCTACATCTTATCTTTCATTCTCAATTGTGGTATTCAACCTTTGAATGAAAGCAAGCATATGCACACTTCATAGAAGCTTCTTGGCAGCTTTCTTAGTCATGTGCAAATTGCTTCATTCATTTCATTAGGGCAGAATCATTGTCTTTTGAGTACCTTATTTACAGTCCTAACAGACAAAAATCTGACAGTACCAGGTCAGGGTCGTAAAGTAGACAAGATTGTCCAGCCACGCACTATGTTTTGTCTGGTTTGTAAGCTGCTGTGAGGTCATCCATGACCATGTGGCAAAAGCAGATCAAGAATCTGTGATGGCCTAGCTCAAAGAAGCCTTGCTCAGAGATTTGATAATGTGCTCACATACAAGTCCGAATTGAGAATGCTGCCATTGGGCATGAACTAATAGCATCTTCTCATCCCAAAACAGCAGTCAGGACCTCCTCTGCTAAGCATGCTGCCTTAAACCCCTTTCTTTCTGGCCGTGTCTTGATGGCACCACCCAACTGATCTTTTCCTCATTGTAGTCAATCTAGATCATCTCTTGTGATTATATGTGCACATGCCCTTGGGGAAGGTATGAATCTCTTCTCTCTCCAGCTATGAGTAAATAGCAGGACAGGCTGGGCTCTATAGCCTTGGTTGGCAACCAGTCTAGGAGAAATAAAACTGGTCTAGAGAGAGTTGGGTTCTATCAGGCTATCTTGCCCAAGGCACACTACTGTTGCTACAGGTTCAGTACATGTGGTGCACCTAATGGGTTACAGGATTAATGATTTATATTGAAGCCTGCCAGCATTTTGTTTTGCACAGATCTTTGAATAATCAAGAGACTGTCTTAAACTACAGGCACTACTATTGCTCACTTGAAGGCTTTCAGTGTTTTGCAATAGTGATTCTTTTTTTTTTTTGCCAGCTGTAATGAAAGCATCAGCTTGTTTGGCCGTGTCCTCATTCACACAACAGCAGACCTGCCCCTGTGAATCCTATCACTAAAGAAAGTTTCTACTTTCTCTCTAGGACTGCCATTAACTCTGACACATCTACTTACATCAAGTGCAGCCTTATAAACTTTCACTAAACCCCTCTGAATGTTTTCATCATGTTTACCTACCAAAAATAGAAATTCTATGATAGCTTTCTGTGCCCAGAGAAGTAACCCATTTTGAAAGAGGATTATGTGTAGGAAAAGATAAAGTAATTCTTCTGGGCACTTTATGGCTTACGGCTTTAAAAAAAAATTCCAATACCAGAAAATTAAATTACAATGGGGGATTACTTTTTGGCCAATTTTCAAAACAATTTGAGATGGCCAGTTGTCATAGAATATGTTACAAATTTGAACAGTTTTTGAATTCCTCTCAGGAGTCAAGATAACATTTTAAAGCAAGCAAATAAATCTTGGAAGAGTTTATCAGGAAAAGACTCAGACTCACATTTCAATCTTATCAGATAAAACTAATCCAAAAAAGCCATTATAGCACTGAAGGAAGAGATATTGCCAAAAGAATAAATGTAACAATATAGGCCAAAGTGTACATTTCTACTTAAATTTACATACTTCATTTGAATTTAAAAGTTATGAATACAAATTCCAAAATCAAAAGTTTGTCAAATAATAGTCACATCTATTATTTAGTTTTAATAACAGAAATCTCTTATATTCAAACATTTTGCTATGTTGATTTTTCTCTGGAGTTATAATTAGGTCAAGGATAATTTTTGAAAAGACACTTAAAGATTAGTAATAAACAGTTTCAAGATTAAGAGATAAGCAGAGAGCCAAGATCAATCTTAAATTTTATCTTAAGGATTATTCAAATAAGATTTGCTTGAGAGAAAAACAGGGGTAACATTTTTTCAAGAGTTGTTTTAATTACTGATCTTATTCTAAGATACTCTTGAAACGTTAACAGTTCATTTCAAAATTACGGGATTTTCTTTTTAAGAAATGATTGTTGTAAGCATACAATAGATAAATTAGAATCTGATTATAACTTGAATTTAGATTTAAGTCATTTTAGAGCAGTAAATTTGCACAAATCCATTTCTGGTTGTCAAAACGATCATAGTCTCTTGAAACCAGATAATTACAACAGTTTTTTTATGACTTATTGTGTAGGTCATTATGCAGCAACCAAATGACAAGATTATGAATGACTAGAATCTTAGATTTACTGTTATGATTACAAGGGAGTATTGAACAAGGGATTAAAGGTTGTTTTTTTTTTTCCTTTCTAGAAAGCAATCATTATTTAGGAAGCTGATTGGTACTATCGTGTGTTAGTCAAACATAACTGCATCAATGCTTTTAGGGAAGATTTTGGAATTCTTTCTATAAGGTTTAAAAAATCTATTCAAAAACTTCTGTCCTGAAAGGGAATTCATGTCAAAAGCACCTGTTATTTTTAAGTCAAGAAAATACCTATAGAGTGAACATAAATTATATTTCTAAATTTTTATCATTTATAAGAGAAAAAAAAAATCCCAATTTCTAATATAAAATCAAGATAAAAACTTCATTTTGCATATGAAACTGTTGCATCTCTAAAATTTTATAACTTGACAGGTTTTAAATTGTTGTTTATCTATCAAACAACATGTCATTGTAGCTGTGATCTTCATATAGCTGGTATATTCTTTAGTATTACAAGGTTCACAAAACTATCAAAAGAAAATTCAATTTATGATTAAATTAAGGAGGGGTGGGGCTTGTTTTATCCACAACCAAATTTAATGCAGTTCTGTTTGCAACAATTTGGCACTGATCCAATTGGAGACCTCATCAATCCATTAAGATAAGCAAGAATTTACTTTTTCAGTTGCAACCCTAAAAGAAATTTGGAAAATAATCAAATAGAGATATTTATGTTTAGCAGACAGCACACCCAGTATTAATTATAAAATTATTTTGTGTAAGAGAGTTAAAAGTGAAGATATTTACAAATTCAATATTTTACAATTTGTTTTTCTTAAAACAAAATCTAACATTTGTACCTTATATGTATACAATATAGAATAACAACTTTCTGAACTTGAAACACTTAACTCTGCTTCCCTGCTATTTCTATACAATGGTCTTAAAATAGATAAGTTTGAGAAGTTCAAAAGTTAGTGACTCAATTGAGTTAAGCCAGTTGAAATAGAAGCCAGGTTACAGAAATAGCCGTGCTCTTAAAATTCTCAGTAAAGAATAACTTAAATGTTTTTACCTGTTTGCAGTTAATTCACAAGAGATGGCAAATGTTATAAAGGATAAAATAAGACAACTTGTCTATGGAAAGCATAGAGAACAAAAGTCAACTTTTTGAATTTGAAGATGGGAATATTCAAAGAAAAGAAAGATAAAAGGAAATATTTTAAATAACAAGTAAATGTAAATCCATTCAGCAAAATATGTAGATTTTTGGTTGTTTAAGTGCCAAACAGTACAAAAACAACCAAGACAAAGAAAAAAAAGGTGGGGGTCAGATGTCAGGGTGGTGGTTGATTTGAAAAATAAATCCAATCATCTCAATGCTGTTAAAAGTATCAAATCAATAGTTTGTCATTGAAGAGCAACAGCCGAGAAGGTCAGATGGAGATTCTTTGAAAGAATGAGAACTGAATATGAGAAAGTTTAAACCTTTTTATACAGACAGATGTTCTGATCTTTTTAGGGAGAGAATTATACAGATGCTACTAAATTCCGTGGCCAAATAGGAAAACATATCTTACATTTGTCAGATAAAAACTTAAATTTTATGAATCGGAAATAGAAAATTGTAATATGCATTTAAGCCAATTAGAACACCAAGGTAGTCAACTTTGGAAATGGTGGCTAAATATTGAAGAGATTTATAATAGACAAAAATAGGTTAACATGAGAAAAGGCATCCAGTTAAAAAAAACAAAAAAAACAAAAGCATCATTAGAAAACTATTAAAATTAGGCTAAGTTTCATTGGAATAATGTCTGAACATTGAATAACGAAAAATAAAATATTTTTATATACCATTTTAAATAGTCTTTGTAATTTTGCTTCAGTATATAGAAAGAAAAAATAAATTGGTTGCTGTAAACTCCCACAAGTTTAATCTAAGAATGCAAGATAAATAAAAATTAAATAAAACAAAGAACTTATTTATTGAATTGACGTCCTATAAATGCATCTAGAAAATTCATAAAGGATTCAAATACAAGAAACTTGAAAACACGTTTTTGCTAAATATACCTTCTTATAAAGAGATTCATTATAGTAAAATAAAAAACTGAAATATTAGCCTTGTGTTGTGACTAAAAACATGACGCATTCCAGGCTACAAAACCACAATTTTGACAGTACAATTTTTTTTTTTTTATATCAGCACCAACAATACAGAAACCAAATGCTAGTTTTGTACCCAAGAAACCTAAATTTTTTTTTTTTTTTTTTTTTTGGCTATTGTTGTGTATAAAGCCTCACCAAGAGGACCATTCAAAACAAGCACACCTGTGAAGAAATGATGATGAGGATAGCAATAATGACGACGATGACACTAGCAACAGCAATACGCCAGACTTTCTGAGACAACATAGAATAAGCACTATATTGAAATCATATAGAACAAAGAAAAACAAGCGAGACAACAACAGCATATTTTTGCATGCTGGCAGCCAATTTGATCACATAGACAATTATTGTGATTAACAAACTCATGTACATGTCACACCAGGTAACACTTTGAATGTAAATTTACTTTTCTTTGCATGAAAATAAATTGTATCTATTAGAAAAGAAAAAGGAAACTGAAAGATACCTTTAAGTAAATAAAAAGAAAAAAAATCTTACTGATGCTACCAATTATAAACATTCTGGAACTAAAGCATAAATAAAAAGCTTGGTTGGATTCTATTTGATCAGAAGTAAAATATCATGTTAGGTTTTGTTAACTCTTACATCTTAGAGAGTTGTAGAACTAGAGTGTAATTTAACATAAGATGGAGAGAGAGAGAGAAATAAAATTGGCATCTGTGTTAAGACAACTACAGACCAAGATAGTGATAGAGAAAGGACAAGAAATACCAAAAAGGTATCAGGTGAGCTAATCCAATTTCCAGTTATCCAACTATTAAATAAGAAGGCAATTTGCTCTTGACCCAGGATATAATTTTTCTTAAGTACTTATAACAGTTTTCAGGTAAGACAATCCAAGATAGAAGAGAAATAAGATATTTACCATGGAAACTGAAGGGGTGAGAAATAAATTAGACATACAACAAATCAACATCTTGCAAACTAATCAAATAAGCACATTGTGATTTGATTAACGGATTTACATCACAAAATTCTACCTGTCCATTATATTAAACACTTTTTTTTTGCATTCTTCAATTGTACAGTAAATTATGCCTGAGCTTTAATCACCAGTTTGGTTTAATGTGATTCAATGACAGGGGATAAGAATGCAATTCCTAAGCATATAGAAATGACAACAGAAAATTAATGTTATAAAAAGCTAAGCAATGAAATACCCACCCTCATCTAAGATGGTTGCAAACATTGTGAATATATATATATATATATATATATATATATATACACACACACAGCTGAGAGCAATAAACCAATCTTTTACTGAAATCCAACCCAAATATTGGGGTGGGAGGATTTTAAACAAAACCACAACTCTTCAAAATGTTTATTCTTTAGAAATATTGCAAAGTCACCACAACTAAATATAAAAGAGACTAAATCCTTGAAAATGTTACAGGTAAAGCAAATTATGTTGGTACCTAAAAGGTCAAGACAAAATTAATGCAGGTTAAAACATGGATATTAAAATAATCAATAGGTAAATGCTTATATCAATACAATATTGTTTTTACAAATATATGAATCTTTTTGTGGTAGTGGGAATGTTAAAATAATTTAAGTCTATGAGTAAAAGAATTGCCAATTTGTGAATGAACTATCTGAAGCCATTTTTATATGCTCCAAATCATTCAGAATTAATGTAAGCTGATCTATCATATATTAAAGTTTAGTTAACAAGGAGTCCAAATAGAAGAGAGAGAAAGAGAGAAGATTGTGTTGCACCAATTACTGAAGTGAGAAGGACCTGCTTATCTTGAATATCAGCAAAGATTGGTTTTATAAAGTCAGATGAGAATGAAGCTTTGATAAGTGTGAAAGACATCAGCAAAGTATCTGAATACAAAATCAATACCCAGAGTTAAATCTATTCTGAATAAGCAATGAGAACAGAATTTAAAATCTGGGGCATTAAATACTTCCTCTGTCTCAAAACAGGAAATGATATGGGAAAAAGAGGATAAAATTCAATCAGCATCAAAACTAGGAATCAAGTCTTTATTTTATTATCTTAAAAAAAAAAAAAAAAAAAAAGATCCATGTATAAAACATCTGCTCAAGACATTTTAAACAGTTTACAAAAAGAAGTTAAAATTTAACTGCCTTAACTTGATTATGTTACTGATACTTCAAATGATATTGCATGGTACAATATAGTTGTTCATTTAAACCTCAACCAATTTCTATTTTGTGTGTCTAGTGACTAATCTAGACAATATTGATCAGATTTCTGCTTGTGTATGTGCGTTACTGTAAGCCAGCAAAAACAGCACATTGTAACAAGATTTTTATTAGAGCAATACAGATACAATACTCAAATGCCAGTCCAACTCAATGTAATGGTGTAGTGTCTGTGCTCATGCACAGCTTAATAATGATCAGATTTTTGCTTGTATTAATTTTTAAAATATATTTTCAGTGTAGAAAATTAAAATTTTCATTTCTTTTCCATCCAAATTTTCACACTTTAAGAAAAAATGATAAAACATTGGACACCTGCCAATTAGGGATTAACCTTTAACATACTGGAGGTGATTTTGCTTGCAAAGCAAAAATTTCATCCTGCCCCTGCAAGTGACTCAAATGAATGAATAGTGTTTGAATTTTACAGTTGTGCTGTCATATCCTGCTATGGCAACAGAAAATGACCATGACTGAAACTAAGTAGTGCAGTAGAAGAGCCTTGAAAAACAATGCAATGGAAAATAAAGTAGTGAATAATGCAGAGTGTTAAAGGTTAATAGGCATACAAATAAAACTAACTTTCAAATCTAGTTAGAATTTGGCTAATTACAGAGTAGTTCCCCTTATTTTCAAATAGGAAGTGATTTGATATCAAAGTTAAGGGAAGCCTTTAGTTTTTAGTTTAACCACAAGTATCTTTAGTTTTGTTTTTTTTAAATTCCCACTTAGATTGAAGTTATAAAAATGTATTTCCTTAAGAAAGTTTTTTTTTTAAATGTCTTTGGTAACAGCAAAAATTTAATAAAAAAAAAAAAAAAAAAAAAAAAAATCAAACCGAAATTTATGTATGTCACCTTTTTGTTTAGTAAAAAATATTTCATTAGTAGATATTTTTTTTTGAAAAAAATCCCAGTTATTTGAAATAGTAAAATTTGATCACATAAACCGAAACGGTTTTAGCCTTAGCACTTGTCACTTTGTGTGAGGTTTTAACCTCACACAAGTGACAAACAAGTGCTAATTTAGTATTTTTCTTTTCTTGCAAAGCTGAATGAATAAATTAACACTTAGAGGCTTATGAAAAAAAATATTACTTCAAAAAAACATACAAATCCCAATTTTCGCTTATAAACGAAACTCATTTTTAATAAACTAAGATCGAAATGGAATAGTTGCTTTAATAAAAAAACAAACAAACCTGTTCCTTTCCATTGATTATGTTAAGCAATTTTTAGACTAGCTGCTAGAGAGCGTGAAAATGGGGGGGGGGAGATCTTTCTGAAAGTAAAGCCCTATTCCTTGCAAATATCAACAACAAAAATCTTTAAGATTTTATGGTGCAAATAAAGTAAACTGACATAATAATTAACATAGCTGCTTTTCTAATGGATTTGTGTTTATTATTATTATTAGCAATGTTATATATGTTAATGTGTAGAGTAGACACAAGTGTAGCCTTCTTGCTATATTGTGTAGCAGTAGCAGGGTTTTTCATATCTCGTCATTTCTCACCAAGTCCAACCAAAGCCAGTGAAATAAACAGTAAACACCCAATCAATAATAAATCAATAAAACAAACGACTACTCAACTGCAACATTTAATTATTTAAAAATAATTCGATTACTATATTTTACTTTCGGCAATCGAAAAAAAGTAATGAGCATTCCTCCTTTTATGTTCAGTTTTAGTCTAGACCACACCAAGTACTTACATCAAAAATAATTTATGTCTGTTAAATTGACATCGGATCTCTTTGTGAGTCATATAATTCAGTATGACTTTTTAAAAAGCTGAAAACATCCTAAGTTCCAAAAAATATTAATACAAATTACGTGAAAAAAGGTTATTATTATTGAACTACAACCAAATTAATTTACTTCATCTTTAAACAATATAAGAAGGATTGGTGCTTAATTGCAGACAAAAAATCCTGTCAACTTTCATTAACTCACATAGCAAGTGATGCTAATTAATGCTAAAATTAGATTTAATTGCGCCATACCAATCTCAACATTAAAAACGTGCCGGAAGAAAATGTCTTTGCAATAAAAAGCGAGACATTGTCAAGAACGAATTCTTTTCCTCAGTTCCTGCTTTCCCGGATTTAAAAAATAAATATAATTCTTAAAATAATATTGTTTCAAACAGGGAAAACCTCATTCATTTTCTAGTGTTCAATGGTTACTAAGAGGAATTTTTTTAAAATTTTATTCTTATGCATTTTGATAGTTGTGGTGTTTTTGCCTGACACTTGACACGACATTTCTGGACATTTTTTTTTTAATCAACCACTGACTGAAAAACGTGTGTCAATTTGTTTTTTCTCTTTACTTTCTATTCTATGAACAAAAATAGTTTTTACTTTTTAGTATTGAATCAAAAATAGTTGTGGTTTTCTTTTTCTGAATAAAAATTATTCGTTATCATTATTGCAATGTTTGTGTCACCAACTTTACAAAATATCTTCAGTTTTAAAACCAGTTTTTAATTTCTTAGCGACACAAAAAAAATTAGTTTGTCGTAATGTGGTTCTCCATTATTTACACTGATAGTCGTATTTAAATAGCAATTTAAATTTGAATTAATAAAACTAAAAGTAAACTGCTGAAGTATGCAGTTGGTAAAGAAATATGCTTTTCTGTCCCAAAAAAACATTTTAATGTAAACCTACGGGGCAGAGAGATGTTGGTCAAGAAATGGGTAGACAAAAAAAAAACACGATGACGACTAAGTTCGAATTACAAAAAACGTTTTAAATAGAATTGATATAAAATAACAATTATTAATTAACAAAACTTCAAGCTTTAAAATTTTTAAAATTCTATAAAACAGCTATATGAAAAGACGAATACAAACACTCCTTTAAAAAGAACCGGTTTTTAATAATTGACATAGCAAAAAAGAAAATCCAACCTGTAGGTAGGTAGAGACACTGACTTTTTTGGAAGGTAAGAAAAAAAAAAATGCATTGCAGGATTTTGTTTTATGCAATAATCCACAAAACTTAGAAATAATAGGATTCTGCCTAATACTGTGGTAATTGCAAAAATTAATCCTTCTAAAAAGAGAATTAAGGACATATTTTTGTCGTTCACGGGTCGAATTAATCAATCTCTTTGCAAAAAGAATTGTTAAGCAAGGTGAAAATTACTCATTTATTATTACGCACGCCAGTCTGAAACATTATGACGATGGATTAACAAACATACAGTAGCTTAAGCATCTTTAAGCTTAAAAGATTTTTTAAAATTACGCGATGTAAAATTTTGTCTCCACAGCAATAATAGATAAATAAAAAAACATTGAAATTAAAAATGCAATAAATACATTTCTTTTCAGCATCTCCGCTAACGATATTTTACTGTAATTTAGAAATATTCAAATGATTTATCTTCCTACAAAAAAAAAAAATCCTTCTTTCACCGAACAGCTGAGTAAATTGTCTCCATTTTTAAGGGAAAAACGCGGGAGAAAGACAAAAGGGAAACCTGAACATAAGTTTGAACTAGAAAGACAATCGAATTAATAATTGATAATTATATGCTCCAAATATACTTTGATAGAATAAATTATTAATTATCTGTAAAGCTAAAGCAGGAAATTTAGTCTATATTTCGACTAAAAACTAAAACATCTAATGAAGAGTAAAATAAAATTTGAAAAAAAATTGTAACATCAAGTCCTAAAAATTATTAAATGAAATTATTTTTAAACAATGAGTGAAATTTGGAAGTTTTGGAGGGTTGTTTTGTTTCTTTTCTTTTTTTTGGGGGGGGGGGTGATTAAAAAAAAAGAATAATTTCAAAACAATTTGATTTTTAATTGTTTTTTTGTTTGTTTTTTTTTTTTGCTGTTATTCGACAGTTGAATTAAAACAAACATTAAAAAGAAAGAAAATGAGGTAAATTCATTTTTATGAGAAAATAATACTGATTGGGTTTTAAATTACTCAAGATTCAAGAAGCCTTTCTCAATTGTTGAATTAAATTAATAAAAACAGAAAAAGACATTATTAAAAAAAGACAAAAAACTAAGTGATAAAATATAAATTAGTTTTTTTTCCCTGGATAACAAAAATTTAAAGATTAATGACTTAACTATAACTAGCGACTAAAAGTTCAATTTTATTTTTTTTAGTTTTAAAAGAGATAATGAATTTAAGAACCTAATTGATTGAGCCAAGTAACAAAGAGGAAAAAATAATTATAATAATGAATGGAAAGGCGAAAAAGAAAAAAACGAGAACAAGGGAAAGAATTTATAATTACTGCTGGTTTTGTAATTCAATCATTATTTTATATAGAAAATAAATATTAGTTGTGGAGATAAACGTATTGAAAAAAATTAAAAAGAAACAAAAATATTACTAAGTCTCAACATCAAAGATTAATTAGGATAATAATTATTAATGAAAACTTCGAGATTTCTATTGGGATTTAAAAAAAGGTGAAACTTAAAAATGCCAATAACTCTTTATAGAAATCTAAAAAGCAAAGCCTAAAATAAGAAATGAATAATAATTATATTGTAAAAGTAAAAATTAACGTAAAGCCCTTAAAAAAACCTTTTGGATTGATTCATTCATTTCGTACAGGGAAAATTAAAAAAAAAAAAAAAAAAAAAAAAAAAAAAAAAACAACCATTGCCGCTGACGGAAAGTAAATTCAAGAACAGCCGACAACTACAAGACACAAAAAGCCATTGAAAATAAAATAGTCAAGATAAGAGAAATTTTTAAAAAGAAATACGAAAAAATAATGTGTAAAAAAAAAAAAAAAAAAAAAAAAAAAGAGAGAAGGAAGAAAACAACAACATGCAAAAAAAGCACACTTTTCAGATTGCAACAACAAATTTGAAGAAGGGTAGCGCCAAATAATGTCGAATAATAAAAAGATTCACAATTAAGAAGAAGCAATAGAAACAAAAAGGCTGCTGAGAAGAGAGAAAAATTAATAATAGTATGTAAAAATAAATTCATAAACCAAGTTCCAATTTATTTTTTTTTTAAATGTTTTTTTTTTCTTTCCTTTTTAAAATTCTTTTTTGTTTTAAATCACCATCACGTACAAACACATCTATATATCAAATTTTACAGCTCGAAGCACAATCAATGATGACTGCGGTTGTAGCTGTGCCCTTAAAATTTATATAGTGAAAAAATAATTATATTTTGAATGGAATTGCTATCACACAGCTGATTATTCCAATCCAGACACACTGGATTATTAGATCAACATATAGCCTATCACCGTACACACACCATTACACAGACTGCCCATCATCACTATACAGAAAAAAAAACACACACACACACAGTCAAAAAAAGCGTGTAAAAATGTACTTCACTACGAAGAAGATGTCTATATAAATATGTATGTACGTATGTAATATAAAATCGATTTTTTTCTCTCAAATCGATAGGTACAGATATATTTAGAGATAGATATGTACTTAAGGAGTGAGTCGTCATGTCCTACCTTCTAATGTCGGCTCATGTTGTACTTCATTGGGTCGATCTGTAAATTTGGGGCTTGTTTGTACAACGTTGGGTTCTGCTGTGAAGGACTCGGGTTCTGAGGAAATACGGTTCTCTCTGGTGCTGTGAGAGTTGTACAGGGTGGACGAAGCTTGTTGTGGTGTGCTACTAGTGACTATTGGGGGGTGAAAGTGGTCTGCCTCAACAGGTTGAGGTGGGGCCGAAGGTTGAGGGGCCAGAGGTTGGGAACTAGAAAGAGAGGTAGGACTAAGAGGTGGAGCACTGGACATTTGGAGATGGTCATCATTGTCATAGTTATCCATCGTCTTCATCATCTCCGTGGCGGCAGCGGCTGGCGAAACCCGACCACCAGTGACTGCACCAGCAAAACCAGAAGCAGCATCATCATCACCCATTAATTGGGGGATGACAGCAGAGGTGGCATCATCAGAAGGTGAGGAGGAGAAGGTGGCTGCTGCAGGAGGGGCGGATGGTGAGGGTGGTGCATAGTTGGTAGTGGTGGTGGTGGACAAGGCCGGACTTGGGTCCTCTGCTAAATCAAATGCCGATGATGCTTCTTCCGCTTCTGCTTCTACATCAGCGCCTATCTGAACTGCTGACGACGAAAACGGAGATGGAATCTCAGACGACAAAAGGGAAGAAGGTTGTGTAGAGGACTCGGTTTCGAAAGATTTGGAAGGGGTTTCAAGAATTTCAGGGGTTTTGGTGGTAGGGATGGCAGAGGTGGTGGCGGCAGCAGCAGCACTAGCCGAATACACAAACTGATCATCATCGTGATCACCCTCTTCATCATCAAGGACGACAACGTTGTCTTCAGTAAGAGATTCTATGTCGTCGTCGTCGTCCTCCTCCTCGTTGGCCTCATTGGCCTGATGATGATCTACAAGATGAGGATGTTCGTATTCTTCTTCAGACAACCTGGCATCTTCTTTAATTTCTTCTTCCACATCTTCATCATACATATGTTCATCGCTATCATAGCCTCCAATTTTGTCATTTGTGCTCGATTGAACGGGGGTAGCCGAATACGGCGATGGCTCCCTAACTGCTTCAGTATGATGATGGTGAAATTCAGATGTAGAATCTGAATCACTAAATGCAGGGTTGTCCTGATAAGGGGCCCCATTCTTTTGATAATTAATTTCCTCTAATTCTTCTTCGCGGTCATCATAGCCGTCATCATCGTCATCATCATCTGGGTGATACGTGTTACCTTCTTCATGATGATGCTGATGATTCTCTTTGTAATCATCATCATCATCATCGCTTATAAGGGTAGGATTATTAGAAGTAAGCTCACCCGGGGTAAAGGATGATGAGGAGTTGGGAGCCGCCGAGTTGTTGCTGGGATTCGCGGGGTTGCTGCTGGCAGAAGTGGTAGTGATATGAGGATCAAAATCGTCTACCAAAGACTTCGAAGCATTCGGGGGTGAAGACATTGGCTGAGGTGCCGATGGTTGAGGCTGCAGTGGCTCGGCTTGGAAAGGATTTGAAGAATAATGGTGATCCAGACTTCCAATGTCGTCTCCGAGCAAATTTCCAATAGAGTCCGGTTGGGTAGAAGTAATCACTTCATCAGCCATAGTTCTTTGATTTTATTTATATTTTTATGTATTTTGGGTTTATTTTTTTTTCCTTACTTTGTCAACTCCTTTGTTTTGCCAAAAATATCAGAATGCTGCCAGAGCTCAGATGACAACAAATTCTTTTTAATTTTTTTTTCTTTTCAATATATCAACAATAGAAAAGGGACAGCAAAATAGACGGGAATTGTCGACAAAACGGACAAATAGAAGGATTGAAAAGAGACTTACTGTTATCTTCAATCTTTCTTATCAAATATATATATATATATTTATATGCGTAATATATAAAATATATATAAAGTAATGTGTATGTGTGTGCTATGTTAAAGCGTCACACACATACACACTAATACAAGGGAGAACTACAAGAGAGAAAAATCCCTGTCTTGGTAAGTTTCCTTCCCTATTTTCACAGCATGCGGTAAAAAAACCGTCCGTCGCCCGACTGTACGATCCCGATGTCTGACTGGTAAGGAATAAATGATTGACTGACGACGATAAAGAAGAAGAAGCTATCTGCTGTGTACGTACGTCCACTGCAGCAGTCAATGTGAGGAGAAGGATGAGTACTTATCATAAACGGAGGAGGAAGCAAAAGCAAAGAGAATAAGGAAGGGGAGAAAAACTAATCTCGATGAATACCCACAGTTGAAATCAAAGGTGGTAGGAGGAGAGCCGCGGTTGTCGTCATTGACGTAAGAGTAATTTGATTGGTTGCAACCAAGTTATGAACAGGATGCGCAGCAGAATCTACGGAAGCTCAATGGAAATATAATTATGTGTTCACTTTTTTCTTCTTGCTCTCTATACATTTATACTTTGTTCAGTTTTTTTTTTTTCAAAATAGTGTTCGACACATTTTAAATTCAAAGCATTATAAAACAATTATTCCTAAAGAAAAGACGGACATTTATTTTAATCTTCGGATTCTTACTACTCGTGTTTCTACGAATAAATTGAAAATCTCGTGACGCAATTTTTTATTCATTTGAGGAAAAACAAAATAGAAACGAAAAATTCAATATTGTTTACGTATATTTTTTATTTCATTTTAAGAAAGTAGGTATTACTGTATGTATGATGCAAATTTTGTATGTTTCTGTAAAAGCATAAAAAAATTTAAAAGCTATTCTTTTTAATAATAATAGTAAATAAAACACTGGAATTGGAGGAAATATTTTTATTCAACTTCAAGTCTTTATTTCTCGTTAACAACACTCCAGTTCGTCCCGAAAAATATAGTCAGTCAGTCAAGCTCAAGCAAATAAATTAAAAAAAAAATGTCAAACTGTTATTTGCAAATAAACCAACTTCATTAATGGATTGTACAACTGTACTGTACATTTTTAACTCAAGTATGGGAATTTGAATAACATTTTTAACAACGCATTTTTCCCTTGACGATTCTTCGTTTATTTTAAACTGGAGACGCCTTTCTTTACGCAACGCAAACGCTTGTGCATATTTTCAAATTGAAATAATCTTTTTAAAAATTGAATTGGAATGTTTTCTCTGCAACAAGCGTCATTGTGAAAAACGCAACGTAAATTTTTTAATTATGGTTCATTTATGGTAGGCATTCGACTCAATTGGTAAACACGTTAAGACTGAACCAGGTTCTTGTCTCGGCGGAGCAGGCATAGAAAAATCATAGCAAGTTTTGTAAAATGTAAATTAAACCACACACTACACACACAAAAGAAAAACTCCGATTAGTTCTGGTTCGAGGGATCAAAGCAACTAATTTTAAACTGTAAGTAAAAAAAGTGATCTTTGATACCTGGCATAAAAGGTCAACCATACATTAACCTGATATACAGATAGATACCTCAGAGATAAAGCAAAAAGTTCTTTGTATTCTATAGCATAAGACCTCAGATAAAGTAAAAATAAAATGTTGTTGTTGAGGGTGCGCAACTTAAACCAGTCTGCTACTTGTAGAATTCGTGAGGAGGGAAATATCACCGATTAGATCAAGTTTAATTCTCTTGATAATGGCAGTCGAGGTTTTTCTCATCTTTTTTTTTTTTTTTTTTTTTTCGCGTTAGCTGTTGCTTCAAAAAATATATGATTCATTATTTATCTTTTGGGAATTATTCTATAGAAATAGTGGACACGCAAAAAATAGAGAAAATGGAGGTAGATGTATTGTTAATTTAATTTTAACTTGAAATGTTTGCTCATTTTGTAACCGAACCCATTATTTACGCACCCACGCCTCGCAAAAAACTTATTTCCGTCGTTTTCCCACCACAATCATAATATTTTCCCCCTGGAACTTGTTTTCAAAATTTTAACCACTTAACTCTATGTACATATTTAATGTTGATGGCAAATTGATGGTTCACTGTATTGGTTGGGCTCAATACCGACTGCTCCCCTGGGCAGGTTGCCCACTCCAAAAGATAAATAAAAATAAAATAAAATAAAAAAATAAGAGATTTGGTTGGGGTCAATACCGACTGTTTCCCTGAGCAGGTAGCTACTCCAAAAAAGATAAATAAAATAAAATAAAAAATAAGAGACTACCTGTTTGCCCTATTTATGTCTAACTTTTTAAGTGCAGGCAAGGCCACTTGTCTACCTATATATTGTTTTATCAAAATTATATAGTTGGGCATTAATATCACTGAAATATGAATATATCCCCCATCACCACTTGCAAATAAAGAAATATAGCAGAAATGTGAATGTAGCTTAATATTGCCTGAATTATGTTTGTTCCGGTTTGTTGAGAATGTACGTGAACATTTTTAATATAATCTGAAAACTGTAATTCAAGTTCTACTATCTCTACTGAAAATCTCTTCTAAGAAAATGTTGCTTAGAAAAGGAGCCCCAGTTCCTAGGAAATTATTTTGGGGTTTTCATTTGAGATTGAGAATCGAATTATCAACATTTGATGGACATTTTAACTTTGTTTCGGGACTTCTTAAAGAAAATCGCCATTCGCCAGCCATTTTAACTCCAACCTGGACAACTTTGAATAATTTTTATTTTTTTATTTTATTTTATTTTTATTAAGCGTTTCACCCCAAGCAAAGCAGGAAGCCACTGACACGCAAGGGGTTACAGAGAGTTGGAGCTAGAGCAAATAGGAGTGATAGAGGAAAGGATGAAGAGAAGGATAGGGATAGATCAGGGCATCTGGAGACGTCGATTGACATTGCATTTGAATAGTTGGAGATTATAGCTATCAGAGAAACAGGAAGAGGGGAGGAAGTTTCACAGGCGAGAGGTGTGAGACATGAAGCTATTGGCGTAGAAGAGACGGGTACATTTAACAGTTTCGACAGTGAAAGAGTGTGAGCGAGATGCCAGCTTAGTAGAACGCTTAAATTCATGAAGTCTGGGAACCAGCGAAAGCAGCTCCTCAGAGCAGTTACCATGAAAGTGTTTGTAAAAAAGACAGAGGGAGGCGACGGCATGTCTGTGAGGGAGCGACTTCAGACGAGATGCTAGATCAGGGCCAATTACGTTGCATATCCGTCTCTGGATCTTTCAAGAAACTTGAGACAAACATAAGGAGCACCAGACCATATATGGCAGCAATACTCCATGTAAGGGAGAATGGTTGATTTGTAGATTTGAAGGATCGACTCCGGCGAGAAAAATTTCCTGGCGCGGCACAGGGAGCCAACTTTCCTTACGGTGGACGAAGCTATTGACTCGATGTATTTGTTCCATCTTAGGTCAGCAGTCAATGCGAGGCCGAGTAGTCGCAAAAAAAAGTTTTGTCCCTAGCTTAAAAATAAAGTCGCCTTCTTAATTTCAAACTCTACGAAAACGGGGACCCAGACTAAGTGCGACCAATCCCAACGTTGGAACAAGCTGGTGACGATTTCAACAGATATCAATGGTTGAACCAGCAGATGAAAAGGGCTACGCATGACGAACAAAGTACAGAAGGTACCGCTCGAAATTATAAAAGTCAGCGGCAGTTCGTTGCAGTTTCATAACTGGATTCTGTACGTCACATTCTATATGTTCCGCAGAGGAAGGTCATGAAATCAAGTGTGTGGGTCGCTTCCTGGCAAGTTGAGATCCATCTTAAACAGATTCACGTCATCACTTTCTTCTAATCTGATTTTCTTTCGCCGCCAACCAACTCTTGCAAAGTAAAACGGCGATAGGTAATGGATGACGGGAGCAGATTTTGGTGAAAATGTGACACCGAATCCCGAAGGCGCTTATAATAATGAAAGATACCATCCACAAAATAAGCAAAGTATTAAGAAATAGGAAAATTTCGTTAGAAACAAAGAAAAGAGTACTGAACTGTTGCGTAATATCTATTTTTTTTTTTACACAAGAATAGAGAAATATACCATCCAGAAACTAAGAAAATGTATTAAAAATTAGAAACAAAGGACAGATTTCTGCCCTGCTGCGTAATATCTAATTTTGTAAATAAGAATAGAGAAAAATGTCTTCCAGAAACTAAGCAAAGTATTAAGAAATAAGAAAATTTCGTTAAAAACAAAGAAAAAAGTATTGAAATGCTGCGTAATATCTATTTTTATTTTACATTAGAATAGAGAAAGATACCTCCCAGAAACTATGCAAAGAATTAAGAAAGAGGAAAATTTCGTTAGAAACAAAGAAAAGAGTACTGAACTACTGTATAATATATATATATATATATATATATATATATATATATATATATATATATATATATATATATTAGAATAGACAAAGTTGCCTTCTGAAACCAAGCGAAGTATTAAGAAAGAGGAAAATTTAGATAAACTCATGGAAAAGAATACTGAACTGCTATGTAATATATAATCTTCTATATAGGACTGACCTGGACAATTTCCTCACAGATGAAAAGGAGACTTGAAGCGACAGAGATGTGGCGAATGCTGAGAACACGATAGACAGAACATATGAAGAATGGGGACGCTTTAAGGAAAATAGGAACTACAAGGAAATTTTCTGGGATCGATAATGAGGAAAGAGAGCCTAGGGAATTTAACACTCACATCGTGAGGAACCGAGATTGACAGCTGATCTCTCATCCGATCTTGCTCTAACTGCTCAGTTGGGGAAAGTTGGCTGGTTACATTCAATGCCTCGAAAACTAGACTAGTTATATTCCATCATCGCCGATCGGATCCCGAACTACCACCAGTCACGATGAATGAATGACCCTCACTCACCCCGGGGTGGCTCCGTGTATTGAAAGGCCTTAAACTCAACAATAAACACAAGGGGAACTTTTTCTATTCTAATATAAAAAAATTAGATATCACGCAGCATTTCAATACTTTTTTCTTTGTTTTTAACGAAATTTTCTTATTTCTTAATACTTTGCTTAGTTTCTGGAAGACATTTTTCTCTATTCTTATTTACAAAATTAGATATTACGCAGCAGGGCAGAAATCTGTCCTTTGTTTCTAATTTTTAATACATTTTCTTAGTTTCTGGATGGTATATTTCTCTATTCTTGTGTAAAAAAAAAAATAGATATTACGCAACAGTTCAGTACTCTTTTCTTTGTTTCTAACGAAATTTTCCTATTTCTTAATAATTTGCTTATTTTGTGGAAGATATCTTTCGTTATTATATGCGCCTTCGGGATTCGGGAGATTTGAGGTTTTGAGGAACATGGGACCACCTCTTAACTGCTGTTGTTCCTAGATCCACCTTGATTGGGTTTCAGGGTCACAAATATGCGTAAATAATGAACCCTCAAACAAAAATCAACAGTATTTTTCTATAAAATGACCAACATTCTTATAGCAAAATGACAATCAATGCAACACGAATATATATATATATATATATATATATATATATATATATATATATATATATATATATATAAATTCCAAGAGGATAGAATCCAGGTAGAACTCAATGTCCAAGACATAGTAAGAATATAATATAAAAGGCTCAAACACTAATATTCTATGGTTATAATTTATTACATTGGAATCGTAATCACGATCCAATTCATAAGAGCTACAAATTCAAAAAGAACTTCATATAATATATATATATATATAAAAGTGAACATTGAAGTCAACACTTAGAGGCGACAGTCTGTTTCATGCTAGATGCAATCGTCAGGCCTGTATATATATATATATGTATATTGACCACTAATATTATATATTATATGTATATATATATATATATATATATATGTATATTGACCACTAATATTATATATTATATGTATATATATATATATATGTATATTGACCACTAATATTATATATTATATGTATATATATATATATATATATATATGTATATTGACCACTAATGTTATATATATATATATATATATATATATATATATATATATATATATATATATATATATATAAATGCATTTTTATAGTAAAATTACCAGCAATACATTTTATGATCTACAAACGATATATCTAAAAAAACAGACATTTTACTCTGAAAGTATAAAATTATCTACAAAATATCTGTATTTGAAAGCATAAATTGCGTACAAAATAATTATATTTCGGCATTAAATGATTCATTTATAACCACATTTCTCTTGCTTCCAATCTTATCTTCATCTGTGAAGAAATCGTCTAGGATTCATTGCCATAGTGGAGGATTGATATTAGGTAACAGTTCAACATTTTTTTGTTTCTAACGAAATTTCCCAGTTTCTTAATACTTTGCTTAGTTTCTGGAAGGCACCTTTCTCTATTCTAATGTAAAAAAAAAATAGATATTACACAGCTGTTCAGTACTCCTATATTTGTTCCTAACGAAAATTTCCCGCTTCTTAATAATTTGTTTAGTTTATAGAAGACACTTTTCTCTATTCTAATGTAAAAAATTGGATATTAAGGAGCTTTTCAGTACTCTTTTATTTGTTACGAACGAAAATTTCCCGTTTCTAATACTTTGTTTAGTTTCTGGAAGGCATGTTTCTCTATTCTAATGTAAAACATTATTACGCAGCTGTTCAGTGATCTTTTATTTGTACCTAACGAAATTTTCCCGTTTCTTAATACTTTGCTTAGTTTTTACTTTTTGGAATGCACTTTCTCTATATTCTGATGTAGTAAAACAGATTAGATATTATTACGCAGCTGTTCAGTACTATTTTATTTGTTCCTAACGAAATTTTCCCGTTTCTTAATAATTTGTTTAATTTCTGGAACGCATCTTTCTATTCTAATGTAAAAAAAAAAAAAAAAAGTAGATATTACGCAGCTGTTCAGCACTCTTTTATTTTTTTATCCTAATGTAATTTTCCTGTTTCTTAATAATTTTAGTTTCTGGAACGCATATAAGAGCTAGCTAATTCTCTACTCCATTATAACCAGCTGATGTGCAGTGGATTAGCCGAAAAAACAAAAGAAAATCTTGACCAGTGCTCAACCAAGGAGTTATGATTCAATAATTGTGTCATCGCAAAACTGAGTTTTTTTTTAAGTATCTTTTCAGTTTTCATTTTGAAGATGTCAAATTCTTAATTATTTTCGTCTAGAATTGATAGAACTAATTAAAAGTTAACGTGATTTTTAGCGTTCGAACCGCCGACACTAAGCCATGCTGACTCCTCTTTCAAATAATACTTGAACTTGAACAATCAATGATGGACTTTAGCAATGCTACTTCACTTGAAAATTGTTAAAAATACTTTCGTATAAAGTACACAGATTCTATTGACTTTTAATTTAACGTTCATAAAACAAAAGAAAGGCGAAAGTCAAAGAATGAAAGATCAACCGAAGATAAACTGAAGACATGTGAAATGAAAGACAATATTTTGTTCTGTGTACTGTTAATGGTTTTTTCTTTCTTTCTCTAATATCGAACAAAGGGAAAGAAGTGGTGTCATGTAAATAAAACATGGAATTTTGTTTGTGGGTGTTTTTTTAGTTTTTTTTTTTTTTTTTTTTTTCAATGAAAAAGTACCATTATTTTTATGAAACTAAAAAGTTTTTTTTTCTATTTAAAGTGATAACGAGAAATAAATGCTTTGTAGAAAAAAGCCACGGGTAAATAAAATTTTAACTTCGATTTGTGGGTCAAAAATTTCATAGAAAAAGGAGATTTGGGATGTGGAGAGGAAGAAAACAGTGAACATTATCTCTCATCCCTAATATTATGAATGGCGCAAACGAAAAGAACACAAGACTCTTCTTACTACTAGGTGAAATTTGAAAGAAATTTACATTTATTAATTAACATAAAAAAAAAAATAATAATACAAAATTTACAAAATGAGCTTACACAAAATTTTCCTTTGTGCGCCTAACACTTTAAGCAAATAACAAGTTCTAATTACAATTCTGTTAGGCTCATAAAACAATTATAATTTATTATCGATAAAAAATTTTTGATGGTTAGTTTAGACAACAGTTCAGATTTACAAACGGAGATAAATCTTGTAATTTCATAACAAGTTCAAAATCAGGGATAATACCGCTAATTTTGTAACAAATTTTCACAGCTATCGAAAGATATCTGTATCTGTTTATATTTCTGAGATGAGGTATTATGTACACTATTTACATTATTCGGACTATTGTCCTCATTTTTGTCGCCATATTTATTACAACGTTTCGGCCGTTATACGCTCCGACCTTCTGTGCCATGTGTCCTTGAAAATTCATACACAGATGTCCACAAGGACATATGGCACAGTGGATAAAGGCCTTAGTTAGTGACAGGACCCAAAGAGTGTGAGTTCAATACCCGGTTAAGGCAGTGGAGAACTTGGAAAGGGGAATTAACAGTAGATAACTGACAATTGACATCCATTAAACATGGCAGGTGAAATTAGAACAGTCTACCCCAGTGAGCGAAATAAAGAGTTCAGTTCGACATTCCAACCACCTGAAGAAGGCCGAAACGTTGTAATAAATATGGCGATAAAGATGAGGACAATAGTCCGAATAATGTATTGTAAATAATCATATATTTCTCTAAATTTGTAGAAAATTATCTCTGCTTTTTCTTTCTTCCTGTTGTTTTTCTTTTGTTACATCCTTTTTCTCTTTCTTTTGTCACCTCCTTTTCGTCGTCGGTGGAGGCTTTTAATTTTTCTTTGTCCAGTTCCCAGAAACAGCCCACGGTTCTTTGCCCGTGGGAGTCAAATCCCTTCTGCTTTCCTTTTCTTCTTTCTTTCATTTTTTTTTTTTTTTTTTTTTGTTATCTACGTTCAGCTCCCAGTACCAATCGACGTTTTCCTTGTGAATACCAAAACCCTTCTGTCTCGCAGACAAACCAGACTTCTTAAATAGCCACAAATTGCCTCCGAATTGAATCCTGATTTGAAAATTATATGGGGTGGGGGTTACCTACTTTACACATTAGTTAAAAAAATTACTAAATGTATCTATTTTTGGTTTGTCTGACAGACAGAGGGGTTTTGACATTCACAGGGAAAACGTCGGCTGGTACTGAGAGCTGAACTTAGAATAAAAAAAGAAGAAAAGAAACGGAAACCACGCCTGTTCCCAACGTTTATTTTGCGAAAAAAGAAAAAGAAAAAGAAAAAGAGGATCAAAGACCATCAGACTTGAGCCTCTTGTTTTTACAACTTTTTGAAATCCCAATTTTTCTTCTTTTTTTTTTTCTAAACCATCATGCTTCAATCTGACGGTTTTTATACAACATCAATTTGAGCCTCACATATATAAAGCTCTACTACGCATCAAATTTTATTCAAGCCATCTTTTTATCAACCGTCTGGCTTTTAGCAGTTTTCTAATTAAGAAAAAAAACGATTTAGTAATTTTCTTCTTTTAATAAATATTTTATCACTTCCCGCAAAAGAAAGTGTAATAAACGTAGTTTATTGTGCTATTTTATTTACTCTTTCATTGTTTTTATATAATTTTCTTTTTTATGATATAAATTTTTTATAACGGAAATATCTATATATATAAAGTTGTAGCTTCTGTTTGTCTGTCTGTTTGTTATCGAACTCCTCCTAGGGCTTTGGAGATCCCCCCCCAAAAAAAAAAATAACCGTATATATTCTAAAAGTACATTACCCAGGGTACTTGGATAAGTATATTTCCTTTTAACCAAAAGAGGTCCTCGAACACTGAAAATTTTTCCCTTTCATTTAGATTAAATTTAAATTTGAACAAAGGAATGACTCCTATCCAAAATATAGGAGAAAGCCAGAAGATTGAGGTCACAACGGCAAGATCATTGAGTAATATTTTTCATAATTTTTCTCCACAAATTATAACAATGATTTCAAATCAATCATCAAAAAAAAGTATGACACGCAGCAAGGCGCGAGTAATTCGGCTAGTTTTTTTAATGAAGCAATATTTTATTTAATGTATATTAATAAAATAAAAGGCATTTATGCACTGATATATTTGCATATGTTAGATTGACAGACGAAGAAGTAAAATATTAAATGTGTGTGAAATTTTGACAAGGTAAGTGTGTAAAAAACAGGAAAAGAAAAGCGGAAAGCAGATAAAATATAAAAATCTAAAATTTTTATAAGCCAGAAATTATCTCGGTGATTTAGAAAAATTGCTTTTTTTTAGTCCAGTTTATATTTAGGAAGACATTTTTCGTACAACAGAAAATAGACTGGACACAGAAAGAATTCTAAATGACTTCTCTTACTACCTCGACTCGGACTTTATATTCGACTGCTACTCAGACTATAACACAAACTGCCGACTTGATACTTTGTCCTTTTGCCTGGCGTGTGGGCGTATAGTAGACAACATGCATGTGAATACACAATTTGTTATAACTTAATAACTATACATGCTTAAAGCTGAAACTTTACAGATTAATAATTTAATATATGTTTTATGTTGTCTCATTTTTATCTCCCTCTATCAATGATAGGTTAATTACATTTTATTTTAAGATGTCATCTACTCAATTGGGATATCGTATAATACTTTTCAATAAAAACGTCTTTGCCTGAAAGTGATTAATTAATAGAATATTTTCTAACAATGGGTTGGTTATAATTTTAATTTGTTTGTTTATTTTACGGTTTTAGGCTTTTACCTGATATTAATTTATACAGATTTTAAAAGTTTCTCTTCACATAAACTACATGTTTACATAAAGCAGCAATCTGGCCCAGCTGGGTGACGTTACTAGGCGACTTGTGAATACAACTCATACAATTTAATTTAACGCATCACAACAATTTAATTTATACCAATTATATAGTTAATGGTTTTATGCTGCAAAAACGAAAAATGGTGACAATGTATTTTGGAATTACATTGTACTTATAAAACGTAACAAATTACGCAATACTTATTTCGATTAACCGCGTCACTTATAATGTTTACAATACATCGTTACTTATTTCATAATTTACCTAAAAGAGTAAATTGATTAGTGCGTTACTTAAATGAGTTTTTCAAACCTTATAAAATGGGTTGAAAGCATTTAAATCAAATATCAATAACTTGAAACGTCTCTTTCTAAAATCAAAATATTTTGTCTAAAAAGGGTTCACAAAACCAGCATCGCCTGATATAAGATTTCCTTTATCAACTTTTGAATTTCTCATTCTTCAAACGTTTGAATTTATGCAATTGCATAGTACCCTGCCCTACACACTTTTTATTTTACTAACGAAAGAAAAATATTGATTTTCACGACCTGTTTGTTTTCTAAGAGAAAACTGAGCATTGAGTTACGAGTCATGTCTTTTTTCATCGTTGCCTCAAATATTTTTTGAAAAGGATACGATAGTGGAACCCCTCACTTTGTATGTGGCCATATGGCAATCGTCGGGCCTATGTGTTCTGCATATGGCCTGACGATTGCGTTTAGCAGGAAACAGCCGCCTCTGGGCGTTGACTTAAATGTCTACTTTTATTTATATACGCTGTATCCCTGATATTGAGCACTTTAACCCAAAAATAGAGCATATATTAAAACTATATTTTATCATATATAGGATAATGGGAGCTGATTGATGTTACTTTTCCGCATCCCGAGAGTTTCGTAGGCGGACCTGTCCGTCCACTCTTCAGTAATTTGCTGAATTGAATATGAGCAACTGACTGTTTATATTTTTCGACTTTTTCCTTCGACTTTTTATCCTCCTTGTCTGTCATATTCAACGAAACATGTTTTAAAAGAAAGGTTGCTGCCCAATAAAACGTGTTTTTTTAGTATGATTATTTGTTATATAATATATGGATTATGCTTTATGTGATTATGGATAAAATAAAACCATCAGCTTTAGAAGAAGTACTCGTTCCACTGCAAAAACAAACAAACAAAAAAAAAAAACATTGCAATGAAGGTTCTCACTGGGTGCTCAACGAAACTGGCGCTTTACCAAAGTTAGCTTCTTACACAAAGAGGTTTTTTGCAAGCTTTTAAGTTGCTAACAACAAATACAGACAACAAACGCTTTAAGTAAGGTTTACAACGGAAAAAAGTATTGAAATACAGCAACAAAAAATAAGTGCGTGCGTGCGTGTGTTTTTTTTTTTTTTTTGCTATCTGATCGTTGATAATTCATTGATTGTTCTTTCTCTCTTGAAATTTTTTATTTACTCCCCAAAATACTAAGTATGCCTTTCAGTTACTAATTTGATACAATTAACTACCTGGCAACTTTGCTAACTATTTTTTAGTTGAAAGCACATAACACACATGCTTAGAAATATAAAAATAGTGTAACGACACAGCGACAGATAGTGTTACTCCAGGGCTTCCGTAGCGAGAAAATACTATAGTCGCACTTGATGGTTTCATCATCTGAGTGCTAAACGTTGTAATGAATGAATATTGTTTATAGTCAACAAAAAATTCACGAATCATTTTTCATACCCCTGACCAGTATATCAGAATATGGACGGTGTCGGAACATGCACAGATAAAAAAAAAAAAGAAGATTTATTTGAGAACTTGACCAATTCTGTCGTTTTATTTTTAGAATTATCATTTTTTCGGGTTCCTTTTCTTGGGAAATGGTGTCACGACAAGAGAAAGAGTGGCTTCTTGTGTCTTGTGGTTGGCCGAAATGAAGTCAGTTAAGTTCTGTCATACAATGATACTGGGAGAAAAATGAACGAAAAACTACATCGGAGAACTATGAGAATGAATGAAAACATTTAAAGAAACTGGGTCGATATGTAACAACTCCGACCGGGTCAACCATGGTCAGTAATAATAATGAAATAGTGAGATCAGCACGCTAAGGAAGCATTTTGGCAGATGTCTAGTAAATAAATATTCAATTCGCAAATCTCCATGGAATTCAACATTCCAAAATCTACGATGGTAAAAATTTTGAAAGCACATGGGGATTAGTAAGTTGCCATATTTATCAATATTTCCCCCTTGTATTTTTAATTAAAGTTTTAAAAGAGGCGGGTTTTAAGAACAAAATTTAAAAATCAAGCACACGGCATCTTTGTTCTTTATCATTCAAATTTTTTGTTCTTGCTACTAACTAAAAAGTAATAAAAAATATCAAAATTTATTACTGACATTTAAAAATTACTGACCAAATGGACAAGTTTTAAGCCTCATCAATATTCAATTTAGGAATTATTAGTTTTACTTTTATGGTCACATTTGATTAAAAATTAATTTTATTTTGCTTAATTAAATTCACACTAATTATAAAAAAAATTATGCAGTTCGATATTAATTTATTATTTTATTATGAATTTTCAAACTATTTTATTTTTTCAAATTTTGGCTATATAGTCTAGTTAAGAAGGCACGGTGGAGTAATGTATAGTGGCTAGGATTGAGGAATCGTTGAGCCGGGTTCGAATTCCTGCCGAATCATTGGGAAAGGTACGAATCCTCTTCTTCTCCCCCCCCCCAAACTATGGGTAAATAGCAGGACAGGATGGGTTCTATAGTCTTGTATGGCAACTGGTCTACTTACTGCAGAAAGAAATGGCAACCTACTGTTATAAATTATGTCAATTTTATTTATATATGAGGCAAATTATAAATTTTAATAAATTCTAAATTTTAGAAGTAAAGCTGTTCTTGTATTAAAATTTTATACTTTAGCACTAGCTTAATTTTAGTCTGGGCTCACTCAATGTGAGATCAAGTGTTTTTGTTTTTAGTATTGTTTATGGTGAATAAAAAACATTACAGGGATTATATTTGTTTTTTTTACTTTTTTAGAATATATTAGTTTTTGTATTGTAAAATTTTTCAATTAATTTTAATTTAATAGAGAATAACTGAAATATTTTAACATTTTTTAAATAATTTCTGGTAGTACTCTTCCCATTAACTGGATTTTGATTTTGACTTATAAATTTTCACACTTAATAAATGCTGAGCTTTTAAAATCCTTACTGTTGGTATAGGAAGATTAATTTAAAATAATAAAAAAAAAATAGCAATTTACTAAGTATATGTGGCACAAGGACAAATGTATTGAGAACCCAGTGAAGATCAAACTCACTACTCAGTTGCAATTGATTTAGCTAGTTAACCATTACACCACAGTGAAGTGATCAAAGAGTGATTTAGTAAGCATAGCTTGCATGTGGCACAAGGTCAAATGTATGGAGCACCAAATAAGCACATTGAAGTGCCCAAAATAATAATAAAAGATAAAATTTCTCACACACTGACTCTTTATTTCAGGCTATTTTTATTTTTTAATCATTTCATCCCAAGCAAGGTAATAAAGCCACTATGATGCAAATGGGAAAGAATATGAGAAAAAAAAGTTTAAGGACAGAGAACAATAATATAACAGGAGTTATGAAGACAAAAGATAACTTCTTAGATAAAATATAAATTTTAGAAGATCAAAATTGACTGGGGAACAAAAAACTGGCAGAGATTTCCACAAGCGAGAAGTGCAAGAGGATTGACAGTTAGCATAGAACTTATTGTTTCATCTAGCCACTTCAACTGTAAAATCATGAGATCTTGCTACCAATCTGTTACTGCACTTCAATTCATAAATTAAATGTACGAAAAAGGAAAGCTCATTAGAACAATTACTTTGAAAGTAGTAAATAGAAAAGGTACAGTATCAGTCTATATTTCTGAGATGAGATATTGTGTACACTATTTACACTATTCAGACTATTGTCGTCATCTTTGTCGCTATATTTATTACAATGTTTTGGCCTTTCAGTATCTGTCTATATTTCTGAGATGAGGTATGATGTACACTATTTACATTATTCGGACTATTGTCCTCATCTTTGTTGCCATATTTATTACAACGTTTTAACCCTTCAGTATCTGTCTATATTTCTGAAATGAGGTATTATGTACACTATTTACATTATTCAGACTATTGTCCTCATCTTTGTCACCATGTTTATAACAATAATACCCAGACATGGCACAGTGGAGAAAGGAGTTAGTTAGATCCAGTGACAGGACACAAAGAGTGTGAGTTCAATACCTGGTTAAGGCAGTGGAGAACTTGGAGAGGGGAATTAACAAGAGATAACTGACATCCATTAGACATGGCACGTTGAATTAGAACAGTCTACCTCAGTGAGCGGAATAAAGGGTTCAGTTCAACATGAAGAAGGTCAGAGCGTACAACGGCTGAAACGTTGTGATAAACATGGCGACAAAAATGACAACAATAGTCCGAATAAATAGTGATAAAATGTACAGTTTGAAACTCTTATTTACACTTTAGTATAGAACAGAAGGTAGCAAGGTTGGGTATTGTAAATGGGTCTGTTATCTTAAAATAACTAAGAAACACTTTCTTAAAATAGATTCATATTGTCTAGAATTTATATTTTGGATTTTCTAAGATTTTTATAAGATGAGAATATTAAAATTTGCATAACAAATGTTATTTTCAAAAGAGAAAAATATTAACTAACAAAGGAAAAATTCTAACACCCACCTTTTTTTAAATAAAGAATAAACAACAAAATCTGATCTTTATCCTGACTTTCAAAAAATAATTATAATGTCTATCTGGATTGATATCAGCTTTTAGAACAGAAAATCCTTGTATAAAACCTTATCATTAAATTTTTCTTTCCTTTATACAGGGTACGGCAGAAATACTTCCCACATTTTAAACTGTCACCTATGTTGTGCTAATTAACTTAGGCAAATGACAATGACATTTTCATCTAGCTAATGTCTTACCATTATTTGGATGGTATTTCTGCCACACACTGTCTTTGAAAATGCAATGAAAGGCATTTATTTTCTTATCAGAATTTTCTCTTCTATTTGTGCAACCAACTAATTAACAATGATTCTTTTGATATAAAAATATAATGAAAAAGTTCATGAAAATTCCATAGTGTATCTTGTTAGTTAAAAATAAAACAAGAAGCAGTCCACATATTTTATTCATAACAAAATATTATTTACACTTTTAAATATTTATATTTCAGAAAAAAAGCCTTAGCTTTATTTTCTGAATACGTTCATGAAAATAAATTTTCAATGTTTAAAATATCTTCCCTTATGTTTTGTCCTTTTTTGCCTCTTAATTGTTTTGTTTTTAGTACTAACCTTTTGCCAATATCCTACATGTGATAAGTAACAAGGTTGTTTGTATCTGAATGTAGTAAATATATCGCAACCAAGTCACAAGTTTAACCCTTGGTACTATTAATTGTTATAGTATAGGGCTTTCTCACATTTTTAGGTATCACTAAGTTTCAAGGTCACATGACAGGAATCAATTTTAAAAGATAGTTGTAAATATTACACAAGCTGTAGGTGCCTAGATAGATATCTCTCTCTATGGGCCACATGTTCCTTCAGAATGTAGGCATCTTCCTACCTTTTGTTGCTATCAACAATAATTCTTTTATGATTTCCTATTTACTTTTGTGGTACTTCATCCTCCATCCATTTACATAAAGGCTTACAGCCATATAGCATTGAAACACTGGTTTCTGTACAATTGCTGAAGTTAAGCAACATCAAGCCTGGTCAGTACCTAGATGGTGACTGTTTGGGAATACCAGGTGTTGTAAGCTTGGATGTGCGAGTGGTGTAATGGATAATGGCTCAAAATTGTTAATTGGAGAGTCGAGTTCTAATTTCAGTTGGGTTCATTATATTCACTTACACACAAATACCCTTTGGAAAGGTAGGAATCCACCTCGTCTCCCCAGCTATAGGTTAATTAGTAAAACTTGTATCACTAAATCATTATTATCTCCAAAAAAGAAAGTAAGAATTCTTACAATATAAAGATGTATTCAGGTTTTAAATAATCTACAAAGGGTTGATAAGCCATAAAAAATGAATTGATGAATCAAATACTGATTAGCTACACAGGCATGTCTTATAGATTTATTTACATTCTCTGGAATATAAATCTATAGAAACTACCGTGGTCACAAAGTCAGTGATCAATTTATATATTCTTTGTAACATGGAATGGCCACCACATGACATCCAAAGTCTCTATTTTGCATTGCCAACCACCATGTCAAGATGAGTAAATGGACAAGAACTTAGTAGAGGGAAGAGCTGACACATCAGAAGTTGCCCTAAGCATAACCTACCTACCCACCCGAATGAACAGGTATAATAGGAGAAACAGTGTTTGCATTCTTATTTCTCAACATGGCATTTTTCTTTCACTGTGTTACCTTGTAAGTATGCATTATGCCCTTTCTCAGCTTTTGATGAACACTGACAAGATCAAGGATTGAAATGCAATATGAAGTGATAATTGGCCAGTCTATGGAAAGCTTGGTTGAGAGTCACATTTTATGTTTACACTATAATCCAGGTTTTTGAGAAAATACAAATACTGGAAAATCTTAAAGAATTACTAAATGCCAAACAGACTAAGAAATATGTGCCAGTGGAGAATGTGGGCCCTTCATCCTCTACCCTGTCTTCCCCAACCACCAGGAAAAAATTATGGCCCTTTCCTCCATTAACAAGGTCACTAATCCTCCCTCCTGCCAAAATGAGCCTTCTTAAAAAAAAAAGAGCCATCCCCTACTCACTCTCTACCAAAACTGGACATTAAATCCAAAGGACAGAAGCCTTCATCAGTAGAGATGGTTGATAAAAAGAGAAAACAAAATGCAATACAGCCTTGGCGAAGACATCAGTTGCATCACCACTGATTAGAGAGATATGGCCATTCAGCATAGCAGGAAAATAAAGGGCAACATATCTTCTAAACATAAGAACTGTTAACAACAATGAGAGTGAATTCCTGTCCCCAAGACCCAGAGAATACGAACCATAGTATGAACATGTGGCAGATTTGGGGCATGATAAAGGCAAATAACACCATCAAGATGTCGCCTCTACTGGCAATAATTGACACAGATGAAACCAGGAAACTAAAAGAGGTCTCCAATATCTGTTTACTGCTCCCTGTATAGGGCTTTAAAATTAAAGTTTCCTTTGGACATTAGAAGCCTCTCCCTCAAAGGCACCATAAAGAGTGAAATGAGCCAAGGTTTGATGGGTCTGGCCATAGGTGTCCTTTCTGAGACCATATTTAATCTGAAAGATGAACCCTAACTAACTGACAACGGCTTTCTGGTTAGCTTGAGTGAATGTCTGGTCAGAGTCTAGCAAGGTGAGATTCAGTCACAACCTTCAGCACCTAGGAATGACTATTGTATGCAGGAGACAATGGTTTAATTCTCATCAACTATAAGGAAATACTGTCAAAGAAGGTTAACATTTTCTCAGCATGTTTTGATGATCACTTGAGAGATGTTTCTTGGTCAACAAGCAAGTCTTTGAATGTGTCTTGTCTTCACAGATGTGACAGGCAAGTTTGCTGGATGTTACTATAAAGGATTTGGCACTTCATCTCATTGGGGTTTATATGCTCAGTGACTCTAAGGAGTGGCCTGTTCTGTTTCAGCAGATCAAGTCATATCTGATGACATCTCAGTGGATGGTTTTAGCAGGGATGGTTTTAGAATGCTGTTCTTGAACATGAATTAGATCATAATGGGGACAGCCCAGGTACTAAAAACATGTCCGTGAAGCCGTCTCTGGACTTTATCGGCAAGTCTGATCTTGATCAGATTCATAATGAGCACCCCAAGATATAGTATGAACTTGAACTAATAGGGACAGCTCAGCTTTGGTATTGTGACCAAGTCTTTGTTTGAATAGTCGACCTAGAGCTCCTAAGCGGTCCAAGTTTTCACTCAACAGTTTATTCAAACCATAGGCTCATCCTGGTACAGATAAACTTTATAGACCTAAGACTAGGATAGCCGGATTCTGGAAATTTAACTTCTCATTTTCAGGAATAGCTACTACTAAAACTACAACTGTTATTGGGAATAGATGGTGGGTTGCCTCAACTCTACAATTTGGTCATTTGCAGCTTATGATAGTCAGAGACTCAATATAGAAAGATTAGCAGTGAAAATGACAAGTAAACCTAGAGTAGATCAGGCTATCAAATCAGGAGATAGTGAGGAATTAGTTCTAGCAAGGATACAGGATCTCCTTGTATATTAAGAAAGATCAAGCTCTGGTTGTTAGAGCTAGGTTAAATAGAATGTTTGCTAAGGTGACAAATATAACCACTGAAGTGCAGCAAGAGGAATTTTCAAAATCCATCAGATTGATACATATCACTAGCATTACATTGCTGGATGAACAAGCTATGACTACAAATGCAAGCATATGTGAGACTTTTCAGAATTACTTTCAGATTCTGTTCACCAGTTAGTCTGGTCAGACCTCTGCACAGTTTGACACCTATTTAGTTGACTTTCCTTGCCTTGAGATGACTGAAGCACCTGGGTGCAAGGGTCTCATAACAAGAGTCTGAAATTTGGGAAGCCTTGAAACTTGTTATCAGAGGCAAGTCTCTGGGCTTGGATGGTTCTCATTATAAATTTTACTTGAAGCAGTCACCTGTCTTTTTTGCTGGAAATGATTTTCAACAATTAGATGAAGCAGGGGTCTATGCTCCAATGTTTCATCAGGGGTGTGATCAAGTTGCTACACAAGGTGTGGATAGGATTAGTAACTTTTGGCCAATAACAACATTAAACAAAGAGTTAAATATATTGATCAAGATCTTAGCCATTTGAAGGCTATCTTGCCTAGTCTAATTAGCCCTGAACAGACTTATGCTATGAAGGACAGGACAACTTTTATTTAGTACACTTGATCATAGAGCACATCAACAATGAAACCATGATGATTAATTTTGATCAGTGCAAGGTATTTGATAGGGTTCACTATTGATTTCTGGTTGCTGTTCTCATAGTCTCATAGCAGCCAGTTTTGTGCCCTTTTTTTTCAAGCCTGGATTTGATTCTTGTATGCAACCCCTAATACACTGGTGGAGGTGAATGGAGTAAAGTCAAGTGCTCCTATCACAAATGTTGATGTAGTTTGAAGTATTTCATGTGGGTGAAGACTGGCCTCTCTGTCACCTGGACATTGTCCCAGAAGACTTTATATCAAGTGTTAGTTAGGGAGTTCTTTCATGATGGTTTGATGGATGAGCTCAGCTTGACAAAGCAGGATTTTTGCTTTCTTTGACTTTGGGTGCCAGAGTGGAAATGCCTCAGTAACGTTGGGTCATCACTCACATGCCTAGTGGTGCAAGGGGCTCTCTGGGTCAGCAAGAAGTTTTGTGCAATGAGATTGGCAATTTTGTCAGAATGCATTCACTTTGGTGATTGAGAGGAAACTATTTAACATGCTTTCTGTCATACACCCATTGTGAAAGCTAATTAAAAGCTTCATGGTCCACATTCTGCACAGAAAGTTTTTCAGCCTTGAAGTGAGTTCTGTTTGTAGCCATATGATACCACAATTAACAAAGGCTGGGCTCTATGTGTTCTGCTCGACATTCTGAGAGTTGTGGTGTGAACAATACAACAGAAGGTGAGAAGTTTATCTCTTCCCAATGATCTTTTACTTTAAGCATCAACTTAAAGTTAAGATCAAAATGAAGAGGAAGTGACTCTCCTCCTCAGAATTTGGCGAGAGGTGGGAGGGAGTTTCATATCTGTGTTGAGTAAATGGTGCTGTCTTAGAATGGCATTTAGATGATGGTTGGGTATCTAGGATATTGCTTCTGCTGAGTTCAACAATGGTAATCCGTCTCTAAAGAAGGTAGATTAGAAAGTTTTTCTCTTTTATTTTTTCACTCGTTAACTTAGCTAGGTGATGTATGCTCCTTAGACCCTTTTTTTTATTTACTTTAATTCCCCTCCCATCCCTCATTAGATGTCAGTTGTCTAAAGTTTTCAAACTTTTTTTTACTACAACCCACAACAAAACCATATTTTACATTGCAACCAATTATCCCTACGTGTAATAAATCAAAGACAAACTCTGTTCATTAGGTTCATTTTTTTTAGCATTGATAATTTATATGTATATTTCTTATAATCCACATATATTGATATTTCATGTATCTATGCATATTATCTATTTAGATCAAATATAAAATTATTACTTTGGGAAAAAACAAATTTAAAAGAACTTCTGACACATAGGTAAAGTAAATAATATTTGAAAAAATGTCATTTAATGAGACAGATGCACTTGTTTGTTCATCAACATTTGGGAAGACAGGAAGACAATACTACACATATATCAGGTGCAATGTTGAACCTGTTTCTGTCCTTTTGTCTTAAATTGAGTTCATGTGGAAAATTCCAGTTCACTCAAGTAAGTTGTTGTAAAAGGCAATAGCTTTTTTACTCAGTAGTGGAATTTCCCCTTTGTTCTTAACCCAAAACAAGATATATAAACTCAATGAGAACAGACTATATATATATATATATATATATATATATATATATATATATATATATATATATATATATATATATATATAAAATAAAATATATATATAAAATAAAAATATATATATATAAAATAAATATATATATATATAAAATAAAAATATATATATATATAAAATATATATATATACATATATATATATATAATATATATATATGTATAAAATAATATATATATATATATATATATATATATATATATATATATATATATTTAAAAAATAAAATATAACACAAGCTTACCTCTGAAAAAACTAACAATGATTTATGAATGAGTTGTTTATAAAACCCTGGTCTAAAGAATGCAGGATGATATTTGCATTTCAAGTGTGTTTGTTTTGTAGTTGTTATTGTGTTTGTCTGAGTGCATGATTAGGGGAGAGTTTAGTCGAGTGAGAAGTTCTCTGTTTATTCAGTTTCATTTTGTTATTGCCTAGTGAACTGATGTTTTCGTTGCAATTTAGTATTGTGGTTTTTTTTAATTTCTAATACAGTTTCGTTTAGTTTTGTAAATATGTTTTCACATGGTAAATATACATTGGGGCTAGATATTTTAAAAATTGTTGTTTTTATTACCCTAATCCTCGATAAATATTGTACGTATGAGGTCTAGTTAAGACTTCATTGAGAAATTCTGGTACTTTAGTGACTGTAGTAAAAATGCCAAGCAAGAATTTGTTTTGGTGAAAGGAACATTGACAGATGGTTGGGTCAGTTGTTGGGTCTATCTAAGTTAAATGTAGCACAGATGACAATCAGCCTTCCCTTTTCCCAATTCTAGGCCTTATGTCATATTTGATGTATGAAATATTACTATCTATATAATAAAGGCAAATGTCAATGTGTCAATGTGTCACTGTGTCACACCTTTTCAACTTAAAGGGATACAACTCTCTAACTTTTAATAGCTCATGTTCAAATGAAAAAATTACTGTTCTCAAATTACAGTGTTTCAAAATAAAATTGTCCGTGTTTTCAACTTTACTCCTAGAGGCCATAGCTCAACATATTGTACCATTTTCAAAATAAGGTCAATCTGTGGGCATATTAAAAACATTCTAGGATAGATCGAAACCCATAATCCTGAAATTTTGGATTCTTAAGTTTCATTACTGCAATTGCTTTCGGTGATTTTTTACATGATTTTTTGTGACAAATTTCCTTGTACAATAACAATTTTTATAACTTGGAAATAAATTTAGGAATAATCAAAATTAATTGCAAAATCCAGCGATAATCTCCCATGAAATAAAAATAATTGTACAAAAAGTGAGGACTTATGTACATCAAATTGTCTTTAAATTAAGTTGCAGCAGAAGAATTAATGTTGAACTTTTAAAAGGTAAGCTTAAATAATAATGTAATACGTAAATGCAGTGATCAATTTTGAGTTCATCTCTAGTTTATTGTTACCTATTGCATCTACTCCTCCCCACCTATTGTGATGAAGGCTGAATCAAGAGCCCTTCACAGGAGCTAGCTTAAATGCCACCCAATAGCTAAGTCAACCATTCATCCATGTATTGAATATTATTCTCACATCTGGTCTGGTGATTCTGCTATGTATTAAGAGATTCTAGATAAAATCCAAAGAAGAATTTGCAATATTATCAGTCCTGACCTGGCATCTCAGCTTCAGTCACCTTCACACCACTGTAATGTAGCTTCCCTGTGCTTTTTCTATAAATATTTTTTTTTAATTGTTCTGATATACTTTCCTCTTTGATAAGGAATACCGTGGTATGTTTGGATCAGTAATTGTGATGAACTAAGTCTAAGATAAGACAGATTGAAGACTAGCCTTCCAAAATCCCCCCTTTTGTCCTTATGCCACATTTTTGTATTTCCAAAATAAATATTACTTTCCTCTTTGGTAACTCAGCTTTACAAATTTAAGCTCAGTACTAGATTGGCAGCTAGGTCTCATCATTTTACAGTTGAAATGGCTAGATGTAACTGTAAGTTCTATGCTAACAGTTTCTTCTCTTGAACTTCTTGCTTGTGGATTTTTTTGCCAACTGCTTTTCAATCAACTTTGATTTTTAAAAATTTAAATGCAATGTTAATTGCTATCTTTTGTCTTCTTAATTCCTGTTCTTTTATTGTTTTCTCTCATTAATAATGGGTTTTTTTTTCACATTCTTTCACACTCAGTAGCCCCTTGCATTTTAGTGGTTTTATTGCCTTGCTTGGGATGAAATTATTAAAAAAAAAAAGAATAAATCTCCATCTCAGAAATTCAGACTCAGATTACCTGATGTTTTGTATATTTCAAGGATTACGTTGTTTCATGTGGTAAGTTCTCCTAACATCGTCAGGTGATTTTAAGTTGCTGGAGACAAAATGAGAAAGGAAAATGCAAAATGACAATACATCTTTCAATGATCGTTCACCACCATTTAATAGGTTGCCACCTTTTTTTTAAGATGTTGCACCACCATTTAAATCTATCAGAAGAAAAATAATAAATCTATTATAAGCGTGTTCACAAGATTTACATAAAGAATGTAAATTTGCAAAGATACACATAAAAGATATTAAAGCTCTATCTTTTCCCTAGTTACACCTAACATTCAAATTTAACGTAGGGTGCCTATATGTACACATGTGGGACAAGGACAAAAATTACCCACTCCCTATAACCACTGTCATGCTGATATCAGTATCCATCAATTCTTCCTCTTCTTTTCTCACACTTCCCACTTGTGGAACTCCATTCTGGCTCCATGTACACATGTGGGACAAGGACAAAAATTACCCACTCCCTATAACCACTGTCATGCTGATATCAATATTCATCAACTCTTCCTCTTCTTTTCTCACACTTCTCGCTTGTGGAACTCCATTCTGGCTCCATGTTTTCCAGCCAACTTTAATCTGCAAAAATTTAAATGCAATGTGAATCGCTATCTACTGTACTCTTGATTACTCTTTTCTCTTCCCGCTTATTAGTAATGTGTCTGTTCCTAATTTTTTCATATCCTGTAACCCTTTCATTTTAGTAGCCATGCTGTCTTGCTTGGGGTGATAACGATTTAAAAAAAGAAAAGAAAAAAGTGCAATGTATCTAAGTTCCTTACGTCTACCAATCCATATCTTCACAGCTAGCACCTGCCATGCCACATACACAAGGTCAACTCATCTTTATTCCTTTATTTATATTCCATTAGTAAAGTGGAAGTTTCACTCAGCTTCTTCAGTACTGTTACTTTTTGTAACAGACTCCCAAGAGGATGCTTCCCTGATCACTAAGATCTTAACCTCTTCAAGACTAAAGTCAACAGTTATCTATACTACATATCTTCATAATATACACTCCCTTGTAACAACTGCATGGGCCTTTTAATTATAGGTCAGAAAAATGTCTTATGACCCTGGTATTTTGGGCAGTATTCCAGAACTGGGTGCACAGAACCAGACGAAATTAAGGTCTGTTTTTGTCATATGAGTTGTGGATACCAAAGAGGGAACTTCTGTTTGTGTTAGGAATTGGAGTTCGAATGGGGTACAACAAGTCTATAGACTGAAATATAGTTATTAGGTAAATTTTGATCTGATATATTCACTGTATAATGTTGAACTATGTGATTAATATTCACCACTGAATTAAGTGCATTGACAAAGAAGAAGATTATGTTGGAAAATTAAATATATGTTGTGTAAAATAGATGTTTTTTTTATTCTTGGTCTATGAACTTATTGATGTAGAATGGTTTCCAGTTAAATCAAGCATTAAATATGAATACAATCCACTATATCTCCATATTTTCAAATAACTAAGTACTATATTTTTTGGCGTACAATTTATTTTTGACACAAAAATGGGATATCAAAATCTGTTAGCATCCAAGTCAAGTTACCATAAGAGATATTTGAAGCATGATACTCTGATGATTTAAGTGATCAGTAGAAATGAACTGGAAATTGGAGAGATGCGCATTGCCAAGTAAGTCAAGTTACCCTGAAAGATACTTGAAAAAAGGTACCCTGATGATTTAAGTGGTCAGTAGAAATGAATGGGAACATGGGGAGATGTGCATTGCCAAGTAAGTCAAGTTACACTGAGAGATTCTTGAAGCATGGTACCCTGATGAACTGGAAATTGGAAAGATGTGCATTGCCAAGTAAGTCAAATTACCCTGAGAGATACTTGAAGGATGGTACCCTGATGATTTAACTGATCAGTAGAAATGAACTGGAAATTGGAAACATGTACATTGCCAAGTAAGTCAAATTACCCTGAGAGATACTTGAAGTATGGTACCCTGATGATTTAAGTTATCATTAGAAATGAACTGGAACTTGGAGAGATGCACATTGCCAAGTAAGTCAAGTTACCCTGAGAGATACTTGAAGCATGGTACCCTGATGATTTCAGTGATCAGTAGAAAGGAATGGGAACATGGAGAGATGTGCACTGCCAAGTAAGTCAAGTTACCCTGAGAGATACTTGAAACAAGATACCCTGGTGATTTAATTGATCAGTAGAAATGAACTGGGACTTAGAGAGATGTGCATTGCCAAGAAGTTCTAGTTTCTCTGAGAGATACTTGAAGAATGGTACCCTGACGATTTTAGGGATCAGTAGAAAAGAACTGTGACTTAGAGAGATGTGCATTGCCAAGTAAGTCAAGTTAGCCTGGGAGATATTTGAAGCATGGTAACCTGATAATTTAAGTGATCAGTAGAAATGAACTGGAAATTGGATACATGTACATTGCCAAATAAGTCAAATTACCCTGAGAGATACTTGAAGCATGGTACCCTGATGATTTAAGTGATCAGTAAAAATGAATGGGAACTTAGAGAGATGTGCACTGCCAAGTAAGTCAAGTTACCCTGAGAGATACTTGAAGCATGGTACCCTGATGATTTAAGTGATCAGTAGAAATGAACTGGAAATTGGAAAGATGTGCATTGCCAAGTAAGTCAAATTACCCTGTGAGATACTTGAAGCATGGTACCCTGATGATTAAGTGTCATTAGAAATGAACTGGAACTTGGAGAGATGCGCATTGCCACATAAGTCAAGTTACCCTGATAGATACTTGAAGCATGGTACCCTGATGATTTAAGTGGTCAGTAAAAATGAACTGGAATTTGGAGAGATGTGCATTGCCAAGTAAGTCAAGTTACCCTGAGATACTTCAAAACAAGGTACCCTGATGATTTAAGTGATCCGTAGAAATGAACTGGACCTTGGAGAGATGTGCATTGCCAAGTAAGTCATGTTACCCTCTGAGATAGTTGAAACATGGTACCTTGATGATCTAATTGGGTTGAATGGGACTGGATTGCATCAATAACATTTGTAAAGAGTTACAATAATTTCTTTGGTACATAGCAATATTTTACTGATTTTTTACAAATGTGTGAATGAGAATATTCTATTTAATTAGCACACTCCATATTTTAGCAAGGAATTAACTGTTTTTTTTCTAAATAATTTACAATTGTTTTGCATTTGATTCAGTCTTTGATTTAGTCTTTAAAAGAATTATAAAGAGACTTATGTTCAGTTTCTGTTTTAATCAAATTTTTCTTAAAAATATATGTGTGGGAAATCGAAATATGTTATACCATGTGGTTGTCTTAAAAAAATTCTTGTAATGATAACATTCATGCTTGTAAGAAAACAGTGTGGCAAAATGATAGTTATTTCTTTGTCGCTGCTATTACTGTATACACTCTTGACTCTTTCAGTTATGTTTATTTTTTTTTAAAAAGTGATGATTAGAATTTTAATAAAACCGAAACATATGAAAATGGATTTATACATTTTCTTTAGTCTTGAGAAATGACAACAAAGATGTTAATCACTCTTTAGTTATTAGATTGAATAAAAAAACTTATTTTCATAGTTATTTATTAAATGATAGATAATAAATATTGTATTGTAGCTGGCTTAGATATTTTGATAATTTTGTAAATATTTTGAATAAAAAGATTTCTTTTAATATTTGTTTCTTTATAAAACAGTAAATAATAGATAGTAAATAATGAGGCATGGTAGAGTAATGGATAGCAGCTCAGACTGAGGAATCTGAGACCCAAGTTCAAATTCCAGTCAAATCCATTACATGCTAATACACTTGGGAAAGGTATGAATCCTCTTCTTCTCCTCCCAGGTATGGGTAAATAGCAGGACAGACTAGATCCTATAGCCTTGGATGGCAACTGTTCTACCGCAGAAAAAAAAATGGCAACCTACTGTGGGAAAAAATCTTCCTTGTCAGTCCTGTATTGAAAGATACATGATCACTTAAGTGTGTCATGCATGTCACATAACTGACTAAAATAACAAATCTTTATAAAAAGTAAATAATAAATTGTACTTGGCTCACATATTTTTATAAATAACCATTCTTTTGATGTACCAATTTTTTTGCAGTCATGGAGGTTAGACAATGCCAAATTTCCATTGAAAATATTCTAAGTTTAAAATAGATACTTTCAGGAAAAAAGGTTAGTTTCTTCGCTAGATTTCTATGTAATTCACACATGATATTTGTTGTTCTGTATATAAAGTAAGAATTGTCGGTTAGAAGTGATTAAAATATTTGCCATATGATATTCTATGTTACTGATATAGCTGCAGTTATCATCAGAAAAAAGATTCACAAGGAAAAAGAATAGTTTCAACACACACCCTTTTGCAATATGAGATGCATTCTCTGCTACAGGTGTGTAACTTCATTTAATACAAACAGTCGGTGAAGCTTATGGATAAGTTTACATGATGTTGCAATTTCTTTCACTCAATACTACATCCTTTTTAGCAAGTACAAAAATATTCTTTTCAACCTTCCTACTCTCCCAGTAGTTGGCAAGAAGTGTTGCTGGTCATAGTCACCGATATGTGATTCCAGTTAAGCCTGTATATTTCCATTATTGACCAAAATCTATTACGATATCCTGTCAGCTGGGCGAAACAGACTGATTCCTGAAACTCCAAATTTTGATATTGCAAGAGTTTCCAAAGAATAGTGAAATTTTATTTTAAAAAAGTAAAGTGTTTAAACAATAAAAATTCTAGTTATAGTACTTACTCAATTATCCAGGCACTTTGGAATGGATGTTGAAAAAAATTTATTTAGATAAGTAAAAATTCCAAGCTTACGGCCATATAGCATTGAAACACCAGTTACCTTATGGTCACCAGTTAAATTACACTGAGCCTAGTTATTACCTAGATGGATGATCACTTGGATGTGTGGATGGTGTAAATTATAATGGCTCAGAATTGTTAATTGGAGAGCTGTGTTGCAATTCCATTTGGGTTTGTAATATTCACTTACACACAAATACCTTTGGAAATGTATTAATCCACCTTTCCTCCTCCAGATATGGGTTAATTAGTAAGACTTGTATTACAAAATCATTATTATCTCAAAACAAAAAGAAAATTCTTACAATTTAAAAATATTTTCTGGCTTTAAATAACCTGCAAAGGGTTGATAAACCATGAATTGATCAATCAAATACTGATTAGCTACACAAGCATGTCTTATAGATTTATTTACATTCTCTGGTCACTAAGTGAGGGATCATTTTATATATTCTTTGTAATATGGAATTGATCCCCTACTTTATATTCACATTATAATTTCTTGTTTGTTTGTCAAATTCTGATTAGGTATGAATCCACCTCTCCCCCAGCTAAGGGTTAATTAGTAAGACTTATATCACTAAATCATCATTATCTCCAAAAAAGAAAGAAAACTTCTTGCAATATAAAAATATATTCAGGCTTTAAATAATCCGCAAAGAGTTGATACGGTGAGGAAAATGAATCAATTAATTAAAATTCCAGATAATTATTGAAAAAGAATGAAGAAAAAAATATTTTCTAAAAGAAATTTAACATTTATATCATCAACTAATATTTTCAAATGTTTTTTTTAAAGGTTTTGTTCAGTTTATTTTTTTCTGAAAAAAATGGATCAATTTTTGTCTCTTTCTGACAGGTCTTGCATTTTTCTACTGCTAACTCCTAAAACTCAATTAAAGTAGACATATTTGTAAGGGTTGCTTCTGGTTGACAGTGCAACAAACTTAATCATTTGTCAATTTTTATCGAACATTGTGTATGGTTTTCTAAATTTTCAAATTCTTGTCAAAGATGAAACATTAAAATGAGTTTAAGTTCAGATAATTGAAAAATGTTTGGATGATTGAAATTTTTCTTTTCATTTCACATTCGAATAATTGAAATCTTGAAACTCGAGGTACGGATAATCAAGGAAGCATTGTATTTATTCTTAGTAAATAAATTACATTTCACTTTGTTTCTGAAAATAATAAGGATGATAAAAATGGAAAAGTAAATTAGTAACAGGTTTGTATAATACTTACACTATTTACACTGTTCAGACTTTATTGTCATATTCACAATGCTCCAGCCTTCTTCAGGTGACATATGCTGGAATTTTGAACTGAATCCTTTATTTAGTCCACAAAGAAGTTTGTTCTAATTCCAGGTGCCATGCCTCTTCTGGATGTCTTGGTTTTCAGTTAATTCTCATGCTCACTTACTATAGGGAATTAAGTGAATGATACACACCTCTCTTACTCAGTCTGGACAACCCTTACACTGGACTGAGCAATAAAATCATAAATTTGGGGACAAGGAAAAATGACAAGCTTTAACCTGACAACAATGACAAAGATTCTATTCCCCCACCCACAAAAAAAAAGCAGTTACCACTTTTATGGTAAGTAGTTTTTGTTTGTAACTAATAGAGCTCAATCTCAAATGACAGAGCATTAATAGTAACAAATAAAACTAAATGATCACTTATCTGTCCCTATTCTGAGTTTTTCAGAGATTATATGTATTCATCATGGGGCCTGATAATAAAACTTTACTATTATGCCTAATAAGTGTATATTTATTTTTATCCATATTATATTGACAGAGATTTTCAAATTCCCGAAAAGAAAAAAGCCATAATCTCTTTGAAAAATAACTTGACAAATAGTGTAAATATCTGTACTGATTATTTAAAGTTAAGCAGAGTATTAAGAAACGGAAAAATTTCATTAGAAACAAAAGAGTACTGAACAGTTACATGATATCAGTCCTTCTATATGCTGAACAATCTCCTCACAAATGAAAAAGTAACTTGAAGCTACAGAAATGTGTTTCTACAGAAAGATACCGAGGATACCATGGGCCAAACATATGAACAACAACAAAGTTTTTAAAAAAATGGAAACAAAAAGGAAACTTTTACTTAACATCAAGAAGAGATAATTGAAATTCCTAGGGAATATAATGAGGAAAGAGGTCTTGGAAAATTTGATATGCACAGGGCAGATTGAAGGCAAGAGGGACAGAGGAAAATAACACATAACCTACTTAGTGAGCTTGAATAAATGATGGTGGAACAATTTCATCCAGCATTGTGAATATGGCAATGAAGATGAGGATAACAGTCCGAATAATGTTAATAATATAAGTTATCACAATTCCTCATCTCAGCGATATAGACAGATATTGAATTCCACATACATGTGAGCTGGTTGCCATGTTCAGTTCAGAAATGGTGCCTCGTCTTGAAAGACAAGGGAAGTAACTCAATTGTATTTTAAGTTATTGTCCTTTTTAAGGGAAGAAATTTAGCTTCCCCTAACATATATAAATATTATTCTATTGTTAAAAACAATAGACATTTTGTGTCTGTTATATTTAATGATATTTTTTTTCCCAATGTCTAAATATTATTTCACAAATGTGATTGTTGTGTATAAATAAATTGACCAAAATTCATGCTGTGTTGTCCCAAGCTTTTGCCTTCTATGAGGGGAGGTAGAGTAAAAAAAGAAAATTGTTTTAAGAAGTTGATTGTATTATTTCTTACCAAATATACCAAATTTAAATATTATTGCATAAATGTACTTGTTAATCTATATCTATAATCCAGAAGAGTTTGTCTGGCTGTTATACATGACCAGATACCTTCATATAGCTTTGGTATGCCTGCTTATTACACCCAGAGGAAAGTTTTAATGTACAAAAAATTGTTTGTATGAATTTTATGACTGGCCAGACAGCTGGATCATGTCTGGGTTGAAAGTTCATCTGTAAGAGTAACTTGATACAAAGATGGATCTTGGGATGCTGACTTTTGAGGTACTAGAGGTCATTTACGAGGCTAAATTTCTATTTCCAGGCAAATTACAAAAAAGGTCAAATAAACTGGAAATCTCTTAATTGTAGGTAACTACAAAATCATTTATTGATAAAAGAAATGACAAAAAGAAAACTTATTATACCAACACATTTCATTAATTGAGAAACTTTATCAAGGCAAATATAGAAATTTTATTGAAAAGAAGCTATACATACAGAAAAAGTAAACATTAAAAACTGAAAATTTATTTTAAAAATTCCAAGTGGAACTGTCTATAGCTAAGTGATTAGCAGTAGGGAAAAGTAAATTAGAGAACAGAGTTCAAACTCTGAGATATTCTGTATTCCTTTTGCACTATTGCTCTTGGGAAAGGCAGGAATAAGATAATTGATGCAACTGGAATTAAAAAAAAGTCCTTGATTAAAAATAATTCCCATAAAATAATTATGTAAATAAGCAAAGAAACATGCATAAACTAATATAAAATAAATTCTCTTCTTTCATTTTTGTAATTTTTTGGAAAAAAAATTTCAAACTGAAAAAAAGGAATTTTTCCAGAAAATTAAAACATTGTAAGAAGAGAATTTATTTTTAGGTAGTATATTTATTTATGTTTGTTTTCTGAAATTTTGATAAAGATAAAATAGAATCATTTTGTGAATTGCTTGGAAGCAACAATTCTGATTGAATCAACATTCCTAGATCTACTGAAGATATCAGCATCTTTTTAAAGCAATTGGTACAAAGTATACTGAAAACATGGGATTGCATTAATTTTAGATATTTAGAAAGCTAGGCCAGAATTAATGTTTCTGGATCAAAAACTGGAATTATAGAAGATTTCAACAAGTAGAAAAGCAAGACATTTATTGTAGAGTTTAGAGAGAACAGGAGCCAGTTGAGGAGCACATTTCTTAAGGACTATTGCAGGGATACCATGCAGTCCACATGCTTTGAGAAGATCAAGTTTAGAGATAACAGAAAACATGGAATGTTATATGCAAATTATTCAATAGAGACTCAGTTCTAAGTGGAAAGCCAGACAAAGAAAGTTCAGATGAATCATGATTGATACAAGAATGTATGAGCAAGACAGCCACCTTTATCAGTAGAAGATGTTAACACCTGAAACTGATTGAAGAAAGGAAGTTTAGAAGGCTTACTCTTATTTAAGACACTATTACAGAGCCACCAGTAGTCATGAAAGTCAATCTTGTTAGAGTGCCTTATTCTATCAGCAAACAAAGACTTAGCCTCTGAGGACACATTTACAATTATAATGAACAGACACAAATAAGCATCTGTTGTGATCAGAACTACCATATCGAAACACCCAGAAGTGATTCCTGTAGGCGAGAGCAGCTGAACAGGTCGGCATGAACTAAGAAGATTGTGGTTTCACCTGGTACTTCCAAGAAGGAACAAAAGCTTTGATGCTGGCTTTAACCCAAGAAAAAGCCTCTGTGGCACAATTCTCTTTGGATCTTATCAAGGTGCTCAAGATAAATAACTGGGACACCAGACCATATGTGCAGTAATATTCTAAGCATGGACGAATAGTAGACTTATAAATATGTAAGATAGATTGGTTTGGTTTGTTTTGTTTTACGGCATATCAACCTCAATGGGTCATTTAATGCTGACAACTTTTTTTTTTTTTTCCTGGTAATATTTTTGTTTTGTCAAAAATCTATTTCTGTTAATATTTTTTTCCTCAAAAATGTATAGTTGGTAATATTATTTTTTTCAAAAACATATAGTTGGTAATACTATTTTTTTTTCAAAAACGTATAGCTGATAATATATTTTATTTTTTCAAAAACGTACAGCAGACAACATTTTTTTTCAAAAATGTATTATCAGAGGCCTTGCTGTTGAATGTAGTTTATCGTCTTACCCAGGACGTTGATGCAGTTTATTGTCATACTCAGGACGCGGATGTAGTTCATCATCATACTCAGGTCACGGATATAGTCTGAGTGTTAACTATTTACCCATAGCTGGGACCCTAACAAGTGATACCACCCTGGGTCAGGGTGGACCTGGGAACACCAGCAATTAAGAGGTCGTTTCATGCTCCTCAAAACCTCCTGATCAGACGCCTTGCTGTTAGACCTAGTTTATCGTCTTACCCAGGACATGGATGTAATTTATCGTCATACCCAGGATGCTGTAAGATAGATTCTGGAGAGAAAAAATTGTGAACCAACTTTCTTAGCAGCTGATTTAGCAATGAATTCAATGTAGTCTTCCCATTTCATGTCAGCTGAGAAGGTGCAGTGAGTCACTTTCCTGGAGGTTAGCATCAGCCATACTGATGGAAGGCAGTGAGAAGACTCTTGAATGATTAATACACAATTGAAATATGACCGCTAGACTTGCATATGTTTTTAGTTCTTACTCTCAACTTTTGAACTCTTTAACACATGTGTCTATCATGTTGGCCTACACAATTTTCACATACAAAACAAATTTTTCTAATTTAAATGTTCGCCAATATTGTTTATGGGATGAATTTTCCAGCGACCCGTAAATGTTTACAATCCAAAGTGTTGATTCCCACAACATAATGGTGGCTAAATATTTACCCAAACATATTAGCATCCTGCAACAACGTTTTCTTTTTTGAAACAGTGAAATTAATGTCTACTGACCTAGATCTTTGTAAGCTTTAACAAAGAAATTTACACATTGGTAAGGATCAAACCTGCATATCCTTTATCTGAAAAAAAAACAACCATTTAGCCAGGTATGGCTTTACTATTCAGCTATGGGGGATCTTACAGAAATAATGTTAGATTAAAAAATTCATTTATGGCTAAAATTAAATATGGGCACATCTAAAATTTCATTTGGTATCTTAGCTCTTGAGTAGGATATCTTTGAAGAAATAAAAGGTATCTTAGAATGAAACTGACTTTTTGCAGCTGGAGTTTTCTTTTTGAAAGAAGAGTGCTTACTGATCTTGATTGAACTTAATCTTGACAATCATGCCTGAGGTCTTCTCTAATATTCCTCATATTTGATGCATGAGTTGCATATGCCACGTGAGCTGTATACAAACAGAAAATACTTGCCTCTTTTTCTGCAGTTTGATGGCTGACTCATTGGGGAAAGAAATAGAAAAGCCACAGACAATTTAGAAAACATTCTGGAATGGATTTAGCAAGTGGTAAGGAAAGTTACCAAACATCAATCTCTCCAAGAAGTATTAAAACTATCCTGAAAAAGCATGTTAGAAATGTTTCCTTCGACTTGATCTAATAACTGCAGTATTCTCAACAACATTTCATGACATGGGGGGTGGTGATTCCAGAATTTAGGGAGGGAATTAAAAATCAAACAAGAAATGTTCAAAAACTTTCTTTGTTTATGTTTTTTTAAAGAATTTTACCACAAGAAGGGCAATTAAAACTACTAAGACACAGTGGGGTAACGATGTTAAAAAACGGAGAGGCAATAAAGAGAACAGGATTCAAGGAGACAGATGATGATGATTGACATTGCCTTTACATTTTTGAAGATTGTAGTTGACAGGAAAACAAGAAGCTGAAACTGGTCAAGGGCTTTTGTGAGAGTGAAGAAACCTGAGAAAATATTATTGAGGAGAAAGCACAATAAAAAGAACAGGACTCAAGGAGTAAGATGATGATGATTGACATTGCATTTTTGAAGATTGTAATTGACAGTAAAGCATCAAAGCAAAAGAAAGTTTTATAAGTGAGAAGTATAGAAGAAACTATTATAAATTCTAATATCATACATATTTTTTCAACCAAATTAATTTTTTTGCAGCCCTTAAAATTTAGCACCCAATGCAATCACCATTCTCACCCCACAAACGGTATGCCATTGACTGCACTTAAAATCATATAATGTCTCAACAAAGCTCATCAAAACAATTTTGTTTAAAACTAAAAGAAATAAAACCAAGTTAGATATTCAGAGCCACTATCCCTCAGGAATATATTTCTTTAATTTTTTTTTGTGAGAGGTGAGGAAAAACAAAAGAATTAGACAATAACTTCAGGACAAAAATCTTTATTCACATTATTTAAAATTGGACCATCGTCCCCATCTTTGTTTTTATTATCACATTATTTCAGTCTTTATACTCTTCAGCCTTCATTAGTTGATTATCAATCCAGATTACCTTCCAGCAATTTTGAACTAAACAATTTCTTTAATCCAGGGGGCGGGGTCTCATTCTTCTCTCCATGTCTAGGGATATCTCGTCTTATTTTTATTTAGTATTGCTCAGTTACTGCATGCCCTGTTTTCATTGAGTCCAAGTTTCCAATATACCACCCAGGAACTGAACTCACAATTTCTATGTCACCAACTTCACAAACTAATGCTTTAATCCCCTGTGGGACAATCCTGAGTCTAGAACTTAGGGTCTTTAACCAACCCTCCCGGCTTCTGCTGTTGAAGTTACCAGCATAATACCTTGATGCAGTGATTTCCCCAACTTTTTTCTCCTGGAACCATATTTTTGGAATGAAAATTTGTTTGTACCTCACCAAATTTGATGTGATAAAATGTGCATTTAAAAAAGAAAACAGAGAGAGGGTTAATGGGAGATAACTGCGGATTCAAAGTCAACATTATCATTGATAACTCTCTCCTCCAATTTGTGGACCCTAGTTACTATATTTTAAAAAACTTGATATAATACAAAAATATCACAAGGATAAAATCAGTCAATAATTATTTATAACTATTTATACTGGGGCTCATGCAGACAATTACAAGTCAGCCATAATAGAATTTAAAATTTTAGAATCATATTAAATTATATGAATTTTTTGAAACTGTTTCTAAATCTTTGATTGCCTTTCAATCATTCCACATTACCTGTTATCGTCTTCTGCTGAACCTATAAGGTGCACTGCATCATTTGGGAACCACTGTCATATGGTAATTATTTCTATGTTAGGCTTAGTGAGGAGGCATATAACCTAGCATATGCCTTCTAATGTTTGGCTCCCAAGCATTCTCTGTCTAGAAATTTTTCTTTATTCCACAGAGGTTGGTAGTTATCCTTTCCCCTCTATACATGATCAGCCATGCCTGATTTCATTGTCTTGCCTTTAAATGTGATTTCACTCTTGGTAGTGCAGACTTAGACTCAGTGGAAAAACAGTGAGCAATAACTGATCAGTGATAATTAAGAACAAGAAAAGATATCCTTAGCCATGAACAATAGAATGAGAACAATCTACCTTTGGAGATTAAATAAACGATTCAGTTCAAAATTCCCTGAAGTTTACCTGGACCAATGAAGGCTGGAGGGCACAACAGCCAAAACATGATAATAACAACAATGATGTCGGCAACTGTCTGAAGGTAAACAATGTAAATAAAGATATCTCTTCATCCCAGAAATTCAGGCAAATAAGAATCTTTTTACACTATTTACATTGTTTAGACTGTTGAATGTTGGTTGAATGCATTCGGTAATTTATGGATTGAAAATAACTTGAATTGGTCAGTTTTGAATGTAAGCAAACATAATGATAGCAGAAGCAAAATGAAGAATAAAGAGATAAAGTCTTTAGTAATGTGCCATCAATTGGCAAGAATGGCTTAAGAAGGTGCTTAATTAATAGTATGACTGCTTTTTCTCTTGTGTCCTTTCTTGAATCTTTGCTATGAGATTCTTTATTTCTGGATGTCTTTTAAGTCAGCTTTCAAATTGTTTATGCAATCATCCTATCATTCAGATTCTACAGTTTAGCAAAGAAACCGTTTTTATGGCTTTACTCTCATTATGAAAGCCAAAGAAAACAAATGATGCAATCAATTTGGTTTTGTTTGTTTTATGACATATCAACCACAATAGGTTATTTAATGCTGACATAATTTTCTGGATAGGTTCATAGGAATAGAATATGTATACTTGGGTTCAGTTTGGTTTATTTTGTTTTACGACATATCAATCTCAATGGGTTATTTAATGTCAACAAGACTTTTAGGATAGGTTTGTATGAATAGAATATGTATTCTTTGTAAGAAATCAGTTTGCAGATCAGGTTTCCTTGATGAATTTTTGTAAAGAGGGTTTTGTTGAGAGTCAAATGTATTGCTGGTAATACTTTTTTTTTTCAAAAATATATTGCTGGTATTTTTAATATAAAAATGTATTTTTATACTTTCATAGTGTTTTGGCCCCAGTTTGGGAATTAACTATTTGCCCATAACTGTGACCTTAACAGGTGCTACCACCCCAGGCCTGGGTGTACCTGGGAGCAATAGCAATTAAGAGGTTGTTCCATGCTAGTCAAAATCTCACAGAGACCTTGCTGCCAGATATAGTTTATCATCATGTCATACCTGGATAGAGTCAATCTGGGAAAGAATCTTTATATTAATACAACTGTTGACAACTCTCTACTTACAGTTTACTTTGTTTACTAGAAGCATGAAAACTCAAGTGTCATAAATTACCTTATTGCTTACTAATCCATTAATGGTTCATAGATATTTATTTTTGGTAAATATATATGACAATGTGGTGTACTGGTTAGCAAGCGGGCCTCACTAGATCAATTATGACTAAGTAGTGGGTTCGATCCTCACTGGGTGTTCTATATTTTCGGCCTTGCACCACATCTAAGTTGTGCTTACTAAATTACTATATGACAGTTTGAAAAATTTTTATTTTGACATGTTTCACTAATCAAAGTGCTTCGTCAGAAAACTGGATTTTATTTCAACCAAATCTAAATTAGTCAGACAGAATATGAATCACGTTAGTCATATCAGTCAGTTATGTGCCAATCATGATACACACTTAAGCGATCATGTATCGAAAGATACATGATTGCTTAAGCGTGTATCATTTGGTTTCAATACATGACTGATGAGGCAGATTTTTTTCCCCAATAGGTTGCCATTTCTTTCTGTGGTAGACCAGTTACCATCCAAGGCTACAGAACCCAGTATGGCCTGCTATTTAACTATGGTTGGGGGGAGAAGAAGAGGGTATTAGCATGCAAGTGAATATAATGGATTCGACTGGAATTCGAATTCAGCTCTCCGATTCCTCAACCCGAGCCACTATCCATTACTCCACTGTAAACATGTAAAAGTGCAAAGATTTTTGTAAATTCAATATTAATAAAATAAACCAATAATAGTTGGTAGATAAATAAAAGTTCAAAGAATTTATCTTCTGACTTCAAGATACACCATTCTGCTTGTCATAAATACTTTGAACATTTTTTATCTATCTATCTATCTATCTATCTATCTATCTGTGTGTATGTGTGTGTGTGTGTGTGATTTAAATTTGGAGGAGAATCTGATAGAATGGTAAATATATAAAACACTTTAGTTGATTATTAATTTGTTCTTTTTATTATCAATCCTTTGCAAGTTATTTAAAACCAGAAACCATCTTTAGATTGTAAGAATTTCGGGGAGATAATAATGATCTACTGATACAAGTCCTACTAATATCTGGTGGGGACAACAGGTAAATTCATACCTTTCCCTAGGGTATTTTGCATGTAAGTGAATACAATGAACATAACTCGGCTAGTAACTGTCTACCTTGAATGGATCATGGGCTTTGTATTGCATGAACAATAGTAAAAAAATACATGCAAATATTTTTTACTTTCATCTTCATTTCAGAAGAAGCATTGTCAGCCATTATTATTAATTTTTAACTAGCATTTACTTTCATCTTCATTTCTTATTAGATGAAGCATTGTCAGCCATTATTATTCATTTTTGACTAGTATTTATTTTCATCTTCATTTCTTATTAGATGAAGCATTGTCAGCGATTATTATTCATTTTTGACTAGCATTTATTTTCATCTTCATTTCTTATTAGATGAAGCATTGTCAGCCATTATTATTCATTTTTGACTAGTATTTATTTTCATATTCATTTCTTATTAGATGAAGCATTGTCAGCCATTATTATTCATTTTTGACTAGCATTTATTTTCATCTTCATTTCTTATTAGATGAAGCATTGTCAGCCATTATTATTCATTTTTGACTAGCATTTATTTTCATCTTCATTTCTTATTAGATGAAGCATTGTCAGCCATTATTATTCATTTTTGACTAGTATTTATTTTCATATTCATTTCATATTAGATGAAGCATTGTCAGCCATTATTATTCATTTTTGTCTAGTATTTACTTTCATATTTATTTGCCTACTTCAAGTTTGAATTCAGAGATTTCCTTCTCCTAGACTGATTATCAACCAAGGCAAGAGATCACAATCTGTTTTGATATTTAACCCATTTCTGGAGTGAGACAAAATGGATCCATACTTTTACCAAGAATGTTTATGCAAAAGTGAATGTAACAAACTTGGTCAGAATTTGAACTTGCCTCACCGATTTCTCTTTTCAAGCTTCTTAGACATTACACTGTCTGCTCATGTCATGCAGCATGGCAGCTTCTGTGTTAATGCACTTAATACATGTGAAAGAGAAATGATAATGTTAAAATTTATGTTATGTTCATGACACCAAGGAGATTGTCTTGGAGAAAGCCAGATGAACAGAAAGAACAAGAGATGGCTCTGCTTGAATCCCACAAAGGTATTCATGGTGATACACACAGTGATAGTCCTAGGGTTGGTTGCACCCCAGGCAAGTTGAACTTTGGTGCCCTTACAAGTATAATTTTATAAAATTTTTACAAGGAGAAAAACTGAAAATGTAGAATAACAAATTTATTACAATATACAAGCTAAAGAAAATAAGCATTATCCTACCTGGATTTACCTATTCTCAAAGCAAAAAATGCTTACAGACTCAGATATGAATGACCAATATTTACCTATGAACCAAGTACATGCTTACAGACTCAAATATAAACAACCAATTTTTATCTATCCATGAATCAAGTAGATTCATATAGATTAAAATATAATTAAAATATATATTACCAAAATATATATTAACAAATATAAATTAACAAAATTGACCTTCTCAAAGCAAGAAACTGACTCAAATATAAATTAACAAAATTGACCTTCTCAAACCAAGAAACTGACTCAAATATAAATTAACAAAATTGACCTTCTCAAACCAAGAAAGTGACTCAAATATAAATTAACAAAATTGACCTTCTCAAACCAAGAAACTGACTCAAATATAAATTAACAAAATTGACCTTCTCACACCAAGAAACTGACTCAAATATAAATTAACAAAATTGACCTTCTCAAACCAAGAAACTGACTCAAATATAAATTAACAAAATTGACCTTCTCAAACCAAGAAACTGACTCAAATATAAATTAACAAAATTGACCTTCTCAAACCAAGAAACTGACTCAAATATAAATTAACAAAATTGACCTTCTCAAACCAGGAAACTGACTCAAATATAAATTAACAAAATTGACCTTCTCACACCAAGAAACTGACTCAAATATAAATTAACAAAATTGACCTTCTCAAACCAAGAAACTGACTCAAATATAAATTAACAAAATTGACCTTCTCAAACCAAGAAACTGACTCAAATATAAATTAACAAAATTGACCTTCTCAAACCAAGAAACTGACTCAAATATAAATTAACAAAATTGACCTTCTCACACCAGGAAACTGACTCAAATATAAATTAACAAAATTGACCTTCTCAAACCAAGAAACTGACTCAAATATAAATTAACAAAATTGACCTTCTCACACCAAGAAACTGACTCAAATATAAATTAACAAAATTGACCTTCTCACACCAAGAAACTAACTCAAAATTGACCTTAGTTGGAGAAGGTCAATTTTGGTAATTTATATTTGAGTCAAACCAAGAAACTGCTTATAGAGTCAAATATAAATTACAAATATTTATCTGTCCTTGAATCATGTAAATTCTTATGTAGTCAAATTTAAATGACTGATAACTACTTATCCACCAACCAAATAAATGCTTAAAGATTCATTTTTTCCTAGCCTTTAGATCTGCAAATCTTTCATGGCACTTTCTATACCTATCTTCGTTACAAGATCATTTTCTATTGACAAAACAGTTAAAGAATTTAATTTGTCTTGAACCATGGATGACCACAAATATGTTTTTATAAACTTTAGTTTTGGAAGATCCCAAACACATGACATGGAGGCATGATGGCACCTTCAGCCTTGATGGCACTCTGGGCAGCTGCCCAGTTCATCTGCCTAGATCAAAGTGCCAGACACAGTGTTTGGGTTCTGGACTGAGGAGGTGGTCATACATATTCCAGCACCTGCCTCTCACAGAGCCCACATGAGCCAGGGGTAGCTGATCAAGAATTTTTACAATCATTTCTATGGCCTATCAATTTGAATGTATGATTTGAATGTAGCTTTCTGCTTTGAATTGGATGTGATGGCCACATGATGCAGGCATGTAGTTATTTACTTCCAAGGCCATACTTGATGATGAAGATAGTTTTATTGAATTTACCTCTGTTAGTTATTCATTTTTCAACAAATTTAACTTACAGCCATATCATGTTGGAATATTGGTTCTTATATGATCACCAAAGTTAAGCATCCTCAAGCCTGGTCAATACCTATATTGGTGACCACTTGGGAATACCATGTGCTGTATGCTCGCATGTGCATGTGGTGTAATCAATAATTACTTAAAATTAGAAATTGGAAAGCCGAATTCCAGTTCACTTGGGTTACATGCAAATACTCTTGGGAATGATATGAATCCACCCCTCTTCCCCCCAGCTATGGGTTAGTTAGTAGTACTTGTTTCAGTAAATCATTATTATTTCCAAAAACTTCTTACTATCTAAAAATATTTTCTGATTTTAAATAACCTGCCATGGGTTGATAACCCACGAAAAACAAATTAATCAATCACTCAAAAAATAATAATTGAAAATGCTTCATTTAAAAATTTTAAAAAGTAATATATTATAATAATAATAATTTTAATTATTTCGATTCAAAGTAAGGCAACAAAGCCACTAGCATGTAGGGGTTACTGAATGTGAAAGAATATAAGAAAAATATTTAAATTTTTGTAGTTCAATCTTGACTGGAAATCAAGAAGCCAGAAGAGAGTTTTACAAGTGAAAAGTGCAAGAAAAAAAATTATTAACATAGAGCTTATGGTTACACATAGCTATTTCGATATTACTACTAATATTATTACTACTAATATTATTACTACTAATATTAATACTACTAATATTAATACTACTAATATTATTATTGCATGTAAATAAAGATAAAGATGATGTCTCACATCCTCCGTCTCAAATCGTCCTCAAATTAACATTATATTAAAGGGTTAGATTCACTAATCCTCAGGTTTTTCAGTTGCAATCCTAATCACATTGCTGCAATTAATAGGCGTGCCTTCTACTAAAAGTTATAGTGTTTTACATTTTTTAGATGTTATCGTCTTGCTACTCATTCATCCACCTCCAGATGTAAGATGTGATCCAAAACAACCGACTGTCATTGTATGGATCACTGTATTTTGCCAACTTCCGGCATTCCAATGGTGGGAACTTTTTCTACTTACAGTACTCAGTATTTCCAAAGAGTCCCCTATCTAAATACTAACCAGGGTTGACAATGCAAAACTTCAGTGATTGAACAAGAACCAATGCTCTCAGTATTATTTAACAGTAAACAATGTATTAACAGATTGCGACAGCTATTAGGGAAATGTGATTAAATATACTTTAATGTTTAAAAAAAATTTATTCAGTATTATTATTATTTAGGTAATAAGCATTATAACATAGCATAAATAGCTATATCATGGAAAAAGGAATTTTCGACAATATACACATTTTTTATGTATTTATGGTTATTTTTTTAGCTTTTATTAAAAACGACATTCTTGTACATATAGTTATGGATAATATTATACATTAATTACTAATTTTTTAATTAATAACTATTTGTGCTCAATTACAGACGTTAATAGCTATCTGCTGATGTGTTAAAATTTTGGAATAATGCAACAATAAAATTTTAAATTTCATCTCTCTGATAGCTGTCACAATCTGTAAATAATCAGGAAAAAATAGCTGAATAACTGAAGCTGTAAGGTGTCCATGGCCTAATTGGTAAAGCAGCTGTCGCACTAAAGATTTCTGAAGAAAAGAAATGCAAGTTTGAGTCTTTAGTTTCTGTTCATGTTGTTTAATCATGGCCACAGAATGATGAAATAGTTGTGATGAAAAGCAGGTGAAATTCAAATGAAATAAACACGAATGAAAAAATTAATAGTAGAAAATGCTTTATCTAAAACTAATAAATTTCAAGATAATATTACAGGTTGACTATCATTAATCTGGTATGATTGGGTCCTGAAGAGTGTTTGATAAGTGATTTTGCCAGATTACTGTTGATTACATTACAACACACTTAACTCAACAGCTAACCACTTCATTACTACCTTGAAAATACCCTGTAAATCAGCACATGCTGGTTAATAAAAGAGCAAGGAAAATGAAAATCAAGTTCTAACTTATCTGTGATGTACTATGTATGGTGTTTGCCCTTCACAAAATGGGAATTCATAGGAGCCATGATTGGAGCTAAATATCAGCAGCTTATAATAAAAATACAAGCGTTTCAAAAGTCTATGTCACATTCTAAGAACTCTTATATCATGAACTACAAATGGCAACATGATTGAACTGGTACCATTTAAAAGCTAAAAGAGTCAAGTTTTCTTCTGTTAATTTAATTTTAGTTTAATTAATTAAATTTAATTTTTGAACACCACTCTGCCTGATAGATGGGTCAAACAGACTGATAGCGTGTTCCTACGATGGCTACCTAAGTCTCCAGACCTCACACCATGTGACTTCTTTCTCTGGGCATATGTGAAAGGCCTCGTATATGTACTTCCCCTTCCCAGAGATGTGGATGATCTGAAGATGCGAATAACTGAAATCTTGTCAGCCATCAACAATGTTATGCTTGGTAGCATTTAGCAAGAATAGGATTATCGTTTGGATGTGTGTCATGTGACCTGCAACGCACACATCGAAAACCTGTAAAAACCTGTATAGAAATGTAGAAATATTAGCTTTCAGCAAATATAAATTGTGTTTTGATATCCTCAATAGTTATTAAGATATAATTGTTGTAATGTAACACAGACTTTTGAAACACCAAGTACTTTACTAGTATTCAAGAATGTCTGATACAGCAATTAGTGACACCAAATAGTCATGGCTGGAGTGTGGCAATCAAGGAAATATGAAATTTCTCTCATGGAAATTAGTAACAGATTACTGATTAAAGTAGATTACTGATTGCCAGACTGGTGAATACCAACCTATATTATTAATAGTAAAAATGTAAAAAAAAGTAACACAAATTGTAATAAAAAACAAGTGAAATTAAGATGAAAGAAATCCTAGTCAAAAATGAATAATGGCTGACAATGCTTCATCTAATAATAATAAAATTCGAAATAATATTACTACTAATCCTCCTAATTTAATAAAAAGCAAGTGAAATTAAGATGAAAGAAATCCCAGTCAAAAATGTATAATGGCTGACAATGCTTCATCTAATAATAATAAAATTCAAGATAATATTACTACTAATACTACTAATGTAATAAAAAGCAAATGAAATAAAGATGAAAGAAATCCTAGTTAAAAATGAATAATGCCTGACAATGCTTCATCTAATAATAATAAAATTCGAAATAATATTACTACTAATCCTCCTAATTTAATAAAAAGCAAGTGAAATTAAGATGAAAGAAATCCTAGTGAAAAAAATCAATAATAATTCATGTATGTTGTCTTTGAAGTTTGCAAAATTTTACAAAAAGACAGCATTCATTGTTAAAAATATTCTTTTTTCTGCCTTGCTATTTTCCCTGTTACTTTAAAAATGCTGGCTGCTGTATATAAAAAAGAAAAAGAAAATCAGTAATAAATTAAAGTAGGTTGAATCATTGTATATTTGAATCATTTTATAAACCTGGGTTTTATTCATTTTCATTGAATAGCATAAACTGAGTTTTTTTTTTCCATCGAAACAAAATCATTAATGGAGGTTTAGACTGAAGTGACTCATCACATCAGAACACTTTAGTATAATGTGTGAATACAGAAGGTATTGTGTATAAAGTCACCATATGCAAGTATATTAATCTATAGATTCCATTCAATAAGATTAGATTACATATCTATACTTACTTATATGTTATAATGAACATTTTTATGTTACAAACTAAAGTGAGGTCACTTTGGTTGTAAATGACATTAAATCAAACATGATTTTTGCTCTGAAGGAAATAATATAAACAAACTCCTGACCTACATGACAGAGAAACAAAAATTTAAATTAAAAGACACTCGTTAAACCTGTTCTCATCATGTCTACTTTTTTGCAAAGTAACCTCCACACTCCAAAATGCTTTTGAAGCAGGTTAATTTTATTATATGCCTTTGCATTTGGACTAATATCCTCATCTTGGTTTTTATACTCACAATGTTTTGGCTCTTTTACTCTACAGCTTTCTTCCGACGTCTGTCACACTTGGTAAACATTGAAGAATTTTGAATGAAGCCCTTTATTTTATCTAAAAGAGTAGTTTGCTTTCATTCCATGTCTCATGTTTAGGGAATATCTTGTATCAATTCTTGCTGGTACTTTTGCTTTTAGTGTTGATTTTTGTTCCTTCCACTGAATCGAAGCATATGACTTTTCTGCACTATCTAACCACTGCAAGGAAAATAAATCTATTACAGATAAAGGTTACAGCCAAAACATTTTGACATATAATATATATATATATTTTTTTTTTCATTCAGATTTACCTAAAGCAAGGCAGTAAAGCCACTAAAGGGTTACTAGGTGTGAAAGAGTTAGAAAACAGAAACATTCCTAAGCAACAAGAACAGTAATCAGGAGGGCTGTTGATAATGATTGACACTGCATTTAAATTTTTGATGATCAATATTAACTGTAAAGCATGAACCTGAGAGAGAGTTTCATAAATGAGAATTTTGAGAAAAGAAACTTAGCATAGAATTTATGCTTATATCTTGCCATTTCAACTGTAAAATGATGAAACCTAGCTGCCAATCTAGTACTGCACTTAAATTCATAAAGTCTAGATACCAAAGAGGAATGTTCATCAGAACAATTACCATGAAAGTGTTCATAGAAAAGGCACAGGGAAACTATGTTACGTCGGTTGGAAAGTGACTGAAACTGATATGCCAGGACCAATAACATTGCAGATTCTTCTTTGGATTTTATCAATTATCTCTAAATATATTAGGTTGGTGCAAAAATAATGACGGTTTTTGACGTTAAAAATATGTCAAAAACCGTCATTATTTTTGCACCAACCTAATATATAGCATGAGTGTCAGACCAGACAATGCAGTAATATTCAATACAAGAAAGAATAGTATTATAGTTATTAGGTTGGTGCAAAAAATAATGTCGTTTTCTCACATAGTAACATATGTGAGAAACCGACATTATTTTTTGCACCAACCTAATACATCTAGTCAACTGAATTTAAAATTGATCAGACCTTGTTGTCAGTTTAGTACTTCTCTGAAATTGATAAGATTTCTTTATTTTACATATTGTAATGATATGTAAATGAATGCTTAACTAGCAAAGTCATAGACTATATAAATGCCCAAGCAGTGAGGGTAGACCAGTTCTTGGTATGCCAGATAAATGACTTACTGGACTGATAAAATATGAAGCAAATCCTACTTCATAACATACACTGCAGTTCAAAAGTTTGAGGCTACCCGGGGTAATTTTTTAAATTGTACTTTAAATAAGAGGAAATTATTATATATGGTAAAAAAAAAAAAGTGAGACATGATTTTTTTATTAGAAATTTTATTATGACAACAAGAAAAAAAAGCATTTTATGATTAAATTTTGCTCTCATCAAAATATCCTCCTTTAGCCTTGATTACTACAGCACAAATTTTTGGCGTTCATTGTAAAAGTTTCTCAAAGTTTAAGTTTGATAAATGATTCCACTCTTTTTTCAATGACTAAGATCTCTTTTCCATTTTTTTCACTCTTCTCTCAATTTCACCCGACGCTAATTCTGCGGTTGGCTTCAAACTTTTGAACTGTAATGCATCTGCTTAACAGTTGCTAAGCAGATTAATTCTATAAATATCATACTGCATAGGCAAATATTATGGTCCATTTTTTAAACAAAATGCACCACCTATCAAGTAAATGCTTACAGGTTCAGATAAAAACAACCTGTAATTGTTTATCACTGAACTAAGTACAGGTTGACAAACCCATATCTGAACAACTGAAAAACGAATATTTTTAGTGTGGAGTTTGGCACACAAAAAGCTTACCCCACCAATTAAGTATAACATGGCAACAGGTGTCATGATTAGTCCAACTCCACCCACCACTCCTCCAGTCTGGCTGAGTGACCTGAGCCTGCCAAACATCAATTGTTGTCAAGCACTTGTATTGGGTAAATGTGAGTTTACTGGAGGTGAATTGTTCATCTTTTTGTAATTTTTGTGACGTTATACAGTGAAAATGTCAAAAAGAACTGTAGATACCCTTCTTGTGGGTAACAGTGAGAAAAAGAAAAGGAAGCATCTCTCATTATCAAGAACACAAGAAGTAGAGTTTTTGCAGAAGCTTGATGGCGGCATTCCTGTTCAGAATCCGATTGAGGAATATGGTGTCAGAACAACCACTGTGTATGATTTAAGAAAACAGAAAGACAAGTTACTTAAATTTTATAGTGAAAGTGATGACCATAAACTAATGAACAATAGGAAAACACTAAAAAACGATAAAATACCTACTGGCTGTAGTTTTTCTTTACCCCACTCTTTGAAAACTATCTCACACTAGTGTCGGGTAAGTGACAGTATTGAGAAACAGAGCAGCAGGTGCAGTATGTATATTTTAGTGAGTGACAGAAAGACAGGAGAGCACAACATATATTTTTAGTTTATCATTTGATGTTGTTCATTTTTAAGTTCTACAAGGCATTTTTTGTCTGAAATAAAATTTATTCATTATTTATGGTCTTAATTATCCCTCTTAATTTATTTATTGGTACATTACTATATAAATAAACTGTAATAATATTTGTAGTCTTTTTGCTATCACTCATGGTGTGAGTATTCATACGTTTTTGCTGCAATATTGTTTGAATTTCTGAAAACCAAAACATAAATGGCCCCCAAGGATTTCAGATATGGGATTGTGTACATGCTCTAAATAATAAATTAAAAAAGACTGATTGCTTCTAACACTTTGATACCATGGAGCCCCCATATCAGGACAATTCAGCCCATACTCTCCAATATGGCAATGAATGCTGGACACTTTTCTTACAAATGGATGAAGATTTGGTTTTATCAATGAATGCTAAGAATACCATGGACACATGTGAACAATGAACAAGTCAAAGAAAATAAGGGAGGAGAGCACAACATATATTTTAGTTTATCCTTTCATGTTGTTCATTTTTATTAGGTTGGTGCAAAAATAATGACATAATAATGTCGTTTTTTGACGTATTTTTTAACGTCAAAAAGCGACATTATTACGTCATTATTTTTGCACCAACCTAATAAGTTCTACAAGGTATTTTTTGTCTGAAATAAAATTTATTCATTATTTATGGTCTTAATTATCCCTCTTAATTTATTTATCAGTATATTACTATATAAATAAACTGTAATAATATTTGTGTTTTTTTTTTATCCTTTGTGGTGTGAGTTTTCACATGTTTTTGCAGTAATATTGCTCAAATTTTTGAAAATTGAAAAAATCTGAAAACTGAACCATAACAGGCCCCAAGGAATTCGGATATGAGATTGTGTACCTGTAAATGTTTATAGAACCAAATATAAATGACTAATATTTACCTATGTTTGAACCAAGTAAATGTTTATAGCCTCAAATATAAACAAGCAATATTTACTGATCCCCAAAACAAGTAAATGTTTATAGACTTAAATATAAATGACAAATATTTAAGTTCTCAGGCCAAGAAACTGCTTATAAACTAAAATATAAAATATCAATAATTATCTGTCCTTAAATCAGGTAAATTCTTATAAATTCAAATTTAAATGACCAATAAGTACTTATCCTCAAACCAAGTAAATATTTATAGACTCAGATATAAGCAAACAATATTTAACTATTCCTGACCAAAGAAATGTTTATAGGCTCAGGTATAAACAATCAATATTTACCTATCTCTGAACCAAGAAATTTTTATAGGCTCAGATATAAACAATCAATATTTACCAAGAAATTTTTATAGGCTCAGATATAAGCAATAAATATTTACCTATCTCTGAACCAAGAAATTTTTATAGGCTCAGATATAAACAATCAATATTTACCAAGAAATTTTTATAGGATCAGATATAAGCAATCAATATTTACCTATTTCTGAACCAAGAAATGTTTATAGGCTCAAATATAAATGACCAGTGTTTACCTTTTCTTGAACCATGTAAATACTTATCGACTCAAATATATTTAAACAAAAATGGATTATTTCACTATTCAATTACCCAATAAGGCTGACATATCATAAAACCAACAAACTCCAAGTAATATTTACTTCTATTTCTGTGTTTCTAATCATTCAGAGGTACCTGCATGTGCCTATTATGTATTATTACAAATAGATTGTATTATATACTATGTATGGTTGCAAGATTAATGAATGGAAACAACAAAATCAAAAAGAAAAAAAGACAAGATATCTTAAGATCAATGCAGAATATCTCTTTGGGGGAAGTAACCTGGAGGATAGGGAAGTTGGTTATGTACTGGCCTGGCATTGAAGTTTGTGTCAGGTCAGTTGACCTGCAGCTACTAGTGAACTCTGTGGCTGCCTGTGTATTGCATTGAGTGTTGCCAAGCAGGCCCTCTTAAGCAGTCAAAGTGAATACATGACTCAATGTTTTTTGTCATGCTTTTGCTTTAGTGGCCATGTTCATAATTGACTCCAAAGATTTTTTTTTGGGGGGGGGGAGTGACTTTTTTATTTTTAATTTTGCATTCACATCCACCCAATAGGTTTTGGTGTGGAGTGAATCAGAAAGCCGTCTAATTTAATGCAGAGTATAACAATTGGCATGATTGGAGAAATCCCGTACCTAAAAATAATCATTGACCTTGTAACTGTAATGAGTACCAATGACATATTAGAAGATATCACATGATCAGTACATGTTTTCAGGGCAAGAAGTAAGTTTATGGATCATTAGTTATCGTATGTTATGTCTCTTAATCATTCTTCATTTATAAAAAAATAAAATCAAGATGAAATGAAAAGCTATGAATTAATATTTATTGTAATAATTTGATGAAAATTAATTGTATTTTATTTAATAATAAGGGAGGAATAATTTATCATCTTCAACCGGCAAGGTTCAATGCAAACTGTTGAATCATTTACATACAGAGGAAGTGAAATAATTTCTACTGAAAAGGATGTGAAAACCTGGGCTACCTTGAATAAAATGGATGTAATCTGAAAATCTGATCTACCAGACAACCTCAAGTGAAGATTCTTTTGAGCCATTGTTGGTTTTAGTGGCATATCAACTCTGTATGAGTCATTTAATGCCAAAATTTAATTTTCTTGGAGCATTAGTAATTTTGTATACAAAAATATATTCTGTGTAATTTTTTGGTTTTTTAAATATTGCTGGTAATTTTTTTACTATGAAAATTCATTGTTGGTAATTTTACTATAAAAATGTATTTTTATACTTTCATAGTGTTTGATCCCCAGTTTGGGGGTTAACTATTTGCTCATAGCTGGGGCCAAAACAGGTTCTACCACAACCAGGTCAGGATGAACCTGGGAACAACAGCATTTATGGGGTTGTCCTATGCTCCTCAAAACCTCCAATCTCTTGATCCGAGGCTTTGCTGCTGGATGTAGTATATATACAGGATGATCAAGTCACTTTAGAGGCGGTGTTAATGTATGGTGCCACTGCCTAGACATTGACTAAAACACTTGAGTCTAAGCTTGACAGAACCTACTCTTGGAAGCTGAGAGCTATACTTAACATCTCTTGGAAACAACATCCAACTAAATCACAGCTCTATGGACCTATCCCTGATACACAAACGCAGAACGCACTTTACAGTACACTTCTGCTGAGCAAAACAAGAACTTGCAAGTGATTTACTGCTCTGGATACTCAGCTATGGAGCAAGATGGGTTGGTCACTCAACAGCCCCCTATATTGACCAGCTATGTTATGACACAGAATGCCACCCTAATGAACTTCCAACCTTGATTTAGGACCGTGATGGTTGGTGTGATAGACTTGTGAATGTCCGAGCTAACTCGGCCGAACAAAAAATAATATAAATCGAAGTATTTCTGAGAATTAATTCTTTTAATAAACTTAATTGTGAGTTTTTACAGAAGCTCTTTGTTTATTGCAGAGTAATAGGCCATGGTTAGATGTAAATTGGCAGAATTGACAAAGTTTGTAATAAACTATATCAAGAGAAAGAAAAGAAAAGAACAGGGTAAAAATAATATAAAGCAAGCAAATAATATATGCAAGGCAAAGCAACAGTAATAAAGCAAAAAGTTCACAAACTAAGAATGGTGTCACCACATGAAAAAGGATATGGACAAGTGATTTCAACATTCCGACTTCAAGGCAAGAAAGAACTGAACTAAATTAGATGAGACCAAGAAGTAGCCTAACTTATTGACTAGGAAGAAATCCCAGCATGCATCTGTGTGTTTTATCTATAAACTGTGGAAGGGGCATTTTTTTTGCAGTCATTCAGACCAGATTGAAACCAATGCTTACACTGGAGCAGCTACAATAATAATGCTGTAGTGTTAAGAAAGTCAAATTTATGGCATTTGACCTTTTCACTCATCTATAATTTGTATTTATTGAGTTTCATTCAGTCATAAGCATTGGACATTTAAAGAGGATTAATTTCATTAGCAATGGTCAAGACAGATTATCTTATTGACCATTCTTTTTTGAAGGTCATCTTATCTTTGTCTAGCACAAGATCTCAAAATTACTGTAACATTCACTTTGCAAAATCACAAAAACATTAAGCATTTTCTAAAAGTTTATCTATTAATCTCAATTAAAGCAAAAAGTAAACAATAATATGTTAAGTGTATATATTTTTGTCTGTAATATAACTTTTTGCTCTATTAGAGTTATCTCCCTTACATTTGTATTTTGAATTTATAATGGAGTCAGTTTCTAATTACCTAATACACCACTGAATGCTGGACAATCTCTTCATGGATAAAGAAGAGACTTGAGGCAACAGAGATGTGGTTCTGTTGATGAATGTCTTCTAGAAACTAAGCAAAGTATTAAGAAACAGGAAAATTTTATTAGCAACAAAGAAAAGATTACTGAACTGCTGCGTAATATCTATTTTTTTACATTAGAATAGAGAAAGTTGCCAGTTGCAAAGTTTTAAGAAACTAATTTACCTATGTCATCAAATGTTTATTTTGTTAAGTCTTTACTATTATTAGAAGGTTTTCTATAAAAATCTGGAAATATACCAAGAGATTTAGAAGTCATTTTAATTTTCTCTATCAAAAACTTTTCTTATCAACTTTGGGCCATATTTTTTTTTTTTCAGATGAAAAATAGGTGCTTATCTTCAATGATTTGTCAAAATTATTTTCCTACTTGTACTGTTCTTGGTCATCTAATTTCAAAAGTACTTTTGTGTACAAAACACAAGTGCCAGAAATGATTAAATTATTTGCTTCAAGTTTTCACTTGGCCTGATGCTTATTTCGTATGGCATATGTATTTTTCAAATCATTTTCTCCATGGCTCAATTATTTTCTTTCAGTTTATTAAACTTATACTCTTCTTTTGTAAATTGAAAAATATCCCACCACACTGACTTTTCCATATGGCATTTGTATTTCATAAAAAATGGTTTTCCAAGTGCTGTTTAGGCCATCTGTTTCTCTGAGGTAAATTAAGTAGAAATCAGAATAATCGATCAAGTGTCACACCCACCCATGCGTGGCCTCTGCCAGCCAAACACCTAGATTTATCAAAACAATCAATATTTCATATTTCAGTTTTGGTTTTTGAAAAAAGATTTGACTTTTTCTTCATTCCATTCTTAGCTCAAAATAAAAACTTTATTTTGTAATAAATATATATTCAGTCGAGGTATTTCTAACTTGTAAATTCTAATTTTCCTTAAAATTGCCTTCTAGTCTATTCACATTAAAATTATAAGTTTCACCTTCCAATTGTTAAATGCAGATTTTACTTACTTGTAAAATCCACACATGTCATAGTATCATAGATATATTGTTTTTCTGTTGTTGTTGTTTTTCATGGGGTCAGTTTTTCACTTCTCAGTTTCAGAAAGACTTTTGAATCGCCTTCTAGTGTCTTAAGGCCACTGCCATTTGGCATCACCAGTGCCAGGGAGATAACTTTCAGACATAACAGGCAAAAAATGTACAAAGTTGAAGTATAATTTAGCTGATCATATAGGTATGTGGACACAAGGTTAGAACATTCGCCTTCTGACAATGAGATCCAGGTTCAAATGGGTGCATGGCTAAGTGTGGACACATGACTGAATATTGGTGCATGGCCGAGCGATAAGAATGTTCATTTTTCAAACTTGAGACTTAGGTTCAAATCTCAACATTGTTGATTTATGAGGGATGTAACTTGGTCATTGGCCTGAGGAGTTGATCCCAGTGTGTGGCACCTTTGGAAAGTGAACCAAAACAATACCATGGGTTGACCGAAGCCTTGTAAGTGAAATTAGACAGACAAAACTATTTGACAGCCATCAGTGGTTGGACTAGCATGAAGTTGCAAGTCATCATGACCGAGGGTTTGAGCATGCTGGCCTTGTTCAGACTGTTGATCTCACTGGATTATGTGCTCTCTCCCAGAAACTGTAACTAAGGTTTGCTCAGCATAGTTGTAGCATAAACCACTGTGGGTGTTGAACAAACACAAATGTGCATGAACAGATGTCTGCAACATGGATGGACTAGCCACCCCTAGTAGATAGGCATACTTGGATATGAGCGACCAGCCATGTAAGCTGTTGATTTGACTTTGCTTGATACAGGATCTGCACTGTAGATAAGTCAATTTGATTTGCTTCATGATGTTTCACTCTTGGAAAGTTTGTCATATGGAAGGAAAAACTTCTGTTATTTTTATATGAAATCAATCAGCATCATTTCAAGATTATATTTCTTGTAGTTGGAGTATAATTAATCAAGGGCTTACGGCCACATCGTGTTGAAGCATCAGTCCCTGGTCAGTACCTAGATGGTTAACCACTTGGGAATACAAGGTGCTGTAAGCTTTTATGAGTGGGTGGTATAATGGATAATGACTTAAAATTGTTAGTCAGAGAGCTGAGTTCCAGTTCCAGTTGGGTTCATTATAATCGTTTGTGCACAAATACTCTCGATAAAGGTAGGAATTCATCTCTTAATCTATGGCTTAATTAATAAGTATTACTAATATTGTATTACTAAAACCTCCAAAAAAATATTTAAATTTCAGCATTAAATAACTCAAAGAGGCTGATATGCCACTAAACAAAAACAATCAATATAATTATTCTATCAATTGTTCAAACTAGTATCCTTATCTTTCTTGTTTTTATCACATTTCAAATCCTCTTTGTATCATATTACATTCCAAATGAACTTACTAATAGCATCTATCTATATTTCGGAGATGAGACATTATGTACACTATTTACATTATTCAGATGAATTGTACTCATCTTTGTCGCCATATTTATTATGTTTTGGCCCTTTAGCATCTGTCTATATTTCTGAGATGAGGTATTATGTACACTATTTACATTATTCGGATGAATTGTACTCATCTTTGTCGCCATATTTATTACGTTTTGGCCCTTTAGCATGTCTATATTTCTGAGATGAGGTATTATGTACACTATTTACATTATTTGTACTATTGTCCTAATCTTTGTCACCATGCTTATCACAACATTTTGGCCATTGTATGCTCCGGCCTTCTTCAAGGACACATGACACAGTGGATAAAGGCGTTAGTTAGATCCAGTGACAGGACCCAAAGAGTGTGAGTTCAATACCTGGTTAAGGTGGTGGAGAACTTTCAGAGGGGAATTAACAGGAGATAACTGACATCCATTAGACATGGTACATGGAACTAGAACAGTCTACCCAAGTGAGCGAAATAAAGGGTTCAGCTTGACATTCCAACCATCTGAAGAAGGTCGAAGTGTACAAGGGCCAAAATGTTGTGATAAACATGGTTACTAATAGCAAACAGACTATTTTTCCTCTAGAAGCCAGTGTATTGATGGTGAGGTGGGCGGGTGCTGATGACATAGTTTAGCAGTAAAAATGGCCTCAATTAGCATGCATTTATTGCTATGGGTGGCAGAAATAGCCAGCATGTAGTCAACAACATACTGCCACCAATGCAAATAACTTTGCTGTATTTAACATGAGCACAAAACAGCATTTTTCAGTTTACTTTTCTTTCTTCAGTGGCAATCAAAATTCATATTATGATTTGTGTTACTTTAAAGTTTATGTTCCAACTTCACAATAGTCAACTGAAAGTTCTATAGTGGTGGTTTGAGGTTTGTGTTGTGATGGTTTGTGCAAACTTTTAAAAGCACAAAGATATTTATATTTAGTATAAGAATAACCTTGGACAAAAACTCAATGTTCTCTCCAAAGTATTCCAAGAGATAGGACTTACAATAAATCTTTCCAAAACAGAATCTATGATTTGGAATTGGAATGAAAGCATCTAACAATACCCTGAATCAGGAAAATTCAGAATTTGAAATTCTAAACCCTTTAATTTTTTTTTTAATCAATCCACCCCAAGAAAGTCAATAAAGCTACTAGGTCGCAAAAGGTTACTGAGAAAAATTATTATTAAGGAGAGAGGACGATAAAAGAATTGATTGACATTACATTTAAACTTTCAAAGATCAAAGTTGCCTGATAAGCACAAAGCCAAAACAGAGTTCCACAAGTGAGAAATATGATAGAAGAAACTGTCAACATAGAACTTACAGTTACATCAAGCTATTTCAACTATAAAATGATGAGACTTTGCCTTATCATATATGATAGTAAAAAATGAATAAATATATTTTTCTCTTTGTGTTAAGCGCTATGTCCATTCAGGAAGCAGGCAAATGTGGTGCCATGTCCCTTAAGGAGGTAGGCAAATGTGTGACTATGTCCCTTCAGAAAGTAGGCAAATGTGGTTCTCCACAACTTCTTTTCTTTTTTAATAATTGCTGTGAATTTTTTTTATTTCCTTTTATATACCCATCTATCTATTTTTTAAATCATTTCACACCAAACAAGGCAATAAAGACACTAAGACACAAGAGGTTACTGAGTGTTCGAGAAAATGAAAAAATACTGTTAAGATGAGAGAACCATAAATGAACAGCAATTAAGAAGACAGAAGATAACGATTGATATTACATTTAAATTTTTGAAGATCAATGTTGACTGAGAAGCAAGAAGATATTGACAAAGATGAGGAGCAGAGTTAAAATATTTGATGGAAAAGACAAGTTTTCTTTAGATGAATTTAGAAATCTTATTTTAATAATTTCACCACAAGCAAGGCAGGAATGTCACTAGTATGCAGGTGGTTACAGGTAGTGAAAGTGAAAGAGAAGACTGAGAATAGGGAGGATTAAGGAAAGGACAAAAGAGGAAGGGAATTCAAGTAGACAGAAGATGGTGATTGACATTGCATTTAAATTTTTGGAGATTGTTTTTATCAGGGTGTTATATAGGAATAAAGTGTCATTGTCGACACTTGAGTTTGAACATAAATCACCAGTGAGCAAATACAGGCGATCCCATTATTGAATTAAGTAGACCATGTGACCATAGAGGAAATGCATATATAGGAAGTCATGCAATGTATACAGGATCTCTATTCTACTCTATGCTATATGGGACACTATTCTCTACTTTACTCATTTCTCTATTCAAATCACTATACAGATTACTATTTGATCGAGTATTATCAAGCAAGTACTATTAGTGCAAGTGATATTCAAAGGTATCTGACACCAGTATTGTTCAACAGCGTTACTATAGTTGTATCTGCGATTACAAAGCCTCTACTAAAACAAGCATTTACAAAACTGACAACAACTATTCGTTGGCATTACAAAAGTGGCAATGAGTTTTTGTTGACATCACAAAACAGGCAAGTGAGTAAATGGAAGGGAGTTCCCCAGGTGAAAAGTGTGAGAAAAGGAACTGTTGGGGTAGATGCAGTGGTCACATTTAGCTATTTCAACAGTAAAAGGGTGGGACCTAGATGCCAGTCTGGTAGCACACTTAAATTCATGTAGTTGGGTCACCAAGGCAAAAAGATTGTCAGAGAAGTTGCTATGAAAATATTTGTAGTAAAGACAGAGAGGAGCCATGTTACATCAGTGAGAAATTGACTGAAATTGAGATGCCAGGTCAGAATCAATTACATTACAGACACTTCTTTGGATCTTGTCAAGAACCAGGAGATGAATAACAGGAGCACCAGACTTGATATGGCAGCTGTATTCAATGCATGGACGAATGGTAGATTTTTAAATGTGCAAGATGGATTCTGATGAGAAAAATTTTCTGCCATGACACAATGACCCAACTTTCTTTGCAGTAGATGCAGCTATTGATTCAACATAGTCACTCCACTTCAAGTCAGTTTTTAGTATAACTGCTTAAAACAGGAAAATAATGGTTTTGTCAAAATGATATGAGTATGGCAGTTTTAGTATAACTGCTTAAAACAGAGAAATAATGGCTTTGTTAAAATGATATGAGTATGGTATTTTTAGTATGACTGCTTAAAACAGAGAAATAATGGCTTTGTTAAAATGATATGAGTATGGTATTTTTAGTATGACTGCTTAAAACAGGAAAATAATGGCTTTGTTAAAATGATATGAGTATGGTATTTTTAGTATGACTGCTTAAAACAGGAAAATAATGGCTTTGTTAAAATGATATGAGTATGGTATTTTTAGTATGACTGCTTAAAACAGGAAAATAATGGCTTTGTAAAAATGATATGAGTATGGCAGTTTTAGTATAACTGTTTAAAACAGAGAAATAATGGCTTTGTTAAAATGATATGTGTATGGTATTTTTAGTATAACTGCTTAAAACAGAGAAATAATGGCTTTGTTAAAATGATATGAGTATGGTATTTTTAGTATGACTGCTTAAAACAGGAAAATAATGGCTTTGTTAAAATGATATGTGTATGGTATTTTTAGTATAACTGCTTAAAACTGAGAAATAATGGCTTTGTAAAAATGATATGAGTATGGTATTTTTATTAATTGATGATTAAGTAAAATAATTGTGACAATAATCATGTTAACTGTTTCCCACCAACAGAAAGACAAAAAATGGCAAGTGATATCAAGGGTTAAGGATGGTTACAGAAAGGTTACAGAGGAGACAATGTTCAAACTTGATTCTTTTCTTTTTACTTAAAAAAAATCATATTTTTATGGATAAAGATTATTTTTCTTCAAATTCCAAGACACTACAACTTAACAAGATTAAGGACTCTGAATATATAATTGTTAAAATTGACTATATTTATAAAGGAAGAATGCTCAGCACTGGAGATAAAACATTTATAGATATAGGCAGTGTTGATCTGAAGCATGAAACTGTCAAAGATCATGGAGTGTTGGTCCTTATATATATACCCCTTACTCTCTCTCTCTCTTTCTCTCATATATATATATATATATATATATATATATATATATATATTCTATATGGGTTCTATAGCCTTGGATAGAAACTGGTCTAGGAGAAGGACAACTCTGAATTCAAAACCTGTGGAGGATCGTTTGGGAACCTTGTGGCACTTAGTGCACCAGGTCTCTGAATTCGGCCCTTCAAAAAGTGTGGCTGGTCCTGCACGAAACCTTCACCACTATAATCAAATCTCAGGTGCCGTTGTTGGGCTGTTGGTTTCCTGGGAACTGATCAGCTTGACCCTCATACATCGAATTCGATGGGAGAGTCGACTATATATATAAACATATAATATTAGGCAGTATATATTTTATATATAAAGAAATAATCATACATAGAATCAATCAGCAATATTAATGCGATTAATGGCGAAACCACTTCGCTAGTAGAACATAATGTATGCATTAAAATACTGTTAATCCATTGAATGATCTGATCCTCATTTGTAAAACTGTTGTCAGATGTTTCTAGTGTATATTTTTTTTAAGTTAAGCAAGTACTTTCGAAGATCCATGTCTCCATCATCAGGCTGTAATTTTTTTCCTTTAAAGTTAAAACTTGAAGACGAAATAATTGTTTGTATACCGAAAGATGTTTTTTAAGAATGTGCTATTTATTGATGGTTGAACAATCTTGGAACGTGCGAGTCACAACACTAAAGTTCAAAATATGTCAGAATTGAAATATATCTTTTTTTATTTTTTTTTGGAAGCACTTTCATACACATTTGAGGTTAATAATATACATATATATATATATATATATATATATATATATAAAAATTTATACATGCATATTATGAAGCTCTTCATAGCCAAGTGGTTAAAGGCAAATGATGGTTTCTCCTGCAAAGGAAGACACAGGTACAGATCCTGCTGGAGTGTGCATTTTTTTTAATAAGATTTCTCAAATGTTCAGGCTAGTAGACAAAATAAAATGCTGTTTAAAAAAAATGGAAATTATGGATATCCACTAAAAATAACATGTAAAGTAATATATATATATATATATATATATATATATATATATATATATATATATATATATATATATATATACATATATATATTGTTCAGAATATATATATATATATATATATATATATATATATATATATTTTATGTTTCTGACTTTATATCTACATACTATCTGAGTCGAAAAATGCCAACATAGTAATGTTTGGTTGAAATAGCTATTCTTATGAGGTAGTTTTTGATTTCTCTATTATCTAACTTATATGCTGTGTTTTAATAAATACATTGAGCTTTTTGTGGATCAATTTTAATATTGTATATTATTAGGATTTACTTGGATTATTACCTATATATATATATATATATATATATATATATTAATTTGAAACTGATAGTTGTAAAATTTTAATATTAATATTTATAATCTGCTGTTAAAAATGAATAAAATTAAAAATGTTATAAAGATGAGCTCGGTTATTTTACATTGAGCACTGTTTTATTACCAACAACTTTTAGTGTGTGCTATCATATATATATATATATATATATATATATATATATATATATATAAAGAAATATAGTCTTAAGGTGTGCTATATTTATGGAATAAAGTGCTCAATATCAGAGATAGAGCGTGTGTAAATATAAAAGGTGGCTTGACGATTGCATATAGCATGAAACAGACTGTCGCCTCTAAGTGTTGACTTCTATGTTCACTTTTATATTTATATATATATATATATATATATGTGGAAATGGCATGCTGTACTGTTTGGCATATATATATATATATATATATATATATACAGAGAGAGAGAGCGATGGATAAATTGTCGCCATTTTATATTTTTAATTTTGTGTGTATGCTTTGTTTTTGATTTTGTTGACTGCAAAATATAGTAGGGTCAGTTGGGCACTGTCTGTGAGAAAAAGTGCACCGTGACGCAATTCATTCTGCCAGAAATTTGGAAATAGCATGCTGTATTGCTTGGCATTTGCACCAAAATCTCCAATACAAACATTTCAGAGTGTTTGGGCATTAATCTGAACACAGTGCAGAAGATCCAGAAAGAGATGGATGAGTCTAATGGTGATTATGAAGATATGGCAGCTCAGAAAATATAAAGATTGTATCTATTTACATATGTTAAGTAGGAAAGACAGAAAAGGTATAGTAAACAGATAAGAAGTTGACTACTGATCACATGTCACAGAACAACACAATACAACAATATGGCATTGCTAAGTCGCTTGGATAACCAGAAGTTGGATCCGGTGTTTTGCAGTTCAGGCTAGCACCAAAAAATTGAAAGAATAATGTCTATTGGCCCATTCTGACTAATTAAGACCCAGAATGAAGAAGAAGACATTGTGATAGAAGAAGACCTTGACAAAGAAGAAAGGGTGAGTTCTTCAGATCAGGATAATGCAATAGAAGACAAGCCTATGGATGATAGTGTGAGTGACAGGCATGAAAGAAGATGAAATGAGACAAAAATCAAAATTAAAAAGAACAGGACATAAACCAGAAAGAGGCGAAGGAAAGAGGTTGTAGGAGAAGTTGAAGAACAACCAAAGACATTAAACCTTTTCTATTCAAGGAGGTGTAGTGTACTTCTTTGCATATGTTAAGTAAAAGAGATATGAAGAATATATTAAACTAAGAGACAGACAAGAAGTTAACTACTGATCATGTGTCATCGAACAATACAACACAGAACTAACCTGGAACTACTGAAATACAGTAGTCCACTTGTAAATAATACAGAAAATTATTTTGAGGAAATAAGTTTTGTAGATTAGCATTCTTTTATTAGGCTACTCACATTTTGTCAGAATTGAAATATATCTTTTTGTTTTTTTTGGAAGAACTTTCATACTCATTTGAGGTTAATAATTATTTATCTTAAATAAAGAAGAAACTAATGCATAATTTTATTAATTTATGTAAATTTTTGATCTTATGCATATATCCATTTGGTCTTTATTTAAAAGGAATATTTTTGTCAGTCCACCATATGCAATACAAATGTTAATTGCTCTAATGTTTCCCACCGACAAAAATCTAAGACAAAAAAATAATGGTGAGAGAGGGTTAAGGAAATTTACTGAAAGTGATGAAAATTCAAGCTTAGCTCCTCTTTTACTGAAGACAACCAGTGCAAAAGAAGATTCTTTATTTAATTTCCACTGACCGCCAAACAAAGTGATAAGTTCTTTGGAGAATATAAGAAAACAATGATTTTAACATTTATTTAAATTTTGTGTAATATTGTACAATGCAAATTTTTTTAGGCAAGAGAAAATATTAGAAAAATACAAATCAAGCATTTAATAAAAATCTCTTTTGTAGCAATGAACAGCTTATTTAAAATGGAAATTATGAATCATTTCAATAAATTTCTTTTGATAGGAAGATAATCCAAGTATTTTTTGTAACACAAATTTTATCAAAATTGATTATAAACCATGCATATGGCTATTGTCAATAGAAAACTGTGTAAATTAAGAAGAAAGGGATTGTCAATGGTCAGGAATGAAGGCAAGAATTACTGATAGAATAGGGCTATTATATGTATAATGTAAATGCATTACTAATGATTTTACTATAGGAATGCATTGAAAGTCAGAAAGAAAAGGATTGTGAGTGGTCAGGAATGAATGCAAGCATTACTGATAGAATAGGGTTATTATATATAAAATGTAAATATAATGATCGAAAATTTGATTGCCAGTGATCAGAAATTAAAGTATGTATTATTGACAGAACAAAATATGCTTCCCAAATATTTGGTGAATTTTCTCAGCACCCATAAACCAAATCTAATATAGATGTGGGTATTAGACTTTATATATATATATATTTAGGAAGCATATCTTCATTCCAACATGTTTCATTGAATATCGACATATTTAATTCAAATAAATTTAAAATTTGAAAATAATTATAACAGAGGACATTTGCACATTTTTTTTTAAAAATCACCATCAAAATGGAATACAGATTTTATCAGTTACAATAAGTTTGTCTTTGTAATTCACCCCTGAGGAGGATCTTGGTGGAAATTGAAAGTACTTGGGTAGGAAAAAACTATGGCACCTTCCTTGTTGAATTTCATCTTAACATCAAGAAACTGATTAGAGAAGTGGAAAGGCTCAGTATAAAAATAAATAGACATATGTCTGTATTATTCAATGATATATATATATATATATATATATATATATATATATATATATATATATATATATATATATATATATATATATATATATATATATTTATTTATTTATTTTAAAACACTTTTTTATGTTTATACATTCTTTTTATAGATACAAATATTTAAATTTCAGTTAGCAAGGTTGATTTTACTGTTTTTAAACTGCAGTTCTCCAGTAAAACCGATCTTGCTAACCAAAATGCTCCTCTGTGGCTAAATCAGTAAAGCAAAGCATGTCAGACTATATGACAGTTCCATATAGGATACAGGTTCAATTCCTGTTGGAGTATGCATATTTTCAATGAAAATTTCTCATTCAGGCTGGTAAATGTCATTAATAGTGTTTATTATAAACAAAGTATTTATTTAAATATTTGTATCTATAAAAAGAACGTATAAACATAAAAAAAATGTCTTAAAATAATTGTTGGACTTTGTCCATTTCATAATATACATACATATATATATATATATATATATATATATATATATATATATATACATACAGTGTACAACAAAATAATCTGACACATTTTCAGTTTTAATAATAGCAAAATAGAGTAAAGAATGAAAAATATGTTTTTATTTTTGAAATCTACAGATAACGCCATTTTATTTCATTTCATTATCAATTGTCAACATGAAGGATGGGTGAGTATGCCGTTTTCATTGGGAAAAATTTATTAAGGACAACAAATTGGTAACTACAATGCAAAGTGCGTTGGCCCAACCAATCACCTGATTTGAACCCATGAGATTTTTTTCTGTGGGGGATACCTGAAATCAAAGGTATACACATTATCCTTGATCTATAGAACAATGAAAGATACCATTCATTAAGTAATTATTGCCATTTCACATGAAATGACCTGTTGAGCTATGGACAACCTTCAGGAACACCTTTGACAGTGTGTGGAAACTGACAGCACCCACTTGACTGATTTAATTTTTAACACAAGATGAAACAAAATGGCATCATATTTACATTTTGAAAATAAAAACACATTTTTTGTTCTTTACTCTATTATGCTTTTATTAAACCTACAAATGTGTCAGATCCTTTTGCCACACCCCATATATATATGTGAAAAGTGTGTGTATATAAATATAAATAAATATATATATGTATAATTATTTATATATTATATGCGCGGTACTTATTAAAAAGCACTCAATATCAGAAATAGAGCTAACATATATATATATATATATATATATATATATAATATAAAAGGCTCAAACACTAATATTCCATGATTATAATTTATTACATTGGAATTGTAATCGCAATCCAGTTCATCAGACCTTCTTACTCTCTCCTGGACATTGAGTTCTATCTGGATTCTATCCTTTTGGGAATTTATATATATATATATATATATATATATATATATATATATATTAGGTTGGTACAAAAATAATGACGGTTTTTGACGTATTTTTTAATGTCAAAAAACGATATTATTTTTGCACCAACGTAATATGTATATTGACTACTAATATTATCTATCTATCTATCTATATATATATATATATATATATATATATATATATATATACATATATATCCAAGAGGACTACAACAGAAGAAATAATGTAGGTGTTAGGTTAAGTAATTTTTCATCAACAAATTTCCTTAAGTATTTGCTATTTGCAAATTGTTGCAAATGAGCTTTCATTTTATGTAGAAATACTCCGTAATATCAATTCAGATAATTATTTCTTTATTTGACAAGCCAAACATTTTTAATTGAAATAAAGAGTAAAGGTTAATGTTTTTTAAAATCCTAATCGTTTATTAATTACAGTCGTGGCTTTATTAAATAGAACTGCTTATAGTTGTTTGTTGTTGGTCTATGTTTTTATTTTGCTTTTCAAAATGACTCACTCTACTAAAATGAAACACAAGTACTACTCCTCCTATTTCCACCTCCAATGATAACAGAATATTATCACTAAGTAATACAAGGCTCACTCGTCTCTGTCAGTAGTTATTGCTACTGGTTGTAGGATGTGAATTTAATGGTAACACTGTTAAGTAAAGCTGTGACTAACTATAGACTTATCATCTTGACAACAAACAAATGTCAAATTTTTCTGTAAGATCAAAGAAAGGCTGTATTATTAAGTGTCCTTGATATTTGCTTTCTCTCTAACATTATCCAACCGTCTGATGCTTGCTTTCTCAAGGGGCCTTTTGTAGCAGGTACATATTATAGAGGTAGTACTCTGTCTGAAGTTAGTTTGGTCCTATCAAATATCTCTTCCTTTACATGATGGACTTACTAAGAAATACTATCAGCTGTTCTTTCGTCATTACAGTCACAGCAACTTAATTGTTTAACTGTGAATTTTTGTTAACTTATTAATGCTCTTCATCCCCAAAATGGGACATTGGGCATTTTTTTTTACTAATTTGTATCACCCCCATGCAAAACAGTAAAACCACTAACACGCAATAGGTTACAGGGTGTGGCAGAATTAGGAACAGAAACATTAGGGATGAACAGAAAGAGAAAGGAGTAATCAGGAGGAGAGTAGATAGCAATTGACATTGCATTTAAATGTTTGTAGATTAAAGCTGGCTGGAAAGCATCGAGATGGATGGGAGTTCCACAAGCAAGGCAGTAAAGCCACTAAGACACAAGGGGTTACAGGGTGTGGAAAAATTAGGAACAGAAACATTAATAATGAGCAGGAAGAGAAAAGAGTAATCAGAAGAACACTATATAGTGATTGACATTGCATTTAAATTTTTGCAGATTAAAGCTGGCTGGAAAGCATGGAGCCAGAAGGGAGTTCCACAAATGAGAAGTGTGGGAAAAGAAGCTGTTAAGATAGAATTTATGACTACATTTGGCCAAATGTAAATTAATGAGATCTCAATACTGTGCTTAAATTCAAAAATTCTAGGTACCATAGCAAAGAATTCATCTGAACAATTACCATGAAAGTATTTATAGAAAAGGCAGAGAGAGGCAACCTTACAGTGGTTAAAAATGATTGAAGCCAAGCCTTATAAGTACAACTCTACAATTTTTTAAAAATCATTTCATCCCAAGCAAGGCAATAATGCAACTAAGAGACAGAGTGTTATAGGGAGTAAAAGAGAATGAGAAGACTATAGTGAGGAGAAGTGAGGAAAAGGACAATAATAGAACAGGCTTCAGGAAGTCAGAAGGTCGCATTTAAGAGACTGTAGGTGGCAGGAATGCAAAAAATTGCAAAGAAATTCCACTTGTGAGAAGTTTGAGAAAAGAAAATATTAGAATGGAAGAGGCAATTACATCTACTTAGTACAACAGTAAAACAGTGAGATCTAATTTCCAATCTAGTAGCCTGATTAAATTCATGTATTCAAAGCACTAAGGGGGAAAGCTCATCAGAACAATTGCTATGGAAATATTTGTGGAAGACAGAGGGAAGCCATGTTATGTCTGTGAAAAATTGACTGAAATTGAGATGCCAGGTCAGGATCAATTACATTACAGACCTTTCTTTGAATTTTGTCAAGGACCTTGAAATATATAGTAGTAGCACTAAACCAAATATGGCAACAGTATTTAATGCATGGATGAATTGTAGATTTATAAAGATGGATTCTTACAAGAGGAATTGTCTGTCACAGCAAAGTGAACTCATATTCCTAGCAGTAGATGTAGCCATTGATTCAATATAAACACTGCCCGCTTCATGTCATTGGAAAATGTGATCCCAAGATGGTGGAGTTCTCCTACAGTTTAGCATCAGCCATGCACTGGAATTTTATAAGTCTATAATTAGTACTATATTTTTTAAACATATAATTAATAGTAGTTTCTTTAATCTATAATTAATTCTGAATTTTAATTTTAATTTTTGTCATTAATACTATATTTTTTATTGGATATTAATGGTTTAATGTAATCCCAGAATCTCAAAGGAATATACAGTGAAGTGCCATAAAACATGGGATAGCAGTTTGTAAAGGCAATAAAAAATATCATTCGTCACCCCAAGAAAATGAAACATCAGCTTGGCATCAAATGAGGGCCTTGAAAATGAACCAGTATTATCACTTATTTAATGACTTTAAACATTCCATAAGCTAAAAAAGATTCTCTTATAGTGAAGAATTAGTTGAAGTATTTGAACAGATTGTTTAGGCAAAAGAGATTGTTTAAGGTACAAGTGATTGTTTAAGGCAAAAGAGATCAAGGCAAAAGTGGTTGTTTAAAGCAAAAGAGATTATTTACTGAAAAACTGATTGTTTAAGGCAAAAGAGATTCTTTAAGGCAAAAGAGATTAAGGCAAAAGTGGTTGTTTAAGGCAAAAGAGATTATTTACAACAAAACTGATTGTTTAAGGTAAAAGAGATTGTTTAAAGAAAAATAGATTGTTTAAGGCAAAAAACAGATTTTTAAGGCAAAAGAGGAAGAGTTTTTTTATTAATGGGATAAAAAAATTACAAGTATGTTGGATGAAAACTATAGAATATGGATATTATTTGATTAAATTAAAGTGCATTTTGATTGAAAAGAAAATATAACAACAAAAAACGAAATAACAAAAATAAAGGCTATCACTCCTCATGATAACAAGTTTGTCCTTTTTTTCTTATTTCTTATTTAGAGCCAATCAAGGACAAAAACATATATGAGCACAAAAGTAAAAAGGGGAGAAAAAAAATGGTTATTTTCCTGCCAATCAATGGCTTGTTTTCACTTCCTTTCCTCTGCTAAAATCCATTCTTAAAGATGTTCTGCTTCCACATCATGCTAATTTAGTGATTTATTATTACAAATGTGATGCTGACTATATTGGCAGAACTATTTAGAGACAGGATTATGATTGATCAGCATGTTACCCACTTGAGGTTAGTATGAAAATTTGCATGCACTTCTGAATAATTCCACTTCTGCAAATATTAAATAATCTGATTTGTACCTAACTTTTTCACCATAATCAACAGAGCACATTGAGATTACCAATATTATTAATAATATAATGATATCATTTATATTAAGTCTAAGCAGCCTTCTCTTCGAAAGGAGAAGAAATGGCTGCTAAGTCTAAATGGAATCTCTCTATGATTTGTTCTGCTGATTCTCTGGTCATATTTTTTTCCTCTCTTTTTTAGTCCCTATTTATATGTTTTGTCCTTAATTGAGCTTTGAAGAGTGAAGATTAATTACTGGTTAGTGCGTCTTTGTTATTTCTTCTTTCATTGTTTTTTCTGATCTGCCATTTACAATGAGAAATATTTTTTCATCCTTGCTCTTTCTACCCCCTTTTTTAATTTATTTCTGTATGAATAAAAGGAAAACTTAACTTAGCTGACATGTTTCATCCTTTCATAGACTTTATCAAGCTAAATGTAAGGATTATTAAACATTAAATAATAATAAAAATAAAATCAAAATAAAATAATTGTCTTGTTGCAAAATAAAATCCTTACATTTGCCATGATAAAGTCCATCAGAGGATGAAACATGAGTTCCAGCCAGAAAGTAAAAGTTGTACAGAGTGGATATAATCAACCATCTTTGTCTGTTTGTCCACACAATATCTCTAAATGTTCTCAATAAATTTCAATGACATTTTGAAGCTGAGTTAGTAATGAGCCAAGTAAATATTAATTAAATTTGGGGATATTTCATATTTCAAAACGACAGTCTAAAATGGGGAAAAATTGAATCTTACACTGTTATCTCCCCTGAAATTATTTTCATTTAGTTTTAGTAACAACTAGCAGTAGAGCCCAGCATTGCCCGGGGATGTAACAGTAAGAGATAGATCAATTATCGACAATCATAAAGACTGAAAAATAAAATTAACAAAGATTATTGTTTAAGGTTGACGGACACGCATGTCTTAATTAATTTTATTTTTTTGTTTTGTTTTGTTTTGTTTTTTTTACAAACTGGTCAAACCCAAACTCAAACAAAAACATTGTTTTCAATCGTTATGAGTCTACCGATTGAATAGAATTTTATTATAAACAATTGTCTTGTAAATGGAATTTTTAAAGCATTCTGAATGTAAAAATAAAGAAAAAGTGTGCAAGACAATAAGAAACACTACCTGCCAAAAAAAAAAAGTGAAGTTTTGTTGAAATCTGTTGAAAAATGTGGGAAATCCGATCCCATATATAAATGAACACGCACACACACACACACACACACACACACAACCAACCTGGGTTTTATAATAAGTATAACTCGATAACTCGATATTAACAAGTATAACTCGATATGAGTTGTCCCCCTTTCACTCATGCCTCTTAATCGTGTTTTCAAATTGATTTCGTGCCAAAACAATTGTGTTTTTCCAATTTTTGGCACTGTCAGAATCACCGCAAGGTAATTTTACGTAGTCCTGTGAAGTTTTGTTGAAATTGGTTGAAAAATGTAGGAAATCCGATCCAATATATAAACACACACACACACACACAATCTGCATTTTATAATAAGTGAGATTATGCTGGCGGAGGTATGTACTCTTTGAATGCATCCTAGTTTTAATTTTGCCTAACTAGAGAATATTCAACCATGTACAACCTTCATGCCTGCAAAAAAAAAAAAAAGGTGTGTCAATTCATTTGACACCATTATTAATGTATACACTTTTGCTTTTATTGTTTTAAAAAGCAATGTTTAGAGTTTTAATAAAACACAAACAAATGAAAGTGGATTTATACATTTTTTTTTTTACTTATGAGAATTGGTAACAAAGATATGAAACAACATTTCAATTACTTAAAAACAAGAAGATTATGTGAACATCATTTGAAAATAATTGTTTAAAAAAAACAATTATTCAAAAAACATTTGAATTGTAAATTGTTTGAATGAAAATTAAACAAAAGGACAATTATAATAAATGATAATTATTCAAAGTACAAATATCGTTAATAAAACAATTTAGTAAAAAAATCCTTATAACCTTAAGTTATATATACTGCACTCAAATAGTCAACTACTGAAGAGTACTCATTAAAGAATGCCACTAGTTTTTTTAAGTTTTCTATTTACGTCATGGTTTTTCTTGGCACTCTTGATATTTTGGTAACCTGCTCTTACTTTTGCAATATGAATTTCTTGCAAGTCTTGTTCTCTTTTAAGAGCATATAAGAATTTCCATATTGTAGGATGATGGGATGACATTTTCTACAGAAAAGTCCTATGTCAACTTTCAAGGGTGTTATTAGTTCTCTAAGTAAATCAGCATTGACTCTCTTAAAGCAAGACCACATACATATTTCAAACATAAATATTTCGAATAATTATCATTTAGTTTAATTGTCCTCTCAATTTTTATTCAAACAATTTACAATTCAAAAAAATTTCTCAATACTTATAAAACTACATTTTTATAGTAAAATTACCAACAATACGTTTTTACATCTTAGAAATATACCTTTACTCTGAGTGTATAAAATTTACATTGCGGTATTTCTTGGCACTCTTGATATTTTGGTAACCAGCTCTTACTTTTGCAATATGAATTTCTTGTAAGTCTTGTTCTCTTTTAAGAGCATATAAGAATTTCTATGTGGTGGGATGATGGGATCACACTTGCCATCCTTCATGGATGTTATTAGTTCTAGGTAAATCAGCATCGACTCTCTCAAAGGAAGCCCAAATATGCATTCAAACATAAATATTTCGAATAATTGTCATTTAATATAATTGTCCTTTTCGATTAATTTTCATTCAAATAATTTATAATTCAAACAAATGTTTTTTAGATAATTGTCTTTGAACAATTATTTTTGAACAATTTTCTCAATACGATAAAATAATAATTTTATGTTTACAAGATTACGGAAATATCTGAACCAACTATAATGAGATAATTTATTATTTACCATTTTATAAAGAAATAAATATGAAAAGACTTTTTTTTTCATAAATTTATAAAAATGTTTGTGAACAAGAAATTTTAAATAAATGACCAGTAACTGTAATCATAAATTTTGTAAAAAAATGCATTTTCCAAGTATTTCTTTCATTTGCTCTCAACGAATAAATTCACTAAAATATGCTGAAAGCATTTCTTCCTCTTACATATTTTGATAATTCTGTCATATTTTTTTTCATATTTTTTTTTTAATAAAAAGATTCCTTTTCAAATTTATTTCTTTATAAAATGGTAAATCTTCATAATAGGTAAAATATAATAAATATTGCATACAGTGTAACCCGGATATAAGAGAGCTGTCAGGACCAGATACGAAGTCTCTTATATCCGGGTTTCTCTTATATCCGGTTTGGGTCTATTTTGTTTACATTAACACAGACTCTAATTTGGGACCAGATAAAATCTCTCTTATATCCGGGTTTCTCTTATATCAGGGTCTCTTATATCCGGGTTACACTGTACTTGATTCACGTATTTTTATAATCTTGTAAATAAACATAGCTGAGGGAGTCAAAAGTGTATACAGTAATAGCAGTGTCAAGAGAATAACTTTCTTTTACCAGACTTTTTTTTTTGCAGGCATGAAGGTTAAATATTGCTGAATATTCTTGTAAAAGAGGTTAATCTGTGTTTCTTTCTTCTGAAGAGAGTTTTGCGTTCTGTTCCCAACCGAAATCTTTCTGGTAACGTTACACTTGATTTTTAAAATATTAATAAAGTTCTTAGGGTATATTTGTTAAAATTTTATTCTCCTCAGTATGTCGAATTTCCTCTGTCAACAGATATCTTCTGTCTTTTGGTGTCTGCTTCAACCCATTGCACCCTAGCATTGTTGATGGTAACCCACATCATCCCTGCCAAGCTGCCACTGCACCATCACTTCCTTTATCCTAACTGATGAGTCTGCATCCTCTGCAGCATTTCACACATTCTATTCTCATCCTGTTATGACAGATGGTTGGGTGTTTTTTTTTTGTTTTTTTTTTTGTTTTTTACAACAGTGCCTCAAGATTTAAACAGTATTTGGTCGAGTGAAACTTCACTGACCTTCTACGTCTGAGCAGGTGATGCTTGTCGTTTCAGCTTTGATATCAAGGTATATAATGCCACATTCATTAAAGAGATCTTTTTCAGATAATTACTTATTAAATGCCCTATTACTTCAACTTTTGTAAGTGATATACACTATTCTAGCCATAGTGATGACATTTTGCAGATTAAACCAAAATAGACATACATCAATTTATCTTTGGCAATGAAGTCACAAACAAACATTATCTATTTTTCACTTGTTTCATCCTGTCTTTCTAACTATGGCAATCAGTAAAAGTGGGAGTAGCAATTATTCTTCTTTTTCTTCTATGTGATGTTGGCAGTCACGGCTCTCCACAATTTCTTGTCTTTTGTAGCACTTTACAAATTTTGTCTTTTGACTATTTCTCACAAACTCTACTCCGCCATCCATTGACTCAAGTTCGCCAGATAGGTTATGTATTGTTTTCCTCTGTCCCTCTTGCCTTCAATCTGTCCTGTGAGTATCAAATTTTCCAAGCCCTCTTTCTTCATTATGTCCTAGAAATTTCAACTATCTCTTTCTGATATTAAGCATAAGTATTGTTTTTGTCTCCATTTTCTCTAAAGTGTATTCTCAGAATCATTTAAGTCTCTTCTTCATCTTGGAGGAGATTGTCTAGCATTCACTGCCATCTATAAGTTAAAACCTATCTGTGGCATGTGAAGAGCATCTGCCTAGAAACAGGCATCCCCACTTTGTAATAAAGCAACCCTTTGTTTGTACACCACAGTAAGGTAAAGACAATTTGATTATACTCAAAAGAAACATTTAATTACATAGAAGCAGAATTTGATAGTCACAAGAAGTACTGAAGACAAAAGGGGACAGAGGGAAGGCGTAATTTACCAAAGAACCATGTGTAACTGGATATCAGATCAGAGAGTGGCAAGGATGGTAAAAAGACAACCATTAATAACAGCTACAAAGGTTAGGAAGTTATGGAGAGTCATGATCACCTACCTAACAAGCTTGTATAAATGGATATCAGATTAGAAAGTGGCAAGGATAGTAAAAAGACAAACATTAATAACAGCTACAAAGGTTAGGAAGTTGTGGAGAGCCATAATCACCTACCTAACAAGCTTGTATAAATGGATATCAGATCAGAGAATGGCAAGGATAGTTAAAAAAACATTACTAAGAGCTACAAGAGACAGGCAATTGTGGAGAGCCATGACCATCCACTTCTTGAACTGGCATGGCATGTAAAAGAAGTTTACTACAAAAGATTGATTGATTTATTTTTTATGGCTTATCAACCCCCTGCAGGTCACCCAAAGCCAGAAAATATTTTTAGATTGTAAGAACTTTTTTTGGGAGATAATAATGATTTACTGATATATGTTCAACTAATTAACCCATAACTGGGGGGAAGAAGAGGTGAATTCATACCTTTCCCAAGGGTATGAATATAATGAACCCAACTGTGATTCATAACTGATCACGGTCTTAATGATAAAACTGCACACTTCATACTGATGTTGTCCTTTTATTTAGGAAAGACACCATGAAAACTAGAAACAAATAACAAATCTATCTCTCAAAAGGGGAAATAAACAAACAAAATACATTTCAAAGAAATACATAAACAAGTTAAACATTTTTCAAACAAAAACAATTTGGAACAAATTCAAAGAAATAATAAAGGAACTCCTGGTGTCTTCGAGGAGAATTTCAAACTTAGTAGTCAAGAGCAGATAATTATCATGTTGCCTCTTTGACCAGCAGTAGCTAAAGAAGTCAGGATAGTTTCCTTACTCTGTAAGGGTTCACATGGTATCAGACTTGCAGAAATTACAGCTAAACACATGTAATAAATGTCTATTTTTATATTTTTACTGAATATTAAAAATTATTCTTATAATTTTAACACTATTGCTACTGCTACCATGTTCCTACTAAGTAGCAGTCTCTCTAAGTCCGGGAATGCATTATACCAATCACTTTGGTGACTGTTACAGAATTAGAACTCTGCTCTCTGATTTACAATTCTGAGGCGATATCAATTACACCAACTGCATGTCTATGTTTACAGCACCAAGCAGTCACCCATTTAGGTACTGACCATGTTTGATATTGCTTAACTTTGGTGAGTGTATGAGAACCAGTGTTTCAATATATGTCTATACACCTTTACCATTTGAAACAAACTCAAAGAATTAATAAGGGAACACCTGATGTCTTAGAAGAGAATTTCAAACTTAATAGTCAGGAGCAGATAATTACCATGTTGCCTCTTTGACCAGGAATAGCTAAAAGAATATGTGGTATTTTCTTTACCATAAAAGGGTTGCATAAAATTACAGCTAAACACATGTATGTGATAAATGTCTATTTTTATATTTTAGGGAACATTAAAAGTTATTATCATAATTTTAACACTATTACTACTGCTACTGTGCTACTACTAAGTAGCAAATTCTCTAAGCATATACAGGTCCCTTTGGTGACTCTTACAGAATTAGAACTCAGCTCACTGATTTACAATTCTGAGCAGATATCCATTGCACCAACCACACATCTGAGCTTACAGTACTAGGTATTACCAAGCAGTCACCCATCTAGGTACTGACCAGGTTTGATATTAACTTTGGTGAGTGTATGAGAACCAGTGTTTCAACATAATATGTCTATACACCTTTACTACAAAAGGTTATTACAATAATTGTCATACAATGTAACTGTGCACAAAGAGATAAGAAAGACAGATAACATGGTTACTTCCTTAAGGATCAATGTTTGAGTAAATGTTCCTTTGAAAGGAAGCGAGGAGAAAACAAAAGTTAGGCCTTCATAATGTGGAGTCTGTTTTGAAGCAAAACAAGATGTGTCCATGCAGTGTGGTGACCAATGAAGAAAGAGAAAGTTTTCTATTCTTCATTGTTAAAGATTTCCAATAAGGGTGATAACTTTCTTTCTCCTGCTAAAGGCAGATAATTGATATTGGTGTATAATGGCTGAAGCTCTTAGCACTTCCTTCAGAGATTGTAAGGATTTATTTCCTGTCAATAGAGAACTCGCTTTTCCTGACTTATTGAGGATAGTGGTATTTAACGGGATTAATTCTCATTATCCAACTGGAGAAATTTTTCTAGATAAATCTCATGTGATTTTGACTTTAAAATGAAAATTACAGCATCTATAAAAATATGTATATACTCAAGTATAATGCGAGTTTTTATGATCAATTCTTCATGTAAAAAATAGGGGGTCACACAGTACACAGGTAATTCTATTGATGAGCTCAAAAATCATGCATTTTTCAGTGCACTTTACACAGGTAAATTTTTTCTGGAAGGGTTAAAATTCATGCATTTTCGGTGGCCATAACCTACCGGGTAGGCCTACATTTTCAGTCCTGGCATATTTGGCTAACCTTAACAGTATGGATAAGCACCTTTAGCTTACCCCCTGTAGTCTATATTCTTCTGTTGCTACATGAACAGCAGAAAGTCATTCACTATGTACACCACTTAAAATATACAAATACCTTGTTATATAAATGAAGAATTAACAATGTTTTTCCTTTCTCCAATTTGTGTTCATCTTTATTCATATGTGTTCATATCACTGAGATATTGTTTTTCAAATGGCACCATCCACTATGATAAAATAAGCACATCCCATCTCCCCTCTCACTTGTAACCATCCACCATAATAAAATAAGCACATCTCATTTCCCCTCTCACTTGTAACCATCCACTATAATAAAATAAGTACATCCCATCTCCCGTGTCACTTGTAACCATCCACTATAATAAAATAAGCACATCCCATCTCCCATCTCACTTGTAACCATCCACTATAATACAATAAGCTCATCCCATCTTCCCTCTCACTTGTAACCATCCACTATAATACAATAAGCTCATCCCATCTCCCCTCTCACTTGTAACCATCCACTATAATAAAATAAACGTTTTCAGCCTTCAAGCAAAATGTGTCAAATAAAGCATCATAAGTTTCTATGTAGAGTTGTTACTAAATAACAATTTGTTTGAGCCTATAAACATTGACTTGGTTTAGGAATAGATAAATAATTAATAAATATTGGTAACTTATATTTGAGTTGATAAGCATTTACTTGGTAAATGACCCCTTTTAGGACGAAGGGTTAAAGACTAAAAGTGATTCTGATTATCATTCTTGCAACAAATAAGAATTTAAGTAAAGAAACAAAAAATCATGAGTGAGTGTAATGACATTTTGGTGCAGTTCTTAGAATGATGACTGCAGGAAATATCACACTATAAAGAAAGACACATCAGAAAAATATTGGTAAAAATTCATAGAAAAAGTCATATATTACAGCACCTCTTTTGACTGATATGTATCTATATCATATAGGTTTCAGCTGTGTTGCTTATTGTCTTCTGTTTATTTATATTTATTTATTATATTCTTTACATTTACTGGCATTATTTTAGCTTATAATTCCCCGTTACATATTCTTCAAATATTTTGGCAAAATCCACCACAATATATGGTAAATGATGACTACACAGAGTGAAATACCAAATGAATTTTAATTCTAGTAGCATTAGTTACAGTTTACAGCTATGTACTAAAAAAGAATGAAGACCATTTATTTGCTATAAAATATGTCCAGGATGATACCGAGTACTGCAATATTTGACTTTGGTAGGCCTGCTAGTATTGCTCATTAGCTAGGGGGTGTATATTATACATAGGCTATGTGAAAAAATTTGGATTTCACAAAATAATTCAGGGATCACACTATACATAAAGGAGGTTTATACATGAGTAACGTATTTTCCAGCTTACAAGATGCACTTTTTTCCTAAAAAATTCCCTGAAAAATACAGGTGTGTCTTCTAAGATGAATGTAAGGCAATGCTCAGGCTCAAGTAAACGTGGATGGTCACTTAACTGGCTTGACTGATAGAGACATGGATTTATATGTTGAGTCATTACACTATAATGTTAGCTGTTTATCTAATTCAGCCTTTTATATGATATAACTTCAGTACTTAGCAATTACAAGTATTACCAAGACTATAAACCTTCCTGGAGCTGAGTCACAAACTTAAACATGCTCTGTTTACTAGCAGTGATGGGAGCCTTTCTGCTCTTGACTAGTATATCATTGCCATACAAACAAACTCGGACGAGTGATTAATATAAACAATACATGGTGCCAATATGTGAGGGACGCATGTTGTGTGTGTTGTTGTATGAGAATGACATTTTTTCTTAGAATTTTCTTTCCACTATTAGGGTGTGTCTTCCAAGCTGCAGCATCTTGTAAGATGGAAAATACAATATATACGGTAATAAACTAGGTGTGCAGGCAAAAATAGAAAGGATAATGTATGCAGACTAATGAAGATCACAAGACTTGAATCGTTCATATTTAACGTTATATTCTATATCAGCTCCTGATTTTGTCAAATATGTGCATGTGTGCAGTCCTGTCAAGCCCAGAAGTAAACATGGACCTTATATTCCCAATCAGCAATATCTGTGAGAGACTGCCCAACTCCTCTCTGGAATAGTTGTTTGTATCTATCTCTTCTATTCCCACACTTAGAGAGAAGGTATGCAACATTTCTACACTGTTAGCACATACTTTTTATAAAAATAAGTCTTCCCTTTATATTCATCCAACTTCTCCCTAGCTTTTTTTATAAAACATGAAGGATCAATGAAGAATGTCTCTTTATGAGTGAGTGAAGTGTCCTGGTGGATGGGGGAGTCAGTAGAGTCCAGTATTAAAGTTTGGGTCAGGTTGGATGATCTGAGACCACTGGTGAACTTGGTGAATGTCTGCCTACTACCTTGAGTGTCACATGCGGGCTCTTTTAATCAGTCAGGGTGGATCTATGACTCAGTGTTTTTATCATTCTTTTGCTTTTCAGCAGTGTTCATGATAGGCCCTAATGTTTAAATTGTATTATATATTTTAGGGTGATTTGTTTTGTGAGCTGGATGCAATGCTTGGAGCTCCTGCACAGAGAGCGACTTCTTTATTTTTAATTTTGCTTTCTTAGCGTTCAGGATTAAAAGTGACAGAAGATGACAGTTGATGTTACATTTAAATTTTTGAAGATTGAAGTTTACTGGGAAGCAAGAAACCGGAAGTGAGTTCCACAAGCAAGAAGTATGAGTAAAGAAACTGTTAGCATAGAACTTATGATTACATCGAGCCATTTCAACTGCAAAATGATGAGATGTTGCCTCCAACCTAGTACTGCACTTACATTTATAAAGTCTAGGTACAGAAGAAGAAAGTAATATTTATTTTGAAAAATACAAAAATGTGGCACAAGTCTCAAATGGAGGATAGAGGGAAGGCTGGTCTTCAGTCTGTCTTATCTTTAACTTAGCTAGCCACAATTACTGACCGAAACATACCACAGTATTCCTTACACCAAAACAACACATTTTTACTTATCATTCTTACTACAGCCACTATAATGCCTCAAATTACCTATGTAGTCCTAACTAGTTCCCATATGTACAATTTTGTCTGGGGGTGGAAACAACATTTAAAAATGAAACTCCAATGAAATTTTTTAAAACCATAGAAGAAAGTTCTTCAGAACAATTACCATGAAAGTATTTATAGAAAATGCATAAGGAAGCTATGTTACAATGGTGGGAAAGTGAGTGAAGCTGAGATGCTAGGTCAGGACTGATAACATTGCAGATTCTTCTTTGAATTTTGTCAAGAATCTCTAAATGAATATAGAATCTTTCATTAAATATAGCAGAAGCGCCAGACTAGATATGGCAGCAATATTATTCAAAGCAAGTATGATTGATAGAGTTATAAATATGTAAGATAGATTCTGTTGAGTAATTTCTTTACAAAATCTTGTGCCAAATCTAACTTGTAGAAGATGTGTTCTGTTAAATCTACTGAGATGACAAACACAAATAATTATGCTTCTTTCTTAGGTATTTAGCATGTGCTAATATCTCATAAATAAAAGAACCATTCTATTTTGACAGTGAAAAAAGATGGAAAAGACATATCAGAGATGCTGTTTGGTTTCAGTGAGCAAAAATAAGAAAAAAAAAAAGAAAGAGACAGCAGAGGAGGGGTTAGCGCTCTCATATGTTCAATATCTGCTTCAGTGAAATAGAAAATTTGTCAATTATAAAACTTTTCATTTGTACCCACTTTTTAGCATGATTGTAAGAATTTTTTTGGCGATAATAATCATTTACTAATATAAGTCTTACTAATTAACCCATAGCTGAGGGGAGAGATGGATTCATACCGTTTCCAAGGGTATTTACACATAAGTGAATATAGCGAAGTCAACTCAGCTCTCCAATTAACAATTTGGAGCCGTTATCCATTACACCACCTGCACATCAAGCAGTACCTGGTCTTTCCAAGCAGTCACTTCTCTAGGTACTGACCAGACATGATGTTGCTTAACTTCAGTGATGGTATGGAAACTGATGTTTCAACATGATATAGTTGTAAGCCATTACATTATCAAGATGTTGACATTCTACACTACTTCAAACAAAGGGTTAGAAAGGAAAACCCCATCAGGACTGGAAAGGGTGATAACAGTAAATAGATTCGAGAAACTTAATTTCCTGAAAATTGTTCTAATAGCAAAATTTTATAAATTTCAAGTGATGACAGCACTAGTTGCTCAATGAATGAATGCCAAATGTTTCCTTATAAGGAAATGGCTAATATTACTACTATCATTATCAAACTGATTCAAGATGAGATATTCCTGTATATGATGCTGGCACATTGTATTGGATTTGTCAGCCATTGTAAAGATTGCAGAGTCATTCCAGCAGAGCCATTACAAAAGATTACATAATTATTGAACATGAGTAGATAATATAAAGCTTCTTGACAGACTGACTTGGTTGGATAGGCTCCAATTAATTACTTGCATACTTCTGTTGAACAGCACTATTGTAGCTTGTACAGTCTGAGAACTTTCCAATACGACCTTGTATATTAATATTTCTGGCTATATATATATATATATATATATATATATATATATATATATGTATGTATATGTATGTGAACTTGTGTTCTGTATGCATTTCTACGTCTATGAGTATCTAGTAAGTTAGTTGGAATGTGTTAGTTCATCTATTATTAGGATTAGTATTAGGATAGCCACCAGACATTATTAAAATCCACTTTTTTTTTTAATCTTTTCAACCCAACTTAGGTAATGCCACTAGGATGCAAGAAAATTCTGGGTGTGAAAAAGAAGACATTAGTGAGTAGAAAGGACAATAAAAGAACAGGTTTCAGCAAGACAGAAGATGGCGATAATGCCACTAAGACGCAAATGGTTACTGAAAGTGAAAGAGAATGAGAAAACTTTAGTGAGGAGAATGGACAATAAAAAACAGAGTTCAAGATGACAGAAGATTATGACTGACATTGCATTTAAATTTTTGAAGATTGTAGGCAAGAAATTGGAAGGGAGTTTCACAAGCAAGAAGTGCAAGAAAAGACTATTAGAATAGAATATACAGTTACATCTAGCTAGTTTAACAGTAAAATGGTGAGACCTATTTGCCAATCTAGTCATCTTCTTTATGTGCTCTATACTTTCAGGATGTTAATGATCATGGCTCTCCACAATTTCCTGTCCTTTGTAGCTCATAATAAATTTTCTTTTTGTTCCACCATCCATTTACTCAAGCTCACCATGTTATGCATTGTTTTCCTCTGTCTCTTTTGCCTTCAATCTGTCCTATGAGTATCAGATTTTCCAAGCTCTCTTTCCTCATTATGTGCCCTAGAAATTTCAACTGTCTCTTCCTGATGTTAAGTATGTTTCTTTTTTATTTCCATTTTCTCTAAAAGCTTGTTGCTGCTCACCCGATCAGTTTATTGTATCCTCGGCATACTTCTGTAGAACCACATTTCTGTTGCCCAAGTCTCTTCTTCATCTTGCAGGAGATTGTCCAGCATGCATTGCATTATAGGAGGACTGATATCACGTAACAGTTCAGTACTCTTTTCTTTGTTTCTAATAAAATTTTTCTGTTTCTTAATACCCTACTTAGCTTTTGGAAGGCATCTTTGTCTACCCCAATGCACCTTTGAATTTAATAGCACAATTAAATTCATGCAGTTGAAGCACCAAGGAGGAAAGCTCATCAGAAACAATTGTCATGAAAATATTTGTAGAAAAGACAAATGGAAGATATGTCATGGCTTTGAGAAAGTGACTGAAGTTAGGATGCCAAATCGGGGTTGAACACATTCGAGAACCTTCTTTGAATTATGGCAAGAATTTCTAGATATGTTGTATTAGGTTGGTGCAAAAATAATGTCGTTTTCTCACATAGTAACATATGTAAGAAAACGACATTATTTTTGCACCAACCTAATAGAAACACCAAACCAGCAATATTCTAAGCATGGATGAATGGTAGATTTATAAATGTGCAAGATAGATCCTGATGAGAAAAATTATCTGGCATGACACAGTAAACCAACTTTCCTAGTAGTAGACTTTTGGTGGGGTTGCAGTGGTAGGATCCACAAGGAGACTATAAGGATAAACAATAATTTATTAGAAGAATAATTCCTCAAATTTTATAATTGAAAATGAAATACCCAACTGAACTTCTCTGGACATTATTGACAAGATAAAAAGAATAAAACTGCATTTTTTTTTACTTTTTATATTTAGTAGGTTTAGTATTCATTAGGTGACTTATTTAGTAGGTTTAGTATTCATTAGGTGACCTATTTAGTAGGTTTAGTATTTAGCAGGTGACCTATTGAGTAGGTTTAATATTTATTAGGTGACCTATTTAATAGGTTTAGTTTTTAGCAGGTGACCTATTTTGTAGGTTTAGTATTTAGTAGGTGACCTATTTAGTAGGTTTAGTATTTAGCAGGTGACCTATTTTGTAGGTTTATTATTTAGCAGATGACCTATTTAGTAGGTTTAGTAAGTAAATCTGGAATGGAAAGAAAATTGCAGTCCTTGAACCACTTCAGGCAAAGAATCTGTATACATCCAGTTATTTTTTGCAGAGCCAGTGCAAGGGTCTCATGCCCCCACCCAATTTATGACATGCCTCCCACTCTGCTACATCTCAGTTTTCGTAAGTTAGTATTTATATAAAATACAAATTTTATTGAAACCTAATTGTCTACAATAATGAATCATGTGCAATATATGTGAACAATTCAATTAGAAAAATTGAAAATAAATACAATGTTGATTTACTAAGCATAGCTTAGTTGTAGCACAAGGCCGAAAGTATGGGCACCCAGTGAGGATCAAACTCAGTACTCAGTCGTAATTGATCACACAAGACAAGATTGTTAACCATTACACCGCACTGAAGTGACCACCTCTAACAAATAAAATAAATACAATGTACCAAAATACAAATTAGAGCCATGCTATAAAAGGTCAATCAATCTTAAATAAATCAACAGCTGATTTTGCAGCATATTTTAACATCAATTTGATATTTTTCTTGTAAAAAATGTTGAATAATTTTAACACATTCAAAATTATGGATAAAAATAGTGAATTTTATAGAGTTTTTTTTTTTGAGCCTTAGCATGAGCAAAACAAATTCATGGATACCCCCACCCAAAAAAAGCCCCAGAATAATGTCAAAATCCAAAAATATTTCATCCTTTGATAGTCAGTTGTGCTTAGTTTAATTTGTAAAAAAGCAAATGTTGATAAGATAGCAAGGGTCACAAAGCACTGACCCCAATCACTTCAGAGATACTACACACCGGCCCTGATTCTTTGAGTAATATATAATTACCTACTGAGTTTTAATATTTCCATTTGTTGTGTAAATTTTGTTATACTATTAACTTGTTAACCATTCCAGTCAGATGTACAAATTAACTACTATTAATTAACTATTAATTAATGTAATTGAAGTGAGTGGGTTTATTGGTAAAACATTCAACTCACTGTTTTTAGCAAACAAAGAAAAATAGAAAGGAAAGAGAGCGAAAGACTAGAATTTTATCACTAGTCATCTTACAAGAATCTCAAAAATGGAAACTCTATTTCAAGAAATGGTAGGCATGGTTTTGAATTTCTTTGACCTGATTATAAGCTATTTCAGGGTCAGTTGCTGGTTTACGAATTTGAGTCTAGATAAAAGCAAACATTTCAAGACATCCTTTATTTCCATCCACCGACTTTGGCACTACATAATCTTCTGGTAGTAATTGGCTATATTCATAGATTCGTAAAATTTGTGTTATCTGTAAAATTAGGTTAGTCAGTCACAGAATCACAATAATATGGCCACCACTGAGACTCACTCCACTAACAATAATCAGTAAGATGCTTCATGGTAGGTGCTTGCTATGTGTTGTATATTTTGGTTTTCATCATATAATAATGAAAAAAGCAGCATTTATTTTATATAGCAAATATGTATTTTTAACATAATCCCCTTCTTTGGCAATGCACTTAATACTTTTTCACAAATCACTCAGATTAAATATTACACCCTGAAATTTCAGATCAGTAATTGACAAGCTATAGATTTATTGATCTGCCTTCAAATTTAAAAAAAAATCCTTTCACCCCTAAGCAAGGTAATAAAAGCCACTAGGATGCAAGGGGTTACTGAGAGTGAAAGAATCAGAGAGGACAATAAAAAAAACAGATGATGACAAATTGACATTGCATTTAGATCTTAGAAGATTGAAAGTTGACAAGAAAGCAAGAAACCAGAAAAGAGTAACACAGGTGAGAAGTGTGAGAGAAAAAACTGTTAGAATAGAACTTATAGTTACATCTACCAATTTCAACAGTAAAAATCTGAGACTTAGCAGCCAATCTAGTTCTATGCTTAAATTTAGTGAAATTCTGGTACCAAACAGAAAAGTTCCTTAGAACAATTACCATGAATATATATTCATAGATATATATATATATATATATATATATATAGGCTCCTGAAAAATTTATTTCAGTTGAGCTCTCTGGGGGAGGAAGTGAGGGTTTGTAAACAGTGACTATTATGGCTAATAATGCAAGACACTTCGGTAAAGCGAATTAAGTCACTGTGTGTTTATCTAAAAATAAATACGCTAAAATTCATCTTCGTCCATGCCCTGCACTGACAGCTTAGTGGTAGAATCTCTGACTGATGCCAATTCAGCTGGGTTTCGATCCTAGTTAGAGGCAACTGGACTGTGTACCATATTACTCCCTAGAATAAACTACTTCTTATTTTTTATATGTGTGTCAACCTTTCCTATTTATGACACAACAGTACAGCAGCATAGTCATAGGAATCAACACTGCATGGTGATTTTCAGCTTTCAGTGTTCAACTGATTAGTCACTATGAAGTGTTCATTTCTATATTTACTGTTTATAACTACAAAGACTCTATCCCTGATAATGAACATACTTCTCACCCATAAATATGGCAACATTTAAACTATATATATATATATATGCGTGTCCATGTCTATGTCTGTGTATGTATGTGTGTATGCATATGAATACATAAGTACATCAATAAGTCTGTAGATTAATGATGAAAAATGCAATTATTTTACACAACAAATATTTTTATCAATATACTTAATCCATCAATTCTCTATTGATCACCCAGATTAAACTTTAAACAGTCCAATTTCATTTAAAATACAGTTATTAAGTGTGTCAGGCTACAGACTTCCTGATCCACATATGGATACAGTACTCTCTATGGAAGTACAGATATGCTTGAATCATGCTTAATGCCCACAAAAGGAGTAAACATTGTTTATGGTTAAGTTCTCAGATTTTGAAACCTACTTACCATGGCTTTCTAGCTTGAACATCTCCAATGATATAATTTATTTGCCGAGGAAGCAATTCTATGATGTTTAAGTCTTAACGAAAGAGGTCAAATCTTTGGGTGAACCTCCAAAAATCTAGACTAGAGCCTGGCAGCTGATCTTTTATCTGACCGAGCTCTAACAGATCAATAGGGGAAAAAACTGGATTGTAATTTTCAAGGCTGGAGCTGCACAATCTTCTTTCCATCCTTGACAGAGTCCAAATCAGCTTCTTATACCACTCCAGAATATACCTAACTTCACTTGCTAATCTCTCTCTCTACATGGTGTAGTGGAATGTCCAACATTCCATATTGTCTATGTGGACTGACTATGTCAGTAGCTTTTATATAGTGAGCACAGCCTATTACCTGGCAACTTTTTTCGGGACTTGCTAGCCTGCTAACCAATTCCCCATCTTTCAGTAGTGTATTCTCTGTTACAATAAACCTCTCTTTCTTTCATCTACACACGTGTTGCTGTTCCTTCACTCTAGTACCACCTTTGTCTGTTTGTAACCTCTTTAAGGATACAACATTACAAGAGTTAGATGAGACCAAAAATGGAGTATTGCTGCCATATCTAGGCTGGAGCTGCACAATCTTTTTTCCATCCTTGACAGAGTTCAAATCAGTTCTTTATACCACCCCAGAATATACCTGACTCTATCTGCTAATCTCTTTGGTCAGATCTCTTGGTCTGATGGAGTCTTGCTGTTATATTTGAGCTTGAACTACCCAATCCTCACATTCCAGTTATGACAGAGTTCAAAAGCATTTATGCAGCCTTGTGGGTGATGAATTATTTTAAAGCCTGCAATCCCTTTCCCACAGATGCAACATCACAAACCTCTTGCTACTCTATCACTACTTCCATGCCAAATGTCCTGACGATCTACATTCCTTATTTCCACCAGTTCAGACCTTTACAGCTAAGACTCACCTTGTCATGTACACAGGCTTGAATCATCCACATTCTCTTCATATTCCATTGGTAAGTAGAAACTTCTATTCGGACAGCTCCTTCCCAAGAGCTTCTGGAAAAATGGTTGGCTTGTTGTGCTACTCTAGAACATACCTAACTCATATTGCCATGCATATGCTTTATCTTCACAAAAGTCAGATCAGACCAAAAATGAAGTACTTCTGTTATATCTGTGCCAGAGTCGCCTAGTCCTCACCTTCCAGTCTTGATAGAATTCAGAAGTGCCTTCATGGCCTTTTGGGTGGTGAACTATTTTCCACTCTACAACCTCTTTCCACAGATGAAACTTTGCAAGCTTCTTGTTAATCTGTCACTATTTACATGGCAAATATTCAAATGAGCTACATTCTGTAGGTCCACCAGTTCAGATCTTTACAGCTAAGACTCACCTTGTCATGTACACAGGGTTGAATCATCCTCATTTCCTTTGTATTCCATTTGTAAGGAGGAAGTTCCATTTGGATAGCGTCTTCCAAAGAGCTGCTGCTTTGTGGAACAGACTCCAGAGAGAATACTTCATTGACCCTCCTTCTTTTATGTACCATATCCCTTTAAAACATTGATGATCATGGTTCTCCACAATTTCCTGTTCTTTTTAACTCTTAGTAAATTTTGTCTTATCCTTATAATTTACAATCCTTACATTCATGCAGCAACCTAATTCAGTAATCTTCTACTTTGAGTGGCTCTTGGGCCTTGGTGAGCTTATTGGGTTTTCATTGCTTCTTACTTTTGCTTTTTCAATGTCATCTGTGCATGCTATAGAACTATGTATTTAATGATAAAAATATTGTATATTTTGAGGACATCTATTTTTTTAGATGGAAAGTCAATGAATTTGCCAAGTACAACAGACAATATTTACCATATTAGGGAAGAGTGATGAATATCTGTTCCTTTCAATTCACAGATTATCGCATAAATCCAATGATTCTACTGTAAAGAAATCAATACTATGTTTTTGTTGTTGATTCAGCAAGAGAGAGTAAGCAAGATAAAACTTGAGAGAATATTTAAAAAAAAAAAGAAATCATCCTTTGTAAGAATTGACATCATCACTTAATTGTCATTCATTTCTATCATCAGCAGACCCTTTGAATTCAAGCTTGGATAACAGCGTTATCCTGTTGTTGGTGGAGAGATAAGATAGAGACAAATATATAAAAAAGCATTGACTAATGACTTAGTTCTTACATAATCATTCAGTACATTTGAAAAATACTCCCAAATTTTATTTTGTTAATGTACTTCCATAATTATTTACTAAGCTGGATTCGATATAGCACAGGGACACAACTATAGGGCAACCATTGAGGATCTATAAGGTTTGAGTGATAAGAAAAACAAGTATAAAACCTATTTAAATTCAGTAAATTTATCTTCAAAATTAGGAGGCTTGATTGGTAAGTAGGATCTCCAATCTTATAAAACAAATTGTACAAATGAAGTTTGGGGACAGATAGCCAATGAAACTGGTATATAAAAAAAAATGATTGGATAGTATACAATGAAAATTTCAGAATTTATATAACTATGTCAGGCTATGGATTTATTGATTCAATTTCATTCATATTTTTGTCTATATCTATCTATCTATCTATCTCATTCTATTCAATATCTATCTATCTATCTATCTATCTATCTCAGTCTATTCAATATCTATCTATCTATCTATCTATCTATCTATCTATCTATCTATACAGAAACACACACACACATGCTCATGCACATGTATGCACACATCACATACATCACATACGCACAAAATATTCTTTCTGGCTTGTCTATTAAATCTTACAAAGATTTTATGAATTATAAGACATAGTTTACCTATTTTAATAATTTACTATAGTAAAATGTAAAATTCTATTTTAAATATAAGTTTATTAGCTTAAAATATCTGAAACGTCAGCATTTAATTACAAGATTTTTAAAAAGCATTTTTTTAACAAGCATTTTAATTACAAGATATTTTAAATTAGATTACATCATTTCTAGTGATTTTTTTCAGAATAGTTTTTTTTTAGGTTATATTTCATCATAAAATAAAATGTACTTTTGTACCACCCAGACCAGAGATTGAACTCATGACCACAAGTTACACTACAAGCAAAATGTTTGCAACCACCTTCTGGATTTCAACCAATCACCTGTTGAAACTCACCAGAGAGACTTTCTCTTCATGAAGGGTTTTATTATATATTCAAGAACAACAATAATAATAACCCATTACTACATAAAGTTTTCTTAAAATTTTAGCTCTTTTTGCCTCATCTACCATGCTGGCTGATGGTAATCTTAGAGCAGGGGGATTTTAAGTTTTAGGTAAACCCTCTCTAAAATATTGGTTGGTTGGTTGATTTTGTTTAACAGCATATCAACCACTATGGATGATTTAATACTGAAATCTACATATTAGGAACAGAATTTTATGGTTTCAGCTAATATATTTTGAATGCAATTGTATGCCTTCAACTATAGATAAAATGTGTTGTTGGTCATTTTTCTATAATAAACATGTGTTGTTGACAATTTTATTATAATAAATAGGCATAGTTGGTAATTTTATAATAAATAGATAATTTAACTATAAGTAGTTAATTTTTATATACAAAAATATATATTTTTATACTTTCATAGTTTTAGTTTGGGGGTTCACTATTTGCCCATAGCTTGGACCCTAACAGGTGCTACTACCCAGGGTTGGGGTGGACTTGGGAACTGCAGCAATTAAGACTAAAAAAATTGGACACCATATACTAATGGATGAAATGTTTCAGCATCTGAGTTTAGTAGAAGTTAATTAAACCAAAGATAGTATGAAACTTACTAATTATTAAATCCAGTGGGTGGCTCCAAAGTTTTTGACCTACAATGTAACTAGATCTGTTATAAACAATGCTTTTACCCTAGTGGCCATATGTTCAGATGGTTAGCAACTATGATACACTTGAAGAAGGATGATGGATACAGCTGAAACATAGTGAGTATAACATGCATATTAAAATCAGTGAATAATGAAAATTATTTGTCAATAATTTAGACTTTAAAGTTTTATTATGAAAAACAAGATATGCCCTGATTATCAAAGGCGTTAAATATGAGACTCCGGTATTTAAGTCTCTGTCAAAAGCATTGATTTATACATACACACATATTTTTGGCTGTTGATTGACACACTGTGAGCAGTTTTGCATCAGAGAAAAAAATAACAATGAAAATAATCCGATCTGAAAAAAATATAAACCAGGTAAAAGTTGATTAGCTCTTTCAATGTTACTTATACAGTACAAATTGAACTAGTAATTAAAACTGACTAACAACATTCATAACAAAACTGATTTTATTTAGTATGGTAATGGTTGTAGAAAGCTGTAATAAAGTATAGCATTGATTGTAACAAACATTGAACAGGAAATGATTTAAATAGTTTTTAACTATTAACACATGTAATATTTGACTTCTACTCAATGTTGACAAGCAATATTTACAAGAAATTAAATCATGTATAAAAAATGAAAAGACAATTATTATTATTTTGCCCCATGGACCATCATCTGGTTTGGTTTTAAATCTCATTTCTTGGGACCTGTAGCTGGATGCAGAAAAAAAGTGGCTTGATTGAAAAATGACCTTGTTGTCAAGGAATCACAGATGACAAAAAAGTTGAAGAAATTATCCTGCTTTATTCATGAGTATCATAATCAATATGGTAAAGTCTGCTACTAGATTTGAAAAAAATGGAGAAAACAAAGAATGTCAGACAGGATTCCCTCTACATAGCACTAATTTGGGATGGAATGTTATTAGCTGTGATATAATGGAAATAACCTGTCAACACCTCTTAGTTGACTACACTATAGGTATTAACTACCTATAAGTATCTGTAAGTCAACAGACTACAGAGTCTAGCTGCAACCTGTTCCAGTTAAACAGTCAAACTCTCTGCCTTTGGGTGGAGAGGAACCCGGACGAGGCTCCACCGAAGGGCAGAGCCTTGTTCAGGGAGGTTGGCTGCCCCTGATCCCGTTTATGCAGGTTCAAAAAGGGAATATTTTTGGCCAAGCCTACGGGCTCGGAGAACACACGTTAAACCGGCTTTGTGCCACATGCAACCCTCGTGAGTGGGTAGCTAAATATACTAGCTGCGACCTGTTCTAGCTAAACAGTTGAACTCTCTGCCTCTGAGCAGAGAGGAACCTGGACAAGGCTGTGCCGAAGGGCAGAGTCTCGTTTGGGGAGTTAGACTACCCCTGAACCCGTTTATACGGGTTCAAAAAGGGAATATTTTTAGCCGAGCCTACAGGCTCAGAGAACCCACGTTAAACTGGCCATGTGCCACATGCAACCCTCATGGGAGGTAGCTAAATATACTAGAAGGTTGGTAGTTTGTCATACTATTTTTCTAAATAATGTTTGTTGATATATAAAATCATACAAAATTATATATTGTTGTATCTTTAATATATATATATATATATATATATATATATATATATAGATAGATAGATAGATAGATATAGATATATGATAAAATATAGTTTTAAGGTATGCTATATTTATGGGTTAAAGTGCTCAATATCAGTGATAGAATGTATGTAAATATAAAAGTGGACATTGAAGTCAACACTCAGAGATGACAGTCTGTTTCATCCTAAATGCAAATGTCAGGCCTGTTAGGGGTGCTTTTTAAGTCTATAAAAAAAGCAAACATAATCACTTTCTTTTTAACTCTAGCTTTCAGATGTAGTCATACATGTGTAAAGTGCCTACCATTGGGGCTTGTTCATTTTCATGGCCATCACTTAACTCTCACACACATGCACATATACACATGTGTCTGTCACGCATAAGCAAATTCTCATAGGTAGTTTCAATGTTTTTTCCTTTCATTTTAATTGTGTACACATGTAATTTCTTTTGTCAATGGCATACATTGTAGTTTGTTTTAAACTCATTGTTTTGTTTACTTATTTTTTCCCAGAATCAGATTGAGTCTGCTAATATTGTTCATGGGATAAATGTTCCAAGAAGCTATAGATATTTACTATAAATCATACATCACTATATACATCACAACCAAAGCGGTTATACCCATATAGGAATTAAACCCTATATATATTTTTCAACCAATAAAATCCCATCAGAAGTTTTGTTTTGATAAACAACAAATACTGCCAAAATACTTGGCAGAAGTAGTTGTAGACCTGTTATTTTTGTTAACGTTAAACCTGTTATTTTTGGAACATTTAGAAAATGACAATAATAACTCAATTCACCACTCCTTCAAATTCAAGAAGATTTTCATGAGCCAGTGTAAAATAATTTTCTAACTAATAAAACCTTGTATTCAAAAAGTTCACACTTTTATGTGAATAGATTTTGAATAGCTTTTTACAGATATAAAAATAAAAGCATACTGCTTCTCGTGGCTCAAAACAATTCTGGAGGCCAGTTTGACCTACATGTGTGTACACACAGGCACACACAGATGCACACAATGGAAGAGACAACAGCCAAAACTAAGGTCTTGTCCATGCACACAATAGAACTTGGCCTTGTCTACAAACACATTAGGCTGACCATCATCTGCCCTCACATTTCACAACACATTAAGAATGCTTCATTACTTTATAAAACAAACTTCACTGCAAGGAAAATTGAATATCTTATTGTAATTGTATATTTCAGAAAAGAATATATAAATGCTATTTCAACTAATGTTTTGCTTTTACTCTTCTTTCAGAAAATAATCTTTTTATGTCTCATTTAAAAGATGTGTTGTCATTGTTAAATGTTTAGAATCACAACACTCAGATAGCAATGAAACTTTGGTAGATGGATCCCAACAGCTGCAACATAATGGTGACTTATTTCTACCCAAACATACTACTATACCACAACACACACACACGCACATATATATATATATATAAGGGTGGTCAATGTTGATCTACTTGCAAAATGCAACATTGGTGGAATTGAGACTTTCCTGGTGCAGTCACAATTTTGCTGGCCTGGTCATGTTGCAAGGGTGAGTGATGATAGAATACTTAAGGTCCTCATGTATAGCCAGCTTGACAATGGACAAAGGATTGTTGGACAACTATGGTTCAGGTATAAAAACAAGCTAAAGCATAACCTCTCAGCTGTCAATATGCCTCATACTAATCTAGACATACCCATAAGTATGTTTTTAATTCTAACTTTATGCCCCACCCCTTTAACTTACAAAAAGAGGTAAAGATTTGTTTTTTTTTTTAAATTTCCCTAATAAATCTTTTTTTATCATTAGTTATCTACCATTGCCTAAAGAGGTATCATCTCAGGACTGAAACATGTTTTTGTGTAGCGATGTAAAATGTTTTTATTGTAATTTATTATAATAAAAATCTTATAATAATATATATATATATATATATATATATATATATATATATATATATATATGTTTTATATTTTTCTCATAGATGTATGATGGTTGATGAGGTCAATGAAGAGTATAAAAAGAAACAGCTATTATCAAAACAATAAAAGGATCTTCTCTTAAATTTCACATTTTTTTTTTGCATCAAGAGAACATTCGTTTCTTTTTTTTTTGTATTAGAGACATTATTTGGGGAAATACATATGTTCAATGCTTTGGCAAATACCATCAGTGATGTTTTTAGTTGAGGATTGTTAGGGGTTTTGGGTCTTAAAATATCACATTCTCTATCCACATCAACCCAGTTAATACTGATCAGATATCAACTTGTGTGCCAGCCAGCCAGCCAGCCAGCCAGCCAGCCAGTCAGTCAGTCAGCTACAATTCCTCTTCCAACCTACTGCGATTCCTAAGGCCTTTATAGTTCAATTACAAGCAACTTCCACACCACCAGCTTCTTTCTTCTTCCATAAAAAAGGAAATAAAGCAGTGACCATTTTTCTTAGTAAATATGGTGGCACTCTTGACTTGGTAACAATCTTTTGTTTCACTCACCCATATAGGCACACCTCACAAAAAAAGAAAAAGAAAATAAACACTGAAATTACCCAATGATTCATGCTAAACACTCAATCAACACTATAAAAAAAAAACCTCCACGTGTGTCTGCTGGGTAGAGAAAAAAATTCATAACCCTGGTGTGGAGGTAAATAAGCAGTGGATCTTAGCCAAAGATCACCCTTAGGTACCCTATGGTTTAGGGTGTTCTAATTGTGTCCCCTTGCCAAGCCTCCATTGTAGGATGTAGTTTTAGGTTATATCCAAGTCCCACTTTCCAACCCCATTAAAAAAAACAGTCAACACTAAATTATTAACAATGATTTACCCCCAACCCCACCCTGTTCTGTCTTGTTGATTTGTCACTCATTTAATCTTTTAAGCCATAACCCCTGAGATATTTCTTCTGCTGCCATTGATATTGAATTAATAAAGAAAATATCCTCTTTGGCAATTTAGGACACAATCTTTGGGCTGTGTATATTTTTAATTTACATATGATCTTAACTTTGATATTAAACAATAAACAATTAAACAACCTATAGATATAGCATACCTTAAAACTATATTTTTATCATATGAATTTCATCTTAACATCAAGAAACTGATTAGACAACTGGTCTATATTATTCAAAGAAACATGTTTGAATAAAGATATACTGCCTAAGTATTATATATACATATATATATATGCTGCCTTTATATTATATATACATTATATTATAAACAGAGCATTTACTTCAATATTTGTATCTATAAAAAGAATGTATAAACATAAAATGTCTTAAAATAATTGTCGGACTTTGTCCATTTCATAATGTCTGACGTCATTTGTTTACATTTGTTACGCCATGAGCAGATATGAATGTATGCGAGAGATTCATGGATGATTGAAGTTTAAAGACTGTAAATTCAACCTTGCTAACCGAACGCTCCTCTATGGCCAAATCAGTTAAAAGGCACATCAGGCTATATGACAGTTTTGTATAGGATACAGGGTCGAATCCTGTTGGAAGACGAATATTTTCTATGAAAATTTCTTGGACATTCAGGCCAGTAAATGTTGTTTAATACTGTTTATTATAAACAGAGCATTTACTTAAATATTTGTATCTATAAAAAGAATGTATAAATATAAAATGTCTTAAAATATATATATATATATTTTTTTTAAAAAGATATGAATGCTGACCAGAACACTACCACAGTTTTGAACCCTAAGGTCTCTTCAGGTGGTTTGTTGAAGAGACCTTAGTGGTTGAAACTGCAGTAGTGTTCTGGTCAGCACAGATTTTTAAAAAATATTAAACTGCTCTGCAAGTCTGGTCTTCCAACTTGATATTGATCACTTTTAATGCATACATTCTTAACAAATATTTTACTGTTTGTTTACTCTGGCATATATATATATATATGTATGTATGTGTGTGTGTGTGTGTGTGTGTGTGTTTCTAAATATATATAATAAACTACACCCAATCAGGTGATTGGAGGTTTTGAAGAACGTGGAACCACCTCATAATTGCTGTAGTTCCCAGGTCCACCTTGATCCAGGGTGGTAGCACCTGTTAGGGTCCCAGTTATGGGCAAATAGTGAACCCCAAACAAAAACAAAACACTATGAAAGTATAAAAATACATTTTCATACTAAAAATACCAGTACTATATTTTTATATAAAAAATTACTAACAATACATATTTATAGTAAAATTGCTAACAATACATATGTTATGATAGGTATTCTCTCTGACAGATGTAGTCTTGTCAAGAGAAGATAACTCTCCCATAGGTATAGCGATACTGCCTTTTATACAGTACCTCATTTACATATTACTCCACCTCCCTTAACCTAAGAGGTTTTATACTTTTAGTTGATCTTTGACTTCTACAAACAACCCTGGGAGACATAACCCATCTCTCAGAGTTAGACTCTTTTTTTTCATGGGAGATCTAAGTATTCTTAACTGATTCTCTTTATTTGAATCATCATGATATCTCCGGTCACTCTCATTCCCAGATTGTTCCACATTACTACTGGATACACTCATTCTCTCCTCCCTCTCCTGTTCTTCACTTGGTTTTCTCTGGTGGTCTTCCTGATCACTCTCATTACAAGATTCATTCATCCTTTCTTGCGTCGTCTGTTCTTCTGCTTCCTCTTTTTCTATATTTTCATGCTCTATTGTGGTTTTAAATTGGTCTTCATGAAGCAGTATGCCCTGTCCATTCTTTGTTAATACAGCTGTGTTAAATCACTTTACACCACAAAATTAACCTTTTCAGGAGTTGAACACTTGTCCTTTCTGTATCACACACTTTCTTTCATTGCAAATGATTTGTAACAGAAGCTCTTATATGTCTTCCCATCAATGTGAATGGGCTTTGTCTTCTGTCTGCATGCGGAATTGCTCTATAACCTAGGAGTAGTCTGGGTAAATAATTCTCTATATCACAATCCACTGGAGAGAATGCTTTTAATCCTATTTTTATCGTTTGAACCATTCTCTCCACAATTCTTTGGTCACTCATACCCAGATTGGTCTTCAGTACTGGATACACTCATTCTCTCCTCCCTCTTCTGTTCTTCACTTTTACATCTCTATAAATCTCCATACTGCCTTTGGAGACATTAAATTTTTTAATCAATTCCAATTGTTGTAAGAACTCCACACATGCTTCCAGATTCATATTGTGAGCATGAAGTCACTCTAGAATTTTACACTTTTATGAGATGTCAAACATTTCTTCAATCAGCCTTAGAAAAATTAGCTTATCTTTGATAGACATTTGTTTCGAACACATTCTTTCAATCTCACAATATCTCGACGCTTCATTCAATTGCTATAAACATTGCCTAAGAGTTTATTCTGGTCTCTCTCTACTTTTGGGAAATTTAGTTCTTTCCGCTATGACCAATCTTTTTTTGGTGATATATTTGCTTTTATGATGGCAGCAATTTTTTCATACACTTAATCTTCCAATACTTTGGAATAGACCATGACGGAGAGTTTTTTTATGGCCTCACACATTGCTCACACCCACCAAATTCATAACTTCATTTTCTCCTTCTCTAGCTTGGGTGTCCTTTAACTTTTTCATTCTTGCTGACACTGTGAAACACCTAAGCCAGGTTTCAATATATTCAGGATCCTCCATAGTGATTAAGTACCCGAATGGCAACGCCATATTGTTATGATATGTATTCTCTTTGACAGATGTTTGCCTTGTCAAGAGAAGATAACTTTCCCATAGGTATAGCAATACTGCCTTTTATACAGTACTTCATTTACATATCACTACAATATATTTATAAAAAATTACCAACAATACATTTTATAGCAAAATAATCAACAATACGTTTTATCTGCAGTTGAAGACATACAACTGCATTCAAAATATATTCAGCGATAACCTTAAAATTAAACACAAATTATTTAGATTTTGACATTAAATAACCCATAGATGTGTTGATATGCCACTAAACAAAAATGACCAACCAAACAAATAACCAACATGAAAGAACTCTTTCATCCTAAAATTTCTTAAATCAAATGTTATTCCAAAATATAACTTCAACAAAACTACAACATAAAACATGCATATAACTGTAATTATGTCTGCACAAATATGGATATGCACAAAAGGTTAGTATTATATACCATGTATTCAATTAAATTTCAGTATTAAATGACCCATAAAGGACTTGATATGCCGTTAAGCAAACAAATCAAAATTAAAACAAATCTAAATATATGCGTTTGTGTATAAATGTATTTTATGGATGTGCCACTACCCTCTACTGGTCTTACATCTATCATCAATCCTCTGTGAAACATTAGACTGAATCAATTTCCTTTTGCTGAAATAATTTGTTCTCTCTATCACACAATTAATAATTGCTCATTTTGAACCAAACAAATACGTCTCGAGTTGTGTCTTGCATTCTTTCTACTTACTAGCAAACTCAAACTGGAGTGAACACTGACCGAGTATCACTTATTTCTTAATGTTTAGCTTTAATAGAGGTGATAGCTTCACATAAAATTATATCAAGCATACACATATAAAATGCACTTAAATACATACATACAGATATATATGTATATGTACGTAAAATGTGAAATATATATATATATATGTATATATATATATATATATATTGCGTATATTTTGGCAGCATGTTTTCATTAAGACATGTCTCATTAAATATTTTAGACAAATTTTGTCTACTTATTTTCAATAGGATCCTCTTGTAATTACAGATAAATTCCTTAGTATCCTTATTAAAGGAATAATAATCCTTTAATAAGGATACTAAGAAACTTGTTTGTAATTATGAGAGGATCCTATTAAAAATAAGTAGACAAAACTTGTCTAAAATATTTAATGTGACATGTCTTAATATATATAAATATTCAAATATATATTGTTAAATATAACAGACAAAGAATCTGTTATATTTAACAATATATGTTTGAATAATGATCTGCTGCCCCAATACACTATCTATCTATCTATCTATCTATATATATATATATGTATATATATGTGGCAAATTCTCCTATTGTAAATGATAAATAAGGGCCAGCATTGGATGGTGCCTTTTGTTTTTACACTTATGCATGCTATTGTGGAGAAAATCAGGTACGGGAAAGATATATTTCATTTGGGGTTTCTTAAGTGTGACACTAGCCCAGCCTTGCTGTGGGCAACAAACCCACACTGACAGATGAAATTTGTTAAAGCAGGATTTTGATGGCATCTCTGCTTCAGAGCTTGACAAAGCTGATCACAGGGCTTCAGTTTACTGTTTTCAAAACCCCTTAACTTAAATAAACATGCCACTACTTTCTGTTTGATGCTTGAGCTTCCCAGGTTTTCAGATCAAAGTTGACAACGTTTCAAGCTGTCTTTTAATTTGTCTTTGTAGCGAAAGAGTGGATGTCCAACTGAACACTTGGAGTTTGGTAGTTGTCCATACAGCACTTTTTTGGAAGCCTATGCTCCTCCATTCTCATGACATGACCAGCCCACCTAAGTTGCATCTTTGCTAGAATGGTTTCAATGCCTGTGTTTCTTCAGTATTGCATCCCATATTATATCATATATATATATATATATATATATATATATATATATATATATATATATATATATATATATATATATATATGGGGGGGGGGGCACCTCAAGATGGTGTAATGGTTAGCAATCTTGTCTCGCTAGAACAATTACGACTGAGTAGTGAGTTCAATTCTCACCCAGTGAGGATCAAACTCTTTTGGCCTTGTCCTTCATCTAAGCTACTCTTGGAAAATTACTCTGTGTGTGTGTTGGTGTGTATGTTGGTGTGTATGTTGGTGTGTATTTAATCATTTTTCCTCAAGCAAGGTGATAATGCCACTAAGATGAAAGGAAAATGAAAAATTTTAATGAGGAGAGAAAAGGACAATAAAAGAACAGGTTTCAGCAAGGTGATTCGTGTTGCATTTTAATTTTTGAAGATCATAGGCGGCAGATAAGCAAGGAACTGGAAGAGATTTACATATGCGAGAGGTACAAGAAAAGAAACTATTAGAATTGACAATTATATCTCGGTATTTCAACAGTAATAGTCCTAGTTGCCAATCTAATAGTAACAAAAACAGAAAGTAACCTACCTAATGATCTTGTTTAAATGGATAGCAGAACTGGGGCCAGAAAAGAGTAAAATGACAAACAATACTAAGAATTACAAAGGATGGGAAGCTGTGGAGAGCTATGATCACCTACTTAACAAACATGGGTAAATGAAATGTCAGAAGTGCAACCGGAAGGGATGGCAAAAAGAGACAAACATTACTAAGAGCTACAAAGGATTAGAGGCTGTGGAGAGCCATGATTACTTAACAAACATGTGTAAATGGATGACAGAATTGGAGCTGTGAGGGATAGTAAAATGACAAATATTAATAAGAGTTACAAAGGATTGGAAGCTGTGGAGAGTTATGATCACCTACTTAAATTTGTGTAAATGGATGGCAGACTGGGACCTGAAGGAATAGTAAAAGACAAATATTGCTAACAGCTACAAAGGATAGGAGGCTGTGGAGATCCATGATCATCTATCTAACAAACTTGTGTAAATGTATGGAAGAACTGGGACTAGCAGGGATAACAAAAAGCCAAACATTACTAGGAGCTACAAAGGATAGGAAGCTGTGAGGAGCCATGATCATTCACATCCTGAAGGGACAGGGTAGATAAAAGAAGACTTATAGTGAGGATCTCAATTTCTTGGTCAATGGTATTTTAAGAAGATTTTCATTTGTTTCTTGACGGCTTATTTGCATAAACCTTGCTCAAGATTTTTCCCTCTCATTATTTGCAAGTATTGACATTTAAAAGTTACTTGCAAGAAGACAACACTTACCTCCTCTCCTTTGGTCTATTTCTTCAAACAGTAAATTCAAAAAACTGTTAACTTACCTGCAAGAAAGAAAAAGAAAAACTTATTGATAGGAACATTTGAGTCATGTCTTCAAGCTCAATTTAACACAAGCATACTATGAAACAGAGCACTAATAAAAATACTAATATCAGTCATAGATGATCAATAAGTCAAGCAAAAGTACTTTGAAAAACAGCTGATGTTTTTCAAAGATACTATTTTTCTCAGCATATAAAATTGGATTTTAGAGAAATAAAAACAGTACAGAAATATATATATATATCTGTGTAAAAGAAACTAAATGTATTTGGTTTTTATATAAATTAATTATTTTTTACAATTTAATTTAATACTTATTGTTTATTAATAGATCTGATGAGTCATTCAACAATGTATCCCTCTTCATTGTTTACGATCTCCGGCCAATGATCCACTAATTGTTCAATGCCTCGATGATACAAATCATTAGGTTTTGACTAAAAAAATTCATCACCACTTTTTAAGCTCTATATTGTTGTTGAATGAAACACCCCTCAAATTGTTAGAAAGTGACCAAAAAAGGTGGTAGTCACAAGGGGCTAAATCAAGTAAATGTGGTCATTGTGGCAAAACTGAGTTCTTTCTTTGTATACATGAGTATCCTGATCAAGTGAGTAAACTGGCAACAATGGAGGATTGCTGGAGTTTATTTCTCTCGGTTAATGTGTGTGTCACCTATAAATCATGTTTCTGGACTTTTCGCAGTTCTTCTTCATTCAGTCCATGCAATTGGTTTTCATCAAACTGAACACTACTTGGCATTCCATCTCAAAGGGGTGTCTAGTCTAAAATAACATTGTAATAATGTTAGACAACAGTTTCACAGGATGACCAAAGTTACTAAGAATCAAAAAATGCTATGAAAGATTATTCTCCAAGATCATCCATAGAATATCAGAAAAAAATGAATATATAGAACCTAATAGCATGTAATTCATGCCAGAAAATACCAGAGGTCTAAATCAAATTTAATGTCCATCAGGAATCTTTGATCTAAGAAGAGTTGATCTATGGTGGCCCTAAAATATACTGGGTACACCCAAATTGATATTTTGTACTGGGTGTCACTTTAGAAGGTCAAATGGCCTAGGAGCCCTGAAAATTGACCTAGTATGATGATAAACTACATCTGACAGCAAGGCATCTGATCATAGATTAAAGGTTTTGAGTAGTATGGAACCACCTCTTAATGGCTGTTGCTCTCAGGTCCACCCTGACCCGGGGTGGTAGCACCTGTTAGGGTCCCAACTTCAGAGAAATAGAAATAAACAAAAACAACATTATGAAAGTATAGGAATACATTTTTGTAGTAAAAATACCATACCAGCATTATATTTTATCTGTAGTTGAAGCCATATTTTGATTCCGACATTAATTGAATAACCCCTAGAGGTTGATATGTCACTAAACAAAATCTACCAACCAAATAACCAACACGAAAGAACTATTTCTTGACATTAATTCAAATCCTACAATTTCTTAAAGAAATCAAACTGTATTCCAAAATATAACTTCAACAAAACTATAACATAAAACACACATATCACCATCTCTATTAATCATGGCCACAAACATGTATATACACAAAAGCTGAGTATCATCTACCATGTATTCAATTGTGAAAGCAGAATAACATATATCATATTTTTATTAATCAAAGCACCAAAGAAAATTAAATTTCAGTATTAAATGATCCATATGGAGTTGATATGCCCTTAAACAAATAAAACAATAAAACAAAGAGTTGACCTAAAACAGTAGTTCTTAAACTTTTTTTAACTGTGCCACATTTAAAGAATTCAAATTTTCTCATGCCTCACCAAGGAGAAGTCCTGGTGAAAAGGCACAAGCAGCCTTACAGCAAAGAACGTCCAGAGGGTGAGAGGGCTAAAGGGAGATAACCACGGATTCACAGTCAGAACTATATCATTGATAACTCTCTCCTCCAATTTGCAAACCTTAGTTACAATATTCTTAATACAATTCAAAAATATCTCAATGATAAAATCGGTCAATAATTATTTATAACTATTTATACTGGGACTCATTTATGCAATTACAAGTAAGCCATAATAATATTTTAAATTATCAAATCATATTTATTTTTGGCATATGAATTTTTTCAAACTGTTTCTAAATCTTTGATTGTTTTTCAATCATTCCACCTCACCTGCTATCCTCTTATGAGGCACACCACACCATTTGGGAACCACTGACCTAGAAAGTGTCCTTAAAGTCCCCAAGTGCAGAATCGGTCCTCAAATGACATAGACAAGGAAGTGAAACTAAGTGAACTTAGGATATCCACACATAAGACAACATAATGACAAGTTATATAAAAACATGACCAACAAAGGAAGAGAGAGAATCCCTCACATCCTTGCAAAATCAAATGTTTGAAGAAGGACCCAAAATCGGATACTTTTAATTCAGCCAACATCAATTTGATAGAGTCCAGAACTAAATAAGCATTTATTTTACATATTAATGAGTTAGTCTCATATTCTTATCAGATGTTATTAACATAACTATTGTATTCATATGCAAATCTCTACCGTATAAATAGCAGTTGAAGCTAAACTAATCCTAACCTTGAAGACAAAAGTACTAAAGAAATAGTAGTGAATACTTTTAACTAATTATAGTTTACAACATTCTATTCACTACTAATTCTTGGTTCAGATATCAAAATGGACAAGGTACTAAAATGTTCCCCTTAAATCCTCTAAGGGGCTCTAAGTGTATCACCAAAGAACCAAAATGACTCAGGATTGAACACTAAAAAATTGGTTAAGTTTTTTTTTGAAAGTGCATTCCTTTTCTTCTTTTTGCCTCAACAACCCAAGAGCTGATCTACAAATGGTAAAATATTTGAAAGTCAATAGTCTTCCATTCTTAATGCATAACCTACTCTGAAGAAGTGTATGATTTGGTGCATAGTCTACATATTTGTAGAGGGAAAAGTGTGTGACAAGTGAAGAAAAGAAATAATCTCCAAACACAGTTTGACAAATTAAACCATTTTATTATTGAGTATAAAAATAATTTTTGTTTTCTTTTAAGCTGAAAGAAACAAGTTATAAAATTCCTCTCAAACAAAGTTCATACAAAAAATGTTTTGCATTTTCAACAACAGAAAAGAAATGAATTGTGTTAGTATAGGAAGAAATATATTTTTTTAAATGTTATAACTCTAAGCAAGGCAGTATAGCCACTAAAATGCAAGGGGTTACATGGTGTGGAAGAATTAAGAATAGAAACACTAATTAGCAGGGAGAGAAAAGATTCATCAGGAGGACAAGAGATAGTGATTGACATTGCATTTAAATTTTTGCAGATTAAAGTTGGCTGGAAAGCATGGAGTTGGAAAGGAGTTCCACAAGCGAGAAGTGTAAGAAAAGAAACAGCATAGACCTTACAACTACATCTAGCCAGGTCAACTGTAAATTGATGAGATCTTGACGCCAGTCTAGTACTGCATTTAAACTCAAAAAGTCTAGATACCATTGCCAAGAGCTCATCTGATCAATTACCATGAAAATATTTATAAAAATGGCACAGAGAGGCAACCTTATGGTGATGGGTAAGTGACTGAAACCGAGCCGCCAGATAAGGACCAATTATATTGCTGATTTGTCTTTGGATCTTATCAAGGAGCTCAAGGTAAATAGCAGGGGCATCAGACCATATGTGGCAGCAATATTCTAAGCATGGATGAATGTTAAACTTATAGATATATAAGATAGATTCCAGAGAGAAAAACTGTCTTGCACGACACAGTGAACCAAATTGCTTAGCAGCTGACCTATCAATGGGTTCAATATAGTCTTTCCATTTCATTTCAGCTGAGAATGTTAGCCAGAGAAAAAATTTAAATATTTCTGAAGAAGAGAGATAAAAGCAGATTTCAGAAATTCATTTCATTTAATGATTATCTAGTTGTCTGCTATAGAGTGGTGGCTAACGAGCTCATCTTGTAATTCTTTACTCATGAGTTTGATTGAGAAAAAGTGATCTGTTACTGTAGGCAGATATAACACATTGGCTGCCAACCCAGATTCCATTTGGTCATGTGGGACACTAATTTTTGAAAAGATATTTTGTAAAAGAATATTTTAAGCATGATGAATGTTTTTTAATACTCATATTTTTTGAGAAAATGGTCATCAATTTTGTTTTTCTAAATTTAGACACCATACCACCAGCTAGTGATGGCAGTGATTTTCTTGTCTTTATAATATTCTTTATTGGATTTTCCAAATGATATATATATGTTATTTTCTAATAATTAATTGCTTGTTGGCAAATAAAATATTCATTATTAAGTGCTATAAATGTGATTTACATTTACATGACCTAAAGGACACATGGCACAGTCGATAAAGGTGTTGGTTAGATCCAGTGACAGGACCCAAAGAGTGTGAGTTCAATACCCAGCTAAGACAGTGCAGAACTTTCAGAGGGAAATTAACAGGAGATAACTGATAACTGACACCCATTAAACATGGAACTAGAACAGTCTACCCCAGTGAGTGAAATAAAGGGTTCTGTTCAACATTCCAACCACCTGAAGAAAGCTGGAGTGTACTACGGCCAAAATGTTGTAATAAATATGACGACAAAGATAAGGACAATAGTGTAAATAATGTACATAATACCTCATCTCAGAAATATAGACAGATACTGATTTACATTTGTTTTATAATTATGGCCATTTCATCATATATTGGTGGTAAAATGAATTCTGCCGATATTACTAATAGTGTAGGTGAATCAATAAATTTTTTTCCTTGAGCTTTGTTTTTGTTTATCCCTACTATAAATTTATAAAGCATTCAAATAAAAGTGAAAGTGAAAGTTAAGAGACGCAGAATGCTACAAGCATTTTCCCCAAATCTCACAGGAAGCTGCAGACATTACTTTTTATAGAAATATGCATAGAGTGTCTCCGACATTTGATGAGGCAAGTTAAAATGAAAATATAACCGTCAGCAGGATCTGGAGACATGGTGCAAACTGAAGTGCCAAGTCACCATATATTGGTGACCTGGCAGTCAACATGTTCAGACAAACCAATCTTTATATAAATATCTACACAGTGGTTATCGTCAAGAAGAAATCTTCAGCTTTAGAATCAGGAGCTTTAGAAATGAAATGGCACAAAGTTTGACATTTAGACTAGTAGAGGTATGCATACTACCCAGCAAGAAAAGTGATAGAAGAACCGAAAAAAAGTGAAGAATATATAGAAGATATAAATATAAATAAGTAGACAAAGCTGAAATAGTTCCAGAGCATTTATACTTATAGACAGGAATTATTACAAGTGAGTGCCAAAATCAACTTCAAAAGGAATTCTGATGTTAGGTCATTTGGTCAAACTTGGCAAAGTAGGTCAGACCCAGTGCCGGATTTACATATGGGCTAATATAGACTGCAGCACAGGGGCTCCAAAACTAGAGGGATTCCCAAGGAAACTCTATAGTCTTGGACCACAAATAAAAGTAAAAAGAAAATAAAGATATGAGAACAGAAGTGTTTTGTTTATTTTTAGATTTAATGATCTTTGAACTGATTTAAAACAATTTAGAGTATTTGGAGTGGATCTTTTGAAAGGGCCCCATTTAGGTTTTGATGCACCTTTTTTATACACATTATTTTTGATGTAGCTCTTTTAGTTTTATATAATTTTGTCTTCTTTGCTTTTATTATCACTCATGACGATAATAGATAAAAAGTAAAACTGGAAAACGGGCTAGCTAACCATTTTCAAACCTCGCTCAACAGAGCTAAATTGAGGTTAATAAATTAAATAGAATTATCACTGAAAAGAGATGGGCAATATGTATTAGGAGGGAGAAAAAAATATTGCTTAGATGGAAATTAGTTGGTGTCCCAGTACGAAATCCTTCTGTTTACACACAGATGGCTTCAAAGATAAAATATAAATGGCCTCCAACACTGGTAATTCAAGTGGGACTTGCTAAGAATGTTAAATGAGCCCATAATGAAATTAGTGGCACAATTATGGCTATTTATTAGGTGTTCTGCGATGGAAGACCCATATGTATTGGTCAGAATGTCTGAATGAGTGTACATAAGATTGCGTATTTTTGTTGAAATGTGTTGCTTTATTCTGACATCCAGCCTTTGAGTCGTTCTCCTTATGTAGTGTGAGCCACAACTACATTTAAAAGAATAAATTAAAGAACTATTATGATGTGGAGGGAGAATGTCCTTCCGTATCGATGGAAAAGCAGGCTTGGTAGAAAAGACCACACAAGATTTAGCAACAAAGTAACAATCTTATGCTCTATTGTGTATTGAGCAGTGTTTTTGAAAATAAATGCTAAAGAACTCTGGATTATAAATACGACCATTCTTTCTTTTTATTTTGATATATATATATATATATATATATATATATATATATATATATATATATATATATATATATATTTGTGCATTTTTTCATGCACATTTCATTGAATATAACAGACAAGGTGCTTTGATTTAGTTTTTTATACAATTTCTCATGTGATCTTATAATTTTTTCTTTTCAGTAGATAAATTATATAAAAACTGTCCGCTTGTTCTTTTTTTCCTAGCGATTTCAGCTATACATTTATCCATTTTCAACGTTAACAAGAAATAGATTGTATGCATTTATAGTATGTATGCATAATAGTATGTATGCATTTATATGTTTTCATTTTCAAAACATGGTCAAGATATTGTGTCCATGTTCATAGTTGATATTATTGAGTGTTAGTTTTTTGTTTTTATTAATAAGGCTTCCATTATTTTTAGCTTTTTTTACATGTAGACAATGCTATTATATTTGTGTTATCAACAAGTATGTTACAAATAGGGTCCAGTAGGTCTCCATGAGTATTTAAATGAGACCTAATTGAGCTATGATCAAAACGATGTAGTGTGAGTCTTCTTGTCAAACATGTTGCAGTGTGGCCTATATAATTATTTACGAATTTTGATTGATCAGCAATACAATTCCTTAATAGATATTTCAATTCATAAATAATATTTGTTCTAAGAGGTGAATTATTATTTTTAACTATAAGGTTGGTGGTTTTAAATTTTTGTAATAAATAATTAGTCTAATTTTTTTGCTGTTGTCAACTGGTGTTGTCCATTTTTTTTATAATGTTCTTGATTCTAGTTTCATCTTGTTTGTAATTTTCGTTCATCTGATTTTTATAAAAAATATTAATGTTATTGCTGTCATTGCTATTATCTACCTTAGACAGAAAAAGCTTAATATGGAAATCCAACAATTGATTAGGAAATCTGTTATTAATAATCATTTGTTTTATGTTATTTAAGTCTTTAGAGAAAAGAGTGTGAGAGGATGAATTCTCATGCACTCTCTTGAGGAAATTTTTAATAGCGCCTACTTCACAAGAGAAATTAAAATGGCAAGAGTCTTTACTAGTTGTTTTTTTATTACTAAAATCAACAAGAACATCTAAGAAAGGGAGTTTATTTTTTTCACTATGTTCATAAGTAAAATTTAGGACAGAATGTTGTTGAAATGTAGTTTTCAGATTTTCAATTTCCTTTTTGTTTTCAGCTAAAATAAATATATCATCTACATGATGAACATATATTCTAGGTTTAATAACTGTAGTAAAAACTTTGTTTTCAACATAGAACATATAATAATTAGAGAAGCACAATCTGAGAGGGTTTTCCATACTTACTCAATCAGTTTGTGTGTAAATAGTACCATTCTGGCTATAAAAAGGAACTCTAGTGGTGCAAGCGAGGAATAGCAATGTATAAAAATAATTTAATTCCACCTCCATCCATCTAACTCAATATTTTTATTGAGTTAGATGGATGGAGGTGGAATTAAATTATTTTTATAGACAGAATTAATGATATCAATTTTTTATATAATTTATCTACTGAAAAGAAAAAATTATAAGATCACATGAGAAATTGTATAAAAAAACTAAATCAACACACCTTGTTTGTTGTATTCAATGAAACATGCATATATATATATATATATATATATATATATATATATATATATATACATATATATATGCTGAAACATGTTTCATTGAATAATTTAGGCAAGTTTTATCTACTTATTTTCAGTTGGATCCTTTTATAATCACGAACAGGCTTTTTGGCATCATTATTAAAGAAAGAGAGAAAATTACCACATTAATGCATAATATTTTATTCCAAGTACCTTCAACATTAGGACAATGTCATCATCAGAGTGTTGTTTATTTCAAAACAAATATTGTAGTGTTCATCATTTTCAAAGACAAAATTTCTGTGGTCATCAGAGAGTTAAAATTCTTTTACTTGTGAAGTTTAAATAGCTATCTTGACCAATTTTCAAGTAATTTAGGTGGTGTAAATGACAAATAAGGGGAAAGATTCCACCAGGATATCAAAATTATGGTACCAAGGTACCATGATGGCATTTTACTGCTGGTGCTTAAAAAGAGACCTGCCATCAACAAGCTAAAATGCTAGAAAGTCCTGTAAAACAATTTTTCACTTTGAAAGCTTCATAGCTGTTTTTTTGTTTATTTTACTGTAGTTTGAACTGCTTGTATTCATAAAACTTGAAAAAATATTTTAACACAACTTAATTTTTTAGTCATAATTTCAAATATCTTGAAAATGGCACACAGGCTGTTGACAAAAATCAAGATCTATTAGAGTGAAACCAAGTCAATATTCATATTCAGCAAACCCAAATTATCTAGAATCAAGTGTCATATATCAGTCAATAAAATACATGTTCCCTAGTGATTTACTAAATCAGAAACTAGTACTCTTAGTAGATACCTACCCTACTAGATGGGAGGGAAATATTATTCTTTTCAAAATTTTTTCAATAGCCCTGAAGTTTTTAAGTGAGTCCCATTTATTAAACTCACACTATTTGACCTTTTAAATGATTTTCTGATCCCCCTTTTATTAAAACCTCCCCACTGTATTAGGCATCTAAAAGTATAATGTCTAGATTAGTTTTAACTAATCAGTTCATTTTTTTGCTTTTATTTTCTAACTGAAAGTAAACTAAACCATTAACTATTAAATAAAACTAACAATAACAAATTGTGTTTCTAGTTTGCCAAAGTAAAGTCCAAATACTAAAAGACTGAGATTCTATTTGATGATGAGCAACCAGATCAGTTATCAAATCATTGAAAATATCCTTAGAATTGATTGGGTCGAAAACCCAATCTATTATGATCTGACATTGCTATACACATCTAAAGAAATAAGTTGAACACAATTAACATTTGAATCTGTCAGGCACTATGGCAAATGGAGGGATGACTAACCTGCAGAGAAGCTTTATTGCAATTCTGATTGGTTGATAAAGAAATGAGCTAAAGGGAGATAATGAGGTCTGTATTTACTCTATCTGTCACATCTCCCTTCTTGAATAAGTATTACTAATTAACTTTATGACATTTAGTTTTTGTGAACAATCACAGGGATAGACTATCCTTGTGTTCATTTGGCATTATCCTGACCATATGCTTATGTGATTCTGTAACATGCTGGTTTGTTGATTACACAGCCAATTCAGGTCACAGTGTTATGATATGGCATTGTTGTATACACCTAAAGGAATAAGTCAAATACAGTTAGCTAAGTCTTTTTATTGATGAGCACTCGATACTTCACAGACTTACAAAACCAGCATTTTTGATTTTATCAATTTATTCGACTATAATGGAATGTTGCTATGGAAAAAAAGATTTATTCTCCTATTTGGATTTGCCCTGTTATAGGCATTATTATATCCGTAATATAATAATATTGTACTTCACAGCCATTACGAAATAGCTGAAAGAAAAAAGAATAACTGACATGCTTTGTTTTCAGAGAGAGTTTATAATGCTATGTTGTACACAAAGTTAGATATATACACATATGAATGTCTCTCACAGAGAAGTTATAACATGTATGCAACAATAAATAGTGTGTAAAAAAGACAAACCTTACTTGTAATATTTCCCAAAGGTGTTTTCTCTATGAACCTGGTGAGGCCATGTGGTTTTTCCTGTAAGACCTAATACTGGTAGTCTAGGGACGTTCTTTTTCTCTGGGCTCTATATCACAACTGGCTTTCATCACTCTATCACCTGATGTCATTTACCAGCTGACAACTGACTCTCATGACTATCCTAACAAAAGGGAGATAATCAGCATTTCTATCCCTACAACTCTAAGTTTCTCTGTGTTTCAAATGGAAGTGGAAAGTTACATTTGAATAGCTTTGTGGAACAGAACTCTTGCAGATGAATCCTTGAACACTTCAATTCTTTACCCCTTCAAGACAAGGATCAGCTTTTATCTTTCTTCCTTATCCTGAAACATCGGTTCCCAGAGACCAATATTGCCATTCTGTCACTACTCAGATGCTATTACCATGGCAAATGTTCAGGCAAGATACTTTCTTTAGTTCCACCAGTTCAGACCTTTACAGCTAGGACACACTATGCCACTTCCACAAAGTCAAATCACCCTCATCTCCCCCATGTTTCAAATGTAAGGGCAAATTTATATGTGAACAGATTTTTCTCAAGAACTACAACTATGTGGAACAGGTTTTGTATGATTGCTTCTCTGAATGCATCAATATCAACATCTTCATGTCAAGGGTCAGTTGTTATCTATCCTTCTTATCCTTATAATCTTCACCTCTGACAACCTTCTTTTATCCTAGGTCTGAATCCACCTCTTCCACTCCCATCTATGGGTTAAAAAGTAAGATTTGTATCATTATCATCTCCTCAAAATTCTTACAGTCCAAAAATATTTTTTGGCTTTGAATAATCTAAAATAGTTTGAGAAGTCGTAAATAAAAAACAAAACAACCTTTTCTATTCATATCACATACCAAAATCAGCTTTACCATTTTGACTGTAACTCTCTACCTAGAGTAGCTCTCGAGCCTTGGGTAACAATAAAATAAAAAAAAATTATTGTAGTTGCATGTGTTTAAATGAAATGCCAATAACAAAAATGTTCAAAACTCTCCTCTGGTGTTGCAAGAACTGAATGAATCAACCGTTGGCCACATTCCATAAGAAAAATGTACAGTTTGGCCTAGAGTTCGTGACACACCCTTTGAGCAAAAATACTTTGCAAGTTTCAAGGCATCTCTTATTTTCCTCCACCACACCAAAGTGATATTTGTCTTTCTTTTCATCTTTATAGTTTTTTCTTGTCTGAAAATCAATTTTATCCGTGTTTTTTCTTTTGCTTTTCATCAGAAATTATGCACAACTAGATTACTATTGTAGTTGCACATGCAAACTGCTCCTCTCAATGCCATTTGTCTTTTTTTCTCTTATTAAATTCTCTTCCATCATTCGAGCTACCATCTTTCTCTCCAGAAGCATGCTTTGGTTGGTACATCACAAGAGAATCTGAAATTGGTATTTGAATCAAGGAATACACACAGTTTTTATAAACATTGTCATGGGTCCTTACCTATAACTACAGAATGAACTCTTCCTAACACTATGTATACTACGCTTCTCAAGAGAGAGGGGTGAATTGAGTCGAGCCGATAGTAGTTCACTCCAAACCAAACTGACAGTCATACTAACACCTTCCACATCTTGTATTATTATTTTGTGTAATATACCTTTATTATTTCTACTCTTGTGTTCGTGTTGTTCTTCCTTGGTCCTAACCTGGACCATAATACATATCTGATCTTCCTCAGGTGCATATTGATCTGGGTAACCTACAGGAAATTCTGAACTGAACCCTTTATCTACAGGGGGTATAGACTGTTCTCATTCCACTGCCCATGTCCAAGGATATCTCATCTAGTTCATATTTTTAGTACTGCTCAGTTATTGCTTGTCCATTTTCACTGAGGCTAAGTAAACACTGCCTGAGCCAGCGACTGAACTCACAATCACTATGTCACCAATTTCATGAACCAATGTTTTAATCCACTAGGCCAGGGGTCAGAAACACCAGCCCCTTGACATATCTGGCCTAAGAAGGATTATTTGTCTGGCCGGCTAACTTAGCACCTAGACACTAATTATCTAATTAATTTGTGGAGCAAGTGTCAGAAAAATATGTTGGAATTAAGCGACATACAATGCAACAAATTTTTAAAATCAAAATTTAATTCTGAATCCACTGCTGGGTTCTACAAGAAATATATTTCAACCAGTGGAAAATATAAAAGCCTATTGAATAATGTGAAAAATGATGGTATCATTATTTGAAATTATGTATGCTTGTGAACAAGTTTTTCTGAAAATGAAATATACCAATGATCGTTTAAGAACAAAGTTGGGTGATGTCTACCTGGATGATGTTTTGCTCCTGTCATCGACAAATATTTTACTTGATATCTGTTTATATTTCAGAGATGAGGAATTATGTACACTATTTACATTATTCAAACTATTGTCCTCATCTTTGTTGCCATATTTATTACAACGTTTCGGCCATTGTATGCTCCAGCCTTCTTCAGGTAGTTGGAATGTCGAACTGAACCCATGGCACAGTGGATAAAGGTGTTGGTTAAATCCAGTGACAAGACCCAAACAGTGTGAGTTCAATACCTGGTTAAGGCAGTGGAGAACTTGAAGAGGGGAATTAACAGGAGATAACTGATAACTGACATCCATTAAATATGGCATGTGGAACTAGAACAGACTACTCCAGTGAGCAAAATAAAGGGTTCAGTTCAACATTCCAACTACCTGAAGAAAGCTGGAGCGTACAACGGCCGAAATGTTGTAATAAATATGGCGACAATTTCATCTGATGTGGAGAATTTATCAAACAATAAACAGAAACAAGTGTCTCATTAAATAATTTATAACTGTATTTTATTTATAGTAAGGAATTTTCATTTTGAGTTGACTGTGTTAGTTGTTATCCTGTTATTGTTGCAGTAAAATAAGGAACCTTGTTTAAATAATATAACATTAACACTAATTATCTAATTAATTTTGGAAGCAAGTGACAGAAAAATATAAGTTGGAATTAAGCAACATACAATGCAACAAATTTTTTAAATCAAAATTTCATTCTGAACCCACTGCGGACTTCTACAAGAAATGTTTTGCCAAATGGAAAATAGAAATAATAAATAGAGTAATGTGAAAAATGATGGTATCATTATTTGGAAGTGCATGATTGTGAACAAATTGTTTTTGAAAATGAAATTTACTGAAAGTCATTTAAGAATGAAGTTGGGTGATGACCACATGGATGATGTTTTGCTCCTCTCATCAACAAATATTTCACCCAATGTGCAGAATTTATTAAACAATAAATAGAAATAAGTTTCTCATTAAATAATTTGTCATTTCTAGTTTGATAAGTCGTAAAAATCAAATTAAATAAAAAAATAAAAAAAACAACCTTTTCTGAAAATTAGTTTCATTTATAGTAAGGAATTTGCATTTTTTGTTGATTGTGTTAGTTTTTATCCTGTTATTCCTGCAGTAAAATAAGGAACTTTGTTTAAATAATATAACGTTAACTTTGTCGCGTTTCCTTTAAACTTCCAGACCAAGACAGCCTTCTTAGCAGAATGGTCTGAGGTTGAAACAATTTATTATATTACATGACCTTCTCCAAGATGCTTCATAGCTTTCTGGCCTGCTTTCTCCAAAAGGTTGCTGACCCCTGCACTAGGCCATTGTCTTATAGGATCCCAGAAATACAGACAGAAAATATGAGATCTGATCAAAAACATTTTGAGCATTGCTATGGTAATGAAGCTAAAGTACGCTTGGCACAGATTGCCATTGAACTCTGTCAGGCATACAAACTAAGATATAACATTCTCACTCACTTTCGTTGTTTATAGCAGTGCTCAGAAGGAAAATGTTTAGAGTGTGGTCATCTCATCACAGAGGTTCCATCAGTGATCATGGTTTTTACAGCAGTTTTTGACTAACTACAACACTGACCAGAGCAGACAACCACTATATTCCCCAGATCTCACCCCTTGTGATTTCCTTTTTCCAAAATTCAAATTCCATATGAAAGAACAAAAATTTCAAGACATAGACGAAATGTAAGAGAATGTGACGAGGTAGCTGCTGGCTATCCCAAAAAAGGAATTCCAGGATCCAGGAATGCTTCCATCAATGAAAACAATGCTGGATGAAGTGTATGGCTTCAAAAGAAGATTAAATGCTGAATTGATATGTGTTCTTTTTATAGCACCAGTACAGACACTTTTTGATCCGATTTCATATTGTATGGACATCAATAAGTAATTTCAAAAGAAGATGGGTGGATTTTCATTTATTAATCTGACAGATTTTATTACTTAAACGTTGATTATAGTAGATATTCATATTTGTGTAGAAGCTTTGTTTATTTATTAAACAGTAGATTTATTTATTTTCATCTGCCAGCCTGAATATTCAAGAAATCTGGCCAGAGGTTGCATATTTTGCTTTGATAAAATTTCTCAAATATTCAGGCTGGTAGATGAAAATAAATAAATGGAGCATCTACTCATATATGTATATCCACTAAAAATAATGTTTAAGTAATAAAATCTGTTGAATGTATAAATAAAAATCCATCACTTCTTTAAAAATTGCTTTGTTTACATTAGGATATAAAACTAAACAGATATGTCTATTCGTAAAATTTGGAAAAGATTTGTATTTAAGGGCATTATTCAACTTTTCTTGATCATCGACGCATTTTGTAGCTGAGAGGTCAAAATCATGTCAGATCTCACAATGGATTCCCCAGCACAGGAGAACATAGGTTCAAATGCTGTCAGAGAGCACATATTTTTCTTTAATAAGATTTCCTCAAAATTCACACTAGTAGACAAAAATAAATAAATATACTATTTGATAAATAAACAGAACATTTACTCAAATACAGGTATCCACCAAAAATAACGTTTAAGTAACAAAACATCAATAAGTCCAAAAACTAATAATGAAAATGGCATTTATTTTGCAATACAAATATTTATTTTTCAACAGAATCGCCTTTGTCAATACACTTAATTTAGTGCTGAATATTAATCACATATACTGGACATGATACAATGGAAATTTTTTGATCAAATTTCACCTAATAATTTTATATATTCTTATCCTCGTTATAATTTCATGAATGTCTGGCTAATACTTTTTCAGACATGTTAGTTGTATTTGGACAGACAGTGAGAGACAAACGGACAGTGACAGACGGACAGACAGTTCTTCCATTTTATTTTTATTTTAATTTCTTCCTTACATTGTTTTACACTTTCTTTTTCTATGTCCTCTCTCTCTCCTCACTTACTCCCTTCCTCCAGCCATCCTCTCTTCTACCTCCCCCTCTTTCTTCTGCCTTTCTCTCTTTCTCCTGATTTCCTCTTCATTCTATCTTTTTCTTTTTCTCTTGAATTCTTCTCTTTTACTATTCTCTCTTTCTCTTTTTTGCCTACCTTTTCCTTTTTTTTTAATCAATTTCGCCCCAAGCAAGGCACTAAAGCCACTAAGACACAAGGGTGTGGAAGAATTAGAAAACAGAAACACCACAAAGGAGCAAAAACAAACGAAGAATAACTAGGGGGACATTAGAAAGCGATTGGCATTGCACTTAAATTTTTGAAGATTATAGTTGACTGGAAAGAATCAAGTCAGAAGACCATTCCACAATTGAAAAGTGCAAGAAAAGAAACGGTTATCATAGAACTTATGATTACATCTAGCCAACTCAAGTGTATATGGGTGAGACCTCGACAGTTTGTTACAGTGCTTAAATTCATAAAGTAGGTACCCTGATGAAGAGCTCATCTGAACACTTGCCATGGAAGTATTTATAGGAAAGATGCAGGGAGGCAACTTTACCATGGTGGGGAAGTGACTGAAGTGACTTTCTCCTGTCTTTCTCTCTTCTTCCTTTTTCTTTTATCTTTTACCTTTCTCTCTCTCTCTCTCCTGCTTTCCTCTCTTTATCCTGCCTTCCTCTCTTCTACCTGCTCCTCTTTCTTTTATCTTTTACCTTTCTTTTTCTTTCCTGCCTTCCTCTCTTCTACCTGCTCCTCTTTCTTTTATCTTTTACCTTTCTCTTTCTTTCCTGCCTTCATCTCTTCTACATGCTCCTCTTTCTTTTATCTTTTACCTTTCTCTATCTCTGCTGCTTTCCTCTCTTTATCCTGCCATCCTCTTTTCTACCTGCTCCTCTTCCTTTTACCTTTTAATCCTTCTCTCTCTCTCTCTCCTGCCTTCTATTTCTTCTACTTTTCACTCTTTCTACTAACTTCCTCTCTTTCTTCTATCTTCCTCTTTTTCTCTTACATTCTTGTCTTTTACTATTCTATTTCCCACTTTTCTCTCTCTTGTACCTTTCTCTCTTTTCCCTACCTTACTTTCTTCTACTTTTTTCTTCCTTCTATCTTCCTTTTCTGTCTTCTCTTTCTCTAACCTCACTCTCTTTATTCTGCCTTCCTTTCTTCTAGTTTCCACTTCCCTTGCATTCTTCTCTTTTACTATTCTCCCACTTTTCTATCTCTCATACCTTTCCTGCTTTCCTCTCTTTCTTCTCTGTTCCCCTGCTACCTTCCTCTCTTTTTACTACCTTCCTGTCTTTCTCCTGCCTTCCTCTCTTTCTTCAACCCTCTTCTCTTTCTCCTTTTTTTCTTTCTTAATTTTCACTCTTTTTCCTTCACCTTCATTTCCTTAATTTCTATAACCTCTTTTTTTCTGTTTCTTGCATTCTTTGGATTCATTTACAAATCCTGTACATTCGTCTCATTTGTTGGCATCGTCCTACCAGATTAACTTATCTTAGATCATAAGAATTCCATTCATTTGTCCATCTTCAGTGTATATATATATATATATATATATATATATATATATATATATATTGCTTTGAAATATCATTCTTGCTGGAATTTCTCCCACTTCCAAGTGATGTTACCAAAATGCATAAAAATCCTTTGCCTGACAAATATATCGTATTTTACCATTTTGCATCCTGTTGTTTCATTTAAAAGCAAAAAAGAGCTCTGTTATTACTATTTCTTCTACCAAGGAGTTTAAGATGTTTTTTTTTTTCCTACATTGCCCTTTTTCCTTAAGAACATATACAAAAAGGCTGCAACTGTTTAATAGGCAGAGCATCTACAAACAGGAATGGCAAATTGCAGATGTTATTTTCTGCTAATACCTTTGTGAAAGGCATGAACCCAAATCATCTGGCAGACCATCATAATGCCAGTTTTGTTAGATGCTATACAATGTAATCATGTGTAAACTTCTCTCACAATGCTATAAATCTTTATTCAAATATCAGTGCCTATAAAGAAGTTATTTGCTAGTCCAAACCATCTGCTTAGAAGGAGTTGCTCAGAAGGTGAAATCAATGAACAAATGGCAGTGATCGTTCTATCAATAAATGGAATACTGATTACTGTAATTCCCCATGTATAATACGCCTTCATCCATAATATGCGCACCTAAAAATGTGCTGAAAGTGTGGAGAAATTCTTCTATTCATACATAATATTCATTGTTTGGTAATCAATCTCTATAAATTGTACCTCCTCAATTTCATTATGGCCAGCGTTTCCTACTCTAATTTAAAAAAAAATATTTTGAACATAGAATAATATTATTCTAATTTAGTTTTATGATAATTCTTATTTTATTTTATGGCAATTTTTTAAAGATTTTTTGTAGCTGTGCATAATATGCACCCCTAATTTTCCTTATCTTTTAGAAAAAAATGCATATTATACATGGGGAATTATGGCACTTAACTTAATTAATCTGTACTTAGCTAATGTTCCTCAAATGTTATTGTTACACAATGGAATACATATGTCCATACCATCACAAAAGATGCTGCAAGAATGGTCTGTTCCAGCTATCACTCCAGAAAATACCTAGTCCCCACTGCCAACTTTATAAGAGTCAGATCAGACTGAAAATGGAATATTGTTGATATATCTGGGTTGGTACTGCTCAATCTTCACTATCCAGCCTCAACAGAGTTCAAATGTGCTTACACGGCCATGTGGGTGATGAGTTAAAAGTTCTGGTATTCTCCACTCTGCAACCTATTCCACAGACAAAACATCGCCAATCATTCACTACTATTTCACTATTACTCTGGCAGATATGCAGGTGAGTTATATTCTTTAGTGCCACCAGCTTTGACCTAAATAGGTAGGGACCCCATTGTGCCATGTTCACAGGAGTGGGCAAACCATCCCTATTTCTTTCACATTCCTTTGGTAAAAAACAAGTTCCTTTCAGACAACTTCTTTTACAGAAGGGAGAACTTCTACTTTGTAGGACAAACTCCCAAGAGAATGCTCCTCTGACAACTAGAATCTTGGTCACTTTAAGTTCGGGCTCAAATGATATCTATTCTACTTGTCCTTATAAAATCCTTACTCCACTCTTCCCTCTCTGTCAGTAACTCTCTACCTTGAGTTGCCCCAGGGCCTTGAAGTAAATACTTCTTTGACTATAATTGATTAGGAGTCATAAATAATATCATTATACAATTAAATTTTATTCCCCCTTATCTGTAATGACTTGCTGCCACTTATCAGGCAGCTCTTTAAAAAAGCAATACTTTATCTTTCCTAGATATCATGTTACACCACAGTAACAATTGCCTAAAACTAAGTGTCCATCACAAATCAACTAATAAAAATGATTGCATAAATTTCTATTCTCACCATAGCAACAAAATAAAATTAGGAATAATCATTAAAGTCTATTTAAGAGCACTCAGATTTGTAGTCCTTAATATTTACATGAAGAGGAGAAATACGTTGAAAAAACTTTTAAGCTCCTCCAATACCCTAATTATTTCATATTCAAAGCAAAAAAAGTCTCATAAAATATTTAAAGATAGAAATAAAATAAATCAACTGTCGATTAATTTCCAGACAAACCCAATGAATCAAAATATATTGTTGTATTCACCAACTCTATCACAACTACAATTTGAAAGAATTTATCTAAGCTTAACGTAAAATTTATTACAACTACTTCAAAAACAATAAAAGACTTAATTAATACAAAACAAAACAATAAGTTAAAACTTAAAGGAGAAATTTACTCTATTACCGGTAATAATTGCCACAAGAAATACATAGGAGAAACCTCAAGGAATTTAAATAAAAGATTATATGAACACAAAATAGATCTTTCATGAAACACTGTAATAAATGCATTAGTTTCTCACTATAATAATTCCGACCATAATTTTGATTTAAAAAAGGCTACTCGCTACTCTAATTAAAAGAGAAAGCAGTTTATTAAGATGATAATGTATAGAAGCTGATTTATTGCTTGATCATCCAGAGTAAATTTTCATGTAGGTTCTTGCAACGTTTTCCTTTTCTTGGCAGATCGTCTATTATCATAATATGGGATATTTAATAACAAGAGTTATGGAAACATGAACAAAATTTAAAAAAATAAATGAAGACAATATACAAAAAACATATATTAGGTTGGTGCAAAAATAATTTCGTTTTCTAACATATGTTACTATGTGAGAAAACGAAATTATTTTTGCACCAACCTAATATTTAAAAAAATTTAAATTTAAAATTCCCAGCATCCTCTCCCCATCCATGCTGATTTGTAGTCACATTTATATAAACATCGCATTAGTCTGGTGAAATCTAATGACAAAATGCATATGACAAAAACTTTTTCCACTTTGTCAGCGTTTTTTGCCCTTAAATTGTTCTTCATATATAAAAATTTATATATCATTTCCACCCCTCCACATATATATATATATATATTATATATTATATATATTTCCCACATATATATATATATATTTATGTGGAACCCATAGCTATGGGTTCGAAATAAATCAAACACAGGTGGAGAAATATTTGTGGATAAAGAAAATTACAGTGACCACTATCATAAACAGTATTCTGATAAAGAAAAACATACTGGCGATGGGTAGCATGTGGCAGCCCCACTGGAAGGGGGTGGATATAGGATATGGCCTGCATGCCCATGTAAAGAAGAGTCACTGGAGGCCTGCAAACATTAAAAGTAAATGACGCAAATCAGACAAGTCAATAAGAGGACAACAAAATAACAAACTTAAATACAAAATTTATTTACATACAAAAGTAGTGTTTTGGTTAAAGAAAAAAATGAATATAGTAAATGGAGGAAAAACTAAGTAAATGTAGGAATACTGATAATATAACTATGACTAAATGATAAAAGTAGAATCCAGGTAAGTTAAATTTACCGGAAAAGTCAAAGTTCAAAAGTTGAGTTTAAATGCCCGGTGCTGGCATTGAGTAGTTGCTGGTTAAGTCTGACAATGACCTTCTTTAGTATTTAACCCAAATGCACAGAATAGGTTGTTTGAGATCTGATCTGGGTGATATAGCGAAAGGGGAAGAAAGTTCAATTTAAATGTCTGATGTAAGCGTCAAATAGTTGCTGGTTAAGTCCGACAATGAACCTTCCATAATATTTAACCCGAATGTATGGAATAAGTTGTTTGAAGTCTGGATGATATGCATACAGCACCTTCCTATAAAACCAGGTGAGTTGGGTTGACAGTAAACGCTAGTTGTAGGTAAAGTCTGGTGATGTGTTGAGTGAACCAAGTGAGTTAGGTTGAAAAGAAACACCAGTTGATAAGTAAAGGAGTGGTAGTGCATTCGCAATGAACAGTTGAAGATAGGTCAAAATATTAGGTTGGTGCAAAAATAATGTCGTTTTCTCACATAGTAACATATGTGAGAAAACGACATTATTTTTGCACCAACCTAATAGCTGTACTCTCCAGTGCAGGCATTGTAATGAACCAAGTGAGTTAGGTTGAAAAGAAACGCTGAAAAATCTTTCTCCATGTGTAGCTGGAAGTAAAGAGCTGTGGTGGCCATTAAATGCACAAGTCCAGAAAAGCCTGCGGTAAGGGTCTGTTGTAGCCATTGTATGAGCAGATCCAGAAATGCCAGAAGTAGGAGAGGCTTTTGGCCATAGGAAATGCTGGTCAATGCAGGAACGAAAGCCAGAAATAGAAAGATGGTGTGGCCAGAAGTATGTGCAGATCAGAAATGGCACAAGTAAAGGCAGAATGCTGGAAGATAAGGGGCTGTGATAAGCCAAAAGTAATAAAGGCAAGGAATGTCAGAAGTAAAAGTAGACGGGAAAGTTTTCAACTAGCGTCCAGTTAGCAGACAAAAATAAATAATCTGTAACTTAATACAGAACCTTTTCAAGCACCAGGGTCACAGAGACCAGAGACCCAAACTTCTCCTCCTCTCTCATTCCTAGATCAGCAAAAAAGTCAAAGGTTTATATAATAGGTATATCGTCACATCAGAAAGCTTGATATTTACTTGGTATTTAAAAATTAAATACCGAGTTGGTATAATGTATTTAAAATGTTATGAAAAAGACAATTTGATGTACGTAGGTCCTTACTTTCTTTACAAACAATTTTTTTTTTCATGGGTGACTTTTGCCAGACTTCACAATTAATTTTGATTATTCCAGAATTTATTTTTAAATTATAAAAACTGTTATCGTACAAAAAAATTTGTTGCAAAAAATCACGTAAAAAAAATTGTTGAAAACAATCACAGTAATGAAAACTTGGGAATCCAAAATTTCAGGATTGCTAGTCTGGATCCATCCTGGAATGATTTTAATTTGCTCATGTAGTCAGCCTGATTCCAAAATGGTATTATATGTTGGGCTACAGATTCTCAGAGTAAAGTTGAAAAAATGTGACACACTGACATGGGCATTTATTATATATATATATATATATATATATATATATATATATAGATAGATAGATAGATAGATAGATAGATAGATAGATAGATATTTGCTGGGTGTTGACCTCAATGTCCACTTTTATATATTTACATACACACAATCCCTGATATTTAGCACTTTAACTCATAAATATACCATACTTTAAAAGTATATCTTTATCATATATATATATATATATATATATATATATATATATATATATATATATATATACACACACAATCACACAGATAGGCGAAAGAGAAAATGGAGTAAAAATCCCCAGATCATGGCATTTACTTTGTGCTTAATACAAAGTGAGCAAAATATTATTATTATATTTTTGTTATAAGAGATTATAATAAAACAAATTGTTACCTCTTTTCTTTTACCCTATTTTTCTATTTAGCATAGATCTGACATTTAATTGGTTAATCAAGACACACCCAAAAGTCTATTTTTAATTCTGACCTTCTGACCCCACTCACACTTTAACTTTTGGAAAAGAGGTACCAATTTGTTTTTAAATTCCCCCCAAAAAATCATTTAATCACCAGTTACCTACCATCACCTGAGGAAGTACAATCATAGTATCGAAACCTGAAAGCTTTTGTGTAGCAATTTCAAAATGTTTTTATTATAATCTCTTATAATAAAAATATAACAATAATATTTTGCTCTACTTTATATTGAGCACTTTTTTTTATAAGTAAATGCTATGAAAAGTGGATTTTTACTCCATCTGTTCTTTCTCTCATCTGTATATTTCTGTATACAAATATGTCAAATCTGTTGAATGAGTGTATGTGAATGTGTGTTCTTGTGTGTCTCTGTGAGCGTGTGTATTTGAATACAAATGAGTGTATATATGTATGTGCATGTGTGTGTGTGTGTGTATGTGCTGCTCTACAGTATACGGTATATCTGTGCTACCTAATGAATTTAGATGATTGTATAAAAACAGTATGGCACGTAGGTACAAGGTCACCCATAAACATCTCATGCATGTGTGCCAAGAAATATGTGTCAGAATTCCTCTGTGTACATCACCCCGTATTGAATGTAAATATTTCTCCACAGGTGAGCCATTCTGCACCCCCAACCTTCAGGCCAGTCTTTTTGTCTTTTTTTTAAGGGGTGAAAGTCAGACACATTTTTTTAAAAAAGTACAAATGGATGATATATCTTTTGTCTTGTCTAGCTCCACACTATGTTTGTATTTGTTTTTAGCATTGAGTAACGAAATCTCTAAGAGAAGAACCTCAAATGGAATTACTCTAGAGACAAGAACAGAAACTATTGTCAGCATTGACTACATATTTTGTTCCTTCAAATAAAGGCTGCTACTGTACATGTTGCACACACCTACACATATGCACATGTGCTGAAAGTTTTCGGTTTTACATAAGTTAAACATATATAAATAAAAAAAATATGATGTCAGTTCATTTGTGATTTTATTGCCTGAATCTTGATTAAAAATTCTCCTTTTTCACTTGTTTTTGCCAAATTCTGAATTCGTTTCAACATTGCAAGGGAAAAAAATAAAGAATTGAATTACTGCGATGAGTTAAAACTAGAAAATATACTTCATATTATTTAAAAATAGCAAAAGTAGTAATTGCAATGGTAGTATTAGGCATTTCCTTATCAGGAAACATTTGGCATGAATTAACAGTAGCCAGTGCTACTTACTTTTCTTCGATCTCTAACCCTCAGGCTGGGATCAAAGTGTGATATCTGTTCTCCTCATCTTTAATTATAATGATAATAATAGCCTTTTCCCTATAAGGAAACATTCGGCATTCATTGATCAATGTTGCTCATGTTATGGTATTCACCACTCCCTGACCATCAGGCTGGGATTATAGTGTAGTATCTGTTCTTTTCATTTTTGTAATGGTAATGATAATATTAGCTGTTTCCTTATAAGGAAACATTTAGCATTCATTGATCGAGTGGCCAGTGTTACTCCAGTTATGCTATTTTTTACTCCATGGCTATCTGGCTGGAATCATAGTGTAGTATCTGTTTTTCTCATCTCTAATGGTAATGGTAATATTAGCCTTTTCTTTATAAGGAAACATTCGGCATTCATTGACCGAGAAGCCTAATACTGGGCATGATGATAAACTACATCTGGCAGCAAGGCCCCTGATTGGGAGTTTGAAGGTTTGAGGAATGTGGAACGACCACTTAACTGCTGTTTTTCCTAGTTCAACCCAAACCTGGAGTGGTAGCAGCTGCTAGGGCCCCAGTTATGGGCAAATAGTGAACCCCCACAAACAAAAACAAAACACTATTAAAGTATAAAAATACATTTTTATAGTAAAATTACTAACAATACATTTTATAGCAAAATGACTAACAATACATTTTATAGCAAAATGACTAACAACACATTTTATCTGTAGTTGAAGCCATAATATTGCCTTTAAAATATTTTGTGTCTGTTTTTGAAGAATTATTCTCTGGCTAGGAGAAAATTGAGGCCTTATTCAAAAGATACAAAACCTCCTTGAAACAGACTCTTTTTTTTCTTTGGTTTCAACCATTATTTGTGGGAAACAGGCTCCAGACAGAATTACATGGAAATGCAGGATCTCTCAAGTGATATCCATCATTGGATCAAGCTGCAGGAACAGAAGAGATGTCTCAATAAGGCTGGTTTCTTCACCAATTGGTAGAAACCTCTTCTGCAGATGATGTTCAAGAGAAGGATTCTCTCTCCCCTTTTTACTCTCTGTCTGTCTGTCTGCCTGCCTCTCTCTCTCTCTCACTGGCCTCCTCGCTAACTGTTTGATAGTATTAGAGACGTTACTTATCAATCAGCTCTCATAATGTGGGAGAGAAATAAATTGACTTCATTTTGGTACGAGTTTTACTCTTCTGTCATGTCTAAAAATTGTTTTATAGGATCTTTAATTTTGTTTATCAATCAACCTTCATAATTTTTCAGATACTGAATGAAGCCATAGAAACTGAATTTACTGTACTTTCTTGTATCGTGTCCTTTCAGAACATGGACGATCATGGTCCTCCACATCTTCCTAAGTGATGTTTGTCCCCATACTCTAGTTCTGTCATCTGGCTTACGTAAGATCACAGAAGTTAAGCAATGTCAAGCCTGGTCAGTAACTAGACAGGTGACCATGTGGGAATACCAGGTACTGCAATCTTGGATGTGTGGGTGGTGTAGTGGATAATGGTTTAGAATTGTTAATCAGAGAGCTGAGTTCCAATAACAGTAGGGTTCATTATAGTCACTTATGTGCAAATACCTTTGGGAAAGGTAAGATTCCACCTCTTCTCCCCCAGTTATGGGTTAATTAGTAAGACTTGTATCACTAAAACCATATTTTCCACACACACACCCCACAAAAAAAAATATTTAAATGTTGGCATTAAATAACCCATAGTGGTTGATATGCCACTAAACTAAAACAATCAACCAACTGATCTGTCATTCGTTTATACAAGCTCATTAGGTAGGTTATTTGATTTTCCCTCTACCCCACACTTCAATATGCCTTATGAGCATCATATTTTCCAAGCCCTCTTTCCTCATTTTGTATTCCAGAAATTTCAGTTATCTCTTTCTGAAAGTGGAGTAATGGATAGCGGCTAGGATTGAGGAATCAGAGATCCGTTCGAATTCCAGTTTAATCTATTACATTCATTTATGTGCTAATACCCTTGGGAAAGGTATGTATCCTCCTCTTCTCCTCACCCGAGCTTTGGGTAAATAGCAGGACAGGCCGGGTTCTGTAGCCTTGGATAGCAACTGGTCTACCACAGAAAGAAATGGCAACCTACTACGGGAAAAAATCTGCCTCGTCAGTCATGTATCAAAAGATACACAATCGCCTATGCATGTATCACGCATGGCACATAACTGACCATCTCCTCTTTCACTCATATCACATTTCATTCATAACAATTTTAGCTTTGCAATGAGTTAAACTTAGTATTAAAACAATGTTCTTTTTCTTTCCATATCCCAACCAGCATTTAGTTACTGATAACTAAAAGCAGACAAAAAAGAAATGAAAACTTCTATAATTTAATTGATGTAAGGGATTGAAAGGATTGTTGTTTTAGTATAAGTTCATTCTAAAAGAGGAATGCACTTTTCATCAGGAAATATTAGGTTGGTGCAAAAATAATGACGCAATAATATCATTTTTTGACGTTAAAAAATACATCAAAAAACGACATTATTACGTCATTATTTTTGCACCAACCTAATATGTCAGACTACGTGTTGCTTTGTTGTGTGTTTCCGGAAGATAAAAACTGATTGACACTTAACTAAAATTGATGCTAAGAGGAGAGGGGAGAACAAGGAAAGAAAATTAAAGAAATTAAGGTTGGTGGGGAGGAAGAGAAAAAAGAAACAATGGCAAGACGAGTAAAGAGGTGAAAAGGGATAAACATAGAAACAGTTAAAGATGGAAAGCAGACACAATCAACTTGGGCACTTCAGTGTGGTCTAATGGTTAACAAGCTGGTCTAGCTAAGTCAATTACTACTGAATAGTGAGTTCAGTCCTCACTGAATGTACCATACTTTCAGCCTTGTGCCACATCTAAACCATGCTTAGAAAACCGCCCCCATGATTTAGCAAAAAAAAAATTATATATTTTTTTTTTTGAATGCTTATAGAGAAGTTGAGGCACAGTGGAGAGCCGAGTTCAAATTCCAGTCAAATCTATTATATTTACTTATGTGCTATTACCCTTGGGAAAGGTATGAATCCTCTTCTTCTTCCCCCAGCTATGGGTAAATATCAGGAGAGACTGGATTCTATAGCCTTGGATAGCAACTGAAGAAATGGCAACCTACTGCGGGAAAAAAATCTGCCTCGTCAGTCATGTATCGAAAGATACATAATCATCTAAACATGTATCACGCATGGCACATAACTGACTGACTGACTATAGACAAGTTAAGCAATACTTATAATGGTCAGTGTTTAAAAAAGGGTATGAGAGATTTAAATGAAATAAATAAATAAAACAAATAGGTTAAATGTAAAGTTCAAATTCTGATTGAGTTTGTGGCATTCATTTTCATTCAAATACTTGATTGGCAGATAGGTCTCATCATTTTACAGTTGAAATTGCTTAATATAACCATTAATTTCTCACCTGTAAATGCTGTATCTTTTACCTTTTTGAATTATGTTCTTTTATTGTCCTCTCTTCTCAATAACAATTTCTCAGTTACTTTCACTCCCAGTAAACCCTTGTGTCTTAGTGGATTTATTGCCTTACTTGGGGTAAAATTATGAAAAATAAACCCTGATAAAGATATGAATGCTCTTCTTCCTACATCGTTGGTTTAAATAGCAGGGCAGACTGGGCTCCCTGGTCATGGTTGCAACCAGTCTAGGAGAAGGTAAACACTGAATTCAAAATTGTATGTAGCCCTCACAAAGCATTTTCTCTACAACTATTGTATGCTAATATTAGGTTGGTGCAAAAATAATGACGGTTTTGACGTTAAAAAATACGTCAAAAACCGTCATTATTTTCGCACCAACCTAATAGTTTCTTCTCTTGTATGCCTCACCTGTTGGCTTACAGCCATATCCCATAGAAACCCTATTTTTTTCTAAAATCACTAGTTAAGCAATGTCATACTTGGTCAGTGTATAGATGGGTGACTGCTTGGGAATACCAGGTTCTATAAGCTTTGATATGTGGGTGACAAATAGATAACAGCTCAGAATTGGAGATAGGTGGACCAAGTTCTAATTCCAGCCAGCTTCATTATATTTATTTATGTGCAAATACCCCTGGGAAAGGTATGAATCAACCTTTCCCTTGAGATATGGGTTAATTAGTAGAACTGGTATCAGTAAATCATTATTATCTCCAAAAACTTTTGCACCCTAAAAATTTTCTGGCTATATATAACTTGGAAAAGGTTGATAAGTTGTAAAAACCAAATCAGTCAATCAATCAAATTCTTTCTTGTCGAACTCTCTTCTGGCTTCTTGAATTTCTGTCAACTCTGACCTCCAAAAATTTAAATATAGCATCAATCATCATATTCTGTATTCTGAAATCTTGTTCTTTTATTGTTGCCTCTCCTTAATAATGTTTTCTCAGTTTCTTTCATTCCCAGTAACTCCTCGTGTCTTTGTGGCTTTATCATCTTACTTGGGGTGAAATTAGAAAAAAAAAAAAAATACCCTTGAGAAAGATACAAATCTTTCTCTTCTTCCTATAGCATTAGTTGAAATAACAGAGCTCTCTGGCCATGATTGGCAACCAGTCTAGGAGAAGGAAAACTATGAAATAAAAACCGTATGTAGCCCTCGCAAAGCATATAGTCTACAGCAATGATTCCCAATGTGGGGCACATTCCCTACCAATGAGACATGGTAATATTTTGGTGAGGCAAGCATAGGTTGTGCATCATTCAGCTTACTATACCAACAGAATAAATGGGCAATTCGAGAATGAGTTATTAACAGTGAATTGTTTTCTAGTGAGCTCAAATTTCCTTTTGCATTATTATTTCATGATGAAAATGATCAAAGTATATTACAGAATAAGCTTTCATTCAAATATATATTTAACTGTCTATTCATATTTTTAAGTGTTCTCTTTCATGGACACCATGATTTTTGGAAGTTTGTTTAGAGACCAAGTTAATGGCCTTTTTAGCTTCCTTCACGGGAATTTCAGTAAAATTTTGAATATGTAAGAATTAAATATTACAGGGGAGGGGCACCAGAATTTTAGAAATACCAAAATGGGGCATGGCCCAAAATCAGTTAGGAACCACTAGTCTACAGACATGGAAAAGATCTAATTGCAGAGCAAAATTGTGGATTTTATAATCTTGACTGTGGTTGATGAGATAGGTAATGTTAATGGTAATGGTAATATTAGCCACTTCCTTATAAGGAAGCATTTGTCATTCATTGGCAGAGTAGACAGTGCTGCCATTGGTTGAAATTCATAAAATTTTCCTATTTTTAACAAGAAAATAAATTTATAAAATCATTCTGTTTTTAATAGGAAAATAAATTTATAAAATCTTTTTTATTTTTAATAGGAAAATAATTAATAATTTTCAGGAAAATTGGTTTCTTATGAGTATTTTCTAAGCATAGCTTAGATGTGGCACAAGGCCAAAAGTATGGAGCACCTAGCGAGGATTGAACTCATTTTTCAGTCGTAACTGATCTAGCAAGACAAACTTGCTAACCATTACACCAGTTGGAGGTGCCCAAATTGGTTTCTTATGTACAGTTATTGCTATTGCTCTTTTCAGTATTGATGGGGATTTCCTTTCTAACCTTTTGTTTGTAGTTATGTGGAACATTAACATCATGAGTATGGCACCATTTTCTCTTTTAGTTACATGCGCTATCTATTTTAGCTTCTGCTGCTGTTGAACGTCTTCAAGTGATGTAGTGTCGGTGATTATAGTTAGGTATGTAGGTAGATTATTTTAGTAGTTGCATTGCTACTAAGATAACTAAGCAGTTATTGTGCTGTTCAACATGATTTCCAGCTTCTTGCTTCTCTGCCACCTACAATCTCCAAAAATTTAAATCCAGCATCTATTGCCATCTTCTGTCTTCCTGAAACCTGATCTTTTATTGTCCTTTCTCCTCACTAAAGTCTTCTCATTCTCTTTCAGTCTCAGTAACCACTTGCATTTTAGTGGCATTATCACTTTGCTTGGTGTGAAATGAGTAAAAATAATGTCTTGATTATATTTTTTCTAATTTCAGATATAAGTGTTAAGCATCAAAACATTGGACTGCTGTGTAGAATCTCTTTTATGGCAATAAATGCAGGACAATTCCATCCCAAATGAAGAAAAGATTTGTAGTCAATGAGATGTAATTCTACCAAGAAATGTTTGGAATACCATGGACAGAGTATATGACAAATGAGGAAGTTTTAAGAGAATACAAACTATTAGGTTGGTGCAAAAATAATGTCGGTTTTTGACGTATTTTTTTAACGTCAAAGACCAACATTATTTTTGCATCAACCTAATACAAAGAAATTGTTCCAAAGAAACAGAAAGAGTTAAATGAAATTTTGGGAACCACTAATGAAAAAAAGAGCCTTAGAGAATTTGACACTCACAGGATACATCAAAAGTAGTAGAAACAAATGAAAGGCTGTTTCAATATTTTATTTTATTAAGCTTCACCATAGAAGACCTTAGAAGACCTATAGGAGTGTTTATCATGGTGACTTCTTGAAAATGGTTGTCAATTTTAATCTGATCAGACAGATTCCACATCAATCTTGGCAAAAAATTTCATGCCAGCAAACTTGTGACAGGCTGTTTCAATGTTTGGCAATGAGAAGGAATCCGGACAGATGTGGTGATTTACACCAACTTTGTAGTTACCACAAATTCTTAAATCTCGATTGTTTTTGTGTATGGTTATGAGTGGAGAAACTCAATTGCTACCTCCCTGGATGACCTTCTCCTATATAGCATATATATATTCAAAGTAATGATACAATATGGTAATCCGTATTGACTCACTTGCCTCAATAATCAATTGTGTAACCTTTATTCTTGATTATTACCTTTAATCATTTCTGATAGCTCCTTACAAGGTCACTACACACACTGGTAGGTATTTTGCTCCATTCTTCTCAGCAATAACTTTTCGTCTCTCCAAATTTGAAAGACTTTTTACTTTTTTCTTCAAATATGCCCATAAATTTTCAGTGGGATTTAGGTCAGCACTTTTTGCAGGTTATGTCGATACTTTAATTTTACTGTCTTCTAAATATCTTGTAACATTTTATGCCATGTGTTTCAGCTCATTGTCATGTGAGAACATTCAGTGACACCCCAAATACTACTTTCATACACTTTGTTTTATATCATTTTTAGGAATAGCCAAATAGTGCTCTTTACTCATGATACCCTGCACTCTCACTAGTTCTCCTGGTCCAGAAGCAGCAAAATATCCCCAGAGCAGAATGTTCCCAACACCATACTTAATTGTAGGGAGATTATTTTAGGTTTATGAGCTTCATTCATTTTCCTCCATACATAACAGGAGTTCATGTGACTAAATAATTCTAGTCTGGTTTCATCTGACAATAAATAAGAGTTCCAATATTTACTTCCATGTTTTAGATGGTCTCTAAAATAAGCTAATTTGCATTTTAGGTGCTTACCCATAAACAAGGAAATTTTCCTTGGGTGACAAGCTCAAAGTCCTGCTCAATGAAAGCGTCTAGTGACTATCTTCATCAATACATCAACCTTGATGTCTTTATATCATTGACAATGTTCTTTGTCATTAAATGAGGGTTCCTCAAGACATGTCTAACAATTTTCATTTCTATTCTCTCAGAAATTAACCTTTTTCTGGCAGTCCTTAATTTATTCTCAACACAGTGAGTCTCGTACTTTTTGATAATGCTACAAATTATCAATCAAGGAACATTTAAACACTTGGAAAGTGTTATATATCCATCACCTTGTTTGTACACATCAGCTATCTTGATTCAGAGCTTCTTGTCAAGTTCAGCTGTCTTTGCCATGATTGCAAAATGATGGTTTGGTTGGTTGGTTGGGTTTTATGGCATATCAACCACTGTGGGTCATTTAATGCCAAATTAAGGTATATATATATATATATATATATATATATATATATATATATATATATATATATAGACACACACACACACACACACATACATACATATATATATATATATATATATATATATATATATATATATATATATATATATGTATACACATACATACACATATGCCTATACATATATTAAATATACAGTACTATTAAACATATAGCTGGCAACATTATTTTTTCAAAAACGCATAGCTGGCAACATTATTGTTTCAAAAACATAGCTGGCAACATTATTTTTCCAAAAACATTATAGCCTTGTTGTTGGACGTAGTTTATCATCATACCCAGGACGCGGATGTAGTTTATCGTCCTACCCAGGACGCGATTGCAGAATGAATGAGTTATCATTGTATGTGGCACTCACATATTGTCTTCTTCATTAGCTTTTAAAATGCTATAGAATCAGGTCAGTATTATTTCATTTTCAAAGGGTGTTTGTATTAACTGTCAAATTAAGAAAAACAATACAATCACCACAGAGCAGTATAATTTCATAATTTCCATAAGTGGGTGGGGGGGTAGGGTGAATATTTTTGGACTGCACCATTTTTTAGAAAAATCTATAATTATGAATGTAATAGATTGAAACTTCTAAAAATTTCACAAATTATTCAAAAATCAACTAAACAAATATTTACTGTGGGCAAATAATTTTTCATCCTGATTAAGACATTAAACTACATCCATGTCCCGGGTAAGACGTTAAACTACGTCCAGCAGCAAGGCCTCTGATCAGAAGGTTTTGAGGAGCGTGGAACCACCTCTTAATTGCTGGTGTTCCCAGGTCCACCCTGACCCCGGGTGGTAGCACCTGCTAGGGTCCCAGCTATGGGCAAATAGTTAACTATTACCAGCAATACTTTTTTGAAAAAAATTATTACCAGCAATATTGTATTGCTGGTAATAATTTTTTTTGAAGGAAAAATATTACCAGAAACAGATTTTTGACAAAACAAAATATTACCAGCAATAAAAATTTTTGTTGGCATTAAATAATCCATTGAGGTTGATATGCCTTAAAACAAAATAAACCAAACCGAACCAAATAATTTTTTCCACAGCTGTGTATACATATATATATATATATATATATATATATATATATATATATATATATATATATATTATAATAAAAAGAAAGAACATTACTAATTAAGAGTGAAAATAATATTTTAAAATTGTTGTTCAATATCAGATATTCTAACCCAAACACCTTGTTTAGAAAGAATCTTTAAGTATACAAGTAAGAATTTAACAGAAAAAATTCCCCAAAACTTTTTGTCATTATTAAAAAATAAAACCAGACGACATGCATTGAATGGATGTCAAAATTTGTTGAAAAATGTACTCCTACACTCCCTAAACTTAACCTCTTTTTTGAATGTAACTCATAATTTATACAACAATAGTTAATAAAAATGAAGATGCTACCACCCCTGTCTAAATGATTGGATTTCTCTGTATCCTTGGAAACAAGAAAATATGAATTATATGTAAATTTAAAAATAAGTTATTCCAAAATTTGCTTGAAGATGAAATAGAACTAATGCTTTTAATTTAATTTATAATTAAATTTGAAGGTTTTAGCTTCGGTTTTTGAAACATGGTAATTCCTGTGTAGCAAAGAATCCATATTTTAAATCAGTTAATTTATAATATATATATATATATATATATATATATATATATTAACTGATATATATATATATATATATATATATATATATATATATATATATATATATATATTTAAAAAAGCATCCTTTTTGGTGTGACTTTACTCCCAATAAGTGTTACATATAACATCACCTTAGACTATTTCAAACTTTCAGCTTTCCAAAGAATACCAGGATGTAGACAAAGGAATTCTGTCTACTACACAGACACTCCATTAGTTCTTGAAAATGACTGAGATGTTTGAAAATTCTTGAACAAAACCAAAACACATGAACTTTGGACAGTTTATCCACAATTTTGATCCCAACGCCTTCCTTGAAAAATACAAAATACAGTTAAAATTAAACAGATAGACCTTGCCTGCTCTTTTTAATTAAACCTACCTACACACACACACACACATATGTATTGTCATCCACAGACAGACTGTCTTGGTTTATCACAACTCTTCAGTGTGGCTAAACATCCGATTGTTTCAAGTCGGGATCGAAACCCAACTGATTTCGTATCAGTCAAAGATTCTACCCCTAGGCTATCATTGCACAGCAGTGAGGAAGAGAAATTTTAATGTTTTCTATGCGAAATATGTCAGTGGCCCAGAGAGCTCAATTCAGTTCTGTTGAAGAGCAATGCATTAATATATATATATATATATATATATATATATATATATATATATATATCCATTTCAGATTCATTCACTAGCTCTGTCACTAAATCTACTTTCAAAATCTACCACGACTCTAACTGTAGAAGTCATAACATAATTTACCTCCTAAAATTTACACTATGCCAGAAACAATACATAGGAAAATCTGAATGGCCCTTTCAATACAGAATTAATAATTATCGCAATGGAATTAAATCGGTTCCTCATGAAAGATTATTACCTGTAGAACAATATTTCTGCCTACAAAAACATGATTTTAAAACCTATGCCAAATTCACTATAATTGAGAAAATAGAAAAGTTCAGAGCAGATAACATTAGAAAAATTTTGGAAGGCTATGAAGATAAGTGGATTCTGTGCCTAAAAACACTCCCTCCAGACAGGCTTAATCACAAATTTAACAATATAAACAGAATTAATGTATAACCCAAAACATCAGGCCCAACCCATATTTCTCACCCACACAAGACAGACATGCTTGCGGAGGTGTTGAGGCCTCACACTTATACACATACCCATACACACTTACACACATCATACTCACTCACTCCCTAATAACCAAATAACACACACTTAACAGAGACACATCTCCTTTCCAGGAACCAATAAAACTGTCAAAATGGCCACGAGAATTCAGAGCAACATGAAAACATCCAGCCTTTATCTTAAATTACAACTTAAAAGAGACTGACCACACTTCATGATAAAAATATAAAAAACAAATGAAAACTACAGATAAAGTTCATTTTCTCCATCAAGTCATTCATTTCTGTTGTTCACTGTTACTAAGAAGCAGAACTTTTTCCCCTGATGATGTCCATGCTGGCCGAAACTAGTCGACAAATCTAATTGAAATAATAAAAACAAAAGGATATTAATATACAACCCAGTGTGTCTGAAGATTTTAATTTTTTAATATTTGTTATTGTTCAAAACACTGATGGGATATTGGAGGAGTGTGGAGGCATCTCTTAATTTCTGTTGTTCCCAGGTCCACCCTGACCTGGGGTGGTAGCATCTGTTGGGGTCCCTGCAAATAGTGACCATGCCACAAACAAAAACAAAACACTATGAAAGTATAAAAATACATCTTTATAGTAAAAATACCAGCAATATATTTTTATATATAAAAGAAGGACCAACAATACATATTTATAGTAAAATGACCAACAATATGTTTTATCTGTTGTTGAAGGCAGACATTTGCATTCAAATTATTTAGATTAAATAACTAGCTTGATATGCAGCTAATCAAAATCAACCAACATAAATATTTACTTTTTCCCATAGTCTTCTTCTTTGTTAATGCACTTAATCCAGTGGTGAATATTAATCACATAGATCAAGCATTATACAGTGAAAATTTCAGACCAAATTTCAACTTAGAACTGTATCAGACTGTGAACTTGTTGATTTACACTTATATGTGATTGTGGGTATATGTATGTGTGCGATGTTTTCATTTTCATAGGTGGTTTTTGCCTGTTTATGTGCATGTATGTATATAATTAAGTTGGTATCTTTTTATGTGTGTGTATGAATTTGTGTGTGGTGTTTGTTTTGCATAAGTATTTTGTGTCTCTGTGTGTGTGTGTGTGTGTGTGCGCATCCTGGAGAACAGCAGATATACAATTTTTCTACTACTACACACACAAAATTTCCCAATCTATTGTGGCGGATGGGCTGGGGGAGAAAAAAGCTAGGGAGAAAAATAAAAAACAATCCTAACATATCCAAAGCAACTGCAAAAAATAAACAATGGCCGGCAATTTCTATTTTCAGTCAAACCTCAATCCTATTTATCAATATTACTTTTCCTATTTCTATGAAAACAGGTGAAAGGTTATGGTTCAAACAAGTAAAGAAATTAGGTCTTCTCTTTTCAAGGGTTCAAATATTTTTCTCCATTGGAAAGAGAAGACCTAATTTATTCTTTCAATAAAACATCTATCAATTAATAAGAGTCATTCAGAAACCATTCAAAGTATTGGTTGGTTGTTCCAGGATATTTTATTTTTACAAGCAAAGAAAAATCATAACATTTTTAACCCGTAAAGCTTTCTCTAAATAAAGTTCTCTCTGGCAGACAAAAAAAAAAAAAGCACTCCTACCCCCTCATAAAAAGGCAAGGAGTGTTTGGCTGACACACAATGTCTCTCATCTAAATAACAGTTCCCCCTTCTTTTCCCAACACATCTTTCTGACTCTAATATTTATTCACTCTCAGTGTTGATGATGCAGCCTCCTCGGTCAGTTTCCACATGACCCTGGCTGACTACTCACTATCCACATTTATCATCAGTTTCTGCTTAGTGAACCACTCTACTCTCATCTATTTTAGTCAATAATTGGTTGGCAAAGTAAAATCCGGGATTGTAAATTATGTAAAGGGAGGTAATTTATAAAGGAATGTTACATAGCAAGAAACAGGGATGTGCAGATGGTGTAATGGATATGAGAAACTGGACAGCCAAGTTCAAATTCAAGTCAAGTTTGTTACACCACCTTACACACAAATACCCTTGGGAAAGGTATGATTTCACCATTTCTCCCCCAGCTATGGGTTGAATAGCAGGACAAAATGGATCCTATAAGCTTGGTTGTTAACCAATCTACTGCAGAAAGAAATGACAGCCTATTGTGTGAAATTTCTGTCATGAATCGAAGGAGAAATCATGTATCATGTATGCCACTTGATTTGAAGAAATAGGTATTTAGCTTAATAATATTGGTTTATAATTTTTTTACTACATTTTTATTAAGTACTAAATACTAAGAATTGTATTTACCAAACAAGATACAAAATAGATTTTTGACATATTATAAGGAATTTTACACACACACACACACACATATATTTATAAATATATATATATATATATATATATATATATATATATATATATATATACAGTAGTGGCCATATTATAAGGAACGGAAACAACAAAGACATAAATATGTGTATTGCTTAAAAAGTAATGCATGATTAGCAATGAAATTATTACCAAATAAGATTAGGGTGTAATGCATAAATATTATACAAAGTTACAAAAATTTACATAATAGTTTTTTTTTAAATAAAGATTAAATGGAACAAAGGAAATAAGCTACTGGACAAAAGTTAAGGAACAATGTTAATAATTTGCATAAACTTTTAATTTACATTGTTAAAAAACTTGGAGCTTTTCAACAATAAGTAAAAGTTCATTTATCATTAGGACTTTATTTTTAAGCAATATGACAAATTCTACACGCAAATGCTCGCTTTTGAAGAAAAAACTCATTATCGCTAACTATCAAGAAAAAAAGTCAATTTCAGAAATTTCTGATATTGTTCATAGGTCTAAAAGTGTCATTCATCGTGTAATTAGCAGGTATAAAACCGATAAAACGTTAGATGCAAAACCAAAAACCAGCAGACCTCCAAAAACATCGCAAAGAGAAGATCAAAGAATTGTTAGAATATCTACAAAAAAACGTTTTGAGACTGCGACATCAAATGCCCGTAAATTTAATGAAGAGACAGATAATAAGATCTCAAGGAAAACAGTTGCTCGCAGGTTAACAAATGCAGGATTACATGCCCGAAGCCTCTCATTTCAAAGCGAAACAAAAGGGCATGCCTGGAATATGCAGAGAACATGTTGTTTGGACTGATGCACAATTGGATACAGTTCATTTCAGTGACGAGTCCAAGTTTACTATATTTGGTTCTGAGGGCAAAACTGTCACTCTTTCTATCACTTCATTTGCTATACAAAAAGTTTATCCTCCCACTGAAGGTGACTCTGATCCCTGAATAATAGTGTGTTTGACTTTCATAGTCGTGTTGTCATATCCTGGTATGGCAACAAAAAACAACTTTGAGTGAAATTAATAATAAGAATACTTTAATTGAGATGCCTTGAAAAAGAATGCAGTGGAAATAGAAGTCATATTAATAAGGCAGAGTGCTAAAGGTTAAAAATGATTGATAGATCAGTATACATATATTTGGGTCATTTTCTATATGTAAGTTTTTTTTTTTTTTCAAACTTATTAATCAGTGATCCTGGTTAAAAGACTTGGCAGTCACAAGTCAAAATATTTACCATATTCACATCTCTTACTCTATTCTTTACCATATTCCCATAATTTTTTCTTTGAAGTAACATCAATAGTTAAAAAGTTGGAATTTAGCCCAAGTGCCTTCTGGGATTGCAGTCTATCAATTTCCTCTTTCATTGTTCAACTCAAACTATGAAACATTCCAACTGCTATTCAAATTGAAATGTTGTTTTGTTAAGTGACTGACCAAGCAGCAAAAAGATATGGAAAAACAACTACACTTTTGTTTTCCTCTCTCTGGTCATCCAAATAAATAATCATTGATTTCAGTTAGCTGAAGGCCACTTTCATTCCAGGGGCCATAATCAATGTTAATGGGTGAAGGTCAGATGCATGTAAATTGATTTATAGCTGATTGGGGTTTGGTTGGTTTGGCCAAGTTGAACATAAAAAAAAAAACAACAAAATCTTTGAACAAGTAGCTACAATAGATCAGTTTATTTACTATTTATATTGTTCAGAATGTTGTCTTCATCTTTATTGTCATAATCATGACATTTTGGCTGATGTACACATGGGCCTTCTTCAGCTGATATACACTGGAATTTTGAACTGAACCCTTTATTTTGTGTATATCACCAGAAGAAGGACAGAGTGTACAATGACTGAAACATTGTGAATATAGCAATAAAGATGTAAACAACAGTCTGAACAATATAAATAGCATAGTTAGAATAGCTCATCTCAGAAATATAGACAGTTTATTCACATTTTTACTAAGAGAGCGCTTTATTCACATTTTTACCACGAGAGCGGTTTATTCACATTTTTACCAAGAGAGCACTTTATTCACATTTTTACTAAGTGAGCAGTTTATTCACATTTTTACCAAGAGAGAAGTTTATTCACATTTTTACTAAGTGAGACGTTTATTCACATTTTTACCAAGAGAGAAGTTTATTCACATTTTTACTAAGAAAGCAGTTTATTCACATTTTTACTAAGAGAGCGCTTTATTCACATTTTTACCAAGAGAGAAGTTTATTCACATTTTTACTAAGTGAGCGCTTTATTCACATTTTTACCAAGAGAAGTTTATTCACATTTTTATTAAGTGAGCAGTTTATTCACATTTTTACCAAGAGGGAAGTTTATTCACATTTTTACCAAGAGAGAAGTTTATTCACATTTTTACTAAGAGAGAAGTTTATTCACATTTTTACCAAGAGAGAAGTTTATTCACATTTTTACTAAGAAAGCAGTTTATTCACATTTTTACTAAGAGAGCACTTTATTCACATTTTTACCAAGAAAGAAGTTTATTCACATTTTTACTAAGTGAGCGCTTTATTCACATTTTTACCAAGAGAGAAGTTTATTCACATTTTTACTAAGTGAGCAGTTTATTCACATTTTTACCAAGAGGGAAGTTTATTCACATTTTTACTAAGAGAGAAGTTTATTCACATTTTTACCAAGAGAGAAGTTTATTCACATTTTTACCAAGAGAGAAGTTTATTCACATTTTTACTAAGAGAGAAGTTTATTCACATTTTTACCAAGAGAGAAGTTTATTCACATTTTTACTAAGAAAGCAGTTTATTCATATTTTTATTAAGAGAGCACTTTATTCACATTTTTACCAAGAAAGAAGTTTATTCACATTTTTACTAAGTGAGTGCTTTATTCACATTTTTACCAAGAGGGAAGTTTATTCACATTTTTACTAAGAGAGAAGTTTATTCAGAATTTTATAGATATGTGTCCAACATTGCACCTGGTCAGTACCTAGATGGGTGACCCCTTGGGAATACCAGGTTGGATGTGCAGGTGGTGTAAAGGACAATGTCTCAGAATTCGTAATCAGAGAGCCAAGTTCTAGTCGTAATTTGGAAAAGGAGAATTAATCGACACAAAACGTCTGTTGTTTTTAATATGTGCCTTAAAGAACATTTGCTGCTCAAATACACTATATATATATATATATATATATATATATATATATATAGGTATTAATGTGGATAAACTAAATAACTAGATATTACCATCAACCTTATATACGTGCATTAGCATGCATGCAAAGGTAAGCAAATGAACATTTACTCAATTTAATTTAAGTCATAATTAATTGTCAGTTATTTCTAGGTCTGTTACTAATGTGTTTGAGTATATCTTTACTACCAAAGAAAAGGACTGAACTCACACTGACTGTACCATTATATTCATTAACCAATGTTTTAACGATCTTAGTCATTGTCCTGTGGGACAATCCTGAAGCTAGAACCTGAGCCTTAAACCTAATATTCTTCCTGCCCCCTCTGCTACTGCTAAAATCTTGTTGTCAAGCTTTTCTTCTTTTTCTGCTGTTTTGTTTTCTTTTGTATTACCTTTCTTTGCCATTTTTTTTTTATTATGCCCACTGTTATCAATGGCTGTAATAATTGTGCAAATCTAAAAGGACAATTAACCAAGATGACTTATCAGTAGACATAGGTAGAAAAAAGAGAACAGTTTACACCTGCAGATTAAATAAAGGTGCCACAGAGCAAAGATCCTTAAACCAGACCCAGATCCAGATCCAGAGGCTTCTCACTCCTATTTGAAGAACCCCTCTCTGATTGACTGTGTCTTCAGGATTGTAATTGTACTCACCAAATTGAAAAATTGCAAGTTCGTGAGGCTATTTAATCTATAATTGGAGGTTTTTGAATTCAGAGTTGTCCTTTTTCTAGACTGGTTGCCACCCAAGGCTATAGGAAACTCAGTGTATTCTGCTATTTACTCAGAACTGGGGGGGAAGAGATGGATTCATGCCTTTCCCAAGGGTATTAACATGTAAGTGAATGTAACAAACTCGACTGGAATTTGAACTCTGCTGTCTGATTCCTCAATCCAAGTCACCATCCATTACTCTACCATGCCTCCACTAAAGGGGTCAGTTCAAATTTTTGTGTATGTTACTTGGATCAGCAGGCATCTGAAGAAGGCTAGAGCACACAATTACTGAAACCTCATGGAAATCCTTGTTTCTTGTTTAGGATTGGGTTTCTAGTTTCTTCTAAAGTCTTCTCACCCTTTTTACTCCCAGTAGCCCCTTACATCTTAGTGGCATTATCGCCTTGCTTGGAGTGAAGTGATTAAAAAAAAAAACAACTGAGAAGAGGATATTAGTGTGACTGTAAATAATGTAAATAATGACAATTCCTCATCCCAGAAAGCCAAAACACTGTGATAACAACAAAGATGAGGATATTAGACAGACTGTAAATAATATAAATAATGATAACTCCTCATGGTAAAAATTATCTAATTGGTACGGAAACATTGAGAATAATTCTTACTTCATTTGACAAAGCAATGCCAGAAATTTATCTTGTTGACCAATTCCATCAAAGACAAATCGATATTTTAGATGATAGAGAAAATTAATGTAGTACAGACATTTGTTGCTATCTTTTGTGAGCAGTACCTCTTTGAAGGGCGACAATAAAAACTAAATGTTAATGTAAGTAAAGTTTCCTTAAGCCTTTTGGTAGAACACCCCCACCCCCAGTCATGAGTATACAAATGGGTTCACAGTGATTCAATACTGAATTAAGTCAAATTTAATCATGTTAACTTACAGATAATAAAAAGTGGAAAGCCATGATTGTCTACATCCTGAAGGGAGATAGTATTTAAAACAAAGGAAAAGCTTCCATTTTATATTTGTTTTATCACATATGAAAGATCAACTCTTGTTACTAATACCAAGTTTATTTTCTGTTCATATTCACAGATGATTTTCAAAATAAAATAATTTTGACTGGATAATAATTTTGATTGGATAATAATTTTGATTGGATAATAATTTTGATTGGATAATAATTTTCTTTCTATTTGAAAACTTTTTCATAATGACATTCTACTTCATTAGGATTTTGTTGTAAATTTCTGAATGTAGATAATCCAGTGGATTCCAAATGGTGACTAATTTTATTTCTTTGTTGTTTTTTCTCTTTTATTACATGAACTTTGAATGTCTGAACGTTTATTGATCTGCTGTTTAGCACAAGATTTTATGTTGCGTCAATTAGTGTTGGTGTATTGTGCTAACATTAATTTATTGCTCTTGAGCCACTGTGGGCATATATTGTGAAACTGGTTATTCATGCTGCTATTTTTAGAGATGATACATTAGCCTCAGAGGTGCTGCAAATATTGACATCCTGAAGATGGTAAGTCTGCCAAAGGAATTTGCCATTTTAGAAAATTAATCTAGCATCTGAAGCAGTATTATAAACGGAACTCAATATCCTGTAAACAATCCTCTTTCTAGTCATTCTCCACTGGATGATGCATTAAACAACAGCTGACTCCATCTCCAATTGATCTTGTTCATATACCTGGAAAGCCTTGGCTTTGTCAACAATATGGCTGCCATGTTAGCAAATCATAACCATCTTCAGGAAAAATCTGATTGGCTAAGTAATTATAAAAAATAAACTGAACTGCAAATCAAGCAGAAAAAGAAGTCTAGGTGATGTACATCAGTGTTTGAACAGTCATCCAATCACCATTGACAAATGGTCCTGGGTAAGATGATAAACTACATCCGGCAGCAAGGCCTCTGATTGGGATGATTAGAGGTTTTGAGCAGCATGGAACAACCTTTTAATTGCTGTTGTTCCCTAGTTCAACCCTGACTTGGGGTGGCAGCACCTGTTAGGGTCCCAGGTATGTGCAAATAGGGAACCCCTAAACAAAAACAAAACACTATGAAAGGATAACAATACATTTTTATAGTAAAAATACCAGCAATACATTTTTATAAAAAAAAATTTACCAACAATACATATTTACAGTAAAATTACCAACAATACATTTTTAAAGCAAAATAATCGACAATACATTTTATAGCAAAATGATCAACAATACATTTTATCTTTAGCTGAAGCTATAAAACTTTTGTGATGTCAACGAACACTCATTGCCACTTTTGTGATGTTAACGAATACTCATTGTCACTTTCGTAATGCTCATTATAGTATGGCGTTACTATAGTTGTAATCTGTGATTACAATCACAGATTACAACTATAGTAATGCCATTAAACAATACTGATGTCAGACACCTTCAAATAACACTCACACTAATAGTACTTGCTCGATAATACTCATTCGAAATGTAACCACTGAATAGTGATCAGTATACAGAAATAATATATTGAATAGAGTAGAGAATAATAGTCTGTATAGTAATTGAGGATAGAGTAGACATGGTGATCCGTATAGTAATAGAGGATAGTCTAGAAATAGAGATTGTTTAAACGTCATGCTACTTTTTATTTACACATTTTCTCATGGTCACGTGATCCACTTAATTCAATAATGGGATCGCCTGTGTTTGTACACTGGTGATCTATGTTCAAACTCAAGGTTGGCAGTGACACTTTATTCTTATATAAAAAAATAATATTTCAGTTTCGATATTAAATACTCCATAGAGGTTGATATACCATGAAACAAAACCAACCAACCAACCAGTCATTGACAAAGAGTCACTGGGATACAATTAAGATTTCCCATAATTTGAAAGCCTCATAAACAGCAAAAATGACACCCCAAAGGATAAAGAACCACAAATGCTTTAATCAACATCATAGCATCTTGAGGTCTAAACAGGACAGGCATAAAACTAAAGCTAATTTTTGTCTAAATTTCTATCATTATTTACACTCAGAGTATTGTCCTCATCTTTGTTGTTATTATCATAATGTTTTGGCTGTTTGTGTCCTCCAGACATCATCAGGTACTTTTTGACCAGGTAATTGTAGGGAATTTTGAACTGAAACCTTTATTTAATCTAATTCTGTTAACAATGTCCACAGATATCATGCCTAGTTCTTATTTAGTACTGCTCAGTTGCTCACATTGTGAATGCAGGCAAGTAGAAGCAATCTCATCAGGAGGTAGAGTAGTTCTAAATTCTGGACTGTCCCACAGAACAATAGCCTAGTGGATTAAAGTCTTGGTGAGTGAATTTCATGACATAATAATTGTAAGTTCAATCCCTATACCGTGCAGTGCAGACTTAGACAAAATAGAAACAGGGCAAACAATAACTGTGCAGTACAAAATAAGAACTTGACAAGATATCCTTAGACATTGTCAGTAGAATGAGAACAATCTACCCTTGTAAATTAATAAAGTGTTCAGTTTGAAATTCCCAGATCAACAGGCAGTTAATAAAGGCCAATAGCCAAAAATTGATAACAACAATAATGATGAGGAAAATAGTTTGAATGTAGATAATGTAGATAAGATCAGGGTTTATAAAAAACATTTTTTTGTAGTGTTTTGATTGCTGGAGAATTACAAAAATAGCCCATTATTTATATTATTCAGACTATTGTCCTCATCTTTGTTGCCATATTTATTAGGTTTCAGCCGTTGTATGCTCTGGACTTCTTCAAGTGGTTGGAATGTCGAACTGAACCCTTTATTTCGTTCACTGGGGTAAACTGTTTTAGTTCCACGTGCCATGTTTAATGGATGTCAGTTATCAGTTATCTCCTGTTAATTCCCCTCTCACAGTTCTCCACTGCCGTAACCAGGTATTGAACTAACACTCTTTGGATCCTGTGTGAGTTCAATACCCGGTTAAGGCAGTGGAGAACTTTCAGAGGGAAAATTAACAGGAGATAACTGATAACTGACATCCATTAAACATGGCACGTGGAACTAGAACACTCTACCCCAGCGAACGAAATAAAGGGTTCAGTTCGACATTCCAACCACCTGAAGAAGGCCAGAGCATACAATGGCCAAAACATTGTAATAAATATGGTGACAAAGATGAGGACAATAGTCCAAATAATGTAAATGATGTACATAATACCTCATC
>OZ010599.1:79181163-79201163 GCA_963932145.1 Acanthosepion lycidas | reverse complement strand
AAGGTTCGGTTCTTTATGGAAATATTGTACAGTTATTAAGTGATATTGGAAATTGCAAAACATTGGGCAAAGATTTATAGAACAATTAAGATAAATGCATAGAATTATTTAAGTTCCTGAAAAAGGTTTTTTTTTTTTTTTTTTTTTTTGAATGGTACAGGTCATAAGCAATAAGTTTTAAGTTAAAAGTCTACTCATGCAGAATGAAATAATCCATTTTATAGATATTCTGATATATCTGTGAATTTATTTACAAGAATTAACTCCAAGCTATATCTGGAAAGTTCTTCTCTGACCAAAAACATCTGATATTTGGTCATTTTAGAAATGTTGCTGAGAATATTTTAGGACCTTAGTATCTAAAAATGCTGTTAAATGTTTTTCTGGTTGCCTTTTCTCTTTAATCTGTAAGTCTTTGATAATTATTCTAACAGTTGATTTCATTGTTATTTATCTCTTGGCAACTTTGTAGAGGAGATAATATTAACACATAACTGATAGAAGATAGCCTGCAAATAATTATTATTTCATGAACAAACATGAAAATGAAATTGATTCTGTTCATATTTGAATGTTGAAACATGTACAGAAATCTGCAAAGACATTAATATTGATGTCTTTATTAAACTGTAAACTCAAACGCATAAATCTGCTTGCAAGTAATCAATATTGAATAAACAAATCAGAACCTGAGGTGAGTTTGTTAAGAGTTTCATATTTATTCATATAATTTTTTTTATAATAAAGTTCACCCAATGCAAGACATGAGAGCCACTCAATGTTGAGGGTTACTGTTAAAATGGTTATGATGATTAACATGTGCGATATGAGAGAAAGAAGAAGTGAATTTAGAATTAGTTTATAGACCTTCATTTCATTTGAGCAGGATCCTCAGTTTCTTCTTGAAAATAACCAACATTGGTGTAGTCACAACAAAGAAGTTGCAATGATTTTCAAATGCTGTTTCATCAATTTGTGTTTTTTAAAGCAGATTCAACTCAAATATGGGTATCCACTAAAAATAACATTAGATTAAAAAATAAAATCAATTCTTAAGAAATTAGCCTTCTTACTGCACTTACATCAGCTGTAGCTTTTCCATAAACATTCACTAACTTCTAATTGCTTGTAGTGTTTTCTCCTTTCAGAAGCTCTTTGCTTTCTATCTGTGGTAACCATTTTGAAAGGGCCATTATGGGTAGGAAAAGAGTCAATAATTCCACAAATGTTTCTCCTGGGCTTTGAAACACTTTATGGATTATAGATTTGTTTTTTAAATCTTGAAATTTTAGTACTTTTAAAATTTAGAACACGCATTAATTTTAAAACAACTATTGTGTGTGTATGCATAAATATATATATGTAAAAATTCAAGATAGTGTATATTGTAAAAGGACAAAATAAATAAAGACAAAAGGAAAAATTAGCTGATGCATTTTGTCCTCTGTTAGAATTTATCAAGGCAAATGCCCAGATTTTATTTTATAGTAAGTATTTATATACAAGAAAAAAGAACTGTACCATATTCAGCAATAATAAAGCCTGAAACTAAATTTGCTAACAAACATTACCAACCAGAAACAAAATTGCTAAATTTTAAAAGAAGAATCTCTTGTTTTAATTGCAGAGCTCTAACCACAAATGACGAATTTTTTTAACATTTTCACAAGTCTGTCTGTAATTATAATTGACTTTGAATGCTGCAGTTTTGAGAAGAGAACACGTAGTAATTAATAAGGAAAGAAACCCAATGTGAATTTGAGTTGAAAACAGAAAGGAAAATTTCATGTGCAGCACCTAAATTAATTCGATGATGGTGGCCAGATGAGGATTTTAAGTTGGACTAAAGCCCAGATCAGTGAAGTAGTTAATGTCGTCTGGTGTTTGCTTGTGTTGTTGCATTTGCTGCCTGCTTTGATGAAAGTGGCTTTGTTGATCATGGTTGGATGTTTTATAAAGAAAACATTAAAAAGGAACGGCAATGCTGTTGATCATGATAAAAATGAGTTTGGTGGTCAACTTTATTGCAAGGATTTCAGATGTCTATAATAATGATGGTGTTAGTAGTAGTAGTAGTAGTAGTAGTAGTAGTAGTAGTGGCAATAGTGCAAAATGTAGTCCATTATAAAGACAGTCTTGATTAGTAACAGAAGGGAAATGTGAGTTGTTGAAATTGTTCCATGATGATTTCAATGATGGAGATGATGGTGGAGATGGAAACAACAGTCCAAAAGGGAAAGAAATTTAATATACTACTGATGATGATGCTTTTAACAAAGATGGCAATGGCAGAAATGAATGTCACTGTTGTTAAGGATGATGATGATGGCAATGGTCTTGATAGTAATGCTGTTTCACCATTGGTTGTAATAGAAAACACAAAAGAGTTTATCATGTTGATAAGGACAATCATGATATCTCTGTCTATCTGCCTATTTTCTTCCATTCATTTCTCTATCTCCCTTAATATATATATATATATATATATATATATATATATATATATATATGTATATTTCAAAAACGTTATCATCCATTGACTGTTTGAAGAATCCTGTAAAATTCTTGTCATTTTACAAGGTGAAAATGATTATTTACAGAATGGTATCTTAATTTGATTGTATGATATATACACATATATATTTTATAATTCTAAACTTAATATAGATTAAATTTAAAATTGGTAATTTTGAATTTTGAATTTTATAGTATAATTTAATATTTATTAGTTAGAATGAATTCTATCTTAGTCTAACTCAACCATTAAAGCATTAAATAATTATTATAACTAAAGTTTGTAAGTTTTTTGAATTCTAATATACTTGTATTTTGATCGGTCATTCCAGCTTATGTAACAGCGTTTCCTCTAGCAATGGGTGTTTGATTGATTTGAACCTTTTAAAACCTTTTATTATACATTCAACATCATCATTTGATAAGACACCAGAAGTGTTGAAACAAAATGGCTATTTTTGTAGTGATTTTATAACATATTTATGTTATAATTTTTAAATAAATAATTATATTTGCTCTACTCTGTATTGAGCACTCTTTTAAAAATAGTATTTGTTGGTTATTGGAATTTATTCTGTATATGCCAATCCTATACTTGGGTATATATATATATATATATATATATATATATATATATATATATATATATATATATATATATAAATAATTTAATTTAAAAGAAAAACAGATCACTTTAAGGCTCCATAGTAATAATTTATTTCACCAGAGAATTTTATTTTTTCGCTGGATCCTCAGGCTTTACTTTCAAAGGTGAAACGAAAAAGTGAATTTAAAATTTACACTTTTGACAGGCAGTATTAAGCTTATATAAGTTGAATTAGAATTAGAGGGTGATGAGTAATGGTGTGAGAGACGTGGTCGAGCTTAGAGAGGGAAGGGAGAGTTTAAAATTTACACTTTATATTTCCTTTTATTACAGTACTTAATATTGAGGAAGGAGGGGCGGTAAGGATCAGACATATATATATATATATATATATATATTTAACCAGTTTCATCCAAAGCAAGACAGTAAAACAACTAAGACACAAGGTGTTACGGGATGTGGAAGAATTAGTAACAGTAACATTACTAATGAGTGGAAAGAGACTATCAGGAGGACAGTAGATATTGGTTGATATTGCATTAAAATATTTACAGATTAAAATTGTCTTGGAAGCATGGAGCCAAAAGGGAGTTCCACAAGCAAGGGGTGTGAGAAAAGAAACTGATAGAATTTATTGTTACATTTAGCCAACTAAGTGTAAATTGATGGAATCTATCTATCTCTCTATCTATCTATCTATCTATCTATATATATATATATATATATATATAAATTAATGTATATTTGGGAATCAACCATTCTTTTAAACATCTTTTGTTAAATATGTATCCTTAAGTTTTTCCATTTGGTAGGAGTAAGGGAGTACAAAACATGAGGAAAAACTAGCAACACCAAAAACAAAACACCTTTCAAAATGGTTGAAGGAGTGGCTGAAAGCACTTGTAGGAACGAAAATTATGGAAATTTTTTGTATATATATATATATATGTCTTGAACAATAAAATATGTTAAAAAATTAAAATTTCAGACACACTGGGTTGTATATTAATATTTTTGTTATATTTCTTAAAATTAGTAATACTTTTGTCTTATTTTTTAAAATTAGGTTCCTTGACTAGTTTCGGTCAGCATAGCCATCATCAGGAGTAAAAAATTCCTGCTTGTAAGTTGTGGTGAACTACACAGTGAATGATTGTCTCTGAAAAAGGCAAACTTTGCTGTAGTTTTCATTTGTTTTTATTGTTAATTTTTGGTCAGTCCTTGTATTAATCAAAAGTCATCTCTTTCAAGTTCTATTAGGGAGAGGCTGGGAAACTCCGAATTTCCTCCTTTGTCATTTTGACAGCTTTTTGGGTTGATGGGAAACGGGTGTGTGTCCTATGTGTATGTTATCTTTTATTTTTTTTAGAATGTGTGTGATGTGTCTATGTGTATGTATTTGTGTATGAGTGTGTGTATGGGAGACCTCATCACTTCTGCAAGCATGTCTGTCTAGTGTGGATGAGGGGGAGAGGGGTTAGAGGAGTCAGCTTGGGCCCTTTAGGGGTGGTGTCCTCTTCTGTGTAGTAACGGTAGAATATATTCAACTATGCATAGATTATAATATGAGAGAGAGAAATATGGGTGGGATTGATCTATGGGGTTATATATTAATTCTATCTGTGCCGTTTAGTTTGCTGTTAATTCCGTCCTGACAAAGTGTTTTGAGGTGCAAAATCCATTTGTCTTCATGTTCTTCTAGTATTTTCCTAACATTATCTTTTGTATCTATTTCTATTCTTTCAATAATAATGAATTTTGCCTGGCTATTAAAATCATGTTTTTCTAGGTGGAAATGTTCTACAGGTAATAATCTTTTGTGAAGAGTTGGTTTAATCTGATAATTATTAATTCTTTAGTGAAAGGGCCATTCAGACTTTCCCATATATTGTTTCTAGCATAGTGTGCATTCTAATAGGTAAATTATGTTATGATTTCTACAGTTACAGTTGTGGCAGATTTGGAAAGTAGATTTAGTCACTGAGCTTGTAAACAAACTGGTATGTCTAATGTGGTTACAACACAGGCTCCTTTTGTTTGGGAAAAGCCTTGATAAAATATAGTTTTAAGGTATGGTATATTTATGGGTTAAAGTGGTCAATATCAGGAATGGAGTGTATGTAAGTATAAAATATAAAAGTGTACCATAGGGTTAACACCCAGTAGCAGCAGTCTGTTTCATGCTTAAAAGAAATCTTCAGGCCATCATCCTGAAGATTGTGTTTTTAGCAGGAAACTGACTGTTGCCACTGACTGTTGACCTCAAGATTGACTTCTATGTTATATATATATATATATATATATATATATATATATTGAATATCTAAAGAGCCAGAACCTATCTACCTAAGTTTCATCTACCGGATCATCTGGATAATTTTGCTTCAATTAGTGTATTGAGCACTTTTATGTATCAACTTAGGAAATTCAGCGTTAGTTGATTATTTTCAAGCAGTACAGTTGTTTTTAGTCTTCTTTGTTTACTGATTTTTTCCCAGATATCAGGTAATATAATATTTTTTTATTTACAAATTTTATCATCTAGCTTTGCTTTACACCACCAGTGTTATAGTATAGGTATAAAATAAAAAATAATATATATATATATATATATATATATATATATATATATATATATAAAATAGTGTATTTGGACAGCAATCTCTCTTTTATACAAGCTTGATTAGAAACAGCTGACAAAGTCCTGCAGTTATGTTCTTCATTTAATTTTTCTTGTGTTTTTATTATTTTCTTCATAAAGTATGTAGAAATTGTCCAAATGTTTTATGCATTTGAACACTTGTCAGCTGTTTTTAATGAAACTTGCATACATATATAATAATTAATAATATGTATTAATTAAGTAGTATTTGATATTTTTGCTGTAAGTTCTCAAGTACAAAAATAAATGTATAAATTCACTTTCATCACATATTTAGGTTTAATTACAATTCTAATCATCACTTTTTAAAACGATAAATATAACTGAGAAGTGAAGGTAGTTAAAATAATAGTGGTGTCAAGGGAAAAACTGTCCTTTCAAAACTCCATTGTTTTGAAGTTATGAAGGTTCATGTTTGCTGTTTAATTAATAGATTATGTTTTAATGTGTCTGCTATAATTTGAATCTGTTTAATTTGTTTGTTTACCAAATCTTAATTTATATAGAGATTTTAAAATTTTTCTATTTGCACTCTCTTTTACATCATGTATGACTGAACACACTATCTGGCATGCATACAGACCGACAAAACATTTCTATATTAGAAATGCTCATAAATTTGGTATTTTCATCAAGTCGCACTTCTGTTGCAGACACCCATAATTGTCCTTTCTGTTGCAAAATTAAATAGTTTTGGCATCTGACCAGCAAAACCGAATTAAGCCTCAGTTGATTTCCTTGAAGTATTGACCTCTCGACCTTTAGAGCTAAAAATCTCTGCTTTATCTATTTGGCTAATCCATAATGACAATGAAAAAGAAAAATGCTGATAATAAATGAGATATTAGGTTGGTGCAAAAATAATGTCGTTTTCTCACATAGTAACATATGTAAGAAAGCGACATTATTTTTGCAACAACCTAATGCTAACTCTGACAAGAGTAAAATGTTTAAAACAACAACAATAATAATAATTTAGAATTCTTCTCTGCAAATATGCTGAATATGGTTGCTGCATTAAAGTTAGGTCGATCGCTGTGCGTAGCAACGTTTCAGATTTATTTACATTAATTTAATCTGGCTATAATTCGCCAACTATCTTTTTTGTCACTTTCTGTCATTGCATGACTGAAGGACTGATAGTGCCATGAATTTTCTCTCAACATTAATGTGAGCCGAAGCATGTGCTTAAATATTTTTTGAAAAATTACAAAACATTGTTTTTAATGTGGTCTCTCATTTACAAATTATGCTGAACTTATCAAACACTTTTGCATCGTGTCTGAAAGAGATGTAATTCCAAAAGGGGCTAAGAATACCATGGACAGGACATGCAACAGAAATCTGAAAGCATTTTGGAAGAGCAAAAGGTGCCTCCAAAAAGCTAAACAAAGTATGAAGAAACAGGAAAATTTTGTTCAAAACTAAGAAAAGAGATCTGGATTGCTATATAATACAGTCGAACTTCAGTTCACAGATGTAATTTGTTCCTGAAGGCCGTTTGTAACCCAAAATGTTTGTAAACCAAAATTATTTTTCCAACAGGAATCAATGTAGACTAAAAAAAGTCACAGTACAATAAAATTGGAAAAGAAAAGCACAACGCAACACACGAATGTATACAACATGGCGGTCGAATCAGAAATTATTCCGTTCAGGTTAACTCGGTTCGGCAATGTTGTTTGAGAAACAAAATTTTGTTCGATAAAAATGGTGACCATATTAGGGCTAGAAAATAAAGACACAAAGAGAGAAATTGAGTTAAACAAATATATTAACAGAAACAGTTATATAAACATATACAAATGAGAGTGTTACAGCAAGAATGTTTGGTCCAACTGTCAGAGCTGATTGCTGGAAACTTCCTTCCTCCAAAAGGCAGTACCTGCTCCTATTTATAGCTGAAAGAGTTCATGCCTGTGTAGGTAAATTACCATAACAATAACCAAGGCATTTTCATCTCGAATTTTCTGTTCAAAAACTAATTTTTTTGACATGTGAGACTTTGTGAATTGAGGCGGCGCTGTACCAGTCTTCCTATATGGCAGTTAATATTGGACAATTTCCTCACAGATAAAGAGGACACCTGAGCCAACAGTGATGTGCCTCTACATTTAATCATGGGACTGCTGCTGCTGCTGCTGCTGCTGCTGCTGATGATGATGATGATGATGATGATGATGATGATGCACATGTAATTTGCATATTTTTTGTCTGTAAATTTTTGCTCTAACAAAGCAAAAAACTAACAAATAAATTGCTGTAACAAATATAGAATATAACAAATGAATCTAGCCTTCAAGTCAAAGTCAAGATTAAGTCGAGATCCATAGCTTTGATTATACTACTGTGGGTTTCCTAGTGAGTGCAGTAGGCAGCAGTTAGCTAACTCTCACTCTAATGTGGGCAAGGCAGCACCCCTGGACATCCTTCCCAATGCAATCTTTCCATGTCTTCTTAGGTCTACCTTGATCTCAGTGACCAAGAAGCCTGAATTCTGAGAAAGACCTAATGCATGACAAAGTTTGTTTGATGTGACCAAACCATCAAAGATAGCAAGTAAGCAGCACTGATGTTATATCCTCAATACCAAGCCTTGTTAATATCTCAGATAAGAGGGTTTCATACTGAGGCTTGGTGCTACAGATCCAGCGGTTGTTGTGGCAGAGCCACTGCAAGACTGACACACTTGGTGCCCAAGTCACACTGCCATGGAGTAGTGCAGATCGTACACATGCAGGGAAAAATTTGCAATAAGTTATTAAACGTGTTTGGATGTGAGAATGAGTAAGAACTTTTTGAATTTACCCCCAAGTCACACAGCACCTGGTTATGATGGTGAGCTCATGACCTCCCCCTGCACAGAGCATAACAGAAACGGAGCTCAATATCCATTTTTGAACTGTCCAAAGTGACTTAGGTAGTGTGCCTGCCATCAATAGAGTGCACTTTGCCACGGCATCTACAGCAGATGTAATCTGTTAGTTCTCTTAGCCTACTAGGGATGCCACTGCATTTCTTGTGCACCCAGGAGTTTCATTTAGTGCACAAGATCAAATTCCTACCCACTCTACTGTGGCAGGCAGCACAGGGAAATGTACCAAACTCCTGCAACATGTCCAGTTAACAGCAACGAAAGACTTGTTTTTTTTTTCATGTTGACATGGAGCCCCTTGCTCTCCATTCCCGCATTCCAGGTTTTTAGTTTGGCAACACATTTATTGAATTATAACAGAATTTATTTGATACATTATCTCCAATCAGGCAAGTGACATATCCATTTTGACAACATTCTCTAGTTTGAGCAACATCCTATACTGATGTGCTAAAAGTCATGTGGTAGGTATGCCATATTGTGTAGGCTTCCCTCTAAGCGTGCAGTAACTCAACATGGCACTAATTCCACAATTCATATATATATATATATATATATATATATATATATATATATATAATATAAAAGGCTCAAACCCTAATATTTAATTATTTGAATTTGTAGGTCTGATGAATTGGATCGTGCTTATGATTCCAATGTAATAAATTATAACCATGGAATATTAGGGTTTGAGCCTTTCATGTTATATTCTTACGCTGTCCTGAAAATTGAGTTCTACCTGGATTCTATCCTCTTGGAATTTATATATATATATATATATATATATACTGACCACTAATATTATCTATCTATCTATATATATATATATATATATATATATATATATATTAGGTTGGTGCAAAAATAATGTCGTTTTCTCACATGTGTTACTATGTGAGAAAACGACATTATTTTTGCACCAACCTAATATATATATATATATATATATATATATATATCAACCTTGCACCAATGAAAAGTGCATATATAAAAGAAATATAAACAGTTAATTTCTGCATTATTTACATTATTTGGACTATTGTCCTCATCTTTGTCACCATAATTATTACAACGTTTCGGATGTTGTACACTTTGGCCTTCTTCAGGTGGTTGGAATGTCGAACTTAACCCTTTATTTCGCTCACTGGGTTACACTGATCTAGTTTCATATGCCATGCTTTAATGGATGTCAGTTATCAGTTATCTCCTGTTAATTTCCCTCTGAAAGATCTGCACTGCCTTAACCGGGTATTGAACTCACACTCTTTGGGTCCTATCACTGAATCTAACTAACGCCTTTATCCACTGTGCCATGTGTCACAGTCACAAATATCAAGATATATAGTTGGAGCACCAAACCAGACATGGCAGCAATATACAATGCATGGATGAATGGTAGATTTATAAATGTGTAAGATGGAGTCTGACAGGAAAAAACTGTCTGGCCCAACACAGTGAACCAACTTTCCTTGCAGCAGACCTAGCAATTAATTCAATATAAACACGCCACTTCATGTCAGTAAAAAATGTGAGACAAAAGAATTTGCAGCGTTTTGATCTCCCGGATGGAGGGCAAAAAAGGTCCTCTGTGACAATTAAAAGATAACAGATTCATTTTGGAGGCATTAAAATTTACAAACCATTTCCTTCCTCAGTTAGCACTGATTGGAGGTCAATTTTGAAGGCAGCTACTAGTTTGACTTTGTCAAACCTGTCAGACTTACTATTAATATTGATGTCAGCAGTATAAATACCTAGTTGGAAACTAATGATATCAGGGAGGTTTTTGATGAAGATAAGAAACAATGTAGATCTAAGGAGAGATTAATGTGAATTGATCAAGAAGCTTTGCCATTCAAGATGACATTCATTACTCAATTTGTTAAGAATGATTGGATTAAGTCAAACATCTGGCTGGAGACATCATAGACTTTGAGCTTGTGGAGAACGTCAGCATGTCAAATCCTGTCAAATGCATTTGAGATATCTAAAGCCACAGTCTGATTAAGATCTGCAGTGAACTTGGCACTCAGTTGCACTGTTTTTATAAAAGGTGACACACTCAAAAAATAGAATCAAACAAGAAAACAATGGCAAAGAGAAGAGATTTCAAAAGCAATGATATGTTTATGAAATTCTTGAAAATTCAGAACAATACTGGATTTCTATGATATGTAATATATTTCTTTATCAGGGTCATAGCAGCTGGGCACCTTTGGCTCCCCACAAATTTTTACCAATTGTAGTATTTTTTTACAGGGTTTTATTTTAGCAAAATACAATGAAGTAAGAAATACTGGAAAGAAAATATATTATAGCAAGGAAGAATATCACTTTCTTAAAACCCTGATTAAAGAATTCTTTGTTAAAGGCGTACGATGATAGTAATTTCCCTTTATCACATGGATGCGTTTTCATTTTAATTTGGAATTGTGGGGAGTCCAATAAAATATAAAATTTTGGAATACAGACAAGACAGGACGGGAATGGCTTAAAATGTTCTTGTTGTAGTTACTTTCATTTTTTTCCAGGCCCAAATAAAAAAGAACTAAGTAAAAAATTATTTTTTTCCTTCATTAATGAATCTATATTTTTCCTGTAGACTGAAAGAAAAGATGAAAAGTTCTTTTCATTACTAACACAGACAGTTTCTCTATTATCTCTAAGATGATTTCTACCAGTCTAGAGGTACGGGAAATTTTAAATGTTCTTGTCGCTAAGAATGTTGGCAGACTTTGATAACTTAAGGCTAAATTCTAAATTCTTTTGCTCACTCCCAAACATTTGTCTATGCTATAACCCTGTCTGATTAGCTGGGTCTGACTCAAGACTATAAATTTAGAGCATCAAGTGAAGAATGAATTGACTACAAAACAAAGGATTGGTCAAACTAGCCAACTAACCACTACTCAATTGTAAAGCATTAATAGTTATTTACTTACATTAACTTATTCTGACACAAGGCCAACAATTTGGAGCACTAGAGCCATTACACTCGTAATAATTGGTTGAAATAAGTTGTTGATAGATATTTCTTAAATTTAGCCGTGTCTAACACGAGGCCTCAAATGTAGAGCGCTGAAATCATTACACACATAATGACAGATTGGAATAGTTTTCTGATGGATTATTTACACTATTTGCATTGTTCAGACTGTTGTCCTCATCTTTGTTGCTAAGGACATATGGCCCAGTGGATAAGCATTGGTTGAATCCAGTGACTTGACCCAAAGAGATTCATTACCTGGCTACAGCTGAGGTGAACAAAAAAACTTTGAGAGTTGAGTTGAAGGGAGATAACTGATACTGAGACATCTGGAAGAGGCATGGCACATGGAAGTACAACAATGTACTCCATGGATAAAATAAAGGGTTCAGTTTGAAATTCCAATTACCTGAAGAAGGCCAGAGCGTACAATGGCCGGAAAATTGTGAATGTGCCAACAAAGATGAGGACAACAGTTCAAACAATGTAAATAGTGTAAATAATTAGAAAAGAAATATAGACAGATATTGTTGATCAATATTTACTTAATTTATTTAAGTCTGACACAAGGCTATGGCTGATTAATGTGATGTCAGCAGGAATAATTCATATGGCTTAGAATGAGTCTTTTGCTTGAATATGTACACAATATTTACATGATTCTGTTTTCTCTGCAATAAAAGTTTTAGACTTAATAAAATAAGATAAATGAGGTTAATTTGTAAATGGAGACAGCAGAGATTAGGAATTGCCAGCTGCATTTTTGCAGCACCTGCTCCCACACTCAAATATGACTGTAACTGGCACCATGGCGATTGGCCAAATTTCGATCTTCTCATGTTGCTTATTTTTGCAGCAACACCCACAAACACACTGTCATATTGACACACACATTGTCATATAGAAACACACATGTCTACAGTGACACACACAGGCACAGTGTCATATGGACACACACAGGTCTACAGGGGCATACACAGTTATATAAACATAGACTCATCTACTGTGATGTATACAAACACATTCTCAAATAGACACACATGTCTATAGTGATGCACATCGTATAGGCACACACACAGATACACACATCTAAATGAGGAAGAAAATGTCTCTTATTGTGCAAATCTGTATTCAAACAATTATTCCCACAAATACTCATTTATATATATATATATATATATATATATATATATCTGAATGTAATGAGAATGAAAATAATATGAATTCTAACGTTCACAGCATTAATTCAAAAGAGGACTCAATACCAAGAGTAGAGCAATAATTATTTATTATAATTTTATATATATATATAAATATAAAAGTGGACATTGAAGTCAACATCCATCTGTTTCATGCTAAACACAATTGTCAGGCCATGTGCATTGTTGTTTTTCCTTTTTATATATACAAGTCAGTATATATAAAATGTTGAGGAAAAACACAACACACATGGCCTGATAATTGCGTTTAGCATGAAATAGAATATCCCCTCTGAGTGTTGACTTCAGTGTCTACATTTATATATATATATATATATATATATATATATATATATATATATATTTGGCAGCAAGTCTTCTCATTGGGAGATTGGAGGATTTGAGGAGCATGGAACCAACTTTTAATTGCTGTTGTTCCCAGGTACACCCGGGGTGGTAGCACCTGTTGTTAGGCTCCCAGCTATGGGCAAATAGTGTCTACCAGGGCTGACCAAGCTCTTTAGTGTTATAGAACACAACGGGTCTAGAAGTTGGAAAACTCTTACACAAAAAGCCTGTGGTATATTTGTCTGCTTGTGGCATTTATTTGCATCAACTGAGTGTATCAATTGTTCCAAAAAGTGTGGATGGTTCTGCACAAGCCTTTACCACTTTAATCAAATTATGTGTGTGGGTTTTCTGGCTATTTATCTTGATTCATTCATTCTTATCCACACAATCTCAGTTAAGGTGGACAGGCAATGTTTTGAGAATGTCTGAGGACAGGATATCCAAGATCCTAATTTACAGCCAGTCAGATCAGGCTACAGGAATGTAGGACGTCCATGGCTAAGATACAAAGACAAACTGAAAAGCAACTTAACAGCTGTCAATATACCACATAACACCCTTGAGTGCTTACCCTTGGAGCGGGTAGAATGGAGATCAATGTTTTTTAGTGGACTCAGCAGTTTTCAATCTGCTAGTATGAATCATCTTCAAGAAGCAAGAGCAAGATCTAAGAGATCAGCCAATCTAACAGTGATCTCATCCCACAATCCTCACTCTTGCTCCATATGTGGCCTCCTTTGTAAATCACTAGCGGGTCTTAAGTTCCACTTAAGATTATCGCACAAAATCTCATAACTGAATCAATTAAGCTGTCAGATCCTCATATGTTGAAACCAATGGAAGAGAGTCCATTATTATATTACATAAAAGTGTGTATTTGTTTGATTAATTTTATTATATTAAGATTAATATTAATTATTAATGTAATATTAATTTTATATATTATATATATGTAAGTATTTTAGTGAATATATATACAGGTCATTATATATAAAATGCCAAGGAAAAACACAACACACATAGCCTGCTGATTGCGTTTAGCATGAAACAGACTGTCGGCATTGGGTATCGACTTCAATGTCCATTTTTATATTTACATACGCTCTATCCCTATTGAGAACTATAAACCATAAATATAGATTACCTTAAAACTATATTTTATCATACACACACATGCACACACACACACATATATATATATATATATATATATATATATATATATATATATATATATATATATCAACATCTCTTCTCTTTTTCTTTTCCTCTTTTTGTTCTCTCTCTTTCTCTCTATCTCTCTCACTCCTGGGGATTCAAGGGCAAATACATCAGTCTGTCTTGTTTGCCAGCACACAAGAAGCAATGAAATACACCTACACTAACAAGAATGCAATATATAATGACTTGCCAAAAATTTAGAGACAGTGACCTGATAACATTTAGCACCTGCCTTCACCTGAATGACAGTGTCTACAATATATCGTAAGGAGTATATGAGTTGCCAAGTTACTGAGTTACTGCAGTCATTGCCTGGGTAGGTCTATCCAGACATGTTCCAGTTAATTGGATTTAATGTCAAGGAATATGTTTCATATATGCTCAATGGGGTTTAAATCTGGTGGGTACAAGAAACTGTGGAATACCTGGAAGTCAGCCAAGTGTTACTTGAACCAGCTATGTATCCACCATGTGATGAAGGGGATGCCTTATCTTTCTGGAACAAACCATCCCCATCAGGAAGCATGACAACCATAAACCAAACACAAATTCTCTGCAGGAATATTTGTGCTACACTTGCCAGACAAACCATTTTTTTTATGACCTTGAACAAAGTACACACTGTACCATTACAGATTTCCTAACAGCTTGCCGACAACCTAAGCCCATAACTTTACAGTTTTCTCTAGACAGAAACTCAACTGTTTGTCAAAAAGGAGATATAAATATATTTCCTCTTATATAACACCAGACTTCCCCAGACTAATAACAATATTCTCAGATAAGGTTTGGTAGTAGAAATAGCAGCCATTTCCTTTCCACTTATATATATATTTAATTATTTATTTAAAAATATGATTCCAACACGCTACATAAGAGTTCTCATGTTTCAAAATAAGAGCCAAAAACTTCAATATAATTATTTGAATTAAATTGAATTAAAGTAAGCTCTGTTCCATCTTCAAGTGAAATTTTTTGTTTTTGGAATAACTTATTTCTGAAATTTATATGTTTTAATAGCATATTCATTATTGAAATCAAAATTTCCATGGTAACGGCTAGAGCGATTGTTTAAATAGAAAGGGGTGTAGCGTGTTAATAATTTGTATCAATATAGAGTTACATTCATAGATGTCAATCAGGGTAAGGTTGGGGTGTCTAAATTTAAAATGGAAGATGATTTTGCCTAGTCTGGTTTACGTGTCTATGGAGATTTATTTATTTTTTTATTTTATTTTTTTCTGAAAGGAATTTGTGTATATAAAAAAACTGCCATAACATTTGTTTTTTGACGACTTCCTAAAGGGTTATCTTTTTTTGTAGGGTATTTAAACTATTTATTAGGACTATGGATTTTAAAAATTATTTTATTGTTTGTTTGTTTTTATACTAATTATTCAATGCAAAAATTTGATGAAGTCGGCAAAAAACCGTTAACTCAAGACTGGAAATGCGTGTAGCAAAATTATGGAAAATAAAGCATAATATTTTTTAAAAAATCCACATTATAACCAAAAACGTTTGCAGTTTCTCTCTTCTTTTTAATATATATATATATATATATATATATATATATATATATATATATATAATTATTTATTTAAAAATATGATTCCAACTCGCTACATAAGAGGTCTCATGTTTCAAAACAAGAGCTGAAAACTTCAAAATAATATTTGAATTAACTTGAGTTAAAGTAGGCTCTGTTCCATCTTCAAGCGAAATTTTTTTGGGAATGGCTTATTTCTGAAATTTACAAGTTTTAATAGTATAGTCAGAATTGAAATCAAAAATTTCCATGGTAACATCAAGGGCGGATTGTTTAGAATAGGCAGGGGTGGGGTGTTAATAATTTGTATCAGTATAGAGTTACTTTCATTATATTTATGCTCTACTTTCGTATCGAGCACTATTTTTTTAAAATAATAACAAAAATACTAAGGAACTTTGGATTATTTACCAAACCAGTTTCTTTCCTATTTTCTACAATATTTTCACACATATATATATATATATATATATATATATATATATATATATATATTTCCTGTATTTTGGTGCTCTACGTAACTTTTGACATTAACATCTCTCTTTGTCATTATCCTGCTATCCATTCACTTTTTATTTAATGTGTTATGTTCCTTCAAGAGGTGGATGATCATGGCCTTCCACATCTTCCTATATTTTGTTGCTCAAAGTAACTTTTGGTTCTTTGCTATCTCTCTTTGTCATTGACCTGCCATCTATTCACTTTTGTTTTATGTGCCCCTTTTCCTTCAAGAGGTGAGTAATCATGGCTCTCCACATTTTTCTGTGTTTTTTGCTCTAAGTAACTATTGAAAATTTATCATCTCTCTTTGATATTGTTCGGCCATCTATTCACTTCTTTAATGTGACATGTGTGTTCAAGGAGATGGATGATCATGGCTCTCCACAACTTCCTGTCTTTTGTTCTTCAAAGTAACTTTTGATTCATTATTTTCCATCTTTCTTCTTGTTTTGCCATCTATTCATGCAAACACATTAAGTCGGTTACTTACTGTTCCCTCCAATTTCTCTTGCCTTTAGTATGTCTTGTAAGTGTTGAATTCTTCAGGACTTCTTTCCTCTTAATGTGTCACAGAAATTTCAACTTTTCATATTATGGCTCCAAGAAATTGCCATAATCTCTTTCTGATGTTTAGCATCACATTCCTAGCAGTTCTTATTTTTCTTAAAACTTCTTCATTGATCACATAATCAGTATGTTCCAGGTTTTTTGTAAAATTTTTATGGGTTTTTCCAAATGAGCACCCAGAAGAAAGCCATTTCTGAAAGTCATCAAAATACTGTGAAAAACAATGACAGTATTCATTTTGTCATAGTTTTGGTACATATCTTTTCATATTCTGCAATTGTGGAATTCCACCTTTGAATGGATATGTTTAACAGCCTTTTTTGGCCGCCTTCTTAGCTATATGCATTGTAGAACCACTCTCCACTGAGTGCTTCATTTACAGGCCCAAACAGTTAAATTTCTGAAGTTATCAGGTTAAAACTGTCAAATAGACAATGTTTACCTATCCATGCGCTATTATTACTTGTCTCGTCTTTAAGCTGCCTTCGATTGCCATATTGCAACGACATATAAAGAAATCTTTAAATGTGGGTGAGATTAAAAGAAGCCTTGCTCTAGATTTTGAAAATGTGCTTCTATTGGAATCAGAACTGATGTTGGTGCCACTGGGCATAAATTCTTTTGGGAAGTAATCAAGAGCATAGCAGCTGATTTTCATTTTCTTTTGCATTTATTATCTTCCATACAGTAATAAGGTGAATTATCAGAATGGTTAAACCCATATATATATATATTAGGTTGGTGCAAAAATGATATCGTTTTTTGACGTTAAAAACTACGTCAAAAAACGATATTTTTTTTGCACCAACCTAATATATATATATATATATATATATATATATATATATATATATATGTCTTGAACAATAGAAAAATGTTAAAAAATTAAAATTTCAGACACACTGGGTTGTATATGAATATTTTTGTTTAATTTTTAAAAATTAGGTTCCTCGACTAGTTTCAGCCAGCATGGCAATCATCAGGACAAAAAATTCCTGCTTGTCAATAGCAGTGAACTACTGGGGTTAATGACTGTCTCTGAAGAAAGTTGACTTTGCCTGTAGATATTATTTGTTTTTTTATCATCAATTTTTGGTCAGTCCTTGTATTGGTCAAAAGACCTCTTTCAAGTTTATTTAAGGAGAGATTGGGAGACTCATGAGTCTCAGAATTCCCCTCCATAGTCATTTTAACAGCTTTATTGGTTGCTGGAAAAGGAATGTGTGTGTAATGTGTATGTCATCTTTTGAGTTTTTTTTGTGGGTGGTTGATGTGTGTATGTGTATATATTTGTGTGAGTCTGTGTATGTGGGAGACCTCAACACCTCTGTCTAGTATGGTTGAGAAATATGAGTGATGTGGGGGGGTGTTGATTGATGGGATTATATATTAATTCTGTCTGTGCTGTTTAGTCTGTTATTAAATCCAACCAGACAAAGTGTTTTGAGATGCAAAATCCATTTATCTTCATGTTCTTCTAGTATTTTCCTAACATTATCTTTTGTGTCAATTTCTATTCTTTCAATAATAGTTAATTTTGCCTTGCTATTAAAATCATCTTTTTTCTAAGCGGAAATGTTGTTCTACAGGTAATAATCTTTCATGGAGTGTTGACTTAATTGGATTCCATTAATTATTAATTCTGTAGTGAAAGGCCCATTCAGATTTTCCCATATATTGTTTCTGGTATAGTGTACATTCTAATAAGTAAACTATGTTATGACTTCTACTGTTACAGTTGTAGTAGATTTTGAAATTAGTGTTAGTTATATATATAATTATTTATTCGAAAATTGTAACATAAATATTTATAACTTAAATAAATATATTTATAACATAAATATTTATGTTATAATTTTTGAATAAATATTTACGTTATAATTTTTTGAATAAATATTTATGCTTTAATTTTTTGAATAAATATTTATGTTATAATTTTTGAATAAATAATTATATTTGCTCTACTCTGTACTGAGCACTATTTTAAGAATAGTATTTTTTGGTAATTGGAATTTATTCCGTATACACCAATCCTATATGTGGATATATATATATATATATATATATATATATATATATATATATATATATATATTATAATTTTATCAAATAACAAAAACATTTTACTCACTACAAAGATGCAATTTGGTTTCAGTGCATTTCAACTGCACTTCAATGGAGGAGAATCAAAAATGGTTTTGTCTATATGATAAAATTATAATAAATAAATAATTATCGCTCTACTATCGGTATCAAGTCCTCTTTTGGATTAATGCTGTGAACGTTGGAATTTATATATTACTTTCGTTCTCATCACATCGGATATATATATATATATATATTTAAACATTATTTTTATTGGATACTCATATTTCTATAGGTGCTCTGTTTATATATAAAACAGTACATTTATTTATTGTCACCTACTGGCTGGAATGTTTGAAATATCATCTTAAAGAAAAATTATAATGTGTAAATATTTATGAAAATATCTTTTGACAATATTTTAATGTGAAATTTATACAATGCCTACATAATGCCATTAATTCATTTCATTCGTTTAGTAAAACTTTATTTTTAGGAAAACTTTATAATATGCAGCTTTTCTTGCAAACACAGGGGACAAAGGTCATATAAGGATTTACAAATTCTTGTTTTTTTTAATATTTTCCATTTTATCATAGGAAATTAATAAAACTGCACTCCACCTCATTTTTTTCTTAGGATGTGGCATTGTCTAGTGTGTATTATTCTCTAATAGTGTTTTCTTTTTTTCATTCTCTCTTACATCTTAATAACTTTATTGTTTTGCTTAGAGTAAAATAACTGAACAAAATGTGAAAAAATTTGAATTGTTGCATTCCTCAAAAATTCCAGGATGCAGCTAACACCACCTGGTCTACTAACAACATCTTATTCTTGATAATGACTGAGATGTTCAAAAATTACTTGAACAAAATTACAGCAA
>OZ010599.1:79101163-79176163 GCA_963932145.1 Acanthosepion lycidas | reverse complement strand
ATGATGATGACATCAGTGATGATGATGATGATGTGGAGGAGGAGGAAGAGGCTGATGATGACAACATTGATGATGATGAGGTGGAGGAGTAGGAAGATGATGATGATGATGACAACAATGTAGATGATGATGATGATGAAGAGAAGGAGGAATGTAATTACACAATTTTTTTAATATATTTTTAATATGATATGATTTTTTAAGTAGACATAAAAATTTGACTCTTATATATAAAAAAAAAACATCCATGTCACTTTACATGACATTAATAAATCCTCTTGTGTTGTGATAATATAGACTTTAACATATATATATATATATATATATATATATATATATATATATATATATATATATATATAATTAAAATGGTTCATGTGTGCTTCTTATAATATGTAGATTTAATAGTCAGGTTAATAAAATTCGTGGAATAAAAAGACAACAAAATGATAAAATTATTCTCAATAACACTAATGATATTTATTATATATTAGTAGATATTTTGAATAAACCGAAACACGAGAAATGTTTTAAAGTTTGGAATTTTGGGGATAATCAAAAAGTATTGTGACTGGTTTAATAAAAAGAAAACTACAACACATATCAATTCGGTATTTAATCTCCTTCAAAAAAGTCCCCTTCATACACTTTATTCAGGGTATTTCCATTGATGAAAGCATTCCTAGAAGTCCTTTTTAGTGACAGTGAGCAGCTGCCTTGTCACATTTTCTTGGATTTCCTTGATGTTTTCAAATCTTGTTCTTTCAAGTAGGATTTGATATTTGGAAAGAGGAAAAAAGTTGCAAGGAGTGAAATTAGTGTAATATGGTGGTTGTCAGATCTGGGGAATGTTGTTCTTAGCCAAAAACTACTGCAGAAGCAATGCTCATTGATGGAACTTCCATGGTGTGGTGAGACAACCACACTCTACACACTTTCCTTACAAGTACTGCTATAAACAATGGAAGTGAGCGAGAATATTATAACTTTGTGTGTATGTGAGGCACAGTTCAAGGTCAATCTGTGTGAAACAACTTGACTATGCATACTTTAGCACCATTATCAAAGCAAAAGTCCCAAGACTTTTTGATCAGACCTAATCTATATTTTCAGTTTCTGCTAAATTTAATACTTTGATAGGGATATAGTTCTTACTATATATTAAATTTTTTTAGCGGAAATGCATATTTGAGTTGCTATCCCTGTTTTTTTTTTTTTTTAAATATTTATATATTGTTTAAATTATTAAATTGAAAAATGTCTCAACTCATTATCTATGCTGTTGATATAAGTACAAAGAGACTTTTTGATATTTGCATCAAATTCTTGAGCTTATTCAAAAAGTATAAAACCTGATACCTCAGGGTTACCAGCAGATGGGATGTGGAGAAAGAGTGAGGAGACCATAATGACACCAAGAGAGACAGAACAAAAGAACACAGCCATGCAGGATGTGTGAAGAAACAGTTAAGTGGTCATCTGCTACTTACATTTCCACTTTGTTCAGGGCCAAGAGAAAGCAAAACAGGTTGACATCCAATCTACTTTCTGACATTACTACTACCCCTATCATGGTCTGACTTCCAACTACCAAAATGGACATTTTTTCAGACTGCTATCAATAAACACCTTATTAATAAACTTTTGGCCATGCTGAATACCAAACGAATCACACATCACTCTAAAGAAAATTTAAAAAAATGTTATTTATTTTAAACCCTTGTGTCAGCTCATTTTATTCCCAAATTTTCTGATAAAATAATTAACATACTACCTATCCACAAAGGCAATGTTCATATGTGAACCCATTATGCTGCAGTAAAAGTTTCATTCTGAGAAAGAAAAGCAAATAAGCTGCCCAAGGAGTAGTTGAAAGTATTTATGTCAAATATGTCTACCCACATGTCTATAGCATTTCTGCCAAAATATTAGATTACAATTTATTTTTTTCCAAAATGGTTTGTTAGTCAAGTAATGAAATAAATAATTGACATTTAATCAGGCAACACAAATATTTCTTACAGTCAGTAAAGATATTTGTGAAGGTTGCTTCTTTCTGGCACAAGGCCATATTTATGTCTACTTTCAGTTGCTCAGAGTTAGTTTAATAAAGTAATTGATTCATTCTGTCTTAGTAGCTTTTAAAAATTGTTTCATGAAATATCTGGTTATTTACAATATTATTTCTGTCCAATTTTCATTTTGTGTTTTTGAATTCTTCATATTTCCAGGTAATTACATGAATTTCAGCATAGAACTCAAAATAATAAAAGTGAATATGAAAGTATTAGGTTGGTGCAAAAATAATGACGTAATAATGTCGTTTTTTTACGTATTTTTTGACGTCAAAATACGACATTATTACGTCATTATTTTTGCACCAACCTAATAAATACTAGACAAAAATTAATCATAATGGCTGACAATGCTTCATCTAATAAAAAATGAAGATGAAAGTAAATAGTATTATTTTCAACATTTACCTGTGGATTATCAATAAAGTAAACACTAGTCATATTTATTTTTTTTCCTATTTGTTCTTTAGATCAAGGTTTCTCAACATGGGCCATATGGCACCCTGGGAGTCATGAGATGTTTTCTGGGGTCACAAGGTCAAGTTTGAAAATGGGGGTGGGGAACGAGTTGCCAGAGAAAATTTAGGACCAACGAAATATATATATGGAGTATTTTGCAATTAATAATTATTATTTAAAATAAAATATTAAATTTTTTGTTAAGTTAAATATTAAATTAATCTAAGCCATATTGCTAACATAAATATTTATTTATTGTAATTTTTTCATCTGATTTATATAAAATGGTTGTTTTTAGTTTTCAATTTCTTAAAATTTAAAACTTAAAATTTAACGTTTAAATTAAGGTATTTTTCACCAACTTGTCTTCAATTTTCCTTTTATTTTGTAATTGTTAATTTTCTATAATTGCCACATTTAATTGTAATTCACTTGTTTGCTAATAAATCTTTCACTGGGTCTATTCCCTGATTTTCTCAAGTTTGCTAAAATAATTCAATTACCAAAAAATAGGAAAGCACTCTCCTTGTAAAAATTTTGAGAAATTTCTGAACTTTTAAACTTCACAAAAATTTTTGAAAAAAATATTTTCAACAGAAGGATTTCTTTTATCAGTAGGTATAAATTTAGTTTCTTCTCATCAGTTTGTTTTTCTTTCTGGATCGTCAACTGAAAAAACAACTATGCATTTTTGTTCTGAAATTTTTTAGTCTTTATAAACAGAATTCTTCTCTATTTTTCTTGACTACTCAACAAAAGCCTCCGATTTAGTTAATCATAGAGATGTACACAGCAATACAAATGGGTATAATCAAATGATTTTTTTCAGATTTGTTGATTATAAACAATTAACAAAAATCAGAGAATCATCCAATTTTAATGAAATTTTCAGCATTTTATACATTAAGGAATTCATTTTATAATGAATAAGTTTTATTTATAAACTAAAGGTGATTCTATCTTCAAAAAACTTGAGGTCTATTTTGAGGAGTACAACATTCCATTCAAGAACACCGTGGCTTGTGCAACAAATGTCACTGCTGCTGTGATTGGAAGGTACCGGGGATTCAGTGTTTAATTAAAAAAAAAAAACAGCTCCTAATGTGGTTTGTGTGCATTATGCTGTTCACCACCAGTACCTCATTGCTAAACATCTAGCAGGACGTCTGCATGAAGCACTTATGCATTTTATCAAGGCTGTCAACTTGATAAAGAAGAATGCACTGCAAGATCTCTTCTTTCAGCAATTATGTGAAAAGAACAGTGAGGAATTTGAATGACTTGTGTTGCACACTGAAGTCAGGTGGTTGTCCAAGGGTAATTGCCTATATCATTTTGTTGCACTTTAGGACAGTGTTATTTCTTTCTTGAATGAAAGAGAACTTGGGCAGAAACTTATTGATGCAAAGAGTAGAGTAATATCTTGTACCTGTTGGACATATTTGAAAGGCTAAATATCTTGAACAAAGAGCTCAAAGGAAATGACTCCACCCTGTTTTCCTGCAAGGAGAGGCAATTTACATCTCTCTCTGACCACTTTCAAGCCAAACCTTGACAATTTGACAGCCCTGCACCAGTCACAGGGATTCCATTGAAACCATACAAGATAGAGCTGATGGTACATGTATTTTTTGTTTTGTAAATAAATGAGTTTTTTATTCAAATAAAATATTTATCCAAATAATTTTATTCTTTGATTTATGATATGTCCCGAAAAGGGATATATTTGTTCAAAGTAGCAAAGTGGTTTTGGACTACTGTAACCGAGTAGGACAATCTAGCAGGTAACCGTAATGGACTTGCTCCTTGTCATAGTGGTAGGCAATAGGTGTAGGCAATAGGTGTCCTCCATGTACCGCCACATCAGTCTGCATTTATGGCTGACACCAGCCAATCATATTACTGTGAGGGGGAACCCAGGTGTATACATATTCATTACATCAATTTACAACTGGAGTTAGTGTTTTGATGCCATCGTATTATCCAAACTACAACCTTTAATATTCCTACTTCCCTAGATGTATTACATTGAGGGACAGGGCAGAAAGGAGAGAGAAGAACTCATGCTGGCAAGAGGGGCCATAAAGGACTCACATTGGATTGAAGGGGGCCATGAGCAGAATAAGGTTGAGAAACATTGCTTTATATGATCTTAATTCTTTGAAAATCACAGTATTGGACTGTGTATTTTCCCCAGCAATGAACAAGTGCCTGTCAGATGCACTTGTAAATATCTGCACTAGATGAAGTGACCCACACATTGTAGTTCATATTACCTAACTGTGCTTGTATTCACTGTTTGATCTATATAAATATTCAGCAGTTGTCAATTTTCTCTGCATGGAGGAATACACTGACATACCTCTGCTTCATAAACACTTTCAAGGTAAATACTTACCGAATTGCTTCACGACTGCTGTCTGTTAAAAGGCAAAAAAATATATATTCTTTGTTGGGTATTTTTTAATTTCTTTCGCCATATTATCATCATCTGCCTCTGATATAATGGGTTGGCTTAATAAAATACCTCTCATTACTTTTGGTGGGTCTATTGTACAACACTGTTGGTCCAAGTGGCAATAACTTTGCGTAATTCTTGTAAGAGTTTTCTCCCTTTACATCGTTATATAAAATTTCAATTGAGCAACGGGAAAACAACGATTTATTAATTAACATTGCAGCTGTCCCGGATATAACAAGTGTAGATTTTTTTAATATGATCACACTCAGTATTCTTTACTGAAATAATATCTTCAGGGATTTTTTTTATAAAACTGCAAAAAAAAAAAAAAAAATGTACGAACATCTTCCCAAAGTTAACTTAAAAAAGTACACGAGATATTGAAAGGGGGGGGGGTTTAAACATAGCCCTACAATATTTCCCCAACATTATTTGATAATAAAAAAAACAAGGCCTATTCAGTTAAAAATACATTCATTAATTAATAAGTCCTGAAAATTTCGTTTGAATCAGATAATCCCCTGATTTTTGACATATTTTTTTTACATGATTTTTAAAAATATTTTAAAACAATTTTTTGCTTTCATTTCAGAAAAAAAGCATCCATTTCGGTAAAACATATGCAAGAGACATAAAACAAGCACTAAATAAACACTGAATAAAATATTCTGTCAGTTTGACATTTAGATTCTGATGAAGTCATTCAAGTTATCAGTCAACCATTCATCCAAATATTGCTGTCACATTTGATCTGGTGTTTCTGTTATGTATTTAGAGATTTGAGACAAAATACAAAAAGAAATCTGTAATGTTATTGGTCATAACCTCCTAGTATCTTAGCTTCAGTCACTTTCCTATTTTTATAACACACTTCACTGTGCTTTTTCCATAAATACTTTGATGGTAATTTTCCTGATGAGCTTTACTTCTTGGCACCTAGACTTTATGCATTTAAGCACAGTACTAGATTGGCAGCAAGGTCTCATCATTTTAGAGTAGAGATGGCTAGATGTAACCTTAAGTTATGTTATCTGTAAGGACCTGACAACTCGGCTTCAGTCACTTTCCAACCGACATAACATAGTTTCCCTATGCCTTTTTCCATAAATACTTTCATGGTAATTGTTCTGATGACCTTTCCTCTATGGTACCTAGACTTTATGAATTTAAGCACAGTACTTGATTGGCCGCAAGGTCTCATTATTTTACAGAGGAAATGACGAGATGTAATGGTAAGTACTATGCTAATATATATATATATATATATATATATATATATATATAGGTGTTAAGAAAAGTTCTCAGCCCAACCTACAACTTCTTCCAAAGAAAATTCTAATATTGAATTTGGAACACCATAAATTATACTAACATTTGCTTAACAAGTTAAATGAATGTGAAGCCTGATTGACCAATGAAAATCAAGCAACACAAAAGTAAAACTACTAGAAATTCTTTCTTCATTTTCTCCATATCTCATTCTCTGATGAAGTTTTAATGAAAGTGAAAGAATGATAAACATTTCGTACTTGTTCTTTATTGTTTAGTGCTTGTTTATATATATATATTTATATAGCTTTAATGTTTGTATATATATATATATATATATATATATATATATATATATATATTTAGTTATTTATATATATATATATATATATATATATATATATATATATATTTAGTTATTTATTTGTCTATATTTCTGAGATGAGGTATTGTAAATATTTACAGTATATACACCGTTCTTTATTGCCATATTCATGATGTTTCTGTCGTACACACTAACCTTCTTCAGGTGATATCTGTTGGGATTTCAAACCTAACCTTTATTTAGTCCATGGAGGTAGATTGTTCTAATTCCATGTGCCGTGACTTTTTGGGATATCTCAGTTTCAGCTAATTACCCTTAGTAACTCAACGATTTGGGTCAAGTTACTTTTTGGATTACTCAACCAATGCTTTTATCCATTTCATCATGTGTCCTTGAGTATATATATATATATATATATATATATATATAATTTATTTGAAAATTATAACATAAATATATTATAAAATCACTACAAAAATAGCCATTTTGTTTCAACACTTCTGGTGTCTTATCAAGTGATGATGCTGGACCATCACTTGATAAGACAACAGAAGTGTTAAAACAAAATGGCTATTTTTGTAGTGATTTTATAACATATTTATGTTATAATTTTTGAATAAATTATATTTGCTTTACTGTGTATTAAGCACACTTTTAAGAAAAGTATTTTTTGGTTAATGGAATTTATTCCATATACACCAATCCTATACTTGGTTTTATATATATATATATATATATATGCAATATTAATCATTCAGCTGATATATAATGTTTTATATGCTTACTGTGCTTAATGATTTACAGACAGACCCATATATAAAACATACCAAGCATACTTTATATGCATGCTTGTTATGCTTTTATGAATTGGATCGTGATTACAATTCTAATGTAATAAATTATAACCATGGAATATTAGTGTTTGAGACTTTTATATTATATTCTTGCTCTGTCCTGGATATCGAGTTCTACCTGGATTCCATCCTCTTGGGAATTTATGTATATATATATATATATATATATATATATATATATATATTGACCAGTAATATTATCAATCGATATATATATATATTGATGTAATGAATATGCATACATCTGGGTTACCCCTCACAGTAATATGATTGGGTGGTGTCAGCCATAAATACAGACTGATGTGGTGGTACAAGGGATACCTATTGTCTACGCCTATTGCCTACCACTACGACGATGACCAGTCCATTACGGTTATCTGCTAGATTGTCCTACTTGGTTACAGTAGTCCAAAACCACTTTGCTACTTCGAACAAGTATATCCCTTTTCGGGACACATCATATATATATATATATATATATATATATATATATATATATATAGTGCTCGGTATCTATTTTAATAGATTTTTAGTTTTTTTAAGATTTTTAATAATTATTGTCTATTTTAATATATTTTAAATAAATACCATTAATCCCTATTAATTTTAAATATCAATAAAAAATCCATTTTAAATATAATATATATTTTTAAAATAGCAAAACATAATCCCCTTTCTAATATATAGTTTTTTAAGATTTTTAATAATTATTGTCTATTTTAATATATTTTAAATAAATACCATTAATCCCTATTAATTTTAAATATCAATAAAAAAAATCCATTTTAAATATAATATATATTTTTAAAATAGCAAAACATAATCCCCTTTCTAATATATAGACTGGGTCAGCATTGCATTAACCAGATATTTTTATTAAAATTTAAATTATATATAACTTTAAGTCTCTACCCAGCACCTGCAGATTGCATTGTGAATGAAACTCTGAGTCATGCTACTGGTGAGGGATAATATGTATATTTATTAATATATAATAGCTCTGTTATATTATATCGAGCACTATTTTATTAACACCAGTACTCTTTGTACGATATCTCCAGTCAGGTTTCAATCCTGGCTTGAGGCAATCAGATGCCTAGCCAGACTGATGAGCTGTGAAACAGTCTGTCTGTGGATAACAATATATATATATATATATATATATATATATATATATATATATATATATATATATATATATATATATATTCATTGAATACGACAAGCAAGGTGCTTTTATTTAGTTTTTTATACAATTTCTCATGCGATCTAATAATTTTTTTCTTTTCAGATGATAAATTATATAAAAATTGTATGAATGTTTTTTTTATCCGAGCGCTTTCGGCTATACATTTAGCCATTTTCAAGGATTAAATATTTTAACTGTTTGTTGAAACTTGACTAATGCATGGAATAATAATGCAACACAAAATGTACTTAGAACAAAATGTATTGAAACAAGAAAGTGTACACAATATTTACATATAGTCTTTTGTCTATTCCTGGAAAGACCGTTCCTGGAGAATGTGTTGACTGAGTCGCAGTCGGGCAGAGTCTCTGGTTGAATCTCTTCATTCCTCCCCGGTACCAACCATATTTATATGGTCAGTACTCCACTATGCAAATTAGGTGGATCCTACCACAACACTGTTACAGACAGTCCAAAACACATACATTTGTTCTATTTTTCCTGAAGTCACTTTGACCATCCTAGTCATCATCAAAATTTAAATGTTGCCAGTAAGGTAAACAGATTCTGCTGACCATATGCTGGCTCCCTTCAGAAGGCCGCATTACAAACTCAATCACAGGTGTTTCATATAACTGACATCATGTGTAAAATAGTTTCACAGAATTTGATGACATAGAAAATGAAAGTAAAAAATATTTTATTCATATTATTATATTATTATTATAATGACCCTGATTTCCCTCCCAAGGCTAATGTACTGATGATGAGGGGAGCGGGGGGGGGCTATGCTGATGACATAGCTATTCATAGCTGCAACGGGAATGATCTTGAACAGAAAATAAGCATTCTCTATCAAGTATTCCAAGAAATTAGATTCAAGATAAAAGTTTTCGAAACAGAAACTGTGATCTGGAATTGGAATGAAAGCAAGCGATGGCACCTACCCTGAATCCAGCATAAAAATTCAGGATGTGTAATTAATAAATAGTAAACACTTCAAATACGTTGGCATATGGATCAGCTGTAACAAATCTAGTATATTAGAAAAAGAAACTGAAAGAAAGAATAGGCATTACCAGAGGGTGGTTTCATCCAATACAATGAAACTGAAACTGAACCATGAAAACTCAAGCCATGTTCTTAAATAGTCTTGTCAGATCAAGATTTTTTTTACAGGTGCCATGCATGACACTAAACCTGTTCAGATATATCTGAACTGTCAGCTGTATACAACCACATCCTAAGATTAATAGTGAAAAAAGGCTTTGAGTGAGTGAAGCCTGAGGGTCTTGGAAAAGATCATCCTTCTTTGAAACTTGTGGACTGGCGCTACAGAATCTCAAACAAAGAACTGTGCCAAATAACAGAAACCATATCACTTGAAAACTGCCAACAGCAGTAACAACTAAAATAGATAGCACATGTTACTAGAGGAGAAAATAATGACATAATCAAGATGTTAACATTCCACATCACTTCAAATAGAATGTTCGCAAGGAAATCCCCATCAATACTGGAAAGAGTGATAACAGCTACTGGACATGAAAAACCTTTTTTCCTAAAAAAATGTTTTAAGAGAAAGATTTTATAGATTTCAACTGAAAATAGTACTATTTGGCTAATGAATGCCAAATGATTCCTTGTAGGGAGATAACTAATATTAATATTATCATTACCATTTGGTATGCATATTAAATACTCTACTTAAAATGCCATGAGTTGTGAGGAAAAAATATTTAATTCAAATTGTTTCTTTTGTACAATAATTGTTTCAGGTATTGTGAGTCTTTCCTTGCAGTGAGTGCTGAAATTTTTTTTTTATTATTTGCTTTATATTAATTGTAGTATTTTGGTTGATTGTGATGTGATGATCCATATCAACACAAATTATACTAACATTCAATAAGTGACAAGTCAGCCTACAAGAGAAGGTGGTGCATGTGCAGCCAATGTAAGAATATAATGTTGTTTTTTTATTATTGTTATTGGAGAGATACAATTTCCTAAAGAACATAAGAATTCATGAACAACATTGTTTTTATGTAGGGGAAATTTTTGAGGTTCCTACTTATTGGCAAAGTTTAGGTAAGATGGTCTTCTTTACAAGTTGATAAGTTATGATATTACTGGATGAATTTTTGATCTGATTTGATCTTTCTTATCAAATCCCCAAATAAAAGTTGTCTTGAATGGCCACTCTTCTAGATCTTTTTGCAAAAATGCAGGTGTTCCCCAGGGTTCTATCTTTGTTCCTAATTTTCATCAATGACCTTCCTGATGTGATCAGTTCATAAATTGGTGTCTATGCTGATGACACAACTGTTTACTCCTCTCTTAATAGTAAGACTAATTAGTTTATAAAGTCAAACTGGCATCTGATTATAAAAATGACCTTCAATCTGTTGTTAACTGGTGCAAGAAATGAATTGTTAATTTTAATAGCTCCAGAACTAAACTGCTTCTTAGAGAACGATTTTTACATTTTATCATCATGGCTAATGCTGACCTCCAGGAGAGTGATTCCTTGAGCCTATCTGAGCTAACATTTCATGCTGACATGAAGTGGAAAGATTATATTGAAACAATTGCTAGGTCTGTAACTAGGAAAGTTGTCATGCTAAACAAGTATTTTTGCTAGAATATGTCTTATATATTTACAAGGTTATCATTCATCCATGCACTGAATATTACTCTCACATCTGGTCTGGTGATTCTGCTATCTATTTAGAGATTCCTGACAAAATCCAAAGATGAATCTGCAATATTATGGATCCTGACCTGGCATCTCAGCTTCAGTAACTATTAGCATAGAACTTATGATTACATCTTGCAATTTCAACTACAAAATGGTGAGACCTATCTGCCAATCTAGTAGTATGCTTCAAGTTATAAAGTTTAGGGATCAAAGAAGAAAACTCATCAGAACAATTGCCATGAAAATATTTCTAGAAAGGGCAGAAAGAATCTACATTTCCAAAGAATACCAGATTGTAGACAAAGGAATTCTGTCTAGCACACAGACACCACATTGGTTCTTGATAATGATGGAAGCAGTTGAAAATATTTGAACAAAACAACAATGAAACATGAACTTCAGATGGTTTATCCACAATTTTGATCCCACACACAACTAATTCGAAAACTGGAAAAATACAATAAAAATTAAACAGACAGAACTTGTTGGTTTTTTAATCAAACTTGTTTGGACACACACATATATATTTCTTAAATATTACTTACATTTGTCTTACATGACTTTGAATTATGGCACTTTGTGTGCTCCATATGTTTTCAGTGAATGTTCACCCACCTGATGGATATTCATGAACGTCCTCAAATTTAAAAGACTTAATAAATGAATGACATCCTTGCTCTTATATATAAACACATGCAACAAAATGAATACTACATTTGCCTTGAAAAAGTCCCTCAGAAGATGAAACACATCAGCTAAGAATAGTTTTTCTTCTTGTCTTTTTATTCATATATATATATATATATATATATATATATATTTTGAAATGGACAAAGTCCGACAATTATTTTAAGACATTTTTATGTTTATACATTCTTTTTATAGATACAAATATCGAAGTAAATGCTCTGTTTATAATAAACAGTATTAAACAACATTTACTGGCCTGAATGTCTTAAAATATCTATCTATCTATCTATCTATCTATCTATCTATATATATATATATATATATATATTACTTCAAATATTATTTTTAGTGGATAAAAATATTAGAGTATCCACTAAAAGTAATAATAAAAATATGTCAGATTAAAAAATCAAATCTACACACAAAAACATATATACTGGGTGAGATGGATAAGTTGTCATATAAATTATGCAAAAATGAAAATAACACTGATATCTCATTTTAACATATTACCAAAATTACACAAAATTATCATGAAATGCTAAAGAGTAAATTTATTCAATAAAATTGCCATTGGCTTCAGCCATGGCCTCCAGACGATTTCAGAATCTCCTGCATCTCTTCTGGATGGTCTCCTTGTTTAAGTTGATCAATTCTGCCATAATCTTTCATCTTCATCATTGGTGTTACTTTTGTTGATCTCTCACCCAACTGCATCCCACACATGATATTCAAGGAGGTTGCAGTCTGGGGAGTTAGGTGGCCAGATGTAAGGGATGATCCGATTGCAGAAATTGTCTGAAAGCCACGACAGGGTTCTCTTGCTAGTGTGGCATTGTGTAGTTCTGTTTCCAGACATAGGGTCTTCCAGCAGCCACCCTCTTGAACCTTAGAAGTACTACCTCCTCAAGGCACTTGATGTAGGCCTCCATGTTGAGTCTGAGGCTCTTTGAGAAGATGAATGGAGGCATAATGTCGCCATCACTAGTGATCACTCCAAACACCTTCGTAATCACCATTAGACTCATCTAACTCTTTCCAAATCCTCTGTACTTTCCTCAGATTGACACAAAAACCGTCTGAAATCTTCGTATTGGAGCCTCCAGTACAGCATGCTGTTTCCAAAATTCTGGTGGAGTGAATTGCATCATGGTACTCTTTTTCTCACAGTACAGTACATATTTAAATATAAAATATTGATTGTTTGAGTACACACACACACACACACACATATATATATATATATATATATATATATATATATATATATTTCAGTAGTTAATTGCTGAAACCTCCTGAAGAGTGGTTTGAACAATATGAACAATTACCAAAAAGTTAATCTATGAAAATCTAGAGTCAAGGTGCAGATGAAGCCAAATATAAGATCAATCAGCAAAGTGACAAATTACATTTATTTGTATTAATCCTATATATATATATATATATATATATATATATATATATATATATATATATATATGTATCTGTAGATAGCAAATGCATTAGAGATTCCTTACAGGAAATTAAGATTAATGGTTCTTGTTTAATAGAGAGAACAAAACAATTCACACAACATTATTATTATACTATTCTGGCCAGAATGCTTCTTTGTGATCACAGAGTGTTTGCTTCAGCCATTGTGCTCTCTGGCTTTCTTCAGATGTCTGATATCATATTCATTATCCATCCCAGATTTTGAGCCAAACCCTTTATTCAATATATGGAGACAGGTCATTATCAGTTATTATGTCCTTTTTTCTTTATTATCTGTGACTTGCCATGACTTCTTGGGAAAGATAGTAAAGTGGTTACCCGTTGCCTTCTTCACAGTTTTGACTTCAGAGTAGTCAAGTATGCCATGTCCCTTCAGGATGTAGGTGATCATGGCTCTCCACAGATTCCTTTTTCTTTAGTATCTGTGAATTGCCATGATTTCTTGGGAAAGATAGTGGATTGGTTTCTCATTGCCTTCTCCACAATTTTGAATTCAGAGTAGCCATCTATGCCATGTCCCTTAGGGATGTAGGCGATCATGGCTCTCCACAGCTTCCTTTTTCTTTATAATCTGTGAATTGCCATGACTTCTTGGGAAAGATCATGGAGTGATTTCGCGTTGCCTTCTCCATGGTTTTGAATTCAAAGTAGTCATCTATGCCATGTCCCTTCAGGATGTATGTGATCCTGACTCTCCACAGCTTCCTTTTTCTTGATTATGTGTGAATTGCCATAATTTCTTGGGAGGTAGACTACAGTGGCTTCCCATTTCCATGGTTTGGAATTCAAACTTTTCCTTTTCTTTGACTGGTTACCAGCTAACAATCAGAAAGCCTAGTCTTCTCTGCTATTTAATGTAACGAGCATGCGCGGAAACGTCCTCGAACTGCGTGTGTGTGTTGTCGCCAGGCACACCTTGGAGTACCATAATGGACACGACTGGGGACTATAAGAAGATGCGCGAGTCGTTTGGCGCCTTTTCTTTAAAGTAGAATTCGATGAGACCACTCGGAGGTGGACCGCATCTTGGAAATGGGCTGGCAACCAACCTCCGTGTACGTTAAAAAATAGACTGGCAGAATATCCAGCTCCCGCACAAATTCGGGAGGAGTGTGATCGGGAACTCCAGATGTGGATAGATAATGGCTGGCTGCTTCCTTACCCGGAGAAGGAACTCGGACCCCCAAAGGATTTAATCCCCCTCATGGCCATTCTGCAGGAAAAAAAACAGAAGGTTCGATCCGTTATGGACTATCGGGAACTCAATGAGTACGTTGATGCGTACGCCGGGCCTATCTGTAGGTACACATCGACAAGTCCTTTTGGCCATTCCAAACAGTGGAGATTAAGGGACAAAGGTATTGTCTAACCCGCTTAGGATTTGGGCTCAATGTTGCCCCTTTAATCATGCGGGCCATTATTAATACCGTCTTGAGCCAGGACGAGATCGTCAACGCAGCTTCCTCCTCTTATATTGACGACGCTTTTGTTAATGAGAGTGTGTGTTCTGTGGTCCGCGTCAAGGAAAATTTGGAGCAGTTTGGTCTGTCAAGTAAGACCCTGGAGCGGCTAAGAATTGGTACACGCGTACTGGGATTGCATGTCTGGGAGGAGCAAGGAAAACTGCGATGGCGTCGTGGATGTGAACTTCCGGTAGTCCCGATAAACTTACCTGCCGAATTGTCTTCTCGCTGTGCGGAAAGTTGACTGGTCATTTTCTCGTATGCGGTTGGTTACGTGTCGCCACAGCATTTGTGAAGCGGAGGGCAAACACTGTTACCACTGGATGGGACGATGAAGTGCAGGACCCTTTTTTAGCTCAGATGATCGACGACATCTTTAAGAGACTAGCCCAGGACGATCCAGTGAAAGGTGACTGGTGCATCAGTGAGCAAAATGTAACCGTGTGGGTAGATGCAAGCTCCTTAGCCACCGGTGTGCTTGTGTAGAGCAATGGCGCCGTGGCAGAAGACGCAAGCTGGCTCCGACCGGTGCACGAAGACAAGCACATCAACTTGGCTGAGCTTGATGCTGTGTTGTGAGGTGTCAACCTTGCATTACAATGGAAGGCCAAAACCATTCATTTACGGACAGACTCAGCATGTGTGCATCGCTGGGTAGCTGACACTCTGTCCGGACGGACGAGAGTGCGCACCAAGGCAGCCTCCAAGATGCTAATTAGACGTCGGTTAGCGACACTCCAAGAGTTGGCCTTAGAATACGAGCTGGACATTGATGTAGAGCTTGTCAAGTCGTGCAACAATCGAGCCGATCAACTTACTAGAGTACCGCAGCGATGGCTAAATGAAATGCGCAAAATGACGGAACCCAGAGAACCTAGGTGCGCTGTGGCTGAAGAGCGAGATGTTGCTCAAGTACGAGCCATTCATCAATCCATCGGACATCCTGGTGTGAAGAGAACACTCTATTTTATGAAGTTGATCGACCCAAGAGTAACAAAATCTGAGGTGCGAGCGGTGGTTAGGGGATGCAAGGAATGCCAGTCAATCGACCCGGCCCCTGTGCGTTGGAAACCGGGCAGGCTTGATGTCGCAGAAAATTGGCACAGGGTTGCGATGGATGTAACCCATTTCGGACATCAACTATACCTGATAGACTGCGGCCCCAGTCGTTTTGCCATTTGGAAGCCCTTGCACCGCCAAGACTCTGCTAGCATCATCAAGGAGCTGGAAGTAGTGTTTTGTGAAAGAGGGCCGCCGGTTGAGCCGCTTACGGATAATGGCGCAGCGTTTTGTGGAGAGAGGTTTGCCTCATTTGCAAAGATGTGGAATGTACAAATACGATTTCGCTGTGCCCACGTACCATCTGGGAATGGGATAGTTGAGAGATCCCATCGTACAATAAAGCGCATCGCGGTGAGAACACGGTGTTCAGATTTGGAAGCTGTATATTGGCACAATGTTACCCCAAAGGACAATAAAACAGCTTCAACTGCACCGGCGAATGCAACCTACACTTACAGGGTCCGCATTAAGGGTATCGACGCAGCTTTGGTGCGTGACAACACGGTTGCCAATCCTTATACGGTAGGAGAGACTGTCTGGATGAAAAATCCGCATGGAAGGTGTACGACACAGTTCAGCAAGGGTATGGTGACACAAATTAATAGCCCACACTCCGTCTCTATTTATGGAATACTGCGCTACATAAAAGATGTGCGACCAGCGTGCGGGAAGGATTATTACGTCAGCAAACACGTTAGTTCTGATGATGAGGATGAAGCCCTGATGGTTTATATAAAATCACAGGAAGAGCACACCTCAGAGAGTAGCGCGCTTGATGAACCTATGCGGGATGAGCTCAGCGAGACGTCTGAAGAGAGCACCACTGAGAATGCGCTTGAGACCATGCCTCTGAGACGGAGCACCAGGCAGAAATGGCCTGCCCCACATTGCCATTTGTGTGATCTAGAGATCAGGGAGGAGCGTAACGAGCATGCGCGGAAACGTACTCGAACTGCGTGTGTGTGTTGTCGCCGGGCACACCTTGGAGTACCATAATGGACTCGACCGGGGACTATAAGAAGATGCGCGAGTCGTTTGGCGCCTTTTCTTGGGCGATAAAAGCCGTTGCGGTCAGTCGTCCGTCGGCAGCAGTTGTGGGTGCCGTTTTGCTCGTTTGCTGTCGCAAAGTTGGTTCGCAAGAAGGTGTTCGTTTTTGGTTCGCAAGAAGACGTTCGTCTTTTGTGTCACAAGAAGTTGTTTGTTTTTGTTTTTTTTTCCGTTTTCTCGCACATTTAATCCATAGCTGGAGTGAGAGGAGATGGATATATGTTTTTCCCAAGTGCTTTTGTGTGAAAGTGAATGCATAAATTGGTCTTCTTTGTTTTGCCCAAGACAACTGCGATCATCTTACATTTTTTAGATTTATACTTCAAAGTCAGTGAACTATCATTGATTCCATCTATGTGTTACTGACTTTACAAATATACAAAAATTACTGACTGAAGTAAAATGACAGGTCTTTTGTTGCAATCAGAAGATAACAGTCGACTTGTAAATGAAGGTTCAAAATTTTAGCTTTTACCTGGACAATGACAGATAAGTAAATAGTAGATATGTAATGAAAGATAGAAAACATATTTAGATTTGCAGGTGGGGGAGGATAGAGACAGACAGAGTGAGAGAAAGGTTAATAGGTCAAAGATTGAACCACTTCAGACACTTGTTTTCTTGACGAATAAATTAGTCAACCAGTTTGAAAGCAATTACTCTACAGCAGGCATTCAAGCAGAAATTTAAATTAATAAAGTAGACATGATTGGATAAGAGAAAGAATTTGAATGTGTTGCTGAATAAAGTAGCATTTAGTTTTCTGCTGAAATAAATAGAGAGAGAGTGAGAACTAGTTTATAAATTGGAACAGATAGATAGAGAGCTAGAGAGAGAGAGTGAGAACTAGTTTATAAAGTGGAACAGATAGAGAGTTAGAGAGAGAGAGAGTGAGAACTAGTTAATAAATTGGAACAGATAAATAGAGAGCTAGAGAGAGAGAGAGAGAGAGAGAAATGTATACATTGGGATAGACATGTATATTCTTACAGAAAAGAATGAAACAAATTCTTCTAGACAAAGAAAGGCATCTATTTCATAACTAAGAATCTCAAATTTGGGGCTTTGTTTACATTATACCATCATCCAACACATGTATATCCCTACAGAAAAGAATGAAACAAATTCTTTTAAACCAAGAAGGCATCTGGATTTTGTCTAATACCCAAGGTTCAGATTTGTTTATGTTGATGCTGTCAGCCCCCAAACACACTTTACAGAAATAAAGGACAGAAAATTCAAGATAAAGCTTGTGCCACATTGTTATTAACAGACCTTCTAAGACTAAGACGGTTGATGTGAATAAATTAAATATATCAATGTCAAATTTTGAGAGAGCCAACTATATAAATGAGAGCTCACCTGGCCCGTGACACAGACGAATAATCGGGCCCAACAAGGAGTCACCAAACAAGAAACATATCTGCATTTTTGGTGGCCAGAGCTTATAGAAATTACTGCAAGATTCTCAAATCACCATACAGCACAAAGGAGAGAACTTGATTTTGCTGTAAATAATAAAGAGATTTTTATTCACTAGTTTATTTTTTCTAGCATATGAAATAAAATTGACTTCTTATGAGAGTTATCAAGTGTTGTGCAATTTATTGAAGGAATTCTTATTCCAGTCAATGTAGTCATTGGACACAAAGAGACAAAAAGTTACTACAGCCATATATTGAGACTTACTGCTTCTTATAATTTAACCCCATTGAACACACCCATTGAATTGGCAAAAAGACCTATAATTGTGTGTCTTCTATAACATACACAGATATAGAAAAAATGGCTACTTTGGTATGCAAGTCTCTCTAATAAAACAGCAAGGTAGCAAGTGTTGTGTGCTCAACATTTGAGGCTTTGGGGCAAATCAAGCAATGTTTATGACAAAATATTAGTTAAATGTTATTTTTTCATTGTGAACTCTGAAATGTTATTTATTTATTTTCTTCCTTCAGTAGGAGTAGAGGTTTATTCACTAATCTTGACCTTGTGGGTTACTCCACTTGACTAAAAAAAATGTCGCTAGGGAATGCTTCTTTAGCCGATAAATAGGGAATGATATTCTCTGTCATCCTCTTCCCTTTTTTTTTCTTATAGAATAAGATGTAGTCGCACATGGGAAAAGAAAAAGTGTCCTTGCTGGGACACGTTCACTTCACTTTCAATGTATAATGTTTCTCTCAGTCTTCTCTGACACAACATTCACACACACACACACACACACACACACACATTCTCTAGTTTAAATCTTTTCGTTTTTTAATGCCATTTGTTTTATATATTTAAATATAAAAAAAACATATATATATATTTATTTTAAGAAATTTTTTTGTTTATACATTCTTTTTCAAGCCACGGGGGATCATTCGATTAGCTTGATTGGTTAAGGCACATCAGGCTAAATGACGGTTCCGTATAGGATACAGGTTCGATTCCTGTCAGAGGACGAATATTTTCTATGAAAATTTCTCAGACATTCAGGCCAGTAAATGTTATTAATACTGTTTATTATAAAAAAAATTATTATTATTTATTTATTTAAATATTTGTATCTATAAAAAGAATGTATAAACATAAAAATGTTTTAAAATAATTGTCGGACTTTGTCCATTTCATAATATATATATATATATATATATATATATATATATATATATATATATATATATATATAGATATATATATATATAGATATATATATATATATAGAAATAAATAAATATAAACATATAAATATTCTATATTTATATATTGTTTTGTGTTATTCATTTATTACTCAGATTCATATTGAAGTTCACAATAATTGTTACAGTTGAAAAATATACCAAGAGACATGTGTTTTCTATATAAACACAGCTAGCATTCCCACAACGACCTCTTCAGGTCTAGAGTTAGCCATTATGGCCCCCAAGAACTTCACTTCTTGTCCTTTCTTATACTCAGACAACATCACATAGTAACCCTCTACCTTGAGTGACTCTTGGGCATTTGCTAACACTTATGTTAGCATATAAGAATTTGATATCTAAACAAGCCATGAGTTTATCTTTCATATTGATGTCGTTAAGTTTTTTGAAATGGTTGCAGAATTTTTAATATGTAAATGGATAATTGTTCCAAGAAGCGGCGTTAAAATTCTTGTAATAGTTTTCCTGAACATATGATAATGGTAATACTAGCTGCTTTCTTATAAGGAAAAATTTGGCATTCATTGAGCGAGTAGTCAATGCTACTTTCGACTGAAATTTATAGTCTTTCTCTTAAAACAATTTTCTGAAGTCTTCTAATTTGAGATATGATCAGTCAGATTGGGAGTACTCCCCATAGACTAGTGAAAACTGTCACAAGAATTTTTACCAGACTTCTTGGAACAAGCTGAAATCTTTTCAGCTAGACAGTTGAAGAGAGGAACCCAGACGAGGCTCTACTGAAGGGCAGATTCTCTTTCAAGGATGTAGACTGACCCTGAACCTGTTTATGCAGATTCGAAAGGGAATATTTTTGGCCAAGACTCATGTTAAACTAGGCCTTGTGCCACATCTACCCTCGTGAGGGAGCTAGTAAATACCGACTTCTTGGGACAATTAGCTTGGCACATATTAAACATACACATATATATGAAATAAGACATCAACAGTATTTTCCCTAAAATGAATGCATGTGTGTGTGTTTGTGTTTGTATGCCTCTCTCTCTCTACCTCCTCTCCCTCCTCTTCCTATTGCTCCCCCTTTCTCCTCCTCCCCTATCCATCTTTCTATCCATCTCTCTCCTTCCTTTCTATCACATCCCCTTTATTCCTCTCATATCCCCATCTCCCTCCCACTTTCTCTCTCCCCTCCCTCTCTCTTTATCCCCCACCATCTCGCTGTATCTCCCTTTCTCTCTTCATTCCTCATCTTTCCCTTTCCTTTCCCCCCCCCACATCCCTCTTCCTCTTCCCTCTCTCTCACTCTCCCTCCCCATCTCCACCCTCTCTCACTCCTATCTCTCTCCTCTTTCTCACTCCTCTAACTCTCTTTATCCCATCTTTTCTCCCCTTCTCTCTCCATTCCTTATCTCCCCAGGCTTCTTTCTCCATTTCCTTCCTCCTCTCCCTCTTACTCCCCACGTTTCCGATCCTCTGTCTCCCCGCCTTCTTCATCTCTCTCCCCAACCATCCCTCAACTCCCTCTCCTCTATCTATGCTCCCCTCTTTCCTCTTTCAGAACCCTCCCCTCCTAATCTTCCCCCTCTTTTTTCCTCCTTCCATTCCTCCCTCTTTCTCTCTTTCAATGATGCTGCTCCAACCTATCTTTATTCACTCTTCCATAATTGTTAGTTCCTCCAAAGTATATTTGACCCAGAACAACAATAAACTCTACACCAATATTTTTTTTTTGCCTTTTTGTTGTATCAACGTTTTAAATAGACAAGCCAAAGAAACATTTTTCTCTTTCTGTCCTACAGCCGTGCACTGTAGATGTGCATGTTTCTCTGTTATAGAGTAGGACTCACTGTACTTCCTACTCTCCCCACTCAATGGAACAGCTGTTCAAACACTTGTGTGACACATTCCATCTGTCTGTGGTTACCATATGATATAATGGAATATGCATACACTTGAGTTCCCCCTCACTGGAATATGATTGGCTGGTGTCTGTCATAAATACAGACAGATGTGTAAGTACGACAGAGTTTAAGTCTGTGACGATGCACATTGGACTACACCATCGGCTATTCTATTGGTCTACACATATTACCTGAGACTACGATGAGTACTGGTCGATTACTGCTACAGAGTACTACTTAGTTACAGTAGCCAAAACCATTTAGCTACTTCAATCAAATATATCCCTTTCCGGGACATATCACCATAACAGCAGACGAAGTGGTATTGGCACCACTGATAAGAAAATATACCACCTGGCTAGAGGTGAATCCAAGTAAAAAAAGATATTTACTAAGATTCAGGAATATGAACTAAAAGGGGAGGTGCTGTATATTAGGGCTCAGTGTAATTCTAGCTCTTTCCTACTACTGTTCCTTCTTATAAATATGGCAAGTAGCCACATTAGAGCAGGATTTGAGTAGTATTTGATTTACTCGAGTCTTTCTGTTTCAAAATTTCTTGCTTAATGAATCTTCTTAATGATTTAAAAAGAGAAGCAATCATCCAAATCATTACCAAATGATTAATTACACTACCACAAATGTGATATTACTTTGGTAGAAGGTAGAATACATTTTAAAAATGTATATTGTATTTCATTTCTTACAAAATTGATTCACGTTGGAGTTTGGTGCATTTAGATAATATTCAAAGTGAAACTGAGAACATTACCAGAGTTGTTCTTAATAGCATAATTATTGTCAGTTAACCTTTTAGCAAAACATTTTGAAATAAGTGGGTAGGTGTGCAGGTGGTTTAATGGATATCTGCTTTGAATGAGAAATCAGATATCCAAGTTTGAATTCCAGTTATGTTTGTTACATTCACTTATGCCCAAATACCATTGGGGAGAGGTATTAATTCATTTCTTCTCACCTGGCTATGGATTAAATATTAAGAATTGTACCATCATCTTCAAATAATACTGCTGCTTTATAAAAATTTACTTTTAGGAAAATCTTAATATAAGCATTTGTTAAGGTTTTGTTTTAGGGTGCTCTTTCCTACTACTGCTCCTTCTTATAAACATAGCAAGTAGCGACATTAGAGCAGGATTTGAGTAGTATTTGATTTACTCGAGTCATTCTGTTCTCTGTATGAGTATTTAATAAACCTCCTCTTCTTTGTTTTCTCTACCTAGTCTGTTTTTTCTTTCGGTACTCTCTCTAACTATGGCCTTCCTAATTCTCAGCTATTTTGAACAAAGACAACATAATATCACCTGCCATATCTGTGCTGTAGCTGCCCAGTCCTTGCTTACCTGTCATGATAGAGTTCAAACACAACTATGCAAACTTGTAGGTGATGAATTATTTTCCATTCTACAACCCCTTTCTCTAAAAATTTGTTGTTGCTCACATGTTCAGCCTATGGTATTCTCAGCATCCTTCTGTAGAAACATATTTCTGTTGCTTCAAGTCTCTTCTTCATCTGTGAAGGAATTATCCAGCATTCACTGCCATAGAGGAGGACTGATATAACATAGCAGTTCAGTACACTTTGTTTCAAACAATATTTTTCTGTTTCTTAATAATTTTCTGTTTGGTTACCAGTAAAGGCTAGAAATCCAAGTCTACCCTGTTATTTAATCATGTCAGCATCTGAAAAACTTTCAGATTTTGGAGGTTTGGGGAATTGCGGATAAAGGAAAATCAACCTGTATTGGAGTTAATTATCAATAATAAATACAATCAGCTTTAAAAAAATATATTGCAGCATTGACAATTATTTATCTATCTATCTATCTATCTATCTATCTATCTATCTATCTAATCCTGGGTATGACGATAAACTACATCTGGCAACAAGGCCTCTGATGAGGAGATTGAAGGTTTTGAGTAGAGTGGAACCATCTCTTAATTGCTATTGTTCCCTAGTTCACCCTGATCTGGGGTGGTAACACCTGTTAGGGTCCCAGCTATGGGAAAATAGTGAACTCCTCAAACAAATACCAACAGTATATTTTTATAGTAAAATTACTAACAATGCATTTTATGATCTACAAACTATATATCTAGTAAACATACCTTTATTATGAAATTCTGTACAAAATATCTGTAGCTGAAAGCATAAAATTACATACAAGATATTTAGATTTCAGCACTAAATAACCCATAGTGAATGATATGCCACTAAATAAAATCAACCAACCAAACAACATGAAAGAACACTTTCATGACATTAATTCATATATCCTACATTTTCTTAATACAAACTGTATTCCAAAATATAATTTCAACAAAACTACAACATAAAACACACATATCACTGACTCTAGTAATCATGTTTGCACAAACATGTCTATGCCCAAAAGCTGAGTATCATCTACCATGTACTCAATTGTGAAAGCAGAATAACAAATATCATATTTTTATTACTTCAAAACTCCCAATGAAATTTCATTATTAAATGATCCATAAGGTGTTGATATGCCATTAAACAAATAAATCAATCAATAAAATATATACCTCTCTATCATTTACATCTACTATGTACCACTCTCTGCAGATAATAAAACTAGAAACATAAAATGCAAGAAAATGGTGAGGAACATGTTCATCTTCAAATTTTCCATTGGTTGATTAGTTAGTAAGTACAATTAATCAAACAGGTTAGTATAAATCTTATGGAACTCTCCTGGGATGGGGTGTTATGCAAATATTTTTGTGTGTTTTATGAGTTAAAGGTTGGTGGATTCTGGATATTTTTTTCTGGCTGTGTACCTTAAGGCATTTGTCAGAGTTGCATTTACTTCACACTAGCTGTGTTTCACTCACTCAGTTGTGTTGATTACCAGTATAACCTTTTTTCTCAGGACAAACAACATTTGTACAAAGATTTGTTTTTAAATTTATATGAATTCTTTTAAACATAACTTGCAGAAGACAGGCATACTGTTGAAATATTGTTAAACATTATTTTTTCTTTTTCTTTTTTAAATTGCACTCTTTTGGAAGCGTATTATTATTATTATTATTATTATTATTATTATTATTATTATTTATATTTCCTTTGATTTCTGGTGTATACACATTTTTTTCTGGGTCCCGACTACAGACCTAAGGTCAGAAATGTTATCATGACATTTTTCATTGAGCAGTTTTGAAAAAAAATAATCACACATATTTTACATAGATAAAGCCGTTTGTAAGCTGTGGGCTGTATGGGTACAATCTTTTGTATTTTTTTAAAGCATGGTCTACCAGGAATCCCTTCAATGAATCAACTGGAATCTTTTACAATCACTCCGAGAGCTCTAACTACAACTGGAATTTTGACATTTTGAATTCAAGTTGATAGTTTTTTGAAGATCCCCAAAGATACATTAAAGTTTATTATTATTATTATTATTATTATTATTATTATTATTATTTATGCTATCATCTTGCCAAAGTGTAATTTTAAGTGCCTAATTATCAACTCACCGAGTTACCTATGCTAAGTATATATATTTGTGCCATCTCGTTGGAGAGGGTTAGAGTTAGTATTAGTTATTATCATTATCATTTTTATTATTATTATCATTTCTAGTATTATTATTATCATTATTAGTATTATTGTGACACTGAGATCTACGGAGGTTGATCAAACAAAAAAAAAGAAAGAAGGAAAGAAGAGGAGAAAGTCTGGATGATAATTGTTGAAATACACAGGAAGATGGATTGAAAAGTTCAGAAGAAAATTAAAAATGAAATATGTCAAAAAATCATGTTTTGAAATAATTCCGAGGAGAATCAAGCACAAATTTAACAGAATTCAGTAAGATTGAGCAAAACCAAGATTACCCATCCTTCCCCACTTCCTGCTGATAAGAAAAAGGCCATTAAGGTATCCTTGAAGATGTCAAATAAAATAAACATGTTGTTGGTAAAGAGACTAGAGTGGTCACTGAAATAAATAACATTCACGGTTCCTCTGGACAAAAAAAGGCCACAAATTCTGTTTTGAATCCGCCACCCACAGAGATAGAGACCAACTGGACATGTTCATCATTATAATTTCAGAGACATTCGTCCATAGAAAATTTTATATCCATACATTAATTCGGATTCCTTTGGATATAAATGATAAGGAAAAATGAATTACTATTTTGAAGTGTCCATAGACAAAAAGGCTGTATGATCTGGTTTATTTGATTGTAAAAAAAAAAAAAAAATGCATAGACAGAGAAAAGATAAACTTTTATTAAGATAAACTTTTATTAAGGAGAAAGCAAATAATTTTTCTTTCATTTTTCAATTCTTAAGTGGTCTGGTTGATCGAAAGATCCTAGTATGAGGCAAGCTAATAGAGAAGGATTAATGACTGAAAATCCCTTTTGTTTTTGCAGTGTCATCTAGAAGTTGAATTTGTCACACCAGTCCTGAGAGTGGGCTGAAGTTGGCTGCTGAGAATGTGGAAGAAGGAAGAGAAAAAAGAGAGAGAGAAAGAGAGAGAGAGAGAGTAGCACTGCCTATATGGAGCTATGGTGCAAGGTGAGGTGTGAAGAGAGTTAGAGTTAAGAGGTGGCTTGATCCCTCCAACAACTCTCGAAAGGGGGGCTGGTAACACCAAATTTGAAAAATCACTTGAGTAAATGTATTTTTATATATGAAAATTTAGAAAATGGTTGATGCTTATGGTAAAAGACAACTAAACACAGACCTTAGTCAACCCTACTCCTGTCAGATACAGGACTCCATATAAGCTGGAAATTTTGGACAGCTGGAACACAGAGAGAGAGAAAGAGAAAGTCCCCACACCACTGCTACTGGAATCCACATCATTCACCAAGATCTTCTGACCAAGACCTTGTGATGGACATGAAGACCAGAACTTTAAGTACTAAAATAAGCTGCAGAGTCTGAAGCGGATCCCAGTGACATTTGATTATAACAAGTGGGGAGGATTAAAAAAACAAATCATACATTAACTAAATTGTTGTTATATTTTTAACCTGAATTAATTCTTTATTCCAAAAGATTCTTCTTTATTATGTAACTCCATCTGTTAGACAATTCCTCAGTTCAGTCTTCTTCTTCAGCAATCTTCTCAACCTCTGAGAAGAAAAGCACAACATGACACAGGTGTGAATGGTCATGAACAGACAAACGAATGGAACCATGCCCTCATCACGATACCAATGACAAAACAAGTCATGCACTACAGAGTGCAGCTAAATGGTAACAATGGAATTCTGAAGAAACTTGAGGGTTGACAGTAGCATGACATTGTTGGTTACCACTGATTAGGATCGACAACTTGGTGGGATGGTTACATTATCATCATTATTATTATAATTATCATCATTATTACTTGTGCGTGTTACATTTTCTGCTTTGTATCCTGTAGAGCCAGGTCCAAACTATGGTCCTTAGGCCCTATAAGAGAATTGCCATTTAATTGATAGCACTTTTCTTAGTATATGGGATGTTCCTAGTAGCCCAATTTACTGTTGATGTTACCTTGGACACTGTTCGTAAAATTGTCCATTCCTTTTCTTGTGAGGCCCAGTGCTCCGATTACTATTGGTACAGTTTCAGTCTTCATTCCCCACATCCTGTTAATCTCATTCCCCGGATCCTTGTATTTGAACAATTCCTTAATAATTTCCATGGAGGTGTTTTTCTCAAATAGTACTGCTATATCAATAAGCATCCACTTCCTAAATTTCTTCTCTTTTATGATAATATCAGGTCTGTTGGATTTCATTTCCTTGTCAGTTTGAATTGGCAAGTCCCAGAGGATAGTTACATCGTTGTTTTGGGCAGGTGTGTCTGGTTGGTGCTTGTACCATCTCGAAGTGGTTTCGATTTTGTGCTTCTTTTGTTCTTTATTACATTATTATTATCATTATTATTAGTATTATCATTATCATTATCATATTATTATTATTTCCTTTATGCTACAATATAAAGTCACATTGTGTTTTATATAATAGAATAGATTTTTGATTATTGTTGCATTATAAATGTTGGGAGGCCTTGGTAGGGTCTGGCCATCAAAACACATAATTGCCTAAACATTTCTTATGAAAATAAATGGCTAGAGGAAAGTCAAAAGAGTGTAAATGAAGTTTTTACTTTCTAAAAAGAAAATATACTGACAATATATAAAAATGTGTTACATACCTTCTTTCCAACACTGAAAAGCAAAACTAGTTGAAGCTGTGAAAAAAGCTGTCTTCACTCACAAGTCATGAGCATGTTATTTTCCAAAAAACTGTATCTATCCATCAGTCTGGGATGCACATTTTCTTGCTAGTGTCTATGAAAAATACAGAGCTCCACTGATTGGTCATTAGGGGTCACATCACTGGTCAAAAGTGGTGCATACTAATTGGGAAAGATGTAAAACTTTTATGTTTTAGTACTGTCAATTAAAATTAGTTAAAAGGTGTAATAAATAAATGTTTTAATTGTCTAGGTTGTCTTTTTTTTTTTACACATATTTTCAAGAAAAGTGTATTGTAGACAAAAGCCAGATGTTTTGTAAAACAAATTGTTATAAACGTTTGTAAATGTCTTTTTTTATTTAGCAGTTAAAGAATCACTTGAATTAGTTTGGGAATTGCTACAGATCCACTTTTTGCATTTGTAGAAAAAATATATTTGATTCTATATACTGACCTATCAGAGACGCAGTCTCACCCCACTCTCCTTGTAAATTCTAGAATTAAGGCCTCTGTAGCCTCCTTTTCTTGCATAAAAGGAGACCAACCGACTGATAGAAGCAGAAAGCATTTAGTCGTCAAAGCAGAAAGCGTTCAAACTTCAAGGCAAAAAAGCACCTATATTTCAAGGTAAAGGAAAAAAAGTACCAATAGAAGGGGCTATAAATAAAGTAAATCACTGGAGGGGGAAGAATGAAGAGATGATAGAAAATCTCAACCAGAAGGCAGTTACAATTCCTAATATGGTTTTCCATTTCAGCAGCTTCCAGAAAAGAATTTCAGCCAAATTAAAAACTCAAAGTAAACTTTTCAGTTAAGGAAAAACATAAAGTCCTGGTGATGACAAACTGATCAAATCACAAAACTCCTTTGTACTGAGACATTCCTATTCCATTGTACAAATTATGTGGGGTCTGCTTTTGTATTTTCTGCCTTGTACAATTTTTGCTTCCACAAAGTTTTTCCCCTTTTAATTCGTTTTCAAAAAGTATTGTCCTTTTTTGACTTGTGTGCTTGATTGTTACTCAGCCTTAGTTTTGTATAAAATGCAGAAAAGGACATTTTTGTGCAATTCTCTTGTATACAGATTTTGTATTTGTTTTATCTGTATACTGTAATAAATGTTTGTCCTTTTAACTTTTGCATAGCAGTCGAGTTTTGTTTGTTTTGCACCTTATTCAAATTTTAGGTATAAGAGAAACATGTCTTCTCTTTTCCTTTTACCTTTGCCAAATTTAAATTTTTACAAAGTGGAATGAAAGTTATACCAAAATGAAAATCTAAACTCGTATCAAATGTGTTATTTTTTCTTACTCGTGTCTTTTGTAATATGACTTTTAGTTGTAATGCTCATGAAGGACTTGCCAACTTTGTTGTTATGATAAATAAATAAACTTGAAATGAAATTGCATGGTCCATTTAAAACGGGGTTACTGTGGTAAATATATATGCACTCGATATATATGCCAGTTTTATGACTTGTTTTGTGTGAAAAGTATGTTCGTGCTTCTGTTACAAAAATGTTCTTAAAGCATCTGTTGAAAGAGTCCATTAAAAGTTATATTTTGTCCCACATTTCTTGCGGTAAGGCTGGAGAAAAGCTATGGAAGAAAAGACAAAAGTAATGATTTGTTTGGGTTGGAAAAAAAAGTCCTAACTTTGGATTGCAAGTTAAAATAATATGAAAAAAATCTCTTTTAATTAAAATATTCCTTATTTATAAATTAATACCATTGTGGGATTAATAAGAAGAATTCAGATTTCAGCTTTAGTCTGTTCTATTCACTTTCACACTGGGATGAACATTTTCTTGCTAGTGTCCATAAAGAAAAATACAGAACTCTACTGATTGGTCATTAGGGGTCATCATCACTGGTCAAAAGGGGTGCATACTAATTGGGAAAGATATAAAACTTTTATGTTTTAGTACTGTCAATTAAAATTAGTTAAAAGGTGTAATAAATAAATGTTTTAATTGTCTAGGTTGTCTTTTTTTACACATATTTTCAAGAAAAGTGTATTGTAAACAAAAGCCGGATGGCCTTAGAAAAGGCATGAATCCATGTTTTTTCTTCACTCCTAACTATGGGTTAAATAGTAAAGCAGCTGGGGCTCTCTAGTTCTGGATGGCATCTATGAATTCCAAATCTTGGAGAAGGTGATAGGAAACCACTTCACTATCTCTCCTAAAAAATTTACATTAATTCAATGATAATAAAGAAAAATAAATCTGTAGAGCACTATTATTGCCTCCACGTTCAAGAGACATAGCAATAAAAAAAAATATCAGAATATAAAGATTTTTCTTTATAGAAAGCCAAAATTAGGATTATTCTTCCATGAATTTATTCTGACCAAAAAGCTGAAGTTATGATTTTTATTTCTATTTTCTATTGTAATGAGTTTAGGCTAAAATAGCAGCATTTTTATTGTTTTTTGTTTTTCTTAATAATGTTCACCCAATGCAAATCTCAAGAGCCACTCAAGGTAGAAGGTAATTGCATGATGTTGCATGAACATAAGAAAAGGCAAGAAGTGATCTTCTTAGGCTTTGCAGGCTAGTGCCCCAACTGCATAATTATAGCGAAGAAAACGGCGACTTACCTCGTCAAACCAAGCGACAGCGTGTCGCGTGTATTCTACGACGGAAAAAGTGTCGAAAAAGAAAACTACTTACCAAACAGAGGGGCACGTATTCCGCATAACATGCTGAAAATGGAATAATTGAATTAAAGAAAAAAACAAGTCAGTCGCAGGAGTCGCTATAAAAGTATTTTGATATGTAAATTACGGAACATCCTATCCCAGCTGTCGACGAATAAAAAAAAAAATAGATTCTGCCGATAAAAGCAGTTGGTGTTGTCAATTCGGGAGAGAAAAATTCGGGCATTTTTGGTTTCGGCGTTTGTTAGAGAGTGAGTTATTTTTCTGACTGGTTACACGCATTGTGATTTGAAATAGTACCGGCGAATCGAGTTTTCAGCATTTCTTTCTGCCCACGATATTCGAGTCTGGACTTACAGTGTTTCTTCTTTGTCTTGTGGAAGTAATCTGCGACAAATACTTCCTTTGCTTTCAGAACACTTACAAGCTATTTCGGCAGTATGACGGATAAGACATTTGACGTCAAGTAATACCAGAGTTTGATGGGTCAGTGGCCGGACAAGCAGTTACTGAATGGATTGAGAAGGCAGAACTTGTTTGTGACCTGTGTGGGATTAAAAAGGTTGAACGTGTTCTTCCTCTGAGGTTGACGGGCGGAGCATTTGCTGTTTACCAACAGTTAAACTCTGAGCAAAAATCAGATGCCGAGCAGATAAAACGAGCCTTGCGGATTGCCTTTGCGCCGGATCGTTTCTTGGCTTATGAACAGTTCGTGGAACGCCAACTGTGCCCGGACGAATCCGTCGACGTGTTCCTAGCCGACTTGAAGAAGCTAGCAGGTCTTTTTGGTGGGATATCCGAGCAAGGACTAGCATGTGCGTTCATAGCAGGGTTACCAGCGCACGTCAAGCAACTACTGCGCGCATCTTCCAGGATGGAAGACATGAATACAAGCCAACTGTTGGACCGAGCTCGAGCCATAATGAAAAATCAAAATGCAACTGAGAAAATGGTTGCAGCTACCATTTTACCAGGCGGAGCTGATAAACCACCATATGTTAAACGTCGGGAGGGTATGCGATGCTATCGATGCTCTGGGTGGAATCACTTTTCCAGGGACTGCCCGGTTCGACGGGAAGACGCCCGCCAGCCACGCAGGTCACGTCCAACAATGCGTTGTTTCCGGTGTCGAGAGATAGGCCACATTGCTTCATCGTGTCCGGGAAAAGACGTCAGCGCCGGTCTCTTCCCTAAGCGACTTATGAATGAGGCGCTACCTGTCTTGGGTATTTACGTGGACGGAATTAAGAGAATGGCACTGGTAGACACTGGCTGCTCACAGACACTCGTGAGTAATTCAGCCTGTCAATCCTGGCGGGAGACGGAGGTTGACGTACTCACCGTAAACGGAAATACTCTCAAATGTTGCGGAGTTGGAAGTATCAAGCTTGACGTGGATAACGCAAACCCCCTTAAGATCGAAGCCTTGGTAGTGGATGGAGAGCTATTGGGTTTCGACTTGTTGCTCGGGTTTGACGCCATTAAAAATTTGGGCGGAATCCAAATAACAGAGAGTGGCAATATACGGTTTCCCAAGCGTGGAATAGTCTGTTGTGCCGCCATTAAAATAGAAGAACCTGATTTCTGTGCCGAATTCGACCCAAGCCAAAAGATATGGGTCGCATCATGGAAGTGGTCTAATGGTCGATCACCGGAGAGTTTGCGAAATCGGATGCCCGAGTACCCAATACCAAAGGGAGTCAAGGAGGAATACGACCAAGAGCTGCAGGCCTGGCTTGATAACGGTTGGTTGTAGCCTTATCCTGAAAAGGAACTCGGTCCTTCAAAAGGTTTAATTCCGTTGATGGCGGTGGTGCAGAAAAACAAAAATAAAGTGCGGCCAGTATTAGACTATCGAGAGCTGAATGAGTGTCTCGACGCACACGCAGACAATGCTGACGTGTGCGCACAGAAACTGAGGGAGTGGTGTAAAAAAGGACCGGAAGTCGCTATCCTTGACCTACGGCAGGCTTATTTGCAAGTACATATCCATAAGTCACTGTGGCCCTTTCAAACTGTAATCTTCAAGGGGCGAAGATATTGCTTGACCCGAATGGGTTTCGGGTTGAATGTTGCACCAGCCATAATGAAGGCCATTGTGGACGCCGCGTTAGCGAAAGACGAGTCAGTTCGACGGGCAACCTCATCATATATTGATGATATTTATGTTGACGAGAGCATGATTTCAGCAGCTCGCGTGAAAGAGCACTTGGCTACGTTTGGTTTGACCTGTAAGGATCCGGAGCGGTTACGGGACGGCACACGTGTGTTGGGTTTGCACGTCGCAGAAGATAACAACACGCTTAAGTGGACACGTGGAAATGGCATTCCATCAGTTCCTGAGGTCCTGACACGACGTAACGTCTTCTCGTGGTGTGGAAAACTGGTGGGTCACGTTCCTGTATGTGGGTGGCTTCGAGTTGCGGCATCATTTGTAAAACGCAGGACAGTATCGATCACGTCTGGTTGGGACGACGAAGTGACAGATGCTCCCCTTAAGAACATGATTGAGGACATAGCGGAAAGAATACGCCAGAACGACCCTGCACACGGTAAGTGGTGCACAAGCGGACATGCTTATGAGGTATGGGTCGATGCAAGTTCTCTCGCCACAGGGGTTTCGTTGGAGGTTAACGGAAGCGTTGTAGAAGACGCATGTTGGCTGCGACCTGTGAAGGACGCCCAACATATCAATTTATCAGAATTGGATGCTATTCTGAAGGGCGTCAATTTAGCATTACAGTGGAGCGCAACGGAGCTACACTTCTTCACGGACTCCGCGTGTGTGCACCGGTGGGTATCAAACATGCTCACTGGCAAAGCCAGAATACGAACTAAGGCGGCAAGTGAGATGCTGATCCAGAGACGTTTGAGTACTCTTGAAAAGCTGATTCAAGAGTATAACTTATTGATCACGATAAGATTAGTAACGTCGAGTGAGAATCGAGCGGATAAGCTCACCAGAGTACCGCAACGATGGTATGATATGATAAAGAAGGAAACCGAACCAATACGCCCGATATGCGCTTCCATTGTGAACGAAACCTCTCCTGATCAGATACGTGCCATACATTGCCAGAGTGGACACCCTGGCGTCAGGCGGACGCTATATTTTGTAAGACGAGTCTACCTTACGACATCCAAGGCGGCTGTCAAGGCAGTGGTCAGAAAATGTAAAGAATGCCAGTCAATTGACCCGGCCTCAAGTCGTTGGCCTCGTGGCAACCTAAGTGTGACTGAAATCTGGACCCGCTTAGGAATGGACATTACACATTACGGTGGGCAACACTACCTTACGTTAATGGATTGTGGCCCTAGTAGATTTGCGATATGGCGACGCCTGCTTCAACAAGACTCGAGAAGCGTCATTCGGCAGTTAGAAAGTTTGTTTTTTTTTTGAACGAGGCCCACCATCAGAAATCCTGACCGACAATGATACTGCATTTCGCAGTAAGTCCTTTAAAGATTTCCTGGATGACTGGAGAGTCCAACTTCGTTTTCGCTGCGCCTATGTTCCTGCAGGAAACGGTATAGTGGAAAGATCTCATCGGAGTATAAAGCGAATTGCAGCAAGAAAGCAATGTTCGATAACGGAGGCAGTATACTGGCATAATATCACGCCGAAGGATGATATATCGTCGACTAGTGCGCCCGCCAATATGATTCACCGTTACCAACTGAAAGTGAAGGGAATTACTACAACATTACCACCTGATCATTGTAGGCATCACAATATATACAAAGTTGGGAACAGAGTATGGGTGAAAGATCCCCATGGCCGGTGTACCTCCAGGTATCAAGTGGGTCGCGTGACGGACATTATAAGTCCACAAACCGTACTAGTTGACGGGATGCCACGGCATGTAAAAGATCTTCGCCTTTTCGTTGATTCTGATACATCGCCGAGCGAATCCAATGATGATTCATCGTCTGACAGTGAGCAGATAATTGAGATCTGCGAATCCGATGCTTCCACAGACACAGAACTTCTGGAAACTTGAGATACGTCTGATGACTCCTCAGGAGACGACTCTCCGACACGCATAAGGGAAATAGTGCCATTACGTCGAAGCACCAGGATAAAGAGACCTGCTCCAGGTTGTTCGATTTGTGATAGTGAGATCAAGGGGGAGTATAGCGAAGAAAACGGCGACTTACCTCGTCAAACCAAGCGACAGCGTGTCGCGTGTATTCTACGACGGAAAAAGTGGCGAAAAAGAAAATTACTTACCAAAAAGAAGGGCACGTATTCCGCATAACATGCTGAAAATGGAATAATTGAATTAAAGAAAAAAACAAGTCAGTCGCAGGAGTCGCTATAAAAGTATTTTGATATGCAAATTACGGAACATCCTATCCCAGCTGTCGACGAATAAAAAAAAATAAATAGGTTCTGCCGATAAAAGCAGTTGGTGTTGTCAATTCGGGGGAGAAAAATTCGGGCATTTTTGGTTTCGGCGTTTGTTAGAGAGTGAGTTATTTTTCTGACTGGTTACACGCATTGTGATTTGAAATAGTACCGGCGAATCGAGTTTTCAGCATTTCTTTCTGCCCACGATATTCGAGTCTGGACTTACAGTGATTCTTCTTTGTCTTGTGGAAGTAATCTGCGGCAAATACTTCCTTTGCTTTCAGAACGCTTACAATAATTAAGTGTGCCACTAGATTGGCATCTTATTCCCACCCATTTTCTGTTGATATAGCTAAATGCAACTGCCAGTTCTATTTCAAATGTTTCTTTTCTCACATTTCTCAACAGTGGAACTCACTTCCATTTACTTGATTCCCTGATAACTACAATCTTCAAAAATTTAAATGCAACATCAATCACCATCTTCTATCTTCTTGAATCCCGTTCAGCTTTTGTCCTTTCTTCAATCTTTTCTATACTTAGTTTTTTCTTTCACTTTCACTCCCTGTAACCCACCCACCCCATGCTAGTGGTATTTCCGCCTTGCTTGGAGTGAAATGATTTAAATAATATAGTTAAAAAAAACTCTTTAAAAGGTTAAGATTGTACAAACAGATGATTGTCTGTAATGGATATACATAGTAGCAGAAGTTGGCTGATATCTTTAAAAATCTATGTTTTCTAAAAGAAACTGTCTTCTCTTTTCCTTTGCCTTCATGTAGACAGTTCTAATGAGTGAGGAGTGATAACCGGTTTGTTCATTCTATAGTATTTTTTTTTTCACTTTTTCTTTCTTCTATTTTCGTGTTTCTGACTATTGTAGTTGTTTTCCTTTTGCCCCTTTTAATTATGCCTGTTTTTATTATCTTAATTAAAGTACAAACTAAAAGTAGACAGATAAATTATTTTTTCCATAAGACTAGCAAACTGAATGAATAAAAAAAGTTGAAATCTGAAATTATTAACAGAATAAAACAAACACCATAACAAAACTATGACACAGACAACTGAAGAATATGATATCTAAACTTCTATATATCAGAAAAATGAAAGACAAAGTGGAAAAATCCTGTGTAAGGCATTTCATCCTCTAATGCCTGATGAACTCCTTTTAGCAGGTGAAAATTACACACAATTTTTCCACTTTGTTATTCTATTGCCTAATATACAAAAAAGTAAGTACATATGCTGGCTTGACAACCACAACATTATCAAGTTCTCATACACTCCATTTGTTGGATACAAGTTCTATTGCACAACATCTAAAAACACATTCCTATCCACCTTCACAATACAGGAAAATACTTGTTGACTACACCAAAATACTTCACCATGAAAATAATAAGCAAAAACTCCAAATTCTTGAAGCCCTCTATATCAAAAGCAAGCAATCAACACAGAACAAAATTTATTATGAGCATAGTAGCAATGTTTTAAAATGTATTTGAGTTGACTAACATTTAACACCATTTTGAAATCTACCAAGTTGCAATTTTACCATCTCCCTTGGATTGGGAATGCTTGTTTACAAAATATCATAACCACAACGGTTAATTTAAAAATAATTATAGTAGAGCACATTCATGCATGTTTACAAAATCACTAACACAACTATTACTGTTGCATTAAATTTGTCTTCACAATTCATCCCTGAGGATGATCTCAGAGGAGATTGAAAGTACTTTAGTTAACAAAAACTATGGCACCTTCCTTGATAAATTTTAACTTAACATCAAGAAGATAATTAGAGAATTAGAAAGGATTTTTATAAAAATAACGTCTATATTATTTAATGAAACATACTTGAATGAAGATATGCTGCCTATATATATATATATATATATATATATATATATATATATTGTGTGTGTATTTAGGCAGCATTTTTTCATTCATACATGTTTCATTAAATAATATAGACAAGTGTTGTCTATTTATTTTATGTAAATTCTTTTCATAACATCTGATCAGCTTAATAACATTATCATTAAACGTAGAAAGAAAATCACAATATTGATCCATATTTTTTAATTCAATCTAAGCTTTCAGCTTACATAAGCCATTATCAAAGATATCAATTACTGTACAACATATTAAGCAATATACAGACAAGACAGTGATGATAGTCTGTTATTGTTTCCATGAATGATTTCCAAGCAACGATAAACACATGCATATAAAACACTAGGAGTGAAAATCGCACTGCAGCTCATGATGTCACACATGACCAGGCTAATATATTGAACAGCAATTGACATCGTTGATAATGGCTTATGTAAGCCGAAAGCTTAGATTGGATTAAAAAATATTGATCAATATTGTGATTTTCTTTTTTCGTTTAATGATAATGTTATTAAGCTTATCAGACGTTATGAAAAGAATTTACATAAAATAAATAGACAACACTTGTCTATATTATTTAATGAAACATGTATGAATATATATATATATATATATATATATATATATATATATATTATGAAATGCACAAAGTCTGACAATTATTTTAAGACATTTTTATGTTTATACATTCTTTTTATAGATACAAATATTTAAGTAAATGCTCTGTTTATAATAAACAGTATTAAACAACATTTACTGGCCTGAATGTCCGAGAAATTTTCATAGAAGATATTTGTCCTCCAACAGGATTTGAACCTGTATCCTATATGGAACCATTATTTAGCTTGATGTGCCTTAAGTGATTTGGCTACAGAGGAGCGTTCAGTTAGCAAGATTGAAGTTTAAAGACAGTAAATTCAACCTTGCAAACCAAACGCTATGAAAATTTCTCGGACATTCAGGCTGGTAAATGTTGTTTAATACTGTTTATTATAAACAGAGCATTTACTTAAATATTTGTATCTATAAAAATACATAAACATAAAAATGTCTTAAAATACCAATATATATATTTTAATTGAGTTCACCTCAAGCAAAGCATTAAAGCCTAAAAAAAAACTATGGCAACTTCCTTGATTAATTTTAACTTAACATCAAGAAGATAATTAGAGAATTAGAAAGGATTTATATAAAAATAAATGAAATGTCTATATTATTTAATGAAACACGCTCGAATGATGATATGCTGCCTAAATATATATATATATATATATATATATATATATATATATATTTTAATCAAGCAAAGTATTAAAGCCACTAAGACATAAGTAGGTTACTGGATGTAGAAGAATTAGAAAACAGAAACATTAGTAAGGAGTGGGAATAAAAGAAAAGTAATCAGGAGGAGAGTAGATAGCAATTGATATTGCATTTAATTTTTTGCAGATTAAAATTGGGTGGAAAGCATGAACCCAGAAGAGAGTTCCACAAGCAAGAAGTATGAGAAAAGAAACAATTAGCATAGAATTTACAGTTACATCTAGCCAACTTAATTGTAATTTGATGAACTCTTGATGCCAGTCTAATATTGCACTTAAATTCAAAATGTCAAGGTAACATAGCAAAGAGCTCATCTGAACAATTACCATGAAAAGTATTTACAGAAAAGGTAACCATACAGCAGCGAGAAAGGGACTAAAGCTGAGATGCTAGATCAAGACCGATAATATTGCTGATTCTTCTTTGGATTTTATCAGAAGTGTCGGTCGATATGTGGCAGCAATATTCTAAGCATGGGCAAATGATAGACTTATAGCTATGTAAGATAGATTCTGAAGAGAAAAACTATCTTGCATGACTCAGTGAACCGACTTTCTTAGCAGCTGACCTAGCAATGGATAAAATATAGTCTTTCCACTTTATGTCAGCCAAGAACGTTAGCCTGAGAAAGCACAATGAGTCACTTTCCTGTTGAAATGGCATGTTAATGGAAAGCAGTTGAGGGTCTCACAGACAATTAATGGAGAGAAATTTAGTTTTAGAGGCATTAAAATTAACAAGCCATCTTTTGCCCCAGTTAACAACAGACTGTAGGTTATTTTGGATATCAGCTGCCAATTTGACCTTATCGAACTGATCAGACTTACTATCGAGACAGGAGTAAATGCTTGTGTCATCAGTGTAGACACAAAGTTGAAAGCTAATGTCATCTGGAAGGTCATTAACGAAAATTAAATCAAAGTAGGACCAAGGATATATTAGTATGAAAAGATCTAGACAAGGGGTCATTCAGGATAACTTTCATTTCACAAATCATAGGAAAGACTGGATCAGTTCAAAAATTTATCTGGAGACACTGTAACTTTTCAGTTTGTGGAGAAGACCCATATGCCAAACCATATTGAAAGCTTTCAAGATATTCAAAGATCCTTATCAAGATCATGATAGACTCTTTCAACAATTATTGTCAGTACATCAGCAGTTAACCTGGAAAAACAAAAGCCATATTGCTTGTCTGAAAAAAGGCCCTGCGATATGAGATGCTTAACCAATTCAGGATTGATTAGGGCCTCTAAGAGTTTCCCAAAAAGTGGTAGAAGGCTAATAGGCTGATAGTTGGAAGGGTCAGACAGTATACCTGAATTCTTAAAGTCTGAAACAACAGATGAGGATTTCCAACAAGCAAGAAAGCAAGAGGCAACAAAGCATTTATAATACAGTTGAGAGAGAACAGGAGCCAGTTCGAGAGAACATTTCTTAAGGACTATTACAGCAATACTATCAGGTCTACATGCTTTGTGGGGATGCAGATTAAAGATAACAGAAACCATTGAAGGAATTGTATTCATATCACACAACAGAGACTCAGTTCTAAATGGAAAGTTAAGCAAGTGTTCTGCAAATAAGTCGAGAGTGGGGTTCAAAGAGAATTTATGGGCGAACATTCAGCTTTATCAACAGAAGATATAAACACCTCGAATTGATTAAAGAGAGGAGAACTAGAAAACTCACTCTTATTTAATACTCTATTACAGAGCCGCCAATAATCAAGGGGCTGCAAATTTGTTAGATACAATATGGTGCCTCATTCTCTCAGCAAAACAAAGACTTAGCTCCTCCAAGGACACATTCACATTTATTATGTGCAGCTACGAATAGGCATCTGTTGTGATCAGAATTGTCATGCTGGTATAGTTGTTGTAGGCTATAGCAACAGAACATGCTGTTGTGAACCATGGAGAAGATTGAGGTTTCACCTAGTATTTCCAAGAAGGAATGAAATCATCTCTGCTTAACCAATTCAGGATTGATTAGGGTCTCTAAAAGTTTCACAAAAAGAGGTAGAAGGCTAATAGGCTGATAGCTGGAAGAGTTCACCCGAGTTCTTAAAAACTGGAAGAACAGATGACGACTTCCAGCAGGCAGAAAAGCAGGAGGCAGCTAGGCATTTATTATACAGTTTAGAGAGAACAGGAGACAGTTTTGAAGCAGATGTTTTAATGACAATTACAGTGATACCATCAATGACATATTGAAAGCAAGAGGGCTATAGTGAAAATTGTGAGTTACCTTCCAAGCAAGCTTGTGCAAATGGATGTTAGATTAGGGAGTGAGAAGGACAGTAAGAAATTAATTATTAAGAGCTATGAAGGAAGTTGTGGAGAACTATGATTGCCTTTGTGCTGAAGGGAGGTAGGACATAGAGGAAGACAATAACAGATCAACTTGTTTGTTACTTAGCAAAATAAAAGGATGATTGTTATGACCTGAATGTTATAAGTAACAATAAAGAACTTTATACCTTTGTAGGGGGGAATTGTGAATTGCCTTATATTTCAAAAATACTATTATCAGTAAAGAAGAATGATACGAAAGATAAACAAATGATTTGTAAAGTTCAATGATTACGCAAACAATCTTAACAGAGGACGTCATGACTGGCAAAGATAGTATAATCACTATCATTGTTTAGGTTCAGTCTTCACACATCTCAATGGAAATGCATTGCCAGTTATGATAAGCATAATTTACCAGACATTTTTATCACATTTACAATTAATACTTATAATTAGATTATAATTATAATAACACAGTGTTTCCAAAAAATTGACATCATTTTACACTCTAATGCCATAGACAATTCTCACTCTCAAATGATCTCAACTTTTAACAAAATGTCTAAAAACTCAGTTGACCGTGCAGACTTATCTCAATAAGAATTTACCAGAAAGATGGATCGGGCTTGCCAGTTATAATGACAATGTGCTGTTGAAATGGCCACAATGTTCACCTAACTTGACACCTTGTGATTTTTTTTTATGGGGCTATCAGAAAGGACAGGTGTATATCCCAGCTCACCCTACAAGCCTAGAGGAACTTAAGCAGAGAATCACAGCTGCTAGAGAATGTTGCACAAGACATGTTTGGCATGAGCTGGACTACCGACTTGACGTGTGTCCGGTCACAGTTGGTACACACTAAAAAATTTTGAAATTGGTTATAAAATCTAAATCCCTTTGAATATCTTGTTTGAATTTTGATAAATAATTCTCTTATTGTTCAACATGAAGCCTATTTAATTCCATTTGCCTGAGACACATAATTACTCAGATATTCACATTTTAAATGATGTTGATTTTGGTGGGATGACACCCTGTTTAATGGAGAAAAGCCTAGATGGCAGAGATAATGTAGGGTATCTCATGATGATGGGAGACATTTTAAATGTAAGTATCTTGGATTATAAAAATGACTTGGAGTACCAAATATATTTATTAGATAACTGATATACATAAGTTCAATATCTTATCTAACATTTGAAGCTTACATCCCTGAAATGGTCACCACCATGAAGAGAACATGCATGAGCTTCCTCTCTTATGTCATTTTTTTCTTGCTGGCTTTGCTTGACCCATAAAAGTTTGTAACAGCAGACAAGATCACCTTTTGGGATAGTGCTTGTCATTTGCCGAAATTCTGTCCGAATTTCTTTTGGGCGGCAAACGATGGATCTTTGGCTAGTGACGTATGCTTCCATTATGGTATGCGATTTCTTATGGTGTCCACGGCATTATGAAACTTTACCGCCAGCAAAAGAGCTATCAGATACATGTAGGAAATGGCAAAATCTTAGATAATATGTTGAACTCTTGTATATCAGTTATGTAATAAATATATTTGGTGCTCAATGTCATTTTTAGAGTCCCAAATATTTGGTGTTTCTCATCATTATGGAGAGAGAAAAAGTTTAATATATTTTCCATCCTTGGTTAAGTGAAATGAAATTTTTAAGCAAGATTTGTTTAAATTGGAGTTTGTGAAAATGTTTCATTAAATGTTTACCTGATGCATTTCATATTTTCAAATATGACTAGTGCGCCAGGTACATACAGGGCTTGGATAAAATAATGGAAGCCTTGTTATTTAATATGGAATAAGTCCACCTTTGGCATCAGTCACAGTTTTAATACATTGAGGAATTGACACATACAAGTTCAGTACAGTTGTTTCAGCAGGAATTGTAAGTTTTGTAAACATGTATAACTATGTCTACAGCAGCAGGAGTATTAATGATGAAAATAAAATTTTTATTTTTACATTATAAACAGAACAAATTTTTTGCATTACTCCCCATATATATATATATATATATATATATATATATATATACACACACATATACAGAAGGTGTCCAATAATGGTGGGGCACATTTTAAATGCAAGTATCTTGGATAATAAAAATGACACAGAGTACCAAATATTAAATAACTGATATACAAAAGTTTAATATAGTATCTAAGATTTGAAGCTTACATCCCTGAGATGGTCACCACCACAAAGAGAACACACATTTCAAACACAAAAAGAGATATCAGATACCTTTACGAAATAGCAAAACCTTAGATAATGTGTTGAACTCTTGTATATCAGTTATGTAAAAAATATATTTGGTGCTTGATGTCATTTTTAGAATCCAAAATATTTGCTGTTCTATCATTATTGGACAACCTGTGTTATCTAATTATAATTGTTTAGATTCAGTTATGTTCATACAAGAAAGATAAGGATGCATCTTCTTATCAGATTTCTTTTTCTTCTTCTTCTTCTTCTTCTACTTCTTCTTCTTCTTCTTCTTATCTATGTGCTGCATCCCTTCAGGATGTAGCCAATCATGGCTCTCCACAATTTCCTGTCCATCACAGCTCTTAATAATCTTTGTCTCTTTGTTATTTCTCCTAAACCCTCTTCTACCATCTATTTACTCAAGCTCACTAAGTACGTTATGCCTTGTTTTCCTCTGTCCCTCTTGCTTTAAATCTGTCCTGTGAGTATCAAATTTTCTAAGCCCTCTTCCCTCATTATGTTCTCCTGAAATTTCAATTATCTCTTCCTGGTGTTAAGTATAAGTTTCCTTTTCGTTTCCATTTTCTCTAAAACTTTGTTGTTTCTTACATATTCAGTCCATGGTATTCTCAGCATCCTTCTGTAGAACCACATTTCTATTACCTCTTCTTCATCTTTGAGGAGATTGTCCAGTGTTCACTGCCATATAGGAGAACTGAGTTCAGTACACTTTTCTTTGAGAATAGATGAAGAAGAGACTTGAAGCAACAGAAACAAAGTAAAGAGTGATGTTATGTAATATCAGTCCTCCTATATGGCAGTGAATGCTAAACAATCTCCTCACAGATGAAGAAGAGACTTGAAGCAACAGAAACAAAGTAAAGAGTGATGTTATGTAATATCAGTCCTCCTATATGGCAGTGAATGCTAAACAATCTCCTCACAGATGAAGAAGAGACTTGAAGCAACAGAAACAAAGAAAAGAGTACTGAAGTGTTATGTAATGTCAGTCCTACTATATGGCACTGAATGCTGGACAATGTCCTCACAGATGAAGAAGCAACTTGAGGTAACAGAGATGTGGTAGTACAGGAGGATGCTGGGAATGCAATGGGCTGAACCTGTGAGTAACAAGAAAGTTTTAAAGTTATTGGAAATAAAAATCACTTATACTTAGAATCAGAAAGAGGTAGTTAAAATTTTAGAGACACATAACAAGGAAAGAATGCTCTTTTGAACAAGAGTAGTGGTTTATTCCTTGTTTCCTAAGTCGGATTGTGTTTCTGGTTCCTTCTAAAGTCTTTTTCTTCTCTTTCTTTTCCAGCAGCCACTGTGTCTTAGTGGCATTATTGCCTTGCTTGGGGTGAATTGATTAAAAAAAGAACTGGATTTCAGAACAGAAAGTAGGAAGGATAATGAAAAAACAACTCTTACTAAGAGCTGAAAAAGATAAGATGATGTGGAGAGCTATAATCACTTACGTCCTGAAGGGTCATCGACCATACAAGAAAAATAAATCTTAGTATCTATCTATATTTCTGAGATGAGGTATTATGTACACTATTTACATTATTTGGACTGTTGTCCTCATCTTTGTTGCTATATTTATTATGTTTTGTGGAACTAGAACAGTCTACCCCAGTGAGTGAAATAAAGGGTTTAGTTCAACATTCCAACCAACTGAAGAAGGCGAGAGTGTACAATGGCCGAAACGTTGTAATAAATATGGTGACAAAGATGAGGACAATAGTCTGAATAATGTAAATAGTGTGAATAAATCTTAGTTATTAGGGAGAAATTAATTTAATCTGAGATGAATTTCTTTTTTTTATCAGGATGTGTCAAGTTGTTTGTCAAGAGAACAAAATACGAGAAATACATTCTTTTTATTTATTTATTTTTTGCCTTTGCACTTTTCATAATTTTTCTTTTCTTTATTTCCTTCAATGTATCTTTTTCTTTTTTCATCTTCTCATTCTTCTGTTCACTTTCTTTCTTGACATCACTCTCCTTATTTATTTCTTTTTTGTTTAATATCTCCTCACTTGTTTTCTTTCTTTTCTTCTTTCTTTGTTAATATCTCTTCTTTCATTATTCATTTATTTTATTTCCTATCTGCTCTTTCTTTCTTTATGCATCAACTGTTTCTTTCTTTTAGAAATAAAGTGAGAAAGAATGACACAATAAGAAAGAAAGGAACATAGAAACCAGCAAGTGAAAAGAAATAAGAAAAGAATAAAACAAACATAAGAGAAAAAGAAAAAAATATCAAGAAGTAAAAAAACCAAAGGAAAGCAAAAATTAAAAATTAAAAAAAAAAAAAACAGTAAAAAGCCCAAAATGTTTAAATAGAAAAGAACAAGTATCAAATATTAGGTTGGTGCAAAAATAATGTCGTTTTTTGACGTTAAAAAATACGTCAAAAAACGACATTATTTTTGCACCAACCTAATAAAAATAAAATCAATCCAGACTAAAAAGAAGAAAAAAACAAAATGGCTGCTGGAAAAACAGAAAGAATGAGATAGTAGTAACTATATCCATGTGTAAGCAAATCTTGAAATATCCAAAGGATGTAGGGTGTAGCTTTTGACATACAACATGAACATAGTCATTAATCAAATAGATGTAAATAGTCTAAGGTAAACATAAGAAAGGAAATGATTAATTTCACATAAGTCAAAAGTTTTTATCAGTATGGCATATAAAATGTAAATATCATAAAGACTATAAGTAAATCCATTCCTGCACTGATCATCCATTTTGTATCTAAAATATTCGTAAGTTAAGCTATAAGGTTCCATGGTCTTTTAGCTAGTAATCACTAAGCAAACACTTAGTAATTTCTATGTTCATATAGGAGGATTCTAAACTCACAAAATTCTTCAAGAATTCAAGTATTTAATTTCTTCCATAATTTTTTTAATCAACTTTTGTCGTATAAAGTCAATGAATGAATTCAGTGACATTTTACTCAATTGCAATTGTTCTAACATTTTATATCTTTGAGAAGTGTGATACATACCTTCAATTAATTTTGGATTAATTCTGCTTCTATGGGCATTTTCTTTTTTTGTCAAAGATTTGTCAATTTACAGTCTCTGCTAGCATCTCTTAGCCGATGTAAAAACTTTACAATTGACTTGTTTTTTCTCTCATTTTTCTTGATTATCTCATTAATTTCTTTGAATAGTAAGTCTTCAATTTCTTTTGGATATGTCATTAATGAGATTTTGATGATTACTTTGCCCACTGCTGTATCTAAAAATAAATCAATGTTTTCACCTCCACCCACTTTATTGTTTTTTAATGTCTTTGAGCTAACCTAACATTGGCTGTAAAACATTGTAACAATGTTTCAACAAAGTCAGATTTGTCCATTTGAAATAAACATACTATCAAGAATGCCATTGTCTCGAAATTGAAACTTGACTGACTCCTCCAGAATGGAACTATATATATATATATATATATATATATATATATATATATATATATATATATATATATAGATAGATAGATAGATAGTTTAGATCATATCGTGTTTTATTGTGCATAGCGTCACCACAAATGTATCCACACGTTTCCAGTCTCTGTTTCTTAATTTTAATTTTAGGTCAGCAAATCTGTAGCAATTTATGCATCTGAAAATAATTCATATTTATCTGTATCTCACTCATTTAAACCATTATTACTCCTCTCTTTAAAACTTCTCTCTATTAAATTTTAATCCCCACCTTCACCTTTAGGCCTTCCTGTTCTTCTTTCTTCTATTACACTTCTCTCTAGAGCTTTCATACATTTCCCTCTCACACTTGTTTCCACTTCCACACTTGTTTCCACTCCAACACATACACTCTCACTAAAATTTTGTTTTTATACCTGGAGTTATATTTTCCAATTTCTTTTTGAATTTGTAGGTCTGATGAATTGGATTGTAATTACAATTCCAATGTAATAAATTATAACCATGGAATATTAGTGTTTGAGCCTTTTATATTATATATATATATATATATATATATATATATATAATAAAAATATTGGTAATTTGTATGGAATTTCCAAGAGGATATAGATCCAGTGAGAGCTCTATGTCAGAGACAGAGCAATAATTATTATGTAATGAAAAACAAACACTTAAAACACCATGAGATGATATTTCTTTCATTGAGCTTGATATATCAAACTTCATTTTTAATGGATACCCATTTTTAAAACATTATTTTTTTTTTATTTACTAGCCTCTGTACATGAGAAATCTTAACCAAAAAATGTGTCCACTGGCAGGATTCCAACCAGTGTCTCATCTTTGTAGGACAAAACAATCATTGGATCCAGTATGCTTTGACCACTTGGCTACAGAGAGCTTCAGTCATGCAATGTTCTATTTGCCTTAATTCATATTTTCTCAAAAACCATATCTGCTCAGTTTCATATCCAAAATGTAAACAAAGTAATTTCTAAAGAATTAGTGGTTTATTTTTGCAATCCAACATATTTTTATTACTGCAAACTTTATTTTTATTAAGTTTTCTCAAATGCACAGGCTGGTAGACAAAAAAGAACAATTTAAAAAACTGTAGTCAATAACAAGTTGCAACAGTCTGTTTCATGCTTGAACACAATCTTCAGGTCATATATGTTGTGTTTTGGCTCAACTATTTATATATGCTGGCTAATGGTGCATTATGAGTAGCAAGGTATATTGTATTATATTAACAGTTATTCAGCAGGTGGTAACAGTTATATTTCAAATTATCCTAGAGGCATTATTTACATTATTTGGACTATTGTCCTCATCTTTGTTGCCATATTTATTGCAATGTTTCAACCGTTGTATGCTCCGGCCTTCTTCAGGTGGTTGGAATGTCAAACTGAACCCTTTATCGCTCACTGGGGTAGACTGTTCTAGTTCCATGCACCATGTTTAATGGATGTCAGTTATCTCCTGTTAATTATCCTATGAAAGTTCTCCACTGCCTTAACTGAATAATGTAAATAATGTGCATAATACCTCATCTCAGAAATATAGACAGATATTCTAGAGGCTACTGAGTAGAAATAATTGTGGACCTGAATGCAGTTATTTGTAGTCATTTTCTTATGTTGTTTGTTTACTTTTTACTCATTATTTATTATTGATTATTTAATTATTTATTGGGAATTTGTCACCAAATTTAGCATTGGTTTGTGAATTTGGTGGTATAGTGGTTGCTAGTTCAATTCTTGGGCTGGGTAGTGTGTACTTGTACTAAGGGGAAACATAAGAACTAGGTGATATCCCTAGACATAAGCAGTGGAACGAAAACAGTCTACCCACTAGATTAAATACAGGGTTCAGTTTGGAATTCCCTGTAGGTTATCCAGATCATTAAACACCGGAGGAAGGCCAGAGGGTAACAATGGCTGAAACATTGCAATAAAAACAACAAAGATGAGGACAATAGTCCGAATGTAAATAGTGTAAATATTGATAATTCCTCATCTCAGAAATTCAGACAAAAATTATTGTTACCTGATTCAATATTCTGAAGGGATGTTCTGGTATAAAATTGGTATCTTGTATCTTTTGTTTGATATTCTAAATAGTATGCTGAACTTGTGCCAAACACCACTCAAATTATAAACAGAATTATTATTTCCATAAGTAGAAAATCCAAGACTTTTCACACTAAAAATCCTTTAAATATTAACAACAATCATTTGAAAAACAAAAATATAAACATGGCTATTGCTATTTTATTTTCATACATGAACTTTAATATAAAGTAAAAATCAACCTAAAAGTTATTACTCCTGTATAATTATTTTCTTTTTATATGAATAATATGAAAATTAACAAAAGCCTAAGGAAGATAACACAAAATCAATTAACAAAAAAACAAATGATTTAACCACCAATAGGAAAAAATTGGTGGGAAAAATTCAATTGCAATGCAATAACAGTAAAATCAATTTTCATTAGCCAAATTCCATCTGTAAAAACAATTTTCATTGGCTGAATTCCAGAAAGCATCAAACCAATATAAACTCAAGTCAACTCTTGTGGATTCAACAAAGAAATACTGGGAAGCTGACCAGGAGGTGATTGCTCCTGGTTAAATCATCTGGATGAGAGGGGGGCTTGATGTTTTTAAAGGCTCAATACCCTCGACAACACCAGGAATAAACATCACTGATGAAGTTTCCTGACACACCACAAGGGCATTAAAAATATATGCATCTTGGGTTTTAGAAGAAAGGGAACAAAATAAAAATTTATATTTTTGCTTTTATCTTGAAAGTTTGTAAATGTTTTTGCATTGAAAGTACGGTGACTTAACAGTTATCAGCATCGTCAATGAAATTAAGAAAGTATTCAATCTCTGCCAGGGCAGTTTGTATTCACTATGAAAATTTGAAAGGGAACACAGCTAATAAACAGAGCTAACCCCTTGACCATTCAAAGATCAACATTGAACATGAAACCTTTACTAATTCAGGACTCTGATTGGCTAACTACTATCCAATCAGGATCCCTACTTAGGGCCATATAGTAAACTTGATCCTGAAATCTTGCACTTTTACAACTAACAGCCATAGTGACCACACATTTATTGGAGTCGTCATTAACAGAGTACAGATGCCACAAGGCTGCAAATCCCACTTGTCCCTTGGACACTCTTCTAACAGTTAAGTCTGCAAATATAAATTATATTTGTAAGCCTTCTTTTTACCTCTTGTGCATACACCATTTTCTATACATTAAACCCATTGAATTTAATACTTTTTTGCTTCCTTTCTTCAAGTGTGCCTGTCGTCCTGAGTAAGACATTAAACTACATTCACATCCTGGGTAAGACGATAAACTACGTCCAGCAGGAAGGTCTCTGATCAGGAGGTTTTGAGGAGCATGGAGCCACCTCTTAATTGCTGGTGTTCCGAGGTCCACCCTGACTCGGGGTGGTAGCACCTGTTAGGGTTCAAGCTATGGGCAAATAGCTAACTATTACCAGCAATACTTTTTGAAAAAAATTATTAACAGCAATACAATTTTGAAGGAAAAGTATTACCAGAAACAGATTTTTGCCAAAACAAAATATTACCAGCTGTAAAAAATTTGTCAGCATTAAATAACCCATTGAGATTGATATGCTGTAAAACAAAATAAACGAAACCAAACTAAACCAAGTGTGCCTGCCTTTGTTTTTGTGGAATTAACTGCACCCAGGGAAAATATTTATATCACTTCTTCCTAATTTTTCTAGAAAAGGCATGAATCCATCTTTCCCTCCATTAATGGGTAGATATTAGAGTAGTTTGAGAGCTTTAGTTTTGTAAGGCAGTCTGACTTGGCTAGTGTTCTAACTCCATTAAAAATTTACAAAGAAGTGTCTGTTGGTTGGAGCCGTCCTCTTCACAAGAGTAAACAAAATGAATGTTAATCATAATATTTACACTTGGAATAATATTCTTTTCTTTGTTGGTATTATAACAACGTTTTGGGTGTTGTGTTCTCCAACCTTCTCCAGGTGTCTGTTGTTCCAAATAATCTTCATTGTATTTCAAATTGAACACTTTATTTCATCTACAGGAATAGAGTGTTCTTTTTCCACTGTACATGTCTAGGGATGTTCATTATTTAAAACTGCTCAGTTATTGTTCACCTTGTTTTCACTGAATGTAAATCGATACAACTTGGAGCGAGGGACAATAGGTGAGTGAATTAAAGTGTTTGTGAATTTGGCGACATAGTAATGGCTGCTTCAATCCAATTCAGTAATACTGAATCAATTATTATTACTTTGTTTTCAAAAATAACACTTAAACAAGTTTCTTGTTTTATTTATTTACTATTTTTCATCATTTTTTTTTTTTGTTTCCATTTTTCCTCATTTATCTTTATCTTTATTTTTCTAGATTTTTCTAAACAAAACTTGGATAAATTCTTTTGTCTTCCTCTTTTTTCTTTATTTTATCTCCCACTCTCTCTTTCTCCTTGTTACTCTTACCTTCTCTTTCATTTACTTTTATTTTTCTCTCTCTCCTACTCTTCCCTTTCAATTACTTTTACTTCCTTTATTTTCTTTCTTTTCTTCTTGTACCTTCTCTTTCAATTACTTTTACTTTCTTTATTTGCTCTCTCTCTCTCTCTCTCTCTCTCTCTCTCTCTCCTTCTCTTACCTTCTCTTTCAATTACTTTTGCTTTTTTTATTTGCTCTCTCTCTCTCTCCTTCTCTTACCTTCTCTTTCAATTACTTTTGCTTTTTTTATTTGCTCTCTCTCTCTCCTTCTCTTACCTTCTCTTTCAATTACTTTTACTTTCTTTATTTTATCTTTCTCTCTTTCTCCACTATTCTCTTTCTTCCTTGTCAATATTTCCTGATTCTTTCTTTCTTCTTTCTCTTCACTCTTTCTTTCTTTCTTTCTTCACTTCTCTCTCAATCCATCTTTTGTCTCTCTCTCTCTCCACCCCCTCTTCTTGTCCTCTTGTCATCCTTTATACCCAATACATGGAATCATCAATAAATTAAAATGGTTCAATCATTCTCTTTCGCCATGGCAACCATTCAGCTGTAGAATCCTCAAGTGATACAAAGTTTGTAATTACCGAGAACTTTTTAAAGATAGGATCAACTGCCTAACCAATCTGAGAGCCAACCACGATTAACAATCAAGGCAAGGCAAGGAGGTTCTGGGAGGTGCTCAGTTGGTAGGGCTGCTCGACTTTGGGTGCAATGTAAACAAATACAATGAATAATGTAAAATTCATGAGTTTTTTTAAGGCTTTACAAAGTGTCATGGCTGACAAATGTGCTTGCAGATGGATAAAAAATAATGCATAGATTCAAGGACAAATTAGTAGGCAAGTACTTTAGTTAATGAAAGAGAAAGGGAGATAGATATTTATACAATGAGAGTACTGAAGATTTTATCAATATTCAAATCTACACTGGATGCTAATGTGTCAGAAGCTTTTACAGTATGGATCTTCATTTACAATGTTAAGTCCACTTGCTTTTAAAATCAACATTTTAATAGCTGGCCTTTACCTGATTTGAACCCTTGCTTTTTTATGAGAAGCAAAAATGTAATCATTGTAACCATGATGGACAGACAGAATTTATTATATTATTATTCATTTATAATCTTTAATTATTAAAATACATATTTGTTTATTTTTTAACATAAGTCTTGATATATATCAATTGTTTTATTTTTAAAATAAGTCTTATTTAGCAAGTTTAATTTATTAAGAATTCAATATTTTGTACTTACTAAATTACTAATACATTGGCATAAATAATTCTACCTCTATTTATATTTAAGGATAACATTTCTCTTTTTATGAAAGAATATATAATTTTCAAAATTATAGGAAAAGCATTTCAAGTCATAATGTTTGTTTTGTTTATCTCTGACAGTTAGTTCAGTATCATCAATTTCTATCACTATCAATTATCATTCAAACATTTTTAACAAAATTTGCCTATAATTTTATTCATTTATCCTTTTCTTGTTTATTGATTGTCGTGTAACATTTTTATGGATAAGGACATATTTTCAAATTTGTTGGAAAAGTGTTTCAAGTTTTAACGTTATTTTTTTTGTTAACAACTAGTCATTTTCTTCTATTATTTATCTTTCAAATCTTTTAACAAAAAAAAAAACGGTTTTCATATATATGATGATAATTTTATTCTCTTATTCTTTTCTTATTTATTTATTGATTTATATTATTGTTGTAACATACCTACGGACAATAATGGGTATGTCCCCATTCACATAAATACAGTAGTAAATACTGTATGTTGGTCTAGGGTTGGAGATTCATTGTGGAATTCACTTGACTAACTTGTATCAGTTGGCTACTTCTTCTACACACCGATGGCGAATCTCATATGTGTTGTTCTTGTCCTAATTATTATCGTTCATTACCAACCTTCATTTGATTATTCTATTCAGTAACCTTCCCTAGGTTACAACAATTATTATCATTTAAAATATACAATATTAATTCTTAAAGTGGTACATTTCATGGTGAAATGTTTACTCCATTATCTAGTGTATATATAAATACACTCACACACACACACACACACACACACATATGCTTGTGTGTGTATGTACAGTGAATAAGAAATGAATAGGTTTTATATATATATATATATATGTGTGTGTGTATGTGTTTAAAAAATTCAGATATAGATGAAATATATATGCAAAAATATCATATGAATAAAAACAAAAAGAAAAGTTTTCCTTTTGTCTTTTTTCAGATACCCCTTCCACTACCCCGACCCCCAACCACATAGAAATTCATTTTCATCCTTCTTTCAGTCTCCCTTTGTCTAATCTATTTCTTTTAGACTTTTTCACTTTCTCTCTCACTCTCTCTCTCTCTCTGTCCCACTCTGTCTGTCTGTCTGTCTCTCTCTTTCTAAGTGGTGTGCTGAAATTTTCTGGTCTGACCTACTTCAGAAAATCTGACCAAATGATCCAACATCAGCTTCATTTTGGGAAGGGCTCCTTGGTCAAGCTGAGAACTTTTCAATATGCCTCTGTATGAGCATATACATACATATATATATATATATATATATATATATAAGCACAAACATACACACATGTGTGTAGTCATCAAATTTTTTAAAAATTAGTCACACCTCATCACAAACTGAAGAAGCTCTTTCCTTGTTTAACAACAGTGAGTGACAAGGAAGAGACATTCTTGTTCATGCATGTTCGATTCATAACAAGATGATAATCCTTTTCCAGGAGTGACCATTGCAGAAAAGATAGCAACCAATCCTAAGACTGGCTAAAATTCTTTATATAATCAAATATTTAACCAAATATATAATCAAATTTGTTTAAAAACTTCTTTCATCAGCCATTTGCTGTTCATGCAAATTTCTTTATCTATTCCTGACCATTCTCTGTAAACCACTGAAATGGTTGTGTGCAAAAATCCTAGTAAATCATCAGTTTCTAAAATACTCAAACCCACTCACCAGGCACCAACAACCATGTTATGTTCAAAGTCATTTAAAATTCCTTTCTTTTTATAGTAATACATGAAATGAAATTAAGCATGTCTCTATGGCCATACATATATAGTCATTGTAAACATTCTTTCACTCTCTTTTAGCCTTTTGATTTCTCTCTCTCTATCTCTTAAGGGGGGTGGCTATGCTGGAAATTCTTTGATCCAATCCACTTCCCAAAATCTGCCAAAAGGACCAAGCATCAGCCATTTTTGAGAAGGGCATCTTCGTCAAGGACAAATGTGTCATTGGTTTTCCTCAAAAGGCCTTGGTATATAAAAATTTATATATCATTTTCTCTCATATATATATATATATATATATATATATATATATATATATATATATTATTTTAAGACATTTTTATGTTTATACATTCTTTTTATAGATACAAATATTTTAAGTAAATGCTCTGTTTATAATAAACAGTATTAAACATTTACCGGCCTGAATGTCTGAGAAATTTTCATAGAAAATATTCATCCTATGACAGGAATCAAACCTGTATCCTATAGGAAACCATCATTTAGCATGACGTGCCTTAATCGATTGAGCCACAGAAGATCGTTCGGTTAGCAAGGTCGATTTTACTGTCTTGATATATATATATATATATATATATATATATATATATTCATTCAATGATGTTTCATTGAATAATATTGACATATTATGTCTATTTATTTTTATAATAATCCTTTCTATTTCTCTAATAATCAGTTTCATGATGTTAAGATGAAATTCAACAAGGAAGGTGCCATAGTTTTTTCTAACCCCAGTACTTTTTATCTCCTCCGAGATCATCCTCAAGGGTGAATTGTGAAGACAAACTTAATGTAACTGTGATCGTTGTGATGGGGAGTTATTGTAAACACACATGAATGCACTCTGTTATAATTGTTTTTAAATTTTAAATTCATCCATTGTCACTATGGTGTTTTTGTAAACAAGTGTCCACAATATAAGGGAGCTAACCAGGGATGGTCCAGTGCAAAATCGCATTAAATGTTGGCCCAAAACATTTTAAAACATTGCTACTACATTTGTAATAAATTTTGTTCACTGTTGGTTGGCTGCTTGCTTTTAATATAAAGGGCTTCAAGAATTCCAACTTTTTGTTCATTATTCTAGGTACTGACTAGGCTTGACATTGCTTAACTGGTGATCATACAAAAACACTGTTTCAATGTGATGTGGCTGTAATAAAAAAAAAAGTTGCACCAATGAAAAGTATGTATAAAAAAGAAAAATTGAGTAGTATAAGCAGTCAATTGCTGAGACTCCCCTGACGAGTGGATGGAGTGATTCCCAGAGTGTATGTCTATGAGACTCTGGTGTCAGGATGCTAAAGGTAACATCTATCAGCTAAGTGACAAACCTTTTACTTATATTAAGTCTTATATATATATATATATATATATATATATAAATAAAAGTGAACATAGAAGTCAACACTTAGAGGCGACAGTCTGTTTCATGCTATATGCAATCGTCAGGCCACGTCATGACATGGCCTGACGATTGCATATAGCATGAAACAGACTGTCGCCTCTAAGTGTTGACTTCTATGTTCACTTTTATATTTACACACGCTCTATCTCTGATATTGAGCACTTTATTCCATAAATATAGCACAGCTTAAGACTATATTTCTTTATATATATATATATATATATATACACACACATATATATTATACACACACACACACTAACATATATATATATATATATATATACACACACACACACACACACACATATATATTATACACACACACACACACACATATATATATATATATATAGAGAGAGAGAGAGAGGGGACTTTTGTGTTCATCACAAACAAATGTCTCTGTTGAAAAAGTGAATAAACAAAATCCAAATTCATTGGAATCTTTTCTTGCACAGGCAGCTGCCAAATAAACATTTGCATAGCATCTGACAGTTTTCCATTTCTTTAAGTAGTCCCTAACTAAAAGGAACCTCTTCAGAATGACAGCAGCTACCATTTCTACAAATGGATTCCATATCTACCCCAATTCAGCTGCTCCTGGCAGGTTTACAGAAGAATCTATCACTGGCCTTAAAAAATAATTTAGGAGTGAATATTTATGTACATTTTTAAAATTCAGAGCTACTTTATAACATATGCAACAGGCACTGCATTAGTTTAATTTGGCCTTGCCTGGTGGGCAAGTGAATTTATAGGCCGAAGATAGGATCAGACAGGCTTCCTAGAACCAGGAAAAGATGCAACAATTTTTCTTTTCATTTCACTTGAAGCAAGGCAATAATGCCACTAGGACGCATGGGGTTACTAGGAGTGAAAGAGAATGAGAAGACTTTAGTGAAGAGAAAGAACAATAAACGAACAGATTTCAGGAAGACAAAAGATAGGGATAATGCCATTAAGATGCAAGGGGTTACTGGGAGTGAAAGAGAATGAGAAGACTTTAGTGAGGAGAAAGGACAATAAAAGAACAGGTTTCAGGAAGACAGAAAATGGTGATAATGCCACTAAGATGCAAGGGGTTACTGGGAGTGAAAGAGAATGAGAAAACTTTAGTGAGGAGAAGACAGAAGATGGTGATAGATGTTTTGAAAACTTTGAATTTTGGCAGAGAGGCAAGAAACCAGAAGAGTGTTACACAGACAAGAAGTGTGAGAAAAGAAATGATTAGAATAGAACTTATGGTTACTTCTAGTTAGTTCAACAGTAAAATGATGAGACCTAATTGCCAAACAAATAGTACACTTAAATTCATACACTTGAGGTACCAAGGAGGAGAGCTCACCATATCAGTTGTCATGTAAAATATTTATAGAAAAGAGAAAGGGAAGCCATGTCATGACAGTGAGAAAGTGACTGAAGTGGAGATGACAGATCTGAACCTATTACATGACAGACCCTTCTTGAATTTTGTCAAGAATTTCCAAATATATAGCAGAAGCACAAGACCAGATATGGCAGCAATATTCAATGTGTGGATGAATGGTAAATTTATAAAAATGTAAGATGGATTCTGACAAGAAATTTTTCTGGCATGATACAGTGAACCAACTTTCCTAACAGCAGACCTAGCAATTAATTCAATATAAACACGCCACTTCATGTCAGTAGAAAAAAATTGCAGCATGTTGATCTCCCGGATGGAGGGCAAAAAAGGTACTCTATGATGATTAAAAGATAGTAGATTTATTTTGGAGGCATTAAAATTTACAAACCATTTCCTTCCCTAATTAACCACTGATTGAAGGTCATTTTTGAAGGCAGCTACTAGTTTGACTTTGTCAAACCTGTCAGACTTACTATTAATATTGATGTCAGCAGCATAAATACCTAGTTGGAAACTGATGATATCAGAGAGGTTGTTGATGAAGATAAGAAATAATGTAGATCTAAGGAGAGATTAATGGGAATTGATCAGGAAGCTTTGCCATTCAAGATGTCATTCATTACTCAATTTGTTAAGAATGATTGGATCAAGTCAAATATCTGGCCGGAGACATCATAGACTTTGAGCTTCATGTTGGTGGAAAACATGAGCCCAAGATGGCATAAAGAATTTCTCTCCTGAAGTTTAGCACCAACCATGCTATTGGAAGTTAAAAAAGGTTCTTTGTTTTGGAGACGTTAAAATTAACAAGTGTTTTCTTGCCCCAGTTAACCACTAATTAGAGGTTCCTTTGTATTAATGTGAAATGATCTACAAGCATCTCCATTAAACATGACCTTCATTACATGTTTAGTCAATGATTGGATTAAGCCAAATATTTGTCCAGAGACACCATAGCCCTTGAGTTTTTGGAGAAGGCCAGCATGCCAAATCCCCGTCGAATGCTTTTTAAATATCTAAAGCTTCAGCCTAAGACTCATCATTCTTTTATATTGGTTAAAAAATATTTGTAGCATTTCTCTACGTTATTTTTTTTTTATTACCAGCCATAATTTGCTGTTTAATCTTGTTTTCATTTTTGTTTATTTTTTCAGAAACATTTTGGATTTGAATTTCTGTTAAAAACCATCACTACAGATACATTACTGACAGGTGTAGAAAGATAAGAAGAAAACAACTAAATATAGAACGAAAGAATTAAATAAAGATTAAATATATATATATATATATATATATATATACTTACAATATCTACTCCTCCCAGTCAGACATATGAGCTTGCAAACTAACCGAGGCAGTTGGTTTTCAGAAGACACATATCTGACTTGCAAGAATGATAACAATACGAAAGATGTTGTTGACACAGCAAGACTGACAGGGGAAAGGAAGAGGTATGGCAGATAATTTATATTAACAAATCTTAAAGCAAGGAACATCTCAAGTGCATACATATTCGCCCTGACATAAACGCATCTACATATATACATACATAGATATATATACCCAGATAGGCACATACAGATGCATCTATGCATAAACATGTAAAAATACATTAGCAATAAAATATTAACAAATATGCACACAACAATTATACACTTATAATTCATGTATATGCATATACATATTTACATGAACACATAAGTACACACAAATATACGGACATATATAAACATATATAAATACATAAACATATATATGTGAATATGCATTAACATGTATATCTTTCTGTACACTTGCGAACATACACACTTCTATATCTATCTGTCTATCTATAATTCTCTCTCTCTCTCTCTCTATATATATATATATATATATATATATATATATATATATATATATATATATATATACATACATACATATATATATAAATATAAAAGTGAACATAGCAGTCAACACTTAGAGGCGACAGTCTGTTTCATGCTAGACTCAATTGTCAGGCCATGAGTGACTTGTTGCCTGATGATTCCATCTAGCCTGAAACAGACTGCCACCTCTAAATGTTGAATTCTATGTTCACTTTTATATTTACACACGCTCTATCCCTGATATTGAGCATTTTATCCCATAAATATAGCATATCTTAAGACTATATTTCTTTACATATATATATATATATATATATATATATATATATATATATATTGTATCGACTTATTTTTGTACTGATCCTTTCCAGTTGTCTAATCAGTTTCTTGATGTTGAGATGTGTTGTAGCATACCTACGGACAATAATGGGTAATGACCCCATTCACATAAATACAGTAGTAAATACTGTATGTTGGTCTAGAGTTGGAGATGCAATGTGGAATTCATTTGACTCAATTCTAGCAGCTTACTACATTTTCTAGTTGCTGCTGACGAATAATATATGTGTTGCTCTTGTCCTAAGTATTATCGTTCCTGACCAACCTGCATTTGATTATTCTATTCTTCCCTAGGTTACAAAAAAATGAAATCCATCAAGGAAGATACTGTAGTTTTTTTTGTTTTTTTTTATCCCAAGGACTTTTTTTTTTTTTTTTAAGCATTTCCCCCCAAGCAAGGCGGGAAGCCACTAGGACGCAAGGGTTTACAGAAAATTTCGAGCAAGATCAGATAGGAGTGATAGAATAAAGGATAAGGGTAGTGAATAGATCAAGGCAACTGCAGATGTCGATTGACATTACACTTGAATAGCTGGAGATTATAGCTCACAGGGAAACAGGAAAGGGGAAGGGAGTTCCACAGGTGCGAGACATGAAGCTATTAGAGTAGAAGAGACGGCTACATTTAGGAGTTTCGACAGTGAAGGGGTGAGAGTGGGATTCCAGCCTCGTAAGGCGCTGGAACTCATGACGTCTGGGAACCAGCGAATGCAGCTCCTCGGAGCAATTTCCATGAAAGTATTTGTAGAACAGACAGTGGGAGGCGACGGCGCGTCTGTGAGAAAGTGACTGTAGACGAGACGCCAGGGCAGGGCCAACTACATTGTATATCCGCCTCTGGAACCTATCAAGAACCACGAGGCAAACAGAAGGGGCACCAGACCATATATGGCAGCAATACTCCATGCAAGGGCGAATTGTTGATTTGTAGATCTGGATGATCGACTCCGGGGAGAAAAACTTCCTCGCGCGGCTCAGGGAGCCAACTTTCCTTGCAGTGGACGAGGCAATTGATTCAATGTATTTGTTCCATCTCAGGTCAGCAGTCAACGTGAGACCGAGAAGCCGCAGAGAGTTGCTCTCGAGAAGTTGAGCGTCAGATATTCTAATGGAGGGAAGGGAAGGATCTCTGTGGTGATTAATAGAGAGCAGTTTTGTCTTGGAAGCGTTGAAGTTGACCAGCCAATTCATGCCCCAGTTCACAATCGATTGGAGGTCCTTTTCAAGAGGCACGGCCAGGCGAGTTTTGTCAGCGAGACTAGATTTATTTTTGAGGCAGGAATAAATTGTAGTGTCATCCGCGTAGATGCCAACTTGGGAAGTTATTGCGTCAGGAAGGTCATTTATGTAGATAAGGAATAGAGTGGGGCCTAGGATGGAGCCTTGAGGAACACCTGCGTTCGTGGGATAGGAACTGGAGGAGAATCCATTGAGAACGACCTTCAATTTACGGTTTGACAGGAATGATCGTATTAGGTTATATAATCGACCCGTAATGCCATAACCCTGGAGCTTGCGAAGAAGGCCGGCATGCCAAACCCTATCAAATGCTTTGGAGATGTCTAGTGCCATGGCTCGGGCTTCCCCGTTATTTTGAAGAGCTCGATAGACTGTTTCAGTGATGGCCGTAAGCACATCGGCTGTAGATCGGGCAAAGTGGAAACCATATTGCTTGTCTGAGAGCAGATTATGGGATGTGAGGTGGTTAACCACCCCGGTATTGATTAGGGCTTCGAAGACTATGCCCTCCGGTATTGATAAGGGCTTCGAAGACTATGCCGAAGAGGGGAAGGAGACTGATAAGACGGTAGTTGGAAGGGTCAGAGGGGTCGCCGGAGTTCTTGAAGACAGGAACGATCGAAGAGGACTTCCAGCAGTCAGGAAAACAAGATTCCTTGAGGCAGTAGTTGTATAGTTTAGAAAGGGCAGGTGCCAGTTCAGGCACGCATTTCTTCAAGACAATGGCTGGTATCCCGTCTCCACCACTAGCTTTGTTGGGGTCTAAATTGGAGATAACGCCCAGTACCAAAGATGGGGTTATGTTTAACCCACTCAATATGGCCTCAGTTCTAAGAGGGAAGTCAGGTATGGGTACACCGGAAGAGTCGAGCGTCGAGTTGAATGAAAATTTCCGAGCAAAGCATTCAGCCTTGTCGGTAGAGGAGGTCAGGACTTAGAACTGCTTGAATAAAGGAGGTATAGAGGGTTTGCAATTGTTCAATACGCTCTTGCAGAGACGCCAATAATCTTTGAAGCCAAATTTGCGAGATGCAATATGTTCCTTCATCCGAGGCGCAAATAGTGACTTAGCATCGTTGAGGACACGCTTACATTCGTACAGGCGGAGGCAAAGAGACGTCTATTGCAGTCAGACATGTCGCTACGGAATAGGTGGAAGTAGTGGTTCCTATGGGCGATGTCGGCTGAGCAAGCAGCCGAGAACCAGGGGAAGGAGCGCGACTTGACCCTATATTTCCTTGATGGGATGAAAGTGTCGATTCCAGCTTTAACCCAGGAAGAGACTTCAGAAGCACATTCTTGGACGGGGAGCTTAAAGACTCCATCCCAGGGGACATCGCGGAGGAAATCACGGACCGCGTCTCAGTCAGCTCGTTGATAGTAGAACGAAGTTCTAATGGTAGGAGGTTCTTTATAGGGGGTGGAGTTGAAGGAGATTTAACTGATACTACTGCATGATCAGAGTTACCAAGAGGGCAGAGTTGCGAGGCGCTGCATGATTCGGGGATGGAGGTAAAGCACAGGTCGAGAAGAGAGGCTTTACCTTCCCGCTTGAAGGCAAAACGAGTGAGGAAGTTAACTATCTGTGTGAGGGAATGGGAGATTGAAAAAATGAGTGTTTGAATGCCTGCGTGGTCAGTAGTAGCATTCTTAAGCCACAAGGTGTGATGAGCGTTAAAGTCACCAAACACAAAAATGTGAGCAAACGGGTGGAGGGAGAGAGCCTTGTCTATGCTATCAGAAATGCTATCGAGTATCTCACAGTCTCGAGAGGATGGAGAGCGGTAAAGGAAGAAGAGATAGCTTACCGCATTGAGGAGAGAGAGCCGGAGACACGTGTATGACTGGTCTGGCGATTCGAGAGAGGACCACGTCAAAGAACATCTCCCTCTGGCCAGAGAGGCCAGAGGGAGATGTTCCTTGACGTAGACACCAAGACCGTGCATGTGGGTTAGAGAGTCTTTTCTGGGGAGAGGAAGATAGCCGGGGATCGAGAGATCAGAAGAGGGGATAGACGAGACAAGGTTTGTCTCACAGAGAGCTAATATATCCGGGCCGTTTGCAGTGAGGAAAGATTCCAGACTGCAGAAGTTTGTCCTAATTCCCCGAATGTTGGAGAACGAAATGTTGAGGGGTTTAGGTGGTTTTTGAGAGGCTGGTTTAGGGTTAATCTTTCGGTTTTTGTAACTCATGTTGAATTTTGTTTGTAAGATGAGAAGGCCCGAAGTAAAAGAAACAGACAGTTTTGACCGTGACGCGGGCAGAGAGGAGTCGGCAAAATCTGCATCATTATGTGGCCTCAGGGCTGCCTACCGGAGGTGACTGCAGGGACACCTTTCCATGCGCGACATGGCACTACAAACACCCCGGTATTATACAACTGTTGATCAGAGCAGGCGCTCAAGACGCTACGCAAGAGTTAGGGCTCCTAACTACCAGTCGGAAACAGGAACCAGAGAACTGTCAACCGTGTACCCTCAGAATGAAGAGGTGATGCCACAGACTGCGCACATCACGGGAGAAACAGAGCTGCACTAATACAGAGGTCAGAGAGAGAAAGAGTATCGGGTCGAACCGGGATTTCTTACTAAACTATCAAATAAGGGAGAATCATTGGAACAAAATGTCTTTAAGTGGGGGGAGAGAAAAAATAGATAAATTTAAAAACTAAGAAAAAAAAAAACAAAAACAAAAAAAACAAAGAAAAATATAAATGGGTTTCTGCTAGAGCGAAACTATACTCACACGGGCCAGCAAGTGGTTGTCTGTTTTCTTCTTCATGATGGTAACTGAATGTACGGCTTACCTTATGTCCAAGCGCCGACCTGGTCGGGGGGGAATCAACGGCCAATCCTCCACCCTCACCAAGTACTGGGCTTGGGACTTTTGACCTTTTCTAAAATCATCTCCAGGCGTAAATCACAAAGACAAACTTGCTATTGTAACTGTGATAAAATCTGCTTCCCATTATCATAGTGATTTTTAAAACTTTATCCATTTTATTCATGGAATATTTTTACAAAACATGTGTTTCAATATCAGGGAGCTAGCTTGAAAATTGGTAGAAATGTAAAATGGCATTAGTATATAAATATTATATGCACTTTAATATGTTGTTGCTATAGTCATAATAAATTTGTCATTTACTCCTGAAGATGATCTTAGAAAATGTCAAAAGTACTTGGCTTAAAAAAAACTATGGCACCTTCCTTGATGAATTTCATCTCAACATCAAGAAACTAAACAAGTGGAAAGAATCAGTATAAAAAGAAGTGAATACAATATGCCAATATTATTCAACAAAATATGTTTGAATGAAAATGTGCTGCCTATATATATATATATATATATATATACCCAAATATAAGATTGGTGTATACAGAAACAAAATGGCTATTTTTGTAGTGATTTTATAACATATTTATGTTACAATTTTCAAATAAATAATTATATGTATATATATATATATATATATATATATATATATATATATATATATATATATAAAACTGAACATTGGAGTTAACACTCAGAGGTGACAGGCTGTTTCATGCTAGACGCAATCATCAGGCCGTCTCTGAGTGTTGACTTCAATGTTCACTTTTATATTTAATCTCTGATATTGAGCACTTTATCCCATAAATATAGCATACTTTAAAACTATATTTCTGCATATATATATATATATATATATATATATATATATTCAAAAATATTTTTTTCTGACATTATTTCTTATTACTATAAGCATTATTTTTTGTCAGATAAAAAAATAAATTCCTTTAAAAAATTACTGTTGTTTACATTATTGATAAGAAACTGAAAACTAGCAGATGAATTCCAATGAGAAATAAGAATATATTAAATAGGTAATTCAAACGTTGCTCAGTCAGCCTGGCCTTCATGGCCAATTAGTAGCACCACACTTTGGCTCAAGAAGTGGTTTCCCTGATGAAGAAAAGGGATGTATGTTCGATTCTTATTGAAGGAAGAGTTTTTCTTTAGTAGAACTTTTCACTTTTTTTTTATTTTAAACTAAAAGAACATGAATTAAGAAGGCAGAAGATAACAATTGACATTGCATTTAAACTTTCAAAGATCAAAGTTTCCTGATAAGCAAGAAGCCGAAGCAGAGTCCCATAAGCAAAAAATGTGATAGAAGAAACTGTTAACATAGAGCTTACAGTTACATTTTAACAGTAAACTGATGAGACCTTGCTCTATCATATGTGATAGTAAAAAATGAATAAATATATTTTTCTGTTACTTCTTGAGGCAGGTAAATGTGGTGCTATGTTTCTTCAGGAGGTAAGCAGATGTGGGGCTACATCCCTTAAGGACGTAGGCAAATGTAGGGCTATGTCTCTTCAGTAGATAGGCAAATGTGGTGTTATGTCCCTTTAAGAGTTCAGCAAATGTAGTTCTATGTTCCTTCATGAGGTAGGAAAATGTTGTGCTATGTCCCTTCAGAAGGTAGGCAAATGTGATGTTATGTCCCTACAGGAGGTAGGCAAATGCAGTGCTATGTCCCTTCCGGAGGTAGGAAAATGTGGTGCTATGTCCTCTCAGGAGATTGGCAAATGTGATGCTATCTACCTTTCGGGGGTAGGAAAATGTGGTGCTATGTCCCTTCAGGAGATAAGCAAATGTGGTGCTATGTCTCTTCAGGAGGTAAACAAATGTTGGGCTACATCCCTAAAGGAGGTAGGCAAATGTGGGGCTATGACCCTTCAGAAAGTAGGCAAATGTAGTGCTCCACAATTTCTTTTAATTTTTAAATATTTATTGTGATTTGTTTTATTCCTTTTATATAACCATCTATCAATTTTTTAATCATGTCACACCAAACAAGGCAATAAAGCCACTAAGATGCAAGAGGTTACTGAGTGTTAGAGAATACACGGAAAAATACTGTTAATGTGAGAGATTCATAAAAGAGCAGCAATTAAGAAGACAGAAGATATTGATTGACATTGCATTTTAATTTTTGAAGAACAATGTTGGCTGGGAAGCAAGAAGCTGGAATAGAGTTCCACAAGTGAGAAGTGTGATAGAAGAAACTCTTAGCATAGAACCTGCAGTTATGTCTAGTCATTTCAACTATAAAGTGATGAAATCTTGACACTAATCTAGTACTGCACTTAAATTCATAAAGTCTACATACCATAGAGGAAAGTTAATCAGAACAATTACCATGAAAATATTTCAAGGTAAATATACAGCAAGAGCACCAGACCAGATGTGGCAGCAATATTCAAAGCAAGGATAAATGGTAGACTTATAAATATGTAAGATAGATTCTTCTTTGGATTTTATCAAGAATCTCTAAATATATAGCAGAAGCACCAGACCAGATGTGGCAGCAATATTCTGTAGCGATAGGGGTTACCATTATTGTCTATTTCCGACGGGATCACCAAATATGTAGCGGTAGTATTACCATTTTTATCGGGAACGTCGAACGACGAATGTCGCGGTCATCATTATTGTAGTGATTGAGTTACCAATATTTAACTTTGGCTAGGAAAGGTGAGATTAAGGACAATGCGTGGACGCAATGCAATTTATATTTGACGTAAATAGCACATAGTATAAAATACAAAACTGAACGGAATGATTTCAAAACATAACAATTGATTTTATTAATGTTTGATGTACATGCATACGAACTGAAAAGGTAGGACAGAGTCGTGTCCCTTTGATTAGGTATTAGTTGTACCTGAGTTCATATTAAGAAGAAGTAATATTAAACTGTAATTTAGAAGAATAAAGCTTGGAATTGTGAGTTGTAAAGTTGATAAAAGTTCAGTAGAGATTTCAGAGTTCGTGAATGTTGGTAATTGTCTTTAATGTCTGACCGCAATGGCTAAGACGGAAGTTCTTGAAGGTTACATCTTGGCACTTGGTAGCAAGGAATGAGACGTGTGAGAGAGATGAATGAAAAGAAAACTCGAGGGAGTTTACACATGTTGGGTTTTTATAATGGTCGTGAGGCTCCCAGCATATGAGTGGGAAAACAGATTGGTCGTGTGCAGTCGGTTTGATTGGTCGGAACTGACCAATCAACAAGCTAGATTGGAGGTGATTGACCAATACTTGTTATATTTGTATGAAAGTAGGATGTTACTTACCAGATAGGAAGAGTGCATTTCCTAAAAAGAGGTAAGGCTGGCTTGTTGTGGAAGATTCCACAATTCAAAGCAAAGATGAATGGCAAACTTATAAATATGTACAATAAATTCTGAAGAGAAAAATTGTCTAGCACAACACAGTGAACCAACTTTCCTAGAAGCAGACTCAGCAATTGATTCAATACGATCTCTCTACTTCATGTCAACAGAAAACTCTGGTCCAAAAAATCACAAGTCACTGGAGGTTTACAACTGCCATGTTGATAGAAGGTAAAATGGTTATTTCAGATGATTAAAACAGAGCTGGTTTGTTTTGGAAATAAGACAGAAATAAATGGTTGCATCTTCAGTATAGATACTAAGTTGAGAAATGATGCCATCAGGAAGTATGTATAGGAAAATTAGGAACAACGTAATTCCAAGGATAAGACTTTGGGAAATGCCTGTATTAATGCAAAAGCATCTAGAAAAGTAGCTGTCCAATACAACTTTCATCTCTCCAGCCATCAACCATGTTATGTACTGATGAACTGTGTACCACAGGTCAGATGTTGCTACAATCACAGGCTTTTTTGAATGGGCGTTTTCCATCTCCAAGATAGATAGATAGATAGATAAATATGAACAGAATGAGATAGATAGATATTAACAGAATTAGATAGATAGATAGATAGTTAGGAACAAAATGAGACAGGAACAGAATGAGATAGATAGGAACAGAATGAGATAGATAGATAGATAGATATGAACAGAATGAGATAGATAGATATTAGGTTGGTGCAAAAATAATGACGTAGTAATGTCGTTTTTTGACATATTTTTTAACGTCAAAAAACATTATTACATCATTATTTTTGCACCAACCTAATAGATAGATATGAACAGAATGAGATAGATAGATAGATAGATAGATAGATACTAATGACGGGAAGGACAAGCTCAGTTATAATAGGATATATATAATTTATATGAATTGTTTAAAGTGGTCAATTGCCTGTCCGCCCTGCAATATACACTCTCTCCATCATAATACCATGTGCTGTACTGGTGCAATGTGAGCCAAATGTCAGATGTTGCTACCAATCACAAGCTTTTGGGAGTGTTTCTATCTCCTAGCTGCATGTTGGCAGTTGGCTCCTATAAGAAACTCAGCCGCTCTTTGCCAACCCTCTTCAGGTTGGTTTAGATTCAGAGTTTTCATTCTCCTACATTGGTTGCTGACTAAGACTATAGGGCCCAGTCTTACCTGGCATTTACCCATAGCTGGGGCACAGGAACAAATGTAAAGAACTTGATGAATTCAAACTCAGTTCTCTGAGTTCTCATTCCAAGCTATTATCCATTACATCACCCACACATCCAAGCTTACAGCACCTGGTATTTCCAAGTGGTCACCCATGTAGGTGCAGACTAGGCTCAATGTTGCTTAACTTCAATGGTTAGATGAGGACCAGTGTTAAATAAAACGTATTCTAACCCAAACAGCTCTAGATAGGATCTTTAAGTATACAAGTACGAAAAATATGCTGAAAAACTTTTTGCTGTTATAAAAAAAAAAACCCAGATGACATGCATTTAACGGATGTCAGAATTCACTGAAAAATACACCTCTACCCTCCCTAAACTTAACCTCTTTTTCAAACTTGATTCATAATTGATACAATAGTTAATAAAAAGGAACATGCTACCATCACTGTCTGAATGATTGGATTTCTCTGTATCCTTGGAAACAGGAAATTATGTATTTATATGTGCATTTAAAACTCAGTAAATTTAAAAATAAGTTATTCCAAAATTCGCTTGAAGATGAAATGGAACTAATGCTTTTAATTTAATTATGTAATTAGATTTGGAGTTTTTAGCTTCAGTTTTTGAAACATGGTTATTACTGTGTAGCGAAAAAAACATATTTTAACTCAGTTCATTTATAATATTTATGCTCTGTAAATTTACATTGAGCACTGTTTTGTAAAAATAATAAAAAATATCAATAAGAACACCAGATTATATATCTTACTGTTCTTTCTTTTTATTTATTTATTTATATATATTTATATATACATATATATATATATATATATATATATATATATATATATATATATATATATATAACTAGACATTGAAATCAACACTCAGCAGTGAGAGTTTACTTCATGCTTAAATGCAACCATGAGGTCATGTTTGTTGGGTTTTAACTCGACTATTTATATATGCTGGTCAGTGGTACATTATGAGTAGGTCTGTTGTATTATGCTAACAGTTATTTGGGTGGATGGTAATGGTTATGTTTCAAATTATTCTCAGGGTTACTGAGTGGAAATAATTGTGGATCTGAATGCAGCTTTGTGGCTACTTTATGGTGTTGTTTGTTAACTTTTTAACATTATTTATTATTGATTATTTTATTGTTTCTCATTGCTTGTTATTACATTTACTTGTGCTTATGCGTGTATTCATAGTTTATTCATTTGTTTATTGTTTACTTAATTCACTTACATATTTATTGATTTGATCAAATTTATTTGATTTCCATTCTGTTCATATCTATCTATGTTACTTTTACAAAAGGAAAACTTATCTCAGCTGACATGATTTGTCCTCTGAGGGACTTTATCAAGGACTTGATAAAGTTCCTCAGAGGATGAATTACATCAGCTAAGATGTTTCCCTTTTATCTATATATATATATATATATATATATATATATATATATATAAATTTGTGTGTGTGTATGTCTGCATGTGTGTGTTGTGGGAACATATGATAAAATTTTTGACAATTTTGTACTTGGCCTGTTTAATAAAGTTGAACAAACTTTACAAAACAGGCCTAGCCCTGTATAAAACAAGTTAATTTGCCACATCTATATAAAACTAAAAGTCTATGATTCATTCTTGCGTGGTGCATAATCCGTCTGGTGCATAATAATGATTCAAGTTTCTTTTCACTACTCTCTTTCCACCTCTCTCTCTCTTTCTACCTCTCTCTCTCTTTCTACCTCTCTCTCTTTCCACCTCCCACTCTCTTTCCACCTTTCTCTCTCCACCTCTCTCTCTCTTTCTACCTCTCTCTCTTTCCACCTCCCACTTTCTTTCCATCTTTCTCTTTCCACCTCTCTCTCTCTCTTTCCACCTCTCTCTCTCTTTCCACCTCCCACTCTCTTTCAACCTTTCTCTTTCCACCTCTCTCTCACTTTCTACCTCTCCCTTTCCACCTTCCACTCTCTTTCCACCTTTCTCTTTCCACCTCTCTCTCTTTCTACCTCTCTCTCTCTTTCCACCTCCCACTCTCTTTCCACATTTCTCTTTCCACCTCTCTCTCTCTCTCTTTCTACCTCTCTCTCTCTTTCCACCTCCCACTTTCGTTCAACCTTTCTCTTTCCATCTCTCTCTCTCTTTCTACCTCTCTCTCTCTTTCCACCTCACACTCTCTTTCAATATTTCTCCTTCCACCTCTCTCTCTCTTTCTACCTCTCTCTCTTTCCACCTCCCACTTTCTTTCCATCTTTCTCTTTCCACCTCTCTCTCTCTCTTTCCACCTCTCTCTCTCTCTTTCTACCTCTCTCTCTCTCTTTCCACCTCCCACTTTCGTTCAACCTTTCTCTTTCCATCTCTCTCTCTCTTTCTACCTCTCTCTCTCTTTCCACCTCCCACTCTCTTTCAATATTTCTCCTTCCACCTCTCTCTCTCTTTCTACCTCTCCCTTTCCACCTTCCACTCTCTTTCCACCTTTCTCTTTCCACCTCTCTCTCTCTTTCTACCTCTCTCTCTCTTTCCACTCTCTTTCCACCTTTCTCTTTTGGTAAATTTAATCCTTTCACTTTCCTTTAAAGCTAAATTGAAAGCTTCAGGAAAGCTTTTTCATTTTTAAAAATTAATTTTAAACTTACACATACCCAATTTGTGGAGGTACCTACTTTGAACAAACAATATTTTAGATATTCAAAAAATAATTTTTTGCCATATTTAAAAATAATTCCAAGTTAATTTGATTTAAAAAAATATTAAGTGAATTTGATTTAAAAATACAAGTTGTTTATACAGCAAATATTTTTATTTCAACTTTCTTCAGACAATTTTTTTAATGTTGAAATCAATTTTATTGTTTTATAACATGAACCATCAGTTACCCAACAAGTCACAGATAATCTAGTCTGCGATAAGCATTGCCAGTCATTTGCAGAAACAAAAACAATTATCAAACTTGTCAGTGATGGCTGTATTCATTTAATCAATTGACACTTATTATATGGTGTGGACATAGAGATCAACAGAGCATGGTGACCATCAGTTTCAGGTTTCAAGCAAACTTCAGATTTTGTGTCATTACTCCTTGTGTTGGCTCTCTCTATATATAGACCTTTGGGGTGGGGCCTATGAGAAGTGAGGGAAAAAACAAACTGACCCTCCCTAGTTTTTTGTTTCTGGCTAATTTCTGAGTTATATTGAAGTTGTTTACATTTATATACATGCATATACTTGCACATAAGCATATATAATTACAGACTCAAATATCTATATATATATGAACTTACTTTATATATACAGGGTACGATGGGTGAAGTGTCGCCATTTTATATTTTTAAATTCACGCATGCACATTGTTTCTTTTTGATTTTGTCAACTGCACAATATAGTAGGGTCAGTTGGGCACCATCTGTAAAAAAAAAATGTACCACAATGCAATTCATTCCACCAGAAATTTAGAAACAACATGCTGTACTGCTTGACATTTGTACAGGAAGCTCCAATACAAACATTTCAGATTATTTGGGTGTCAATCTGAGGACAGTGCAGAGGATTCAGAAAAAGTTGGATGATATATCCAGTCAACATCATGATGTTTGTCATGATCACTAGTGATGGTGACACTATGCCTCCATTCATCTTCGCACAGGGTCTCAAACTCAACAAGGAGGTCTATATCAAGTGCCTTGAGGTGGCACTGCTGCTCTGGGTCAAGAGGGTGGCTACTGGAAGACCCTATGTCTGGCAACAGAACTCGGCATCATGTCACACAAGCAGGAGAACCCAGTTATAGCTGTCAGACAATTTCTGTGACCACATCACCCCTTACATCTGGCCACCAAACTCCCCAGAATGCAACTGCCTTCATTATTATGTGTGTAGTGCAGTTGAGCGAGAGACCAACAAAACTCCTTGTAACACCAAAGATGAGCTGAAGGTAAAGATTAAGTCAGCATTCACCAATTTAAACAAGGGGACTGCCCAGAAGAGTTGCAGGAGATTCCAAAGTCGTCTGGAAGCCAATGGTGATTTTATTGAATAAATTTACTCTTTAGTGTTTCAAGGTATTTTTGTGTAATTTTGGTAAATATATCTGTTAAAATGAGATGTCAGTGTTAGTTTCATTTTTGTGTCATTTAGACGACAATTTATCCATCGCACACTGTATATCCGTTAAAATGAGTTGGTGTTAGTTTCATTTTTGCACCATTTAGACGACAATTTATCTATCGCACCCAGTATATACTAGATGTCAGTGTTAGGTTAATTTTTGCTCCATTTAGACGACAATTTAACCATCGCACACTGTATATCTGTTAAAATGAGATGTCGGTGTTAGTTTCATTTTTGCACTATTTAGATGTAAGTTTAACCATCGTACAATGTACTTGCTTCAGAATTATTATTGTTATGGAAGTTTTTGGCTCTGATTTTATACATGATAGTTTTGGGGTGTGGTTGTAATTGTTTTGATATTAAAATTGGATAAACTGTTTTTGATAGTAGATGTTAAGGATTTAGTAGATCGTATTATATGATTGGTTTTATCTTGTTTATTAAAAAAAGAAAAGATAATGACATTGAGCAACAATGACAATAAAACCAATCATGGCTGTTATATTTATATACTCTCTATCTTTACAAGAGTCCAGAAATGGTGTCTTGCTGTCAGGTCTCAGTTGGAACTGCCCTTCTGCTATACCTTATTTTTACAAAAGCCAAATTAGACCAAAAATGGAGTCTTGCTGCCTTATCTGTGCTGGAGCTGCCCAATCTCTCTTTCTGGCTTTGACAGACTTCAAAAGAATTTACGTGGCCTTGTGGGTAGTGAATTATTTCCCATCCTACAGCTCCTTTCCTACAGACAAGACATTGCTAAATTCACCTTACTCTATTCCTATTTTCAAAGCAGATGTTTAGACAAGCTACATTTCTTACAAGTCATTTGTGTTCCCTTTGTATTCCATTGGTAAAAAGGAAGTTCTACTCAGACAGCTTCTTTCCCAGAACTGTTACTTTGGGGAACAGACTCCCAAGAGGATGCTTCCCTGATCACAACAGTCCTAATCTCTTCAAGTCCAAGGTCAGCTGTTGTACATATCCTCATAATATGCCTTCTTTCTACAACCTTTACTACATTGATTGGCTCTTGAACCCTGTATTGAGTGAACAATAGTATTTAAAAAAAATGCAAACTTGTGCTTCAGTGTACACACACATATACACACAATGTCTAATTTCATGTATACACCCCCTTGTGCAAATTAATTGAAACAAAATGAATAATTCCGTTATTATTTACTTTTTTTTTCATATTTTTCCCATGAAACATGACCCAGTGCACATGTTAGTATTTCGTATGTCCATTCCACAAAGTTGTTCTTTGCAGATTGACCACAGATTCTCAATTGGATTTAAATCAGGAGAGTTTATGGGCCACTCTATAATACTTTGATTTGCTCACTGGTAAGGCTTGCCAATGTGTTTGTGCAGACTTACAATTTTCAAATGCATCCTTGAAGTAATGTCTATCACAGGCAATGGCCATAGGACAATTAATCGACAATTGAGACAATAGTGTCTGGACGTGATAAAAATCTGATACAATCATGGATGATGCAATATTTTTCAAGGCTGAACAAATTTTATAATATACCTCAAAAATAGATTCATATTACTGCACATGACTGCAAATAACCTAATCTGAGGAAAAAAAAGAAATCGATTACACCCTGTCACACCAGTGGGTCTAAAACTGACCATATGATGAAAGAAACTAAAGTGGTTGTTTCAATTAATTTGCACAAGGGTGTACACATATCAATATATATTTACATAAATACACACCAATAGACAATTACAGACTCACACCCATACACATTTAAACATGTATGTACACTTCTATACGTAGTTGAATAATTATCACCTCAAAATATGTTAAGTGGGAAATTATTTTTTTTCTACCTTAATTAGCTCTTGAGCCTTGTATTGGGTAAACTTTACTTAAAAAAATTAATGAGCTTGTGTGAATCGATGGCATAATCAAAGCTAAAGAGGGAATGATAAAGGGTAGAATAGTACTAATAAAGATAGGAAGCTGTGAAGCGCCATGATTACATACATCTTGAAAAGATCTGACACATAAAAGAAGATATTGCCATTCTTTCATTTTTAAAATCAATACACAAACTTTGGATTGCTCAAAACCCCAGATTTTATTTAAAAACATAAAGGAATCAAGTAGCAATAAATAGCACATATGCTAGGCTATGAGGACCCCCTTAGCAGGCCTAGCATAGAAATAAATACAATATGGGAGCCATTAATAAAGAAAGATAAATAAAAATGACAGCAATTCTTCAACAGCAGCAGCAGCAATCAAAAAATGATAATCAGCAGCAGCAGGCAGATTAGGTTTAAGGCTTCAAGTTCCCTATAGAGAATTGTCCTACAATAGCCTTGTGGATTAAAGTGTTGGTTTGTGAATTTGGCGACATAGTAATTGTCATTTCAATCCTTGGGACCGGCAGTGCGCACTTGGACTCATTGGAAACAGTGTGAGCAATTACTAAGCAGGACTTAAAAATAAGAACTCGACAATATCCCAGTGGATATGGTGGCATTGGTTGAAGTAATCCAGTGACTTGACCCAAAAAGTTGTGAGTTCAATACCTGATGAACAAAAACTTGGAGAGCTGAGTTACTAAAGGGAAGTAACTGAAACTGAGATATCCAGAAAAGACACAGCAGGTGGAACTAGAACAATCTACCCCAGTTTGGTTTAAAATTGCAGTGTATATCGCCTGATGCAGGCTGGAGTGTACAGTGGTTGAAACGTGAATATAGCAATAAAAATGAGAACAACAGTCCAAACAATGTAAATAGTATAAATCTTTCTCCTAAAATAGGTTTCTCAAGACCACTAATTGTTACAACTTTTTCTCGTATTGATGGGAGTTTCCTTCTTAACCTTTTGTTTAAAGTATTGTGGAAAGCCAACATTATGATTATGTCATCATTTTCCCTTTTGCTACATATTTTGGGGCTTACAACCATATCATGTTGAAATGTCAGTTCTCATACAATTTCCAAAGTTAAGCAACATCCAGCAGTACATGGATGGATGACTGCTTGGGAATACCAGCTGCTGTAAGTTTGGATATGCAGGTGGTGTAATGGATAATGGCTCTGAATAAGGAACTAGAAAGCTGAATTCAAATTGTCAAGTTTGCTATATTCACTTATGTTCAAATACCTTTTGGAAAGGTCTTCTCCCTTCATCTATGGGTTAATTAGTCGGACATGTATCAGCAAATCATTATTATCTCCCCAAAAATTCTTATAATCTAAAAATATTCTCTGGCTTTAAATAACCTTCAAAAGGTTGATAACCTGTAAAAACAAATCAACCACTCAAAATGGTATATTTATGTTGTTGCGTTTGGAAGTATTCAAGTGATTTAGTTTCTGTTATTTAGTAAAGCTCTGTTGTTGTTGATATTGATTAATTGACATGTTCTAAATTGGTTTACATGAAGTGGATATTTTATAAAGTGCAATTGTGTCAAGTAAGAGTGAAAATGTTTGCGAGAAGATTGCAGCCATGTTTGTTTTATTTTTGTAACTCAGAATACAGAGCAATTTACATTGA